>CM053624.1:27155550-27228713 GCA_028646595.1 Phalanger gymnotis | reverse complement strand
AACCCACACGGTCTAAGAGCCTCTGCTGTCCCAGACATGTAAACTAGGCCCTCCCTGGAGTTAGCCCCACCTTGGTTGCCAAACCACACCCACATAGGTTTTACACCTAATAGGGGTTTGGGCCTGGGGCTTAGCACTTAGTAAGATTCAATGAAATAGCTGAATTACTCAAAGTAAACAAAAGCCAAACTCTTCAAGGGCACTTGTTGAACTAAGTGCTAAGGAGCCCGTTTTGCTTACCAACACAGTTCACCTCTTAGTGACCCCATTTGGGCTTTTCTTGACAAAGATACCATAGTGATTTGCCATTTCTGTCTCCAGCTCATTTTACAGATAAGGAAACTGAGGCAAACAAGACTTAAGTGACTCCACCTAGGGTAACTAGTAAGTTGGTAACTTACTAGTAAGTAAGTAGGGTAGCTAGTGTCAAGTCAATTTTGAACTCGTGAAGGGGAATCTCCCTGACTTTAGGCCTGGCACTCTATGCACAATGGCACCTCCCAGCTGCCCCTTACTACTCTATAAAGCCCCTTAATTTCATTTGAGGCTGGGGCTAGTGACCTTTTGAGTACTGGATGCTAGTGTTAGAGCTTTGCCAAGGCTGTCCACTGGCTTAAGAGAGGAAGAAGAAATAAGAGGGCAGGGGATTGGGGTGGAGCGTGAGATGAGACACACAGGAAATAGAGAGAAAATGAGAAATGACCTCATCGCCAGCCCGCAGGGGCACAGGCTGAGTTTCTCCTGTGCCCTCTTGGCATTAAACCCAATGCTGAGCTCAGAACAAGCACTTCTGCCAAAGCAGGCTAACTGGAGAACCTCAGAAGTGCTGTGAGCAGGGATCAAGGTGAGGGCTACTCGGTGCTGCTCAGAAATGTCAGTCTGGCGTCTCCTTGAGCCAAGCAGGGATGATGTCTTTAGCTCAGGTCTCTGGCTTGGCTTTCTCTGCCTTCAGAATTCTCACAAAATGTTGCATTTAAGTCATTTTTGAGTTGTGTTCAACTCTCTTGTGATTGTAGGGTTTCCTTGGCAGAGACACTGGAATGGTTTGCCATTTCCTTCTCCAGCTCATTTTACAGATGAGGACACTGAGGTGAACAGGGTTAAGTGACTTGCCCAGGGTCACATAGTTAGTATGTGTCTGAGGTCACATTTGAACTCAGGTCTTCCTGACTCTAGGCCTGGCACTCTATCCATTGCACCACCTAGCTGCCTTAATCACACAATCACATCTTTCTAAAAGATTTTTAACATGTTTTTTAGGTTCTTAGCACAGGTTGGTGCAAATTTTATCTTCAAATTCACATATCCAAAAAGGTTCGTTTTTTTTTTCATGGTGCTAATGCTAACTGGAACAAAGAAAAGACAACAGCTTGAGGTTTGCCCCTACCCGCCGAAATCCCGAGGCAGCTGACACTTTCCCATTCTGTCCTTCCAAGTCATTGTAAGACTTTCCTTCCTGACTTGAACTCCACCTTTTCCCCTTTTCTTTCTTACATGATGGTATAAAAACTGGGAATTGACACCAAAATGGATCTGAAGATTCATGAGCAAAGTGTCTCCGAACAAACGCTCGAGACGTCAGCGACACTCACAGCACCACAAGAAGTCAGAGATCTTGGAGCTAATTAATCAAAGCCTTCATTTTTAGGCTGAGGAAACTGAAGCCCACACAGGTTACATGACTTGCCCAAGGTAATAAATAGCAATGAATAGCAGAGGTGGAATTTTTTTAAGATAGATTTTGTTAATCTTTTCATTCTACATCATTTATAATTTCCCTTGAGCTCCTTCCTTTAGTCCCCTCCCAAAGAGTCATCTCTTATAATAAAGAATAAAAAAAGATGAAGAAACAAAGTTCAGCAACGCCAATCAAAACATAAAATGTCTGTCAGATGTTAAGTGCAGTGTTCCACAACCACGACCCCCACTTCCACAGGGGGGTCTGGTGGGGGAGGTGTCCTCTTTTTACTTTCTTCTCTGGGGCCAAGGTCGGCTACTCTAACTTCAGAACATTCAGCTGTGATTGTTGTATTGGACTTTCCATTGCCACAGCTGTACTCACTGAACAGACCTGTTTTCCCAGCTCTGCTGACTTCACTTCGCATCAGTTCATATGGTCTTTCCAGGCATCTTCAGACTCATCATGCCTGTCATTTCTGACAGCCTCAAAGAGTCCATGATATCCCTCGGCGGTCATTTGTTTAGCTATTCCCACCGCAATGGGAAGTAGCCTTGTTTCCAGTTCTTAGCCACCACAAAAAAGACTGCCATAATATTGTAGGGCATACAGGGCCTTTCTTTTTGTCACTAACCTCCTTGGCACACATGCCTGGGTCAAACAGCAGAGATGCTTTGGTCACTGTTGTTGCATGATTTCAAATTGCTTTCCAGGAGGGCTGTGGCAGAGGTGAGAGGCTAACATCTGCCTCTGGACCCTAGATCTAACATTTTTTCCAGGCTAAGCTGTTTCTCTCCCTCCATACACCTTGCTACAACTGTAGGCCTACAGAATATGACAAGCACTTCTGATCTCAGATCTTCCTCAATATCACCCATAAAATATTCTTTGTTTAACTTTTCAAGCTGACAATTTCTTTGATGTTCTTCCCTCAAGTTAAATAATTAAAACCTTAAAAAGAAATAAATGAAATTACAGATTCAACTCTAAAAACAAGGGATGAGAATGTAGCATTGTCTGGGTCTCGTAATACCTGTGATCCTAGGAGAGTCTTCGTGTAATAATCTCGGGGCATGAAAACTTCCACGATGGTAACGAGACACCAGAAGGCATCTTCTTGGTCCAAGTAGAGGAGAGCAACTGCGGCCAACCTACAAGCAGACCGAGAAAAGTCAAAGAGCAGATCCTTCCAGAAGAAAGCGTCTGTTTCAACACTCTTTACAAGAGACAGATATGTTCTTCATTCCTCTCCCACAGCCAAAATGATTTAGCGCATCCCAATAAAGAACAGTTAGCAGGACTCCTCCTCCAGCCTAGCATTCCTGAAAGTTTGAGAACTGAAAAAAGATGTCCTTTTCCGTTTCCATTTATGTTGTCTTTGCTGCTGAGACACTACAAGTTAGTTCTTTCCTTTGACTGGACTGTTTCTCAGGAGCAATCGCACACACACTGCATTAAAAAGCAATTAAAAAAACCAAGAAACATATCTCTTTATCTCACTAATGAAGCCTGCTGTCCCGTTCAAAGAGTTCAAGTAAACCCACGTACGCTTAACAAGAAATCTGGAAATAAATGAGGAAAGCAGCGGCAGTTTGAAGCCCAAAGATGCTTCTGACTCTAGGTGACTGTGAACAACCGAGGGCCTCTCTGGGAGCCTGCCTCCTCATCTGCCAAAGGAGGCTACTCGTGCTTGACCCAGAGTCATGAGGAGGGAAACACGTAAGTCTCTGTGTTTGGGAGAGCTAGCTTCAAAGGACTCAGAGAAATTGGTAAATGTCTGATTTCATGGCCTCACATTCTACAAAGCTCTGGAAAAAATTAATCTAGGAGGGATAAGGTTTCAAGAATGAAATTCAGAAGCTGCAAAGAGAAACAGTTCTGAAGAGGAAAAGAAGGAGGGAGCTGTTTCCGAAGGTTAAGAAGCAGGCCCAGGAAACTCCTCGCCCACCTTCTGTTGTCCAAAGACACACCCAGAGGATGGAAGCCAAGGCAGCTAAGGGAAGAGTCCTGGGAGAAGAGCAGCAGAGGAGTCGTGCCCAGGCAGGAAGAGCTTGGGGCACAAGCAGTGTTTGTCCTTTGGGTTGGTTTTAGCTCTTTTGGGGGGGAAGAGGAAACGTCCAGCAGTGCACGGCAACAGCTTCAGGAAGGTGTGCAACGTTCACTCCTGAGGGGCTGTGATCTAGGGCAGGAGGAAGCCATGGAAGGTGACAAGTCAGACTTGGGTATGAGGAAGACAGAAGAGACTAGGCCAGGAAGCAGGCCTGAGAGAGAGCTGCTAAATGCTCAGAATGGACACAGCACGTAAGACTTCCACCCACAACAATCAGAATCAAATGACTTATTTTGCTAATAGGGGATTCCACACTCTTGGAAAAACTCCCCAACATGCCAGCTCAAGGATTTGTATTCTACCGGGAAGAAAGTGCCCAAAGCAGCAACTAAGCATGCAAACTTGTGACAACAGAGGAGCAGCCTAGCCCTGAGACAGGTCTGACACGTTTGTTTGGACGTCCTTCCCCGGTACATTCTATTAATTACAAGGAGAACCAAGTGGCTTCAGACAAAATAACGAGCTTTCCTCCATACTACATGGAGAGAGGGCTTATTTCTCTGAACTTCTTTGGCACACTGGATGTTCTATTTCTTCTCCTGCCTTAAAAAGTGGAGAGGAAATATGGCACAGTGGGAGAGCATTGGGAATGGATCCAAGGATCTGGGTTCAAATCCTGGCACCCATCCTCTCATCCCTGACATCCAGCTCCTGCTCGAAGCCCCTTGTGAGCTCTGTCCCTGGTTCATACCTGTTTAAACCTTGGCAGTATCCTATATCGGGGTTTCTCCATGAAAAGGCCAACAGGACATTCCGCAACTTTTGAATGCCTTCTGAAGTGGGACAAGAGTAATGTTTGTTATTTGGCAGTGTTCTTAAGAGGTCCAGCTCGATCTGCTTCGAGGCCGGGTTCTGCTTCTCAAGAGCATTCTGGAGCAGGGTCTGGAAGTAGCCGGGCTCGGTGCGATCCTTGAACTTTTTTGTGTGGAGGTCAACACACCACTTCCATATCTTGGAACGATGCTCATGGGGAATCCCAGTGCGGATAAGGTTTTTCAGCTCGGGAGAGCAGATCATCTCACGGTTCATGGTGCTGGCAAAATAATTTTCCCACTTGACCCCAGTGGAGATCTCCTGATTTTCTGTGAGAGCCAGAGTCTTCAGATCCAGCGCCCGCACTTTAGCTACCAGCTTCTCTTCTTCATCGTCCTCAGGGACCGTCCGAAACCCGTAAATGTCATACTCACTGAGGAGAAGAAATTCAAACCTGTATTAGGCCTTTGAGCTACACCAGGCACACACATGTGCCTGCCAATGCCTGGCGTGTGGCAAGAGCATGACCTGGAGCCACTTACTCTGTCTGTGCCAGGGCAATCAGCTCTAAAATGGGGCAAATCTTGCCATCTTGTGGGTGCCTAGAGCTAGACTGGCTAAAAGTGGTAGAAGACACAGTCTTTGCCCTCAAGGAAGGGGCAAAAGGGAAAGAGAATAAGCATTTATAGAGCACTGCCTCTGTGCCAGGCACTGTGCTAAGCGAAATAATAACAGCTAACGGTTCTATTGTACCTACTACGTGCCAGGTATTGCACTAAGCACTTTATTATCTCATTTAGTTCTCACAGCCCTGCAACGTAGGTGTGGTTAGGATCTCCATTTTATAATTAGGGAAACTGAGGCAAACAGAGGTTAAGTGACTTGCCCAAGGTCACTAGTAAGTATGAGGCCAGATTTGAACTCAGGTCTCCTGACTCCAGGCCCAGCCTCTTGTAATCCAGTAGGAGAGAATCTACCCATGAACATTTAGTGAGCACCTACTATGTGTCCAGTACTGTGGCTAGAAGGACAAATGTCAAGTAGACCCTGAGCTGAAGGACTTTCTACTGGAGAAGGCATACTAGGTACAAAGGAAAAAAATACAAGGTGTTTTGGAGAGAAGGCATAAGCTCTTCAAAGTTAAATCCAAATGTAAAATTCAATAATGACTACAAAGACATATGCGTTTATCCCAGCGTCACTCATGTTGGCTTCCTGCCCTGTCACTAATCAGCTCAGTGACCGTGGGACGGTCACTCCACCTGGAAGTGACACCCACGTCCCCATCAATCAAATGAGGGGTCTGATCTCAAAGCCCCCTGCCAGTTTTTAAGAGCCTATGCTTCTATTCTTTTTTTCTTGATTAATGAGGCTTAACAAACGTTTCTAAGAAACAAACAACAATAAAAACATGGTTGCTTGAGGTCCTGGGGGAGGTCTCAGGGTGTTGAGGCTATGGCAGAACATGTGTGAAGGCAGCCGATGTTACTGTCTCCATTCAGCACAAGCCCAGAGCCCCTGGTGGGGTGGGGGGCCCCAGCCCTCCACATCCTTTCCTCTTCACCTGTGAAATGGGGACAAAGGCAGCCAAAGGCTCCAGGTCTGGGGCAATCCTATCCTACAAAGAGGGGAGAGTTGGGCCAATTGGGTTCCTGTGTGGCCTCCTAAAAATGGTCCAATGGCCCATTTACCTGACAAGATGTGGTTTGACAAAAGCTTGTTCCGGCTGCTCTGGGGCTTCCACCTGCAAAGCATCTTCCAGGAGCCGGGCTATGACATCCCGGGCAGGCCCCTGCTCTTCTGAGCACACGGGATTCTTCATTTCTTGAAGCAAAATCAAATACTTGCTTTCTATTTGACACAGTTTGGCTTCCAGGCTAGAATACTGAAGAAAATGTTCTCATGACCACTTCACTTCAAATTCAGGCACAGAAAATATAACAATACATACATATTATATGCTTATTTTAATATGTTAGGAACCTAATTTCCCTTACATGAGTGCTCCTTCCGCTAATGCAGATCTCAACCCATCACCTCAAAGCCACATATCTGCTGACAAGCATCTGCACTTAGCTGGTCCTTAGAAAGCACACAGTGGGTCTACATACCAAAGCCTTCTACCTCCAGAGGACTTGTTTCCAGTGACACAGCCTTTAAAGGTTCAGTAAACTCTACACCACAGCAAGGTATCAGAGTGAGACTTCAGTGGAGAAAGACACATGGGGAAGTAATGACCCTAGCTCCCTCAGTTCCCTCATCTGTGAAATGGGTACACAATATCTCACGTTTAGATAGTGCTTTGAGCTTTGAGAAGCACTTTACTTGCATTAGCTCATTTTGTCATAGCCCAAGGATGTAGTACTTCTACCCCTCCCTCCCAGGGCTCAAGTGGGGCATTTATTTTTCCAGGGCTCAAGCGGGGCATTTATTTTTCCAACTCTAAAATGCTACAAAATATGTATTAGAATTTGCTAGAGTCTGTGTTCTTAGCTCCATCTGACAGATGATGAAATGACGACAGCCAGGCTCACATGGGAAGGGTCATCGGCTGGCCTCCCCTCCTTCTCACCCTGACGCCTCTACACTCACACAACGTGCTCACTTTTAGGGTCTGAGTCACAGGACTAAGAAAAACATAACAACTTCTGCACAACTTCAACAGTTCTCTTTTAAAAAAAGAGACATATCAAAATGATATTTTTAACTATTCTCAACAGTATCATTTAAAATGTATTTTGTAAAGGTCACAAGGGTCTCCCTCTTCTCAACCAGGCAAGCTGAGAGTCAAAGAAGGCTTAACTGTCTAATTCTTCATATTCTCCAATAACCATTTCTTCCTCTGCAAGATTTGTGTTTGAACTGGCATTCCCAAACTCCCAAGCTGGAATGGTTCTTCCCCCCAAACCTCCTCAGACTAGGGCAAAACTTTCAATCTGACCTTAACCATTAAATCCTTCTCTCGTCTTTCTGCATTTCTTCGAAGAGTTGAGAGTTCCAAAATCTCTTTATTTAGAAATTTATTCTGTGTCTTGTACCCTTGAAGACTGTCCTGCAGAAGGAAAAAAAACCTCCATAAACATACATTTTGAGTCCACTATTAGCATATCAATAATTAACAGGGCCATTGGGTTAAAACACGCCTTTCCCTTACAAGCTAGCATTTACGCATATCCCTTTAACGTTTTCAGGGTGCTTTAGCCATTTTCTCTTTCGGTCTGCACAACAACATGATGAGACAGGGGTTGTTATCCCCATTTTACTGTGGGGACACTGAGGCAGAGCCACTGGCTTGCTCAGAGTTACGTCTTTACAGAATTGGCTTGGTTTAAGGAGTCAGAACTGAAGCATTCATTAGGCTTTCAACTTAAGGATGGATATTCTGAGGAAAACAAAGAAGACATGGTTTTAAAGTGATGGTTTTTGCTACCGCCTATAAAATAGCTCCTTTGTCTGGGAATTACTTCTTAAAGTTACACAAATGTTGTGCACATCCGAGTCCTTCAGAGAGCAGGATACCAGCGTCTTAGATAGAGAAGAAACACAGCTGGTCATGGCCATTCTCACTTCTTCTCCCCTCCCTCCATGAGATCCTCCCCAGTACAGAAAGGGGGACCATGCACCCCAAGGCTGAGCTGCTGAGATTACGACGGGCAGCCTCTGCACC
Source organism: Phalanger gymnotis (assembly GCA_028646595.1). Lineage (NCBI taxonomy): Eukaryota > Metazoa > Chordata > Mammalia > Diprotodontia > Phalangeridae > Phalanger > Phalanger gymnotis. The sequence goes on along the minus strand of CM053624.1, from coordinate 27,220,505 downwards.
TCATCAATCCTGTCTCCCAACCTGTTACTTCCCTGGAACCCCACCGACCTCTGCAGCCTAACTCTCCGAAGTCACACTCCAAAAGGACTTCAGGCCTCAGAGCAAAGCACATTCAGGTCAGAAGGAATTTCAGAAAAGAGATGGCCAGTTCTAGAAGAGATTGCCAAGGAAGGTCTGAGCTGGAACAAAACGCTGAGGCCCAGAGAAGGGGGACATGTTTGCTCAAAGGCCTGGAGCTAGTCAGGGCTAGAACCATAACCAGAACCCAGGCTTCCTGACTCCTCTAGGTTCTGAAACACGACACCAACTCTCAGAAGATTCATTCCTGACAACTTGGAACTCAGACTTTTGAGAAGCAAATCCTACTTTCACTGCTGTCACATGCTCATCTCAATTAAATACATCCAGGTTCTATTCTAGGCAGTATCATTTATCATTCCAACTGTTGATACTGTTTGTGCATTTTTTAAAAAGCATCATGTCCAACGCACAACATAAAATTACAGCATGTTGCATTTGGGTGATTTTTAAAAACCTTCTTGCACAATCTCCTCAATTGTTGGGGGCAGAGGGCCAAAAGTTGAAGTCCGGGGAGGTTTCAGTGGGGGCAAAGCTGGCAACTCGAGCTTTAATGCCTGATTCCCAGAATGCTTCTGCTGGCCCATGGACCACATGTTTTTATAGCTAGCCCATACATTTTGTATAAAGAGACACACAGCTAGATCTAGGTGCAGAAACAAAAGCAGTTAGCTGAATATGTAATTTTAACATTCCATAGCACATTAACAAGCTGGTGATGAGCTCGGCTGACCTGAGGCTTAAATGTGGGTTTGGCAGAGAGAATCAGGAACACTATCAGCTATCAGTGTCAGGAAACCAAGTCCCTTGGAACTCTGAGCAGGAAAGATTGAAAGGAGTAAGGAAGAGAAGGATGAAACAAGAGTTTTCATGCAAGACCATACGCAAACAAGGTTCAGTACATACGAGTACACACCTAAAAATAATGAGTTTAAACAGAAAACTAAACCTGCTAAGTAAGTAAAGGGCTACACTGAGCCAAACCTGGAACAACCAGAGCTGTGACTGCCAGGGCTTTGTGCCAACACCGCTGCTGGCATCAGGCAGACCCTTTGTTTCAGCGGTTGTCCATTTTCCTAAAGCAAGTATTCTTTGGCACCACCCGGATTTATTGGCATGCCCCTCCAAACTACAAATAATCTGCTCGTTGCTTTTCTTTGCCAAGTACCTTTGGTGATTCAACTGCCCGGTCAACTCAGCTGTGAAAGAAAAAGCCTCTTAACCTTCCACTTAGAGAGGCCAACCAGGCTCTGAGGAAGGGGCCCTTAGTGGGGAGGGGTGTAAAGTACAAAGAGCATGAGATTCAAGAGTCCAAAGACCTGGGTTCAAGTCCCAGCTCTGCCACATCTGGTCATGTGACCTTCACAATGTACTCTGGGGGGTCATTTTCAGGAAAGAACTTGGAAAACCACAATGCTGGTGACGCATAAGTGTGAGGGATTATGTGGGCGTATTATCTTCACTGCTCCACAGATTGGGAAACAGGGTCAGGGAGGCAGACTTGCCCACCCAGGTCAGAGCTGGCAGGAGGCAGAGCAGAAACATGAACCAGATCTTAGACTCTGAGTCTAAAGAAAAAAGCAGTCCTTCCCCCAGCCACACTGCATCTAGGCCATTGGATTAATGGTATCTAGTCTGGTCTGTCAAAAATTTCACAGGAAATGGAGTGAAGAGGTGGCATGATGCAACAGGACACGGGAGACCTGCTTTTGGTAGCCCAGGTGAGGCCTCAACTGGTTAGAAAAGACAGTGAGTGCTCCTTCCCCCTCCCCTGGGGGAAACGTTCTGGCAAATTTGGAAGAGCTGGAGACAGGGCCAAGGAGTCACATGGCTTGGAAGTGTTTGAGGGAGGATTTGAATTCAGGCCTTTCTGACTTCAGGTCCAGTGCCCAATCATCTGGACCTCAGGATTTCCATAGACACACTAAGCTGAAACAAGAATCAGGAGGCAAGTGGCAGTAAACTGGAGGAAGCTTCCCTCAGAGGCAAGAGCCACCAGCAATAAAAACCATCGGGTTCTCTCCCAAGGGAGAAGTAAAGGCCCAGTTTATCTGGCAGTCACCGCTGGAATGAAGGGAGGAGGTGGGAAGGAGTGGCTTCACCCACACGAAGACAGGGGCCCTCTGAGAGAGGGGAACAGATTTTTATCCAACTCTGGCCATTGCTACAATAATAAAGTACTGTAATAAAAGAGATGAACGAATCAGCTAGGTAGACCTCAAGAATGGTGCCTTGATAAACATAAGAAAAACCTGCTAGCTAAGAATGTCACTCCGGATTTATTTGGTTCCCCTTCAGTAAGTACTAAAGTGAACTCTCAATAATATCACCATGGCTCATCTGCAGTAAATCTCACACTGAACCTGAGCATGGCTGGTTTCCTCTTCCTCCTCCCTGGAGTCCCACAGAGAACGACTCTGGTCACAGATGACTCCTCCAGTCCCCAGCCCAGAGAAGGCAGTCTCTTGTAGGTAGACAGAAGCCATGTGAGGATTCCATCCAGATCGGGCCTTCCTGAAGTACTCATAGCTTCCCAGGGCCTTCCCTTCCTCTCCCAGTAAGTGCAGAGACTATGCCTTTGGCCATGATTGCTCCTTCACCTGGCACAGCTGACTAGGTTTTTCTCAACCCAGAGCCCTGGATGACCCTGTAGACACTGAGCTGATTGTGGTTCCTGAGCTCAGAAATGGGAGGCACTTTTCCCCTGCCCCAGTCTCTGGGTGTCCTTTCTCGTACTCACTTCAATCTTCCCCTTATTCCCCTTCTCTATTTGGTCAAGACTACGTTTTCTAAGGGATATTAACAAGGGTAAAGACTTTATAAAAAACAAATAAAATAACTAAGATATTTGTGTTTATGACACACAAAAAAAATCTACCTAGTTCTCAAACTAGGTGGCCCCTAAACTCCCTAAGTTACCTTAGATTCAAGTTCCTTTGGTCCTAGCCTTGCCAACCCAAGCTCAGCCCCACCTCCACTAAGAGCTGGGCCACTGCCTCAATTCCTCTCAAGATCTCATGGGAAGGGGCAGCTAGGTGGCACAATGGATGGAGCACTGGCCCTGGAGTCAGGAATATCTGAGTTCAAATTCGACCTCAGACACTTGACACTTACTAGCTGTGTGACGCTGGGTAAGTCACTTAATTCCCAACTGCCTTGCCAAAAAAAGACCTTGTGGGAGAAAGGCAGCCTCTCCTCAAAACAGACCCAAGCTGACCTGGAAGGCCCACCCAGGCTGCCTGAAGCAGGAGAGCAGAACCATTCTTCCAATTGATGTTCATTCTCACAATGAAGCCTACAGGGCACAGTACCATCCACGGACATCTGACTATCAAAGACCATCTGTAGTAACTCTGCTGTCATCACCGGACAAGGACATATACAAACCTGTCACTAGGAACTTTCCCTGCCTCCCATCTCTCTCCACTTCAGGCCATTCTCCACTCACCTGTCAAGGTGATTTTCCTAAGCAGATCTGACCATGTTACTCTCCCTATTCAATCAACTCTAGAGGTTCTCTATTACCTCTAGGATAACCTGCTCTTCTTTGCAGGCTCCTTACTCCTTACTCACTCCCAGTTATTCTTCAGTCCAGTGACACTGGACCCTTGCTGTCCCTTGATCAAGACACTCCATCTCCCACCTCCAGGTATTTGCCCTGGCTATTGCTCATGCCTGGAATGCTCTCTCTCCTCATCTCTGCTTCCTGGCTTCTTTAAAGGCCTTGCTAAAATACTGCCTTTCACAGGAAGATTTTTTTGTGCCTTCCCTCTACTGATGATCTAAATTTCTCCTGAATGTAGCTTATTTGTACATAGCTGTTTTCATGTTGTCTCCCTTGTTAGACTCTGAGCTTCCCTCGGGCAAGAACTGTCTTTTACCTTTATTTGTATCCCCCCAAGTATAAAGAACAGTGCCTGACATGTAGTAGGCCAATAATAATCTTTACTGACTATTCAAGTGCTCTCGGTTTTCCAAGATGAGAGTCACAGGAGAAAAGGGGCAAGTGAGGGACTGGAGCTGGAAAAGAGGGAGAAAGAATTATGAATCCAAGAATCACAGAATTTCAGGGTTGGCATAGACTTTAGCAGCCATCCAGTCCAACTCATACCACAAAAGGGGATGAAAGGAGAAGGGAGGGAAAGAATGAGCATTTCTATATCACCTACTATGTGTCAGGCACTGTGCTAAGCATTTTACAAACATCTTATTTGGTCTTCCCCACATCCCTCAGAGGTAGGTGCTATTATTATCCCCATTTCACAGATAAGCAGACTAAGGCAAACGGAAGGTAAGTGACTTGCACAGAATCACACAGCTAGTAAGAGTCTGAGGCCAGATTTGATGTCCAGTCTTCCTGACTCCAGGCCCACACTCATCTAGGGGCAGCTAGTGGTGCAGTGGATAGCACAGTGGGGCCTTGAATCAAGCAGATCTGAATTCAAACCCAGCTCCAGATGCTTACTAGCTATGTGACCCTAGGCAAGTCACTTAACCTCTGTTTCCTCATCTATCATCCCTGTCTAGCTCAGAGCCAGGCTCACAGAAGAGCTATATAAACGTCAGCTATCAAGATTCTCCTCCAATGCATCCTCCACCACATACCCAACAAGGGGCTAGCCAGTGAAGGGGGGCCCCATTCTGCTTTGGAACAGCTCTAATCATCAGATTTTGTGATATCCAGCCTCAATCTGCCCTTTGCAGCTTTTCTACTTCCTTGCTCCCTAGCTTTGCCATGGGAGCCAAACAGAACAAATCTCTCTCTCTCTCTCTCTCTCTGTCTCTGTCTCTCTCTCTCTCTTCCAGTATCTGGAGATTGGTGATGTCAAGGGCTTCAGAATCATGGTGAAGCTCAGAGACTGAATCTGGGGAGGAGAAATATGGAAGGATGTGCTTAAGGAGAAGAGCACAGGCAAAAAAAGGACTCCGGCAGGAGGACGTAGATGAGGCCAGAAGGAGGAAGGGCAGGCATTTCTGGGCCAAAGGAGAAGGACGAAGAGGAGAAAGGAGGCTGAAGGAGAAGGCACTGTTTAAGGTAAGCCAAGACACAAAGATTAATGATGGAAGAAAATGAGGTTGGTTATAGCTGTCAAGAAACAAAGGAGTGTGAACAAGACCGTGGGTCTTAGGCTGGAAATTACCTTAGAGGACAACTCACTATCATAAGGAGCAGAGCTAGGCATTGGTCTCAGGTGCTTCTAAGTACAGAGCCCCTCCCACCCACAGCCTCCCAACATGCCAAAGTGGTGAAAGTTACATCTCTGGAACTGAACTAACCCACAGGTATTCTCCAAAGTCTTTTGAAGGAAGTATGTTCCTTCTGCCACATTTCCCTGAGCCATGAACTCATCAGAAGACATTAAGAAGACATCAGCACATTCCTCAAGACCTTCTCTTTTATGCAATGTGGGGTGGAAAGGGAAGAACTTAGGAAAGAGTGGGCAGTTGTCCGAAGCATTTGTATTAGAAACAAATGTCTGTTCTAGAAACTCTTGTCTGCACCTCTTGGCTGAGGAGGAAAGCAAGCATCGTGAAGGACACTGTGGCAATCCCAGCCCCAGCGGTCTCCTGACCCTTGGCAGAGAGGTGGGCTGCAGACAATGGAGGAGGCCACTTCAGACACAGCTGATGCTTTTATTTGTTTGGAATGATGATTACTTGTTACAAGAAAAAGCTCTACAGGATGAAGAAAGGCCATTGGGAAGTGACAGAGATGTTTAAAAAAAAATCAACAAAATATTAAAAAAGAAAAAATGGGTAAAATTTGGGTTTTTTTTTTGAGGAATGCAGGAATTTCCTGGTCAATCTCTGTCTCTGCTAAAAGACCTGTTGAGAATCATTTTGGTCTGAATTTGTGATTTCATAAGTATGGGAAACTCTTAGTAAGCAAACTCCCTCTACCAATTCAGGTCAGAAACAGTTCTGTAACTTACTTCCTTACTAAGGAAGGAATCCTAGCTGCTTGGGGCACTGAGAAACTGAGAGATGTGCCTGCAGTCATTCAGCCAATGGATCAGAGGGTGAGCTTGAACCAGGCCCATCCTGAGTTGCCGACCTCTATCAACCACAGTACCTGCCCCTCTTAAAATTCAAGAGAATCCTATAGTCTGAAATCCTTCTCCTCAGGCCATCTTTAATGATCCCTGGGCTGTGATGAGCACATGTCAAGTTTTCCTTAGGTATTTGTAAGAAAACAACAAAGGAATATAGATTAAAGCAGTAGGGTGAAGGCTTCTCCTGCTTTGGCCTTAAAGCAGACAGAAATTCCTGGTGATTTCACTCTGATTTGGGGCCTATAATTTCTAAATATATAGTTTCCATGAATTAGAAACATGTGCCCTCAGTGAATCAGGATCATCTAATGGCATGTTACAATGAGTGATGTTTAACCTAGCCTCTTTCCAATGCTAGCTGAATTTCCTATGGAAACTGGAGCCATTCCCTGTGACTTCTGGTCCACTCAATGTTTTTTCAAATTAGCAGAATGTAGCACAAGCCATTCTAGATGAATTTAATCAAATTTCATGGACTAAATCAGGGCTGTCCAAAATGCGGCCTAGGGGTGAGATTTGTGCAGCCACCTACAAGCTTAGAAATTTACATAAATACTTTAGTAAATGAACACGAGCTCCCACAGAGCTCTCACTAAAATGGCAAATCTGAATATATTGTCTATTGTTTCAATAAAAACCTAAGGTTGGGCAGCCCAGGACTAAACGATAACCAAACTATCGTCAATTTGTTGGGATCGCCATAGTAAAAAAGAATGATTCAGAAAGGATATGGGCATAGATCGGAGATGGGGAACTGGCAGCCTCGAGGCTGCATATGGCCTTCTAGGTCCTTGGGTGAGTCCAAGTTTTACAGAACAAATCCTTTTATTAAGGGGATTTGTCCTGTGAAGTTTGGGTTTGATCAAAGGGCAGCACATCTAAGCCCTAGCTGCTTTACAAAGCAGTGAATTCTACGGCCCAGCTCAATGACGTCATCAAGGACACCCTCTAGACGTGGAGGAGGGTGGTTCACCAAGCAGAAAGCTCAGAGACTTTAATAACACCTTAGAACTCTGCATTCTATTGGGCGTTTTCTATGTATAGTTAAGTTGTAAGAGATGTGATTGGACTTAACATGACCAAACTATGCTAACACACTGCCTTGGTCTTGCTCCCAGATGCCATCCAGCAAATCCACGGACATGCCCACAATGGGGTGGTTCAGTGGTTGCTGGAGTGGGGCTGGAAGTTTGATCAGAGACAGCTCCAGAGCCCATACAGCCCCCAGCAGCTGAGAGTCCTGGATGAAGTCAACAAGCAGACAGGGAATGTGTGTGTGGTCTGTGGAAGGGTAGAAGAGAGGATCTGAGATGCTCAGTGTCTGGGGATCGCCTCCCTGGTAACATCCACTCCACACAGCACAGCCCTCTTCTGCCGCCACCAGCACAGCCGCCAGGTGTGTGGCCCTCATAGTTTGTCTCTTCCACATGACCATCCCCAGCGGTGCTGGACAGTCTACACTCAACCCCTTTATACTGTCCCCACAGAATTTTCCTTTACGTGGGCTGTTCCCACACTTAGAAGACCTTGCCTCCCTCTGGTAAGTCTGATGTTTTGATGGAGCTTTGATTTCATCAATGTGGAACTCCTTGCACTTATACAGACTGCTCTCCCCGCCTCATGCCTTCTGGCCTTTCACTAACTTCACCCCCATCCTCTCCTCAGCTCTGCACAGGACACTAAGCCCACTCACTGTAGCTTTTCTCAATGTCTCCTGGAGTCAGGGAGAGACCACAGGGCACACAGGCTCTCCCTACAAGATCAGCACATCTCTCTTACAGTCTTAGATCTCTTGGCAACAGGCATCATCTGCTGCCTTTGCTCCTCCTCACACACTCCTGAAAGAAGCTAGAGAAAGGCACAAAACTGACCTGAGCTCTCTGCAAATGAATGCAGAATAATCTCAAGAGGGTCCTCACCAAGGCAGAGTGACCCTTTATACTTGCCTTCCTCATCGTAGGGGCTCGTCCAAACCTTGTCATCCCTCCTCCAGCCTCTCACCCTCTCGGCCAAGAATCGAGGCCATTCTCTGGGAGCTCCCTCGCCAAGCTTCATCAATGGCTCACATGTCCCAGATAGCTTCTGCAACCACTTCCTCCTTCACCTTGGTCTCACCTGATGACCTGGCCCTTCTCCTTACCCTCTAACATGCAGGAGTGAACCCCGTCCATCCTGCCTTTTCCTGCAGATTGTCCTCTCTATCCCCCTCTTGCTCATCTTCCATCTGTCTGCTGACTGCTTCCCTACTGCCTACCAACCTGCCCATCTCTCACAGAGCCTCCGAAATCCCACCATGCATCCATTCATGCCTGATAGCTACTGTCCCACATCCTTCCTTCCTTTCACGGCTAAACTCTTCAAGAAGCCTGTCTGCCTAGCACCAGTTCTCCACTTTCTTTTTTTTTATTCTCTTCTTCCAATCTCATCAATCAACTGCCCTCTCCAAAGTTACCAATGATCTTTTCACTGCCAAATGGAATGGCCTTTTTTCAATTCCCATCCTTCTCTCCTTGGCGCAGCATTTGGAACTCTCACCCTCTCCTCATCCATGAGACTCTCTTCTCTCTAGGTTTTCAGGACATGCTCTCCTGTCTCTCCTCCTCCCTATCTGACTTCTCTTCCTTGGGCTCCTTTGAGGGATGAACATCCAGGACAGGCCCACCATGGGGACCCCTTCAGCCCTCTTCTCCCTCTATACAATTTCACCTGATGATCTTATCAGCTCCCAGGATTCAAAGATCACCTCTCTGCTGATTATTACCAGATCATTTATCCAGCCCTAACCTCTTTGCCTGTCATAAGCTGGCCCTTTCCTACCTCACTCCACTCCATAACTTAGTAACACTCGTTTCCTTACTGTTCCCAGAACAGCTCCACCTCTCGACTCTGGGCATTCTCCTGGCTGCCCTCCGTGCCTGGCATGCTCTCCCTCCTTGGATCCACCTCCTGGCTTCTAGTCTCAGCTAAAATCCCACCTTCTATGCAAAACCTTTCCTAATTTCCTTCAATGCTAGTGCCTTCCCTCTGAGATTTTTCATATTTTGTTTGAATGCAGCTCTTTACAGGTTGTCTCTCTCCCATCAGACTGTGCACTTCTTTGGGACAGGGCCTGTTTTTGCCTTTCTTTGTGCCCCAGGGCTCAGCAGCACCTTATAGCACATAGTAAGTATTTAGTAAATGCTTGTTAGTTTGACTCGATTACACTTTAAACAGTTTCTGGGGTGCAGATAATTTGTCGGTGATAGGCTGCAGTCTCAACGTGAGTCTGCTTTTCCACTGTCCTTTTGGTGACCCGTGACTTTCATTCCCAGGAGGCCGTGGTGTTCTATGATTCATGGCCATACAGCAGCACTTGGAGAATATTGGTGCTAAAAATGGATTTCTGTTCCAAGGAAAGGCTCCCCCACTAAGCCTGTGCAATCCCTACCTATTCCTTAAAGCCTGATTCCAATGCCGTCTACTCCAAGAAATCTCGGCCAGCTGGCCTTCCTGCTGGGAAGTCCCTTCCCTGGCTGACCTCAAGACTTCTGCCCACTGCCAGGGCCTTCCCATTTCCGTGTTCTCTAGCTTGTTTGGATGTAACTGCTTTGCGTGTTGTCTCCTCCATTGACACATATGCTCCCTGAGGGCAGATTGGTTTGGTCTTGGGTTTGGGGGTTGGCTTTTTTTTGTACCCTCAGCATTTAGTACATAGGACTATGTACTAGGACATAGCTGTTTTTACTAACCAACTGACCTTCCTGCTTGTCTTTCACCTAGCATCTTATAATTCTCTAATGGACTTGTCATGAAATATTGTGTATTAATTAGAGTGATCTAGAAGCTCCCTAACAATACGAGGTACTTTGAATCTTGGAGAATTAGACAAAACGATCTCAGAGCCAGGATGATAGGCAAATCCAAAACGACCAAATTCAATGAGGATGAGTGGAACATCCTTCAGTCTAGTTTAAAAATCAGTGACAACGATACATGGAGGGTGAATTATGGTTAGAGTTTTTTTTTTTCATGATAAAAGAACTCTAGGTTTTAATAGCCTGTGAGCTCAATGAATTAGCGGTGAGTCCTGGCAGCCAAGAGAGCTAATACAACTGATCAGACATCTGGAACACTTTGTTCTGCCTAAGGAACTATATTTTAGGAAAAAATGTTGACTATCTTATGGCTATGTTGATGTGGATTGCTATGACAGCCAAAAGTAGAGATTATCTGTATTACAAAAGGGCATGGAAGGTGGAAGATTTGGAAGATTTATACAGATCTTTCCTCACTCCCAGACAATGCATTTACAAATAGTGGGCTTATCGAAACACACGCAAAGAAAAATCTACTTTTCCCCCAGAGCAAAGACTTTGTTGTTATTCCAGGCCCGCGTTGAAGTCAGGAAAATCTCAGCTCAATTGTTCACCTCTGACACACTAGCTGTGTGACAACCGGCAAGTCCCTCAACCTTTCAGGCTACCATATTTCTGAGAGCATTGTTGAAAGAAGCTTTCATGCTGAGAATTTCCCAAATGAATAAATGATTTGCCTGGACCACAAAGTGCCTTACATTTACTTCAAAGAATCCCAAGGTATCGCCAAAACCATTAAAACCTGCCTACATCTGAAAAAAGTGTCCCCTCTCCCCCTCCCAACAAGCTCAGGGGTGGGGAACCTGCACCCTTGAGGCCACATGTAGTCCTCTAAGTCCTCAAGTAAGGCCCTTTGACTGAATTCAAACTTCACAGAATAAATCCTCTTAATAAAAGGTTTTGTTCTGGAAAATTCAGTCCTAAGGCCACACCCAAGGATCTAGAAGGCCACATGTGGCCTAAAGGCTGCAGGTTCCCCATCCCCGGGTTAGATGGTCTCTGCCAAGACCTCCAGTGAGGAAGAGCCCACTACACATGGAGGGAGCCCATTCATTCCAATTCTGGAGAGCACTAATTATCAGGAAGCTTATTATACTTGTCTTCCTATCTACTGTTTCCAGGTCTGCCCTCTGAGACCAAGCAGAATGTTCCTTCAAACACTTGAGCAATGTTCTCTTCCAATTCAGGCTAACCATCCCAGGTCTTCTGCATGATGTTCATAAGGCAGGTACTAGAGGCCTTTCATCAACTTGGCTACTTCCCTCTGGAAGCCCTTCAGCCTATCAATATAAAAACATGGTGTGCAGTCCTAAACATGGCACCCCAAATGTGGTCTGACCAGGAAAGAACACATCAGGACTATCAGTACTTCTGTATTCCCAGAAGCTACACATCTTTTAATGTAATTGAAGGTTGCTTTCTTGGCTTCCATATCAGCTTGCAGTCCACTAAAACCCACAGATTTTTTTCAGATAATCCTTGCCAACGGTACGCTTTCAAAGTTGATTTCTGAACCCTAGTGTAAGACTCTACTTAGCACTGTTAAATTTCATCTCCTTCTATTCAGCTCAATGTTCCAGCCTGGTGAGGTGTTTCTGAATGTTGACACTTTCATTCAGCATCACAGACATCTGCAAATCTGATAAGCACACCATCTGTGATTTTATCCAAGTTACTGATAAAAATGGTAAATAGCACAGATCCTTGGGGAAATACACCAGAGACCAACAGTGCTAAGATGACCTTAAACCATTAAAGATGACTCTTTGGACCTGGCCATTCAATCTGTACTGAATCAGACTACAATATCATCCAGCCCATATTTTTGCAACTCAACAGGCAGAGATTTTATGCTTGCTAATATCTCTGTAAACTTTATCTAGTTTCCCCCTGATTTGCTAGTGCAAAAAACCAGCCAAATATAGGGCTTTATTTAATCTTAGAGCTGATACAGATCCACTGGAGTTTAATGAACAGGAGGCAGGGTGACATGGCGGCCTATGCTTTAGGAAGATCAAGTGGAGAGCTGAGTGGAGGACAGACTGCAATGGGGAGAGAGGGGAGGCAGGAAGACCAACTAGAGGAACGGTCCAGGTGTGAGGGGATAAGAGCCTGCATGGAGGGGAGGGCACCAAAGGAGAGAAGGGGGTGAGAATGACGTTAGTCTGGCATGACTTGCCTTTTCTAAATGTTCACTAATCAAGCCTTAAAAAATATAACCTAAAGATGTAAAGTCAAGGTCACTGGTGTGGTTGGCCTGCTCTAGTCTCTTCCCTTCTTGATAATCAGTCCAGGACCTGAGGTACCTCTACCACCTTCCAAACCTTTCAAGGATCATTAACAATGAGTCAGTAATCATACATACTAGGGTACAGCTTCTCAGAACCAGGCAACCTGAGCTGATCAAGGGCCAGGGGTTGTTCTCTTACTAATTCCATATTTACCTTAGGTATTAAATTCTTTATGAGCCATTTTTATTATGCCTTTCCAGTCCAAAGGCCATTCTCTTTGGCAGAGAGAAGCAGCAGACTCAGAGCGGAGCAGTTCTGCCTGTCTGCTCCCTCTAAGCAACAAGGCCCCTCCTTTCTTCCCCCAGAGCTACACGAACACCTCCACCACCTTTCCGCCGTCCTTTGCTTTCCGTGACAGCCGCAGCTCTGTCCTTCAGCACTGCTGACGCTACTCTGCCAGGGCTGGACCTCGGCTCTGTATTCATCCTCCATGACTCGTCTTCTGCATACCTCGCAGAGAGAGATGTGGGAGCGCAGCCTCATGAATAAAGTGCTTGAGTCGGGAAGCCCAGGCTCAACTCCCACTTCTAGGGATAACGAAGCCTCAGACATCATCGCTCTTTCAGTCAGCAGGCATTCGCTGAGCACTGACTAGGTACTAAGCTTGGGGTTAAGTGCCAGGGATACAAAGAAAGACAAAAACAGTCACTGCCCTCATGGTGCTCACAGTCTAATGGCGGGAGACAGTATGAAAACAATTAGGCAAAAATAAGATCTACACCGAATAAACTAGAGGGAGGGCACATTAACAGTGCCTTCTTGGCGAAGGTGGGTTTTCAGCTGAAACGTGAAGGAAGCCAGGGAAGCCAGGAGGGAGAGAGTTCCAGGCATGGGGCACTGTCAGTAAAAATGCACGGAGTCAGGAAATGGAATGTCTCGATCAAGGAACAGCAAGAAGACCTGTGTCGCTGAATCACAGAGTACATGGGAGGGAGAGAGGCAGGTGTAAAACTATTGGAAAGGTAGGAAGGAACCAGGTTATGAAAGGCATTGAGTGCCACGTAGAGGATTGTTTTGATCTTAGAGCTGATACAGATCCACTGGAGTTTAATGAACAGGAGGCAGGGTGACATGGTGGCCTATGCTTTAGGAAGATCAAGTGGAGAGCTGAGCGGAGGACAGACTGCAGTGGGGAGACTGGAGACAGGAAGGCCAACCAGAGGGACAGTCCAGGTACGAGGGGATAAGAGCCTGAACCAGGGGCGTAGCATCAAAGGAGAAAAGTGGACAAATCTGAGATGAAAGTAAAATGGCGAAAGAAAGTAGAGAGTCAAGGATGACAGTTCAGTTGCAAGCCTGGGTAGTTGAGAGGATAGGCCAGTGGTACCTTGACAGTAATAGAGAAGATGGAAAATGGGGTGGGTTTTGGAGGACAAGGTAACTCTGTTTGGACATGTTGAGTGTTAAGAGGTTCATAGGCTCTATAATCTGAAATGTCCAAGAGGCAGGTGAAGAGATCTATCAGGAGGTTAAGAGACAGGACAGTTTCACGTGCCTCTGTATTCCTACGAGACAGCAACAAAGAAGGTTGTGAATACCTCAAGTGATGATGACCCCCTCTCCTCCTGCAGAATACACTCTTGGTTCTGCTACTTTGTGGTCAACTTGGAGCAGTGAAAGGAGCCTGTGTGCACAGCCCTGATGTCCTTCCACACTATCTATGGGGCATTCTTCCCCTAGGTAGCACAGCTTAGCTTTTTGGGGCTAACAAACCACTCTATTTTTTAACTTGCCCAGATAAGGAACTATGACACACTATGCAAAGTGAGTACAAGTAAGAAATGAAAACCCCATCACTGTCATGGATCACACTGCATACTGTTTCTTGGTCAAAGTGTGGCATAACTATGAAACAATATGGCTCTCCTGTGTGCCTTACAAATAGCTTCTGACGGTGTTTACAAAAACACTTAAGGCTATGGAGACGCTGCCACAGCTGAGGCAGTAGGTCCCTTCCTGACCTCATCAGTCCAGCCAAATTGCCCTTCTTGCTTTTCCTCCCCAGGACGCCACTTCCCATCTCTCACCTCCATGCCCTGCACCGGCTGTCTGCCCTTTGCTTAGAATGCGCTCCCGGCTCACCCTGGCCTCTCAGAATGCCTTGTTTCCTTTAAGACTCTGGTCAATGCTACTTTCCACACTAGGCCTTCCCTGACCCGAATGTGAGCTCCTCAAGGCCCCTCTTGACTTCTCTCAAAGGAAGTTCTCTGAGTACAGTGTCTGGCACATAGTGGTCGCCTAACAAATGACTGCTGATTAACTGATGACCTCAAAGTGATTACTCTAAAGGAGAGCCTTCACTTGGACATGAGTGACATCTTCAAAGTTTGTAGCGACAGTCTCATTACTCTGTAATCACATGGAGTCAGAATTTCTCAGGATCACCATCAATATCATTACAACCAGCTTTTCCCAATCCCTCCCAAACAATGGGCATTTTTGGTTCCTCTTCCTGTAACAAAGAAGAAAGACTATCTTTTTGCTTGCTTACTTTGAGTCTGTCAAGCTCCTGGAGGTCTTTGTGAACAGAAGAGGACGTGGATGTGCTGAGTGCTTGGGAAGACGCGTTCCCTTCACATTCACTGAGCTGCCTGGAGAGTTTAATGATCACCTCATCTTTGGCTTGGATGGTCTCCACTAACATGCCCAGCTGTTCGTTGAGCTCACCAACTTTGCACTTCAAGTTCTTCACTTCCTGTTGGAGACTATCTTTTTCCAGATTGAACTTTTCCAGTTGGCTGCTGAGGCCTAAGATCTGATCATCTTTTTGGTGCAGAAGCTCCAGCTTCTCTTTTGGGACTCCATCACAAAGATGGCTGCTAGTGAAGTACTTATCATACTGGGATGACCTGACCGTCTGCTGCAAAAGTCGTACAAGCTCCTAGGAAGACGGGGCAGGGCCAAGGGGAATAACAGAGATATGCTGAGTTATTAAAATCTAAAATGAAGAAAAACAAAAATAAGAGTGACTCTCTACAAGGCAATTACAGTAAAACCCAAATTTCTCCTTGATGGACTTAAAAACAAAGTATTTACTTTTGAAGGAAAGCAATTAGGAAACAAGAAATCATAATGCATACAAAACTAAATGAACAACAGTGCTGTGGGAATATTTATGTGAGCATTAAATTCATCTTAGAATTGGAGGCACTTTTAGCACTTGAATTACTCAGGTACATGTAAGATTTATAAAATACTTGCATAAAATACTTTCTGATTGGCTCAGAAATTAACCTTGTTATCTGGCTTGTCTCAGGCAGACAGAGCTAAATTACCATTAACTCCGATGACCAACAAAAACTGAAGTTAGCAATTCTTTGAGTCAGGAAGATTTCTGAAACCTATTGAGAACAATAATTAGGTTTGTGAATGCAGACCTAGGTGGAGATAGAAGACATTCCCTTTAAGAAAAATTCCAGGTATCCTGAGCTGTGATATTATTGGGAGTATTTGTGACTGCAACAACGGCCAAGGGCCCTGGAAATTTTAAAAGAAAATCACCCTCTGGGATTTAAAAAGTCTGATGAAATTAGATGAAACGCAAAAGCTCTCACCCCCTTCTGGTCCTCTGCCCACCACACGGTTACCTTCTGGCTGGAGAGCTCCTTCTTCAGTCGTTCCAGTTCTTCCTGCTGGTTTTGAAGCTTCAGGTGCATTTCAGAAGCTGCTTTATTGCCACTGCCTGAAATCCATTCAACCGGAGCATCACCACTGCTATGTCGGTTCTTGTACGACCCAATCATCTCTCTCAAAGGTCGCTTTCCTTTATAGGGAATACGGCCAAAATCAAAGGGGAATGCTGAGCCAGTTACTCCTATGCAAAAACAAAACCATTTGTCTAGTGCAGACCTCGAAGCCCACCTCTGAAGCCTCAGAAATGCCCTTCAGACCTGTATGAGGGCTTCCTATCAGCCTCTGACAACCCCAGTGGTGCCGCCACCTCCACACAGGCAGGAAAGCTAGGCCCTGGAAGAGCAGTATATCCTCTCTCTACTTGGGGTTCTTCCTCAGACTCAGCCTCCAGAGAGCCCTGGCCTCACTGATGAAGGCAATGCTTCCACAGGCAAATTCCACATGCTGCCAATCCCCATGCCTCGGCTGGCAGTTTTCTCCCACTGCTGTGACCAAAACAATTCATCACCTACTAGTTGATTCTGCAAGATGAAATCAACTTGGAAACTCCACCCTCCTCTGCACCCTCTGGCCCTGGTCCACCCCACCCCCCACCCCTACCCTCCTCTATCTGCAGTGAGTGGAAGGTGGCCAGGAGGGAAGCGCCTCTCAGAGGCTCCACTATACAAGGACGGTGCCCAGAGAGTTCTCATCATTTCCCAGTCAGCCACTTTCCTGGACTTTATCATCTCTGGAAACTCATCATTCCGCAAGATGAAATCAACTCAGGAACCACGCCGCCCCCCCACCATGGCTGTAGGACTTCACTATGGCCTGCACCAGTGACCCACCTCTGCTTTTCTGGTTCTTTTTCTGTTGTCGCCTGCGGCAGACTGTGAGCTCCTCGAGGGCAGGCACTGTCATGTGCCTTTCTTTGTATCCTCAGCACTTAGCCTGGCACACAGCAGGAGCTCCATCAATGTTTATGGACTCCTGACTCTGGATCATCCCTGGGTGAGGAGCCTCTTTGAACCTAGCTCTCAGTCCTCATCCTACACACCCACTTGGCAGGACCTGCCAAAGCTTGTGCTTGGAGGGCACGGACTTCCAGAGCCCAGGAGCGCTGCCCTAGCCATGTCTGAGACTATCAATGCCAATCTGCATAGGAGCACTGGGACTTGGTTCAGTGAGGAGTAGCAGATGTTCCTGCTTCTTCAGTGAGGTATAATGGAAAGCCCACTAGCAGAGGCTGAAGACCCAGGTTCTAATCCTGTTTGCTCCTTAAGTTAAGCCTCTGATGGCCTCAAAACCCCTTCCAGTTCCAAAGCCTGTGAATTTTCTACTTCAGTAAAGTCCTGGGACAAGCCCAAAGGCGTTTTCAATCTTTATCACTTCAACAAATGCACTCCAGAAACTGCTTTAGAACACAGCAGGTCCTTAAAGGTAAATGTGGCCGTATCTACATACACATTGGAGCACAAAAAGGCGTTGTTAGCAAGCTGTTGGGTGGGTAAGGGCTCCCATTTCTATGGTGCTTTACAGAGGCAGGTGGTGCAGCCTCAAGACATTCTGATTTTACAGAAGACCTAGGAGGGGCAGAGTGGTAAACGTCAAAAGCACTAGAGAGGGGCAGAGCTAGGACCAGGATCCATTGTGCTTTATACCGCCACATACAGGTGCTTCCAGGGAAGCTTCTGAACGAAAAAGATGGTGCTAAAAGTGCCTTTGTATTTCTATAGCTCTCTCAAAAGCAGGTTCCATTTAAAAAACAATGCACAAGGAGTAAAACAAAGTTATTTCTCAATCATGTGACCGAATGGTTCTAATGGTGATGGAGCTACTGACACTTTCTGTTACACTGAACTGGGCTCTGTTTCTCTGTTTTCTAACTTTTCACCTGCTTGTGTCATCTTTGTATACTCAACAAGCATTTAAGTACCTGCCATGAGCCGATGCCTGCTAGGGGCTGGGGACACAGAGAAGAAAAAACGCAGAGCCTACCCTCAAGCAGCTGACACTCTATGAGGAGCACAGGAGAGACAATATAAACACATATAAGCGAACCCAAAATATACAAAGTAGTTTTTGATGGACACAGCTATAGAACCCGAGAGCAAGCAGACCAGGCCTCAGGATGGCTCAAGAAACAGCCTAAGAGATAGGAGGAAGGAGGAAGGCCAGCCTTTGCCAAGGCAGAAATGAAGGAGACAGGAGGCTGTGGGAAGTGGGTAATGTTCAGAAGCTGGTGAAGGCAGCTGAAGCACATTGTGAAGGAGAGAAACCACGGGGCCACTGGCACTTGTTGGGCAGGTGAGTGACTGGGACCCCCAGAGCTCAAGGCAGAGAACACATCTTCCATCCCTCTTTGTTCCTCCTAGTGCCCCAGACTGCCTTGCACATAACAGATGTGCAAAAAATATCAGAGCTGTTTGTTTACCTTTGTTCCCCTCAGAGGTTTGCTTCTTCCCTTGTTCATGAACCACTGATTCCTCTAAATCCTTCGGATTGGGGTCTATAAGTTCCCACTCTTCATTGGTATAAAACACACTCCTCCGGCTGTCATTATTTCCTCTCCCAGGTCGAAATGAAGACATTGAATTTCTGTGAAAATAGGAGGAAACTGCTATTTAAAAACTTTTACTATGTAAAAGAACACATAATCACTTTTGTCACCATATTTCCAATTTTGATAAGTGATCTGAAAGAAGTTGGTGTCACTGTGTGAAAAAGAGAAAGAGAGAGAAAGGGAAGAGAGAGAAGGAGAGGGCAGAGGAAGTGAAGAGAGAGGAGAGATGGGAGGAGAGGACTGTATCTTAACAGATGGGAAATAACTAATGACATGGAAGTCTACAATCAAATGTTGGTTGACAAGCAGACCATCAATTTATTAGAGCTAAGGTCAAAATCTACATCAAATTAGAAGAAAGGATAAAGATGTGAAGATGATACCCTATACCTTTCCAGCATCTCCAACCTGACTTAATGGAGCAAGTTACTGTTGCTGAAAAAAAAAATGTGAGAAAATGGGAAAAGCAGGGATACTGATCTCACTTATTACCATTCTGTACAGAAGTTTCATATAAAGAAAACAGTAAGGAAGAGTTCAAACTACCTCAGCCAACATAGATTTTCTCTTTGCCAAGAACCCAAGGACAACACTGCTCTAAAAAGCAAATTCAACTGTAAAACATTACAGGAGATGGCAGATGATTATAAGCAGTTTCATCTCAAACAAAAGCAAAAGCAGAGTAATTAAAAAAGTGTACATCGCTCAGTATGAGACCTAACCAAGAGTATTCAGGAGGAAAAAGTACAGACAAAATCAATGAAATAATGAAAGAAAATAACAAGCATTTTTACAACAAGTTATATTTTCCTTACCAATGCCAGTGGAACCAGCACTTTTGGACTCTACTACCTTGGTCCCCAAATGTCTACCTGAGGAAGAAACGGTCCTGAAGTTGCCCCTATGAACAATAGCTAGGCCTACACTAAATAAAAAGAGGAGGAAAATGTGCTCCAGGAGATCATCGGATAAAATATTTCAGAGAGGAAAAGACACCAATGGAACTGAATGGAACTAAAAAAGGCAACACAATTACTACCTCCAAAAAAAGGCAAGTAAAAAGACAAAAAATAACTACCAACTTAAAGACCTTCCAATCTTTACAGAGAGAGGCTTTTATTGATGACAATGTGAAAACTGAACAGGCATGCTCTCACACTTCCTATAGCAAATCACATCTTTGTAATCATTCAGCTGATGGCAAAGTACATCAACTACAATAACCTGTTTTATCTGTTGACTACAAAAAGGCATTTGACACGGTACCACAAAATGCAGCTTTACAGGTTCTTCTCCAACAAAGAGGTCCTTCTCACTCCCATGTTAAGATAGTATAGAATTCTTTGGGAAACACAAGTAAAAACATAATTATGTTCAACAATGTTCTGCTTATAAGCATACATTTATTATATGTTGTCTCTCTTTGTACCCCTAGTATCTAGCATAGTGTCTGGCACATAGCGGGTACTTGTATCAGTAAGGCAAGATTCACAATATCAATGGTGATGATGAATATGCCTGTACAGTTTGGAATCGCAAAATATAAGAGACTCTCTATACAGAAGGCAGAAGTAGTAAAACATCTATTCAGACACCAGGGGATCAAATCCCAAAACCAGTAACTCCAATTCAACACAGCAACAAATGTATCCCCAAACCAGTAGGTCCACTTCAATGTAACAGCAAGGAAATTAAAACACAGTATCGCAGCAAAGAGCCAAGCCATCCTGCTGAGGCTTTTCCATAAATGCTCACTCACAAACCCTAGCTGTCTGCTTGCCTGCATCTTCTCCTCCTGCAGTTCTGAGAGCTTGTAGTTCTGAAAACCCTTATAGTTCTCTCTCTCAGTCTCTTGGTCTCTCTCTCTCTCCTTCTCCTTGGGCTGAATTCTGACCTTACTGGTTATCCTTCTTAGGGCTCCAGAGTTTCGCACTTAATCAAGCCTTCCTACAAACAAGCCTCCCCTAATCAAGCTTCCCTTAACTAGCTCCACCTGAGGCCTATTAAGGGGATGAATGGGTGAGGAAGATCTTTAAACATTCCTTAATTGATTTGGAGTCATAAAAATAGGGAAGCTCAAAGACATTTGCCAAAGTCATGAAGGATGTCTTTGGTAGGGTCCAAATGGAAGATGGATTCTTATAGATGGTGAAATCCTCCAGATTTTCAAATGACTTTACATGAATTGCAATAAGACCTAGAATATAGCAGATTTCTTCAGTGAGAGTCATCATCATTAAAAAAAAAGATCAGCCTACAAATTCATTTAAAAAATCAAGGATAAAGAATGTTATCTGTTGTCTAGGACATAGAGTTGGATGGCCAATCCTCTGAGTTAGCACATCAGTATCTCTTTAGAAACAACAGGCACTAGAGAGTGACAATTTGCTAAGCCCAGAACTAAATATGAAGTTTGACAGGAAGTTGAATAAAAATGGCCAATACGGAGTCGATATTCAGTTTAAGTAAAGAGATAATAAGAGAGCACCAAGATGTCCTTGATGAATTCAAGTCAACAGGTATAAACTATTACCAAGTCATTATCAATAGTCTTTGAAATGATATTGATATGAATTGAATAGTAGAATTGCAAGACTGAAAGGGGGCAATGTCTTAAAGTATCATGCCTTCCTCCTCCTCAAGCAGAGAATATCATCTACAAATTTTTTTAGTCGTTTTCAGTCATGTCTGACTCTTAGTGTCCCCATTTGGGGTTTTCTAGGCAAAGATACTGGAGTTGTTTGCCATTTCCTTCTCCAGAACATTTTACAAATGAGGAAACTGAGGCAAATAGGATTAACCGACTTGCCAGGGTAACACAGCTAGTAAGTGTCTGAGGCTGGATTTGAACTCAGGAAATTGGGTCTTCCTGACTCCAGGCCCAGCATTCTATCTACTGTACCATCTAGCTGTGCCCCCTGCAAACTCTAGGTCAATCAGTTTGACTTTTGATTCCAGTCAAAATTCCAGAATTTATTATTAAAGAGATGGCTAGTGAACGGCTAGAAAAGAAAATGGGGATCGTAAGGAATAAGCCTGGTTTGATCAAGACCAAGTCATGCCACATAAACCTTACTTCTCTTTTTGGATAGAGGCTAAACTGGTAGACCATGAGAATGCCAGTTTATAGATTTTTATCAAAGCATGACAAAGTTATTTCATGCTCTTCTTATGGAAAAGATGGACACACGTGGAATAGATTAAAGAACTCACTGAAAAGCTGTACTCAAAGTAATTAATGGTTTGATGTCTACCTGGAAGGTGGCCTCTAATGGAGTGCTTCCAAGATCTGTTCCTGGCCCTGCACTGCTTAACATTTTTATTCAATGACTTGGATGAAGACATAGATAGCGTTCTTATCACATCTGCAGATGACCCCAAACTAGAAAGGATATCTAAAATTATGGATCCAAAAAAGATCCTGACAGGCCAGAAAACGGGCCTAAATCTGAGATAAAACTTAAATGGGATAATTAAAAATTTACGTTTTGGTTTAAAAAAAATGATTTTACCAGGTGGAGGAGGCATGATTGGACTTCAGTTTGTTTGAAAAAGATTTGGGGGTCTTATTGGATGTCACACACAAGTTAACTGCGGTAAATGTGATACTGGGCTGCATTGAGAGGCTTAGCTTCCAAGAGTAAAGAGGTTATAGTCCCACTGTCTTCTGGTCTGTGGGGACTGCTTCTGAAGGATTGCATTCAGTTGTGAGTACCACATTTTAGGAAGATCATCACCAAGTCAGACAGCATCTTGCAAGGCAACCAGAACAGTGAAGTGGCTCAAATCTCTACCCTGTGAGTACTGATTGGAAATTCTAAGCCTGGAGCAGAAAAGGCTCTTGAAGTCAGGACAGCCACCTTCGATTGACTGAAAGGCTGCCACTTAGAAAAGGAATCAAGTTTGATCAACGTGCAGAAATTTCAAAGCAACAAATGTAGGCTTGATATAAGGACAAAAGTCCTAACAGTTGGCTCTGTTCAAAAGTGGAGGACATCAGGAAGAATGTGTTGTAGTGGGGATTCTTTTTCAAGTGTAGGTTGGATTAAGTGGCCTCAGAGGGACTTCTAGCACTACACCTGGGGAATGGTTCCCTGCTTCTTTTGTATTTAAAGGTCTTTTGCTTGGTCACTTGCAGAATTTGTTGTTTGTGAATTGAATTGTTAAATTTAATCCTGTGTGTCTTGGAGTTTGCAGGCTTGAGTTTTTTCTGGAGGCAATCTATGCATTCTTTCCTTTTTTGGTACTTTATAGTATTTTTTCCTCAATTACCCGTAAAGATAGTTTTCAGCATACATTTTTGTAAGATTTTGAGCTCTGAATTTTTCTCCCTCCCTCTCTTTTCTCCCTCCCCCTCCCCAAGACAGCAAGCAATCTGATATAGGCTATACATGTATGGTTATATTAAACATATTTCCACATTAGTCATGTTGTGAAAGAAGAATCAGAATAAGAGGGAAAAACCATGAGAAAGAAGAAAAAGGGGGGTGGCGAAATAGTATGCTTCAATACACATTCAGACTCCATAGCTCTTTCTCTGGATGTGGATAGCATTTTCCATCCTGAGTCTTTTGGAATTGTCTTGGATCATTGTATTGCTGAGAAGAGCTAAGTCTATGTTAAATAAGTCTAGTTAATCATTGCACAATGCTGCTGTTACTGTGTACAATGTTCTCCTGGTTCTGCTCACTTCACTCAGCATCATTTCATGTAAGTCTTTCCAGGTTTTTTCTGAAATCCACCTGCTCATCATTTCTTATAGCACAATAATATTCTATTACAATCATATATCACAACTTGTTCAGGCATTCTCCAACTGATGGGCATCTCCTCGACCTCCAATTCTTTGCCACCACAAAAAGAGCTGCCATAAATATTTTTGTACATGTGGGTCCTTTTCTCTTTTTATGATCTTTTGAGGATACAGATCTAATAGTGGTATTGCTGGTATGCGTTCTTTCAATTGCTTTTCCTTTTTTGTATTCAGAAGTTCTGGACATTTTCTCTTGTATTATTTCTTGCATTATGGTTTTCAGGTTTTTTGACTTGTGTTTTTTTCTAGGAGACCTATAATCCTTGAGTTGTCTCTAGCTGTCCTGTCTTCAAGATCAATATGTTTTGCTTGAAATGAGAGTATGTTTTCTTTTACTGTTATTGCTTTTTGCTTTTCTTCTTCTAGATTGTCCTTCACTTCTGTCTATGTGCATTTCCAATTCGCTTACCTCTCTTTTGTTTGTTTCTTTAGGGAGACTTGCCACTGCAGATTCACATTTTTCTATTCTACCAATTACTTCTAATGTGTAGACCATAAATGCTACTCTCATAATTCTCATTTCTCTTTTGATCTACTCAGAACGATGAGTTGTGGTTCCATTTTCTCCTCAAATTATACATGGTCCTCTGTCTCATTGAGTGTTTTGCAGCAATTATTCATAAAG
Source organism: Phalanger gymnotis (assembly GCA_028646595.1). Taxonomy (NCBI): domain Eukaryota; kingdom Metazoa; phylum Chordata; class Mammalia; order Diprotodontia; family Phalangeridae; genus Phalanger; species Phalanger gymnotis. The sequence continues at coordinate 27,196,613 of CM053624.1, read as the reverse complement.
CCTTGCACTCCTTTAGCAGATCTATACATATTTCCTTCTGCTGCTGCTGTTTTCCCTGTTGATTTGTCTGCTTATGCTCAAAAGCTTTAAGGGTTTCTTTAGACTCCTGAGACCTTTGGTAATTTCCTTCTTTTTTCTTATCTTTTTTCTAATTTCCCTTACTGCTCACTTACTCCTCTCTGATGATGGGTTCCCAGGGGGCTGGATCTCAAAGCATCTAGGCCTCCTCCCATACTGGCCAATTCAGGGTTCATAGGTGCAGATCTCTGCCCCAAGTGACTTTTGGGGGAATAGGACTGGACCCTGCTGGATGCTGTGCTCCTTCCCTTAGGTTTTGTAGAGTGCTGCCCAGGCCTCAACACTCAGCATCTGGTCCAGTTCCCTCTGTCTCTCACTTCTCTGGCCCAGCAGTACAGAGCACTGCCATGCTGGATTTGATTTCTATAATTTGGAATCTGGGACTCCAAAGCTCTGGGAGGGAATGGGGGAAGGCGTAGTAGGGGGTTGAGCTCTATTTCAAGCTCAGGCATATGTCCTGCCCTATTCTTTCTGTTTTTCTACTCCCCTGCAGAGATCTTTTGCAGCACAGAACACTGTTGCAGCCCTGGCCAACAAGGTCTTATTCAATTTCTGCAGCCTTCAGCTCAGATCCCAAAAGTTCTTAAATGAGGGAGGGAGCCCAAGAGTGTAGGGTTGGGTCTTGGTGCAAGCCCTTAAGTCAGGCAAGGCACTGTGGTGGGTGGTGAGGAAGGGGGCAGTGAGAAAGGGGATGCTAAGTGCACTCAAGGGAGGTGATGGTTCATGAGTGTTTTGTTTTGTTTTACCTCCTTCTGAATTCCTAGTATCCTAGACCAAAGGTATTAAACATGCAACCACAACACTCTAGATTAAAATGCAATTGGGAAACATTTAACAAAATAAGCAAAATTACAATACAGAAAATTTTAATATGTGGTTTTCTAAGTCAATATATAATCCACAGGGGTCCTCATATATAATTTAGTGGCCCCATTTCTATTTGAGTTTGACACCACTGTCCTAAACCACAGGGATGGCTGAAGTTGCTTTATCTTTGGTGCATAATTGCTGTCTTGGAAGGTTTGAGAGGCTGTAAGAATCAGAAAAAATGTCTAGCCCCCATCTTGTTGGCCACATGACTTCGAAGTCTTGGGACCTGTGCAGTGCTTTCAACGAGCACAAGCTGTTTTTTGACACAAAATCTCTTCTTTTCAATACAAATGTTCTTCTAGTGGCATATGGTTACAAATACTGGAATACCACATTCTCCAAGTCATAGCTATACATGAATGACTCAAAGGGCAAAGGAGATTTGACACATGGTAGACATAGGCAAGTTGCAGCAAATTTCAAACAATGACACACAAGAAGTAGCACAAGGGATATTTTTCTAGAAATGTATGATGAAGAAAGGAGGTGGGACAGTCATGTAGTAAAATCAAGAAGACTGATCTGGTACTCTCTGCCCCCCCACCAAAAAAACAACCAGAGGATGGTTTCTAGCCCAATGGGCAGATTTTTTTGAAGGATCTACTGGAGAACATGTACAAGAATGGCACAGGACAAGAAGGCATGACTGACTGCAATTTTCACCAATTGATCAAATCCCTATATCCCTAGGTTCATTGAGCCAATGGAGGCCTGATTTGTCAATAGCTGTTAAGTGTGGTTGCTTATGATTTAGGACTAAAAATCAACTAATGTTTCATTGAGCACTCTTTGAGTAAAATATCATCCTTATTAGATTCTACAAAAACATATATAAGAAATCCTTCCCAGACAAAGCAAGCGATGCAAACTAATAACAGAAGGTTCTTACCCTCAGGGAGCTTCTCATCTAATAATTATACGTATACAAATAAGTAAGATATAAAATAGAATATGCTAAGAGAAGGGGGGAAGGGAACAAATATTTATTAAACACCTACTATGTGTCAGGCACCGTGCTAGGTGCTTTGCAAATATTTCCTCCTTTGATCCTCACAACTCTGCAAGGTAGGTGCTAATATTATCTCTATTTTACAGATGAGAAAACTGAGGCAAACAGGCTTAAATGACTTGCCTAGGGTCACATGGCTAGTAAAAGTCTGAGGCTGGATTTGAATTCAGGTCTTCCTGAATTTCAGGATCAGTATTCACTATGCCACTTAGATGCCAAAGGGCAGCTTTGCCCTTTCGCCCTAAGGGCAAAGGACAGATCCAAGAAAAATATAATTTGAGGATTTGATTACTTTCACTCTTGAAGAAGTTGACATGTGAGTCTTCAATAGTTGGAGGTGTGCAATGAGGGAAGCAATGGAAGAAGATCTGGAACAATGCACAGAATTTGGAGAGCAGGAAGAGATCTGGCGGCATCAGCTATAATGGTCTGTGAAGGGGAACGACATGAAATAAGGCTACGAGGGTAAGTCCACGATGGGTTTAAGTAGAGAATTTTCCTGCTGAGAGGGTCTATACTGGTACAGTACCTTGATACTATAGTTCCTATAGTCAATTTGTTCATTCAACAAACACTTTGTGATCACCTGTTATGCAAGATGAATGCCAGCTAGTTTCTTCACATTTGTCCAATAAATATGCAGCTGCTATGATCTACAACACTGTCCAAGACGGTAATAGTTGACTTCTGTCAAAAGTTAATATTCTATCCAGATTTTCATGAGCAAATTGCATGCTTCGCTTTAAAAAATTCTTCTATATTGCATTGTTATGTTTGAATCTCAAAAAGCTCATAGGAGGATTAGAAAAACAACTATCAGATTTCTCAAGAGCCTGGAGCCTTGTGAATTCCACCAAGAGACATTTCAGACTCCACTGAAACCCAATCTATCCAAACCCCTCAGTGGGATTAGAGATGGTAACAAAGAAATGAATGTTGCTTCACTAAGAACTCATTGCTTAAACACTTCTCTTGCAGGCCACTGACACCCTATGCCTGCCTGCCAACAGTCTCCCAATCACAGGCCTATGAGAACATTTTAAAACAAAGCCCTACAATGAGATGTCACCATTCAAGAACTTTTCTGCCTGTGGCAAGAGTGAAAGGCTCCATTTTTCCATGGCCCAACTCTTGTGGGAGTGAGTTATAAATATCAGCTTCGGAAGTCTCAATACATTTACATTGGTCACAATATATTTTACTGCTTCTAAGAAGACTTGAGAAAGCTTTCTTGACATCAAACAGACCCAACAAAAGGCTGACTAAAATGGGACACATCTAGCATTCTTGAAAAGAACAATATTCTATAACGTACAAATACGCTATTACAGAGCTGTCAGATGTCATTTCTGCCCTGAAAGGTTTCTCTCCTCTTCACAAAGCTGTTCTTACCATCAGGAAATGAAAGCTCTAATGAAAAGATGAAGCCTGCACCCATTTTTATAGAGCAACAGAACCAGCACCACCTAACAGAAAAGACATAGCATTTCCCATCAGAAAATCTAGTTTTCATTCCAGACTTGTAGGCCAGTCTTGTAATCTTCTATCCCCTACACCTTACAGAGTGACATTAGGGAAAGCACTTAGAAAATTGTAAAATGCTACATACAAATGTGAATTATCATAAAGTAGAACTCTGGCTTCTAATTTATTTAATGAATTCTTTAAAAACAGGGTCAAATGATCACAGTGTTCATGACTATTGTCAAGAAAAACCATGACAACTCCTGAAATGGGCATTTCTTAATGGACATGAGCATATGACTTCTGTCATAGAAGGGACAAGCAGAAAAGCAGTGTCACTGAGGGCTGTAGAGCATAAATCTGGATTTCAAAGGAAGTTAACAGAGATAGAGAGCTTCAAGACGAACAAGACTCAAAGCAAATGCCAATTTTCTGCAAATGTTAAGCTCGGAAGTTCCGTGGTGGCTATCTTATACTACAGCTTAATAGGGAAAAAAAATGGAAAGCCATCACGACTTTGAAAATGCCAGTATTTGGCACATGGAAACCAAGTTTAACATTTCTCGTGATAAAAATACAGTTGTACCATATTATCATCATGGGCATGGGAACCTCCATCACGAATGTAACCATACAGCATTTTTGACTTTTCTAAGCCACTTTTGCATTTATTTCATTATCTCTCCAGTCCCCGACTCTAAAAAGTATGAAAAGCAGGCATTTTCCCTAGTTAAAAATGAGTAAAATGAGAAGTTAGAGGACCATCACTAATGTATAGTGAAATGTACAGCCTTGGGAAAGAGTCAGCATCAGTGGGGCTACTGTCTTCCACGTAGATGGTCTGATGCTGTTACTTAAGAAATAGGGTGGTGTAATGGGTAGAAATCTGGCCTCAGAACCAGGAAGACCTGGATTCAAGTCTTCTCACACATACTGGCTGTGTGAACCTGGGCAAGTCACTGAGAACTGGTTTCAGAGCAAGTACTGAAGTGCAACGGTAAACAAGCCCCCCACACAGATGAAATCAAACATGGCCCTGTCCAAAAAAAGGCAATTACTAAGCATCACCAACATGTAAGCTCAGTTGGCTAGAGGCTTGAGCTCCTGACTCTTAGCCTTCCCTCACTGCCTGATCCTCCACTGACAGGTCAATAGCATCATTCCATAACGGATTCAGGGACTCCAGTGTCTCTCTAGCCCTGACCCATACACTTTCCCCCAGGGCACAATAACAACTCCTGGGCTGTTCGGGTCACACAGGATACCTGCTGTGCTTGGCCTGGGCCAAGCCAATGGCCTCCTAGTCTGGGCACATTGGCCGCTGTTTCTTCTGAGTCCTCCTCTCATTTCCATTTTTAGAGATCACAGCAATAGCTAACAAGTATAATTGTGGATCAAATCAATAACCTTTTTAGAAAACCCAACAATGGCTCAGAGCTGCAGAGAGACACATTTCAGTTTGGTTTATGGAGGAATTTCCTGACAATGACAGATGTCCAAAAGTTGACCGGGCTGTCTTGGGTGGTGATGAGTTCCCCGTCATGAGAGGGCTTCAAGCAAAGATTTAGACAACCACTTGAGAAAGCTGCTTTCGGGGTGATGCCTACACTGGCACAGGTTAAACCAGCCACCTCAGTTCAACCAACTAACATTTATTTTTTAAATTCCACGCTGGGAAAATCACTCCAATGAATGAGACAATCCTGTGTCTGAGGAGCTGACATTCCAACAGGGAAGACAACCTATCAAAGTACAGAAGAGACTGGGGAGAGTGACCAGACTGACCACATGGCTACAGGAAGCTCCTGAGAGGAACTCTTCTGCCAAGGTGGTCAGGCACCATCTCTGTAGCACAGAGTCCCAAGAAGCTGCCCTGGTGACTTGCCCAGAGTGACCCAGACAGCGTATGTCAGAGGCAGAACCTGAACCCAGCCAAGCTACTTCCTATTTATAAGGACATGCCAACTATAAAGAGAATAAATACACACAAGCACTGAGGACTCTAGTGACAAGGTGGTATGAAAAAGAGGGAGGGAGGGAAGGAGGGAGGGAAGAAAGGCATAGGCAGTGTGGGGAGGGGGATTGGGATGGCTCCATGTAGAAGGTGGTGATTGAGCTGTCTCAGCAGAAGACGAGGGCACTCTAGGCATCGAGGTGGGGGCCAAAGCCAAGGTCTGCAAACTGACAGAGGAGGCCTGTCGAGGGGAAGGACCAGGGAGAAGGCCAAGTGGCTCCAACTTTGCTCCACATTGCCCTCCCTTCATCCCCGGCTTCGAGAGGCCAAGCTGGCCCCTGCTGCTCCCCACGCATGGCACGTGGCATCCCGTCCCCGAGCCTCTGCACTGGCTGTCTCCCTGTGCCTGGAGGGCACCTTCTATCTACCCTCTTCTGGCCCTTAATCTCCTCATCTATAAAATAAAAAGGTTGAACCCCACGGTCTCCAAGGCTCCCTCCAGTGCTAAGACTGTTAACTCTGTGAAATCCTTCTCTAATTTAGACCACTTTACCGGCTCCATTTTATGAACAATGTAATTTTTTCTAGAGAGAAGAGGCCACACAGCTAACATGACTAAGCTTTCTGGCCAGTGAAAAAAGATGGAGAGTGAGAAGGGATGCTGGCCAAGAGCCCACAGCTTCTTAGGAATAAGAATGACCTCACGTTTATGTAACCAGAGAAAGTTTGCAGAACCTTCCAAAATCTTTCTCACAACAAACATTATTATTTTCACTTTACAGAGGTGGAAACTGAAGCCCAGAGAGGAACATGCCCGTGTTCACACAGCCGCTAAGTGTCAGCAGCTGGACTTGAACCCAGACCTCTTGGTTCCAAGCCCTGTGCCTTTTCCACCAGCCCCTGGGGCGTACAATTTCAGCTCTGACATAGCTGGAAAACACAGAAGACTCACTTGATATCTGTGCCCCACTGCTTTAGGGAAAAGTTAGTGGAACTCGGTTGAGCCGGGGCAGGCTGGCTGGCGGCCTGTTCTCCCACCAGCTCTCCAGGGGCAGCCTCCACAGAAAGGATGTTCCTGGCTTTCTCTGCAGAGGCATTTGGATGTAGGAGAATTACATCTGAAAGAAAATGAAAACCCAAGTCAGTCGGCCTCAGCTTTCCCCTCTCAACTTACATTCAGAACTTTGCGATCAGAGACAGAATTGTCTATCCATGGACAGCTTTGGACATTCTTTCCATAGGCTCTGAAGTAGGTTTTCTCTATTGAAAAGGGGAAGTGGGACCGCACTAACAAAAATGTGCTGTTTTCTGAGCTTTTCAGAGTATTAGTAGATGTTTCCCAAACTATCAAATAAGACCACCAATGACAGATGAAGATTCCAAGTTCACTTTCATGACACACTGATCACTTACCACAGCTTAAAATTGTCCAATTTTGCAGAACACAGAATAGAATATATTTTTCTTCAAGAGGAAATGCAGTAACACTGAATACACTGTCAAACTTCAGCATGTACTATCTCTAAAATAAAAGTTCTGCCAAAATGTCTCCATTTACAAGCCAAAAAAAAATTAAGAAAATTTTTGCAGATGAGATAGCCACAGGGAAAATACGTCATTTAAATTTATCAATAAAATGTGTAAAACTAATCCATATGCCATCTTTAGGTGAGCAGTGTTCAATCTGGGAATTTATTTATTCTTTAGTTCAAGGAAGAAAAAGCCTAGCCAAGAAGCACAATTGCGAAGCAGATATTCCAGAACATGAGGAATCCCCCGCCTTGAGGGGCAGGGGTATAACAACCTCTAGAGGCATTATGAAGCCAAGGCCAAAACAACTGGATATTTTTAGTCCAACTTTCGCATAATTAAAATCACTTTTTTCAATGAAAACAAAGTTCAAATCAAAAATCAAAATTAACACAGTGAATTCAATTCAACTGACAATGAAAGCAGTACAGCAACTATGTAATAAAGCATGTAAAAATGAGATCAGATTTAAATCACTGGTACAGAAGCCGCCATCACGGTTGTGGGGCTCTGGACATAGATGAGTTGCATTATTAAACTGCTCTAAGCAATCTTTGTGTGTTTATTAAAAGTATCACAATATTTGCAAACTTTCTCAACATCATTCATTTTGGAAAGCATAATATAAAGGTATTTTCCCCCAAAACACGAGCAATTAAAAAACTCAAGAATGGTTATAGAGAAATTGAAGTTTTAAACAACTGAACTTAAATCTGTCTTCAATCTTATACTGTCTAATTTTTTATAAGTAAAATAACATCCCTTAATGATAGAGAAATATGTAACTGATTGGAAGAGAAAATTCACTGAAGCAACTAATAATAATAAGCAAATGCAAAAGAGATAGTTTAAGTAGCAGGAAAAAAAAGTCCAAATCTAGAAAATAAGATCCACTATATTTATCAATGAAATTCACAGGTACTATAAATTAGGAAGAAGAAAGACCACTGGACTTTCTCTGCATGAATGCTATGGCTGCAGATAGCATGGAACCTAAAAAAGTGAAACATCTTGTCAATGGCAGGATGAGAATTTTTCCAGAGAAAAGAAGATGCTTCCAATAAACAAAACCAGATGTTTTTAGTCTAATTTATTAGAACTAATGGTGCTAATTTCAACTACTGAGATGATCAAAACAATGCTTGGCATATCCTACGCAAAACAGCTTTGAGTGACTTCACTTGCAAATAATACAATGGGAAGGAGAACACCCATATGTCTGAAGTCCTTTGTAATCAATTCATTGAGAGACTATTGATGCACTTAAAGATGTTCATTTGATTACATATATAGGATACGTTAGTGAAACTGATGTTAGGGAAGATTCATTACTTGGCAAAACCATTGATGACAATGCCATATTTAAGAAAAATTTTCAATGAAATTGGTGGATTTCTTTAATGAAGATGTGGGAGAACTGTATCAGATTCTGCACTGACATAGTTCAATCAACATCAAGATAAAAAGCAGGTCTATAATATAAAGGCTAGAAAAAAATGTGGTGCCTCCTGTAATTTAACCACATTTCATGCTTCACGGACAAGTAACTGTATTGAGAAATATGAAGACGTCCACACTTAGATAAAATGAGAGCTATAGAGGACCAACTTTTTACATTGGTGTAAAATCAACTTTTTAAAAGAAATTAAAAGGAAAGCTCTGTAAAGTTATGATAGCATGGGGACAAAGAATAAGACATATATATTACCGTAAAACACTCTGGATTTTTGTGCCAAAGTACTCTGAAGGGTATCACAGCTAAGGAAAAAATGTCCATTTTTCTTCATGATAAAGCTGAATTTATTTTATAATAAGCATTTTTATCTTAAAATCTGGTATGTGGTAAATATTTTTTTAAAACTGGATATTCTACATAATCAACTGAGGTCTTCAAATTCATGATCCGATCCAGAAAAACAAAGTGACTAAATGTGAGAAAAATTCTAGATAATGAATTTAACAATTCTTTTTAATTTCTCAATTTTAGAAAGACTTGTTCTGCAAATGAAATAGAAGAAAGTGAAGACCTTTAATTATCTGCCTGGTCTATACAGAAGTCATTCCCATTTTATTCTGAAGGCCTAGATATTTCTAAATAATAATGGACAGACTCAAATGGAGCTCCACCCAACAATGGAGGCCACAGTCCATCCATGACTGCCCATCCTGTGTGACTGATCCATGTTCTCCCAAAGGTTTGCCATCAAACACATTGCAGACTTTCCTTCTTTTCTCCCAATATATTAAAGATCTGGTAGAGCCCTCTGGCAATCCACCTTTTATGAGCAGCCCATCTTCTTTTCCTGTCCTACAACTCCTTGTGGCATCCTTCATTCCTGGTCCCCTCTAGAGTTTCTCATGGTTCATGGCCTGCAGTCTGTCCATACTCTCCCTCACCCCATGCACCCTTCTTTTGCTCACTGTGATACTTATCTTTAGTTCTTTGGAAGCAGGGATGTCTCGCATCTCATTGCCACAAAGCAACACTAATAAATTGTTAGTATTGAAAAGATGGGTCTTTGCTTTCATAGGATGCTTGGAACCAGTAGAACTTCACAATTTATTTCCTGAAGGCATTCTAGCCCATCCTCAGTTTCAAGTCTGGACCCAACCTCTTATCTATCTGTACTGTGTGTCCCAAATATATGCACTATTGGACAAGCTCCATAAGGATGGATGGAAACCCATTTGCCACAGATTAATATGAAACATTTTAATTTACTTTAACTGAACAAGAAGAGAATGTCTTGTGATAGTACACTGAAACGAATTTGAACCGAAATATCTTTTGGTTTGGCTAACAGACAAAAAGTTCTCTGGTTTATCAAACACGGTTCTAGTTTTACTACCATTTGAACATCCTGTCTATGTGAAACAGAGTTTTCTGTTGTAATTATTATAAAGATAAAATATCTCAATTAGCATTTGAAAAAGAATTCTGAGTAGCTGTATCAATGATGACCCATTTTAAGGAACTCTGCACCCAAAACACCCCATCCTTCATATTTATAATACTATTGTGGTTATCATGTTTATGCTGTAAATACGAAAACTGTAAAGGATTTTATCAATAGACATCTGTGTAAGTTACAGTATATTTAAAGATTCCTATAAAAATAGTCATAAAAATTGCAAGGGTGATAATGAAAAAAGTGGAAAGGAAAAGGGTCTATCAGTATCAAATCTCAAACTATACTACAAAGCAGCAATTATTTAAAACAAAGAATTTGGGACTGGTTATAAGTAAAGAATTTGATCAGTAGAGAGATTAGGTACCCAATGTACACAGGGTCTACAAGTTCTCCCACATTTCCTCAGTTTCTGACTTCACCTGTGTTATCTTTGGCAACAAGACCTTTGGAAAAGTCACCAGGATTTGGGAAGGTCCTGCTGTCCCGCTTCACAGTGTCGAGGCTGTTGCAATATTCCCATCTCTTCTGCTGTAGCTCTTGTAACCAGTATGTCATGAGCTGACGGTTAGGAGCCTGAAGAGGGAGAAAAAGAGATATTAACTATGTGCTAAGAAATTCAGGAAAAATATGTGAATTTATTCGGGCCTGGCCAATTATATCTTTAAGAGAAAGGAAGGAGAAGAGGTCAGAGTAGAGAGAGAGGGAATTTAGTCAGGTCTAGGAGTTGGTACAATACAAAGAACACTGACTTTGGATTCAGAAGACAAGCAGGCAGTAACCATAAGTCAAATAATAAGGCAGTTACTTAAGACTAGGAATGCTGATGATGACAGATTACAGGCTGCCATCATTCTTCCCAACATTGTCCTCCAAACAACTTTAAAATAACCGCTCAAATCACACTGTGGAGTGGCACAACCAACAAAAGATCAGAGGGAGACATTTTTCCAACCTAACCCAACTTAGGAGGTCTGTGGGAACACCTGTGGGGGACCTTGGTTGCAGCAGCAGCAGCTTTGGGAGCTCTCAGGCCAGAGACAGGAACAGGATCGGGCAACTGATCAGAAAGAGATTCCAGGGGACCCTTGGCTGGCACAGGGTGCAGCTGGTGCTGATTAGCAACTCTACTGCCCATACAAAGTTCTGGATCACAGTTTCAGATGGGGAGGAGAGTCTGTGATTGGTCACAAGGTGGCAGGGGCTCTGGTCACAGTTTCAAGACCAAGAGGAGCGCTACTGCTTACAGCTGGGGGAAAGCAGGGCTCTTCTTGGGTAAAGCACAGACCAAGAAAGCAATGACCACACCTCTCCCAGGGTAACACCACCTTGGAAGAATCAAAAAATTTCAGACCCCGAGAATGAGCTCTGAAAACAACAGCATGAAAAAAACAGAATTAGTCTAATGGTAATAGAGGCACAGAAATTCCCTGAAGAAAAAAAACTCCTTTAAAAGCAGAATGGGTCAAATGGGAAAGAAGGCGCAAAAGCTCACTGAAGAAAATAATTCCTTAAAAATTAGAACTGGGCAAGTGGAAGATAATAACTCCGTGAGACTTCAAGAAACAATAAAACAAAGTCAAAAGAATGAAAAAATAGAAGAAAATGTGAACTATATCTAGAAAAACAACTGACCTGGAAAATGGATTGAGGAGAAATAATTTAAGAATTATTGGACTCCTTGATTAAAAATAAAGCCTAGACATCATCCTTCAAGAAATTACAAAGGCAAACTGCCCCAATATCTTAGATCCAGAGGGTAAAATAGAAATTGAAAGAATCTATCAATCAGTTCCTACAAGAGATGTCAAAATGAAAACTCCCAGGAATATTACAGCTAAATTCCCACATCAAGGAGAAAATGTTTTGTATGATTCCACATGTATAAATGATATACTGTGTGCCTTCTCAGTAACAGGGAGCGTGGTGGTGAGAAAGAAGAAAGAGAATCTGGAACTCAAAATGTAAAAAAAAAAAAAATAATGTAAAAATAAATAAGAAATGATTGTTTTAAAAAGCCTGAACAGCAGTGTAAATGAGGGAAAGTTGGGTAACAAGGGGCAGCTAGGTGGCACAGCGAGTAGATCACCTGCCCTGGAGTCAGGAGGACCTGAGTTCAAATCCGGCCTCGGACACTTGACACGTACTAGCTGTGTGACCTTAGGCAACTCAACCCCAATTGCCTTGCCTTCCCCCCTCCAAAAAAAGAAAGAAAGAAAGAAATAGATGGAAGGCACTTAATAAAAAAGAAAGGAGGATGTGCTTATGATCTGATATGACTTAAGCTAGATGAGAGGGATGAGGTGCAGGCCCAGGAGCCATTCAGAGTCTTTCTTTTCCTGCTGTTCTCATGATCAGTCACCATACTCCGAAGGCCAACACAGGTTAGGAATGGAGTCTATGCCCCCTTCCCAAACTGCCCAGTGCTACCAGTCCCGCCCCCAAAGCCCGGTGCCATGGGGGCAGCCCTTCAAGGGATTGGATGTGTTGGCTGCCTCTGCAGGTGACAGATGCAGCTCCTGCCTCCTCAGTGATTAGAACTAGTGAGAGCAAGAAAAAAAAATTCACCCAAATCCTTGCCACTCCTCAAATGGTTCAAGATTAGAAACGTATAAAGTTTTAGGAAAGGTTTTGATATTTTACTATTTCTTGAACAAACCTTTTCATTCCCTCTTTCGTTTCTCTATCAGAAACAATACAATTTAACAGAAAGAGCACTGGCCTTGGCCCAATGACATGAAAGGCTGTCTGCTTTGCCTCTGTATCTTAAAAGGACCATCAGGCCTTTCCAGCTGACTTGTAGTTAACCCTCTTCTAAGTGTTTTCTCCTCCCTTAGAATATGAGCTTTACACACCTGGCCTTAGGGAACACAAGCATTGGTGAATCAAAGCCTCAACATAAGTCCATAGAGTGGCAGTCTCCCCCAAAGTTAGTGAGATCTCAGGCTGCATTAAGAAAGGTACAACGCACGGTACTCTGCCCAGATGAGAAAAAAATCCAGAGTTTTAGCTGTGGGCACCAATTTTGAGGAAAGAGAGTATCCAAAAGAAGGCAACCTGCCTGCTGAAGAGTCTTAAGATCCTGCCAAAGAGGATCCTCTGAAGAACGTGGGGGTACCTGGCCTGGAGAAGAAAGTGCTGAGACAGACATGATGGCTGCCTTCAGCTATCTGAAAGGATGTTACATAAGAGGTCAGAGTTTTTCTTTTAGATCAGACTTGCTTTGTTTAGCCCCAGAAGGCAACACTAGGCGCAAAGTGGGAACTGTCAAGGCAGATTTTAGGCCACTAACAATTAGAAATGTCCCAAAGTGTGTTGGGGGGTGGGGTGGGGGGAGCAACTGCAGGGTCACTGAGCCAGAGCTGGAAGGGGACTAGAGGCCATTGGTCCAATCCCCTTGTTTTATTGATAGGTCAATGACTTGCCTGAGGTCACAAAGACAGACTCCCCAGAGGCATCTAAACCCAGCTTCTCTGACTAGAGAACTCTCTTCACTCTCTCACTCTATATCTCAGGTGTGCTCCTCCTTTCTGGATCTTTGAGTACAGGGGAGATAAGAATAATAGTTAATATTTAAATAGTATTCACTATGCGCCAGATACTGCACTAACTGCTTTACGATCATTATCTCATTTCAACTTCACAACCCTGGAAAGTTGGGCAGCTAGGAGGTATCTGAGGCTGGGTCTGAACTCAGATCTTCCTGTATCCAGTTCCAGCATTCAATGCACTAAGCTACCTGGATGACCACTTGTTTAAGATATCAAAGATCCCTATTTAGGCACAGGTTGGACACCATTGCCTGAAATATGGTCTAGCTCTAGATTCTGTGATCCCACAAGAACCAGGCCCAAGTCCTCTCATCCTCATTTCCTGATGCTCCTGAGTCTTGTCCACCCTTCCCAGCCTCCTCCATCGCACCTCTGCTCCCAAACTTCTTTAACATGGAGACATCTATAGGATAAGACAAAGCAAACAGGGGTGCTCAGCAGAGTATGGGAGCGCCAAAGAACTTTAGGTATCATTAAGTCTGGTTCATTTTTGAAAGGAGAAAACTGGGGCCCAAGAAGGGGTAGTGACTAACTCAAGGTCACCTGGGAAGCAAATAGCTAGGCTAGGACTCACACCCCCAAGTCCTGGCTCCTTCCACAACCCGTGAATTATGGGACTTGGGTGCATAAGGGATTCCAGGGTCACTCGAAGTTCTCAGAAAATCCCAGACTTGGGGTCTGGTTCATCAAATGTCCCCCCCAACACATACACATGCAAATACATACACACAATACAAACTCACACACATCCACATGCATACAACACTGACATGAACACACACGTACATGCATAGACAGATGTACATACACTCATACGCGCAAACGCATACTCACACACATGCTCACACAATGTGTGCACATACTCACATACATGCACATAATAAAGAACACCCTATGCATTTCCTCAGGGAGCATAAAGCAAGTTTGTATTGGATCCCATCCAAATGACTGACTCGTGTACCAAATGGACTTCATAAATATGTCTTCCACAGTGAATCTATAGTTCAGCCCCAAGGCCAATTTTATTAATCATGTTAGCTTCCTAGGGCCAGATATTCTAGGTACCAAAGAAACAGGAAAACTTCCTCTAAGGCATTTATATCCTGAAAACAGATAAGACAAGTACTAATTTCATTTTCTCCTCCCAATGGAAGTTTGTTCATTTTCTTCTCTTTCACACACTCTCTCTATTTTTTAGAGAAAACTGTCTAAACCATTTGGAATAGTCAAGAGAATATACAGCCGGAGAAACAAAGCTGATCAGCCAAATACAGCAAGATGTCCCAGCTCTGTAGGCCTTCTTGTCAGGGTTAACCATACACAGTAACATTTCCTCACCGATGCACATTTTCTGGGCCTGTGGAACACTTTAAGTGCTATTTCAGGCACCTATCAGTTGTAAAAAAATCAACCAGCAGTACAACCGCTTTTGGATTTTAATCTTGTAGGGGTCTTAGGGAGGCAGCTGAGGCAGAGTAGGAAAGCCTTCAGTGGTGTGTATACCATGTTCTTTAGGGAGTGGGAAGAAGTATCCCCTGAAAGCAATGACACAACCCCTCAGGGAGCATGATCAAACAATTGGATGGGAAGAGATGAGCCCCTCGGTTGTAACCTAAACCAAACCCTCTCAGCTGGCAATTTCCCACCCCAAGCATCCCCTCCCAGGCCCACCAGGTCACTTCCATAGCCCCACCATCCTCCTTTTGTCGTCTGTAAGACAAGGTTGCCCTGTGTGAGCCCGCATGGAAAGGGGGGGATGTAATTGGTATCAGACCTTGTTACATTCTTCACCTCAAAGCCCGCCCCTCTTCAGAACCATCAAAGGCACCACAGCCCTTCCAGCCACTGAGCTGGACACTCCAGCACCATCCTCAACTCCTCAAACCAGGCCACAGAGGCAACCACTGGCCAAACCTTGACATTTCTACATTTTCATCCATCCTCTAAACTCAACTCACAAGCTAGCACCCTCATCTAGTATCTTACCACCTTTTCAGCCTAGACTGCTGTGATCGCCTTCTGATTGTTGTCTTTGCCTCAAATCTCTCCCCTCCCTAAACCCATTCTCTTCATAGCTACCAAAGGGATTCCCCAAAACCAAAGGTTCAATGATCTCACTCCTCTAATGAGACTCAGTGGCTTCCTAGTGATTTGAAGGTTAAATATTCCATCTTTAGCTCATTCTTTAACATTTGTTTTGGGGCAAGTTTTATAACATATAATACTTTTAAAGCAGTAACACACTGTAAGTGCGGTACTCAATTGATTATCCAACTCATTTAAAAGTAATTACTTCTGTTAAGTAAAAATACTTCTTGGTTGTGAAACAGATCTGAATAGCATCTAGGATCAATCAAGGCCACTGAGTAGGAGACTTGGCTATGTCCTAAGGAATCTATATAAAAGGAAAGAGCAATCTCTGAGCCAGATAGATTCCAAAGGTCTAGAAGCTGAGACGAAACATCAGGATTATATGGATTTAGCCAAGAACTGGCAGTCTTGGGGCAACCAGTGAAAGGAGAAAGAAAAAGTAGGTCTGAGGTGTGGCTGAGAAGGGAAATCTGGAGGAGAGCCATTGGCTAGACAAGTACCTCAGAGCAGAAGCCCTATGTTTACGCCACCTGTGGACCCTCCTACTCAAGGACTGTGGAAAATCCTGAGAAAAGGGATGTTTTTGCCCAACTCAACAGATAATTTGCTATTTCATTACCCAAATTTTCTAGTAACATGAATTTTGCCTCAACTACAAAGAGGCCGGGGTTTAACTTAAGACAGAATTCCTAACACTTAGGTAGTGGTTGCCTGGGGTAGAGAACCTACAGCCTAGCGGCCACAGGTTCCCCACCCCTGGATTGGACTCTGCCAAAATTCAAATATCTACCTATCTATAGACATAGATATCACTTGGAAGTCAGGAATGGTTGTGAATGAGTTCATAACTTTTCATTCAAAATAAACTCCCTAAAATGCAGCAGAAGGAACCATGCTGACCTTAGAGTGATTCTACGTTGCCCTAGGATTAAAATGAGCAATAGGGTGTTACATATATCTATAAATTTAAAAGTAAATATACTTATATTGGGGATGTATGCTTAAAATTTTTTTACAGACATGGGTGAGCCTACTGTCAAAAAATTATGGAGACCACTGCCTATAAGATAAAATATAAACTCCCCAGCTTAACACTTAAGCCTTCCAGCAACCTAGGCTCTTAAGGAAAGCTTATCTGATCTGAACCTACCTTTCCACCTCCTACTCTTCAGGCATGTATCAACCAATTTGCATGCCTTGAACAAACTCATTTGTATGTTTCAGAAGACAACCTCCTTCAAGGAGGAGGCTAACTAGGTACCGCCTCCTCTGTGAAGCTTCCCTGACCCCACAGTCTCTCCTCACTTCAATTGTCCTAGATCACTTTGGAGTTGTCTTTTGCCTCTACCAGACCCTAATTTCTGTTACATTTAACTGTGTCCATGTCACAATCACACACACACGTACACGCATACACACACACACACACACACACCCCATCACTGAAGCTGACTGTAAATACCTTGAGGTATAAAACGGTATCAATGCTTCTCTTTGGATTCCCAGCACAAGGCCTGGAACTTTATTAGGCAACTAAGAAATATTTAACTGAATCAAACCAAGACAAAGAAGATCAACGCCATTTTCTGCTTTTGTTCTTTCTTCATAAAGTAGGAAATGTGAAAGACTGTTGAAAACACTTTCTGTTTCATAAGAGCATGAAAGCATGAGCTGTGAAACAAAATGTGGCCTCTAAGCGACCACGTCTACATTCCAATGGATTAGGGGAGCAGCTGGGTCATTTGGGTGAATCTGAGCTGAATCTGTAGCTAACCACTACCCAATCCAGGACAGTTAAAATGCAAGAGCTCCAATTTTGTTTGTTCAGGGTAAATAAAAACTTGTGTGGCCACACCCAGTGTCACACTGGGAGCTCTGCTCTGGACTCTGTCGTTAATAGTTTCAATGTGCCATCACAGATTGCATTACATGATCTTGGCTCTTCCAACACTATCATATTTTTGGAAACACATGAAAACTTTACAAAAGTAGAAGAGAAAGATGATGAGGCTATATGTTTTAAGTGAAATTCTATCTGTTTCTAAAAGAAAGCATTTCACTATCCTGACCACAACCTGAAAACTTATATTGCTCTCACCACACTGCTGCCATGTACTATAGATTCAGAAGAGTGTCACCTAAGGCTGTCTGTTATCTGATGGAGAAGTCCAGGGATCAGAAGTTCAGAGCTGCTGGGGTGTTCCTGGCTATGTGGTGGTAGCAATGGCAAACCCACATTGACTCATTGTATGAGATGCTGAGCCAGACTCTAAGCTACGAGGCACTCTTCTAAACATGGCCCTTTGCTCCGCCAGTCTTTATACACATTGCTATACACTGGAAGAACGTCACACTAGGAAGGCGCAGTGGAAACCAGCCTGGAATTGGGGCCAGACTACCTGGGCTCACACCACTGATTAGCTGGGTGACCTTAGCAAGTTACAATGCCTCTTTGGGCTTCATTTCTTCAACTGTTAAGTGAAGGGGCTGCCCGAGAAGATCTCGAAGGACCCTCCTAGTTTAAATTCTACAGTCCTGTGAGCTCCAATAGCTTTTTTTGTGGCAGCAAGACCTGCAAAATAAACCATAACCTATTTGGGGAAGTGCTGACACAAGAGTGCAGAGATAAACCTGAAAACCAATGGTCTAAGTAAGCTCATTTGGATAAGGAGAAGACATTCAAATACTAGCCACAGTGTTCATTCAACAAGAAACATCTTCACACTTCATTAAAAAAGCCACATTACCGTCTGTTTTGCCGCTGTCCCTTAAGAACCCCTGGGCCTTTCCATCTGTCCTACAGCGGAACCTTCCTAGATGGGTTGTCATCCCCTCCCCCTCATTAAAACATGAGTTCCTTGAAAGCAAAGACTACCTTTTCTATTTGTATTTCCAGTGCTCAACGCAGTGATTTTCAGACAGTAAGCATGTAACAGATGCTTTCTAATTCCTTCATTTGTAACAGGTATGGCCACGTAACACGGCACTCAACTCCATTTTTCATGGAATGGCTCACTTATCCCCAAAATCAGCACTGGGGGTAGCAACCATGGGCAACCATGTTGCTAGCTCAATCTCAGGATCCTAGAACTAACCCTGACATGGGGGAGAAGGGAAAAGGGGGAAGGGGGGACACAACAGTTTTACTGATCGCCACTACAGCTCCTGAGTCCCAACTGGCATGCTTCCTATTTATACAAATCAGTCACAATGACACTGTCAATACTTAAGCATGAAACACATCCTAACAGAGAAGGCAAAATCAAGCACAATCATAAAATTTATTTAATAAAAAGCAAAAGCAGGAATCATTGAAACATAACAGACTACCCATTACCCTGAGTTACATTCTCCCATCAATATACACAATGTGAATGGTAGGGAAAGTGAGAAACCTAGAAGTGAGGCACACGGGGAGGGAAACCCTACCCAGCTCTACCCCAGCACACCTCGATATCCCAGGCCACCTCAAGAAATAGTCTGTACCATGAATGACCTGCTGAGACAGCCTCTTCTGGCCCTCTCCACTGTCCTGGTAGACTCTTGGGCCACCAAAGCAGTAGTAAGCTGATTTAATAGTCAGCTAACATTTATTAAGTGCTTCATGTGTACCAGGCTGTACACTGTGTTAAGCACTCCTGACACAATGGAGGACAAAGACAGGCACTGTTCTCAAGGAGCTCGTAATCCAGTGAGGGAGATAGGTAAACAACTACGTGCAAACAAGCTGTATTACCAGAGAGATTACCCCACCTGCAGCACAAAAACGTTAGCAAGCAACATGAGAAGGGGAGAGGAGTGCAGAGCAATCCAGCGTGGCTGGAACCAGGCTGTGAAGGACCTTGAATGCCAGGATCAAGAATTTATACTTTATTCAGGAGGCAGTGAAGGTTTCTGACATAGTCAAAGTGGTCTCTCAAGGACACTACTCATTAAAATAGAGGACTGCTTCATTTCCATTTTATACAGAATAATTAGAGCATTAAGCAGTGGGCAGCATGGTTCAACGAGAGTGAAGATGACCCAGGCTCACTTTGGAACTCCTATTATTCTGGCCAGTAATTATTTTCAGGGGAGAAAAATGATATTTCCCCAACTTGTCATATTTCCCCTAAATTGCTACTTTTTCCTGCTGCAGAAAACCTGGAACCTGTCTCTAGCTAACTCCTTACCTTTAGGATTTGACCTTCTATCACCCCCTTGTTCTCTGTTCCCAATCCTGCTTTGAATCAGAGCCTCCTAGGAACCCAAAGCTGGGAAGATCTCAAAGCACAGCCCTCGCTGGACAAGTACCTCCTCATGCTTCGGCTTTAAATCTCCTCTAGGCATGCAGCCATGCCACTGTCTATCAGCCCCTCCACCTTTCCTTCTCTGTGCTCCAGCTTTCTAAAAAGCACCACCTTGCATTGGTCTGGCCTTTCTTATCCTATCAGAAAGTAAGGTCCTAAGGACAGGGACTTTTAAGATACATACATACATGTGCGTGTGCGTATTTGTATTCCAATGCTCAGGACCTAGTAAGTGCTCAAAAAATGCTTCTTCATTAATCCACATCTTGCCCCTCACGCATACTGTGTTCTGTGATCCTAGACAAGCCATAGCCTTCTGATGTCCTAGACAATTTCTGGTACCACTGCATTGTGAGAGGGCGTTTCCTCATTAGGAGCCCCCTTCATCAATGAAAGTATGAGTCAGATTCCTGTAAACGACAACAACAAACCCAATGTAGTCACTAGGAGAAATGCATTTTTAAGAGGGCATGTTGGTTACTTCGGAGCCCAAAGCTCTTGTCTTCTAAGAATCTTGCATCCCAATTCTAGCCCAATCTGATTCATCCCTTTCCTGAGAGCCCAGAACATTTCTTTGATGAACCATACATTTTCACACACTGGCTGTGTTACTGTGGACAAGTCACTTTACTGCAGGGTGCTCTGGGCAGTTCTCCAGAACTACAAAAGATGCTCATCTGCATAAGCAGCAGTTTCTTTACCTGAGTTCTCTTTGCCCATGAAATACCAAGCCTAGTCTCTAACCCCTACATTTTTAGTCATTGGTTATAACTGACTACGATAATTACATACAAAAAATTCCCTATCTAGATTTCCCAAGACATGAGCTTTAGCTAGCCACCTACAAGTTCCCTCTAAAATTCTTGTGATTACATTTGGGAAAACTCATATACTATCAACAATCTATAGCTTGTGACTAGCAGGAAAATCTAATGTCTCATGAAGTGGATATGACTTTCTTAATAATCTTTTCCCACAAAAATGCTTCCAGGTGCCTACAGGAGCCAATGAGAGGAAGAGAAGACAGTTAAAACTATTTGTTACCTATGCCACACAGAACATTTGAAACCATGAATTTTTAATCTATACAGAAAATCCTTTAGATAAATTCTCAGCATTCTCCAATTGTTTTGTATATATCTTATCTCTTTAACCAGATCATAAGTTCCCTGAAGACAAGAGGAGATTCTTAATTTGTATTTTCTGTGGCACTGATCACATTATTAGCACCCTTAACATTAGCCAGATATGGTATTCAGCAGAATTCACTGGGATAGTCATGCTGAAAAGTTTTTAAATAGGGCTCAACATGGTACTCATTTTTTAAAATCTCTTTAAAGAGAAAAAAGCAAAGAAACACCAATCAAAACAGTTCTGTCGGCTGATTGTACCCTGATAGAGTTTAAGCTCACATCTAATTAAAGGTACAGTAAGTGCCATTAGGGAGGACAGCTCCAAACCTCGGCCCTATGTTCACTTCAGTCCTCCTGCTGCTTCATAAATTGTGGTTACTCTTAAAAGGGAAGGAAATTGGGAAAGTACATTATCACACTACTAACTGCAAGAAGCAAGAGGAGTCATTAAAGGTTAACATTAGAAAAGCTTTGTTAGCAAGGCTAAACAAAAGCAAATCAGCTAGGGCCAAGCAGTGAAAAGACAAAAACCTGCGAGTTGCACAACAGTCCTATATGTAACAGAGCACTTGTGAAGCCACACATTTCATATCGCCTTTCGAGCTACATTGGAAAGAAGCTCTACTTAGGAGATAATTTTGTGACTATTTTTAAAATCTAGATACATATTAACACGTATACATACACACACACACGTGCCTACTCTGCATAGCATAAGGCAGAGCAACAGGTATTTAATAA
This sequence comes from Phalanger gymnotis, assembly GCA_028646595.1. Lineage (NCBI taxonomy): Eukaryota > Metazoa > Chordata > Mammalia > Diprotodontia > Phalangeridae > Phalanger > Phalanger gymnotis. The sequence goes on along the minus strand of CM053624.1, from coordinate 27,174,994 downwards.
GCACCTATAAGTGTCAGGGACTGTGCTAGGCCTTGAGAATAAATGAGACAGTCCCAGTCAAGGGTGTCACTAACACCTGGGGGAATCAAGAAAAGCCTCTAGAAGTTACGCCTTCAAGGGTATGGGCAAAAATGTGCAGAAGTGAGTAGGAAGATGAGCCCAAGAGTGGCAGGCAGCCTGTGCAAAGGCCAAAGGCAGGGGATAGAATCTTGTGTACAGGGAAGGGCAGAGGTCATAGAGGGGAGCAATGGGCCATCAGCCTAGAAGGGCAGACGGGGGCCAAGTGTAAAGGGCTTTCAATGCCAAGCAGAGAAGTTTGCATTTGATTCTAGAGGCAAGAAGAAGGTATATGTCACAATAGATGTTGGTTGGACCTGTGGCAGCTGTGTGGAGGAAGATCACTTAGAAGACGTCTGCAATACTGCAGGCAAGAGCTGACGAGGCCTGGAACACAGCAGTTGTGGTATGTGTGAGAAGCAGACGGAGGTGAAAGGTGTTGCAAAAAAAGTTTCAAAAACATGTTAGTGATAGACACACTGATACTATTGGTGGAGCTGTGACCTGATCTAGCCATTCTGGAAAGCAATTTGAAGCTATGTCCAAAAAGTGACTAAATTCTGAACGCCCTTTAACCCAGCAGTAACATTACAAAGTCTATACCCCCAAGAGATCAAAGGGAAAGGAAAAAGGCCCATAAGTACAAAATCTATATAGCAACTTTTTGTAGTGGCAAAGAACTGGAAACTGATGGGGTATCCATCAATTAGGTAATGGTTCAAAATTAATATGACTGTACTGTAAGAAACTAAGGAAGGGATTTGTTTCACAGAAACCCGAGAAGACATGTATGCACCATTGCAAAGTGAAATGAGCAGAACTCAGAGGAACAACTTATGTTAGTACATCAACTGTGTAAAACACAAACCATTTTGAAAAACTCAACTCTCATCAAGTCAATGATCAGTCATAATTCCAGTACCAAAGAATCTTGCCTACCTCCTGACAAAGAGCTTAGGGCCTAATAAGTAGAATGAGAACATGGCCAACATGAGAATTTGTTTTGCTTGACTGTACTTATTTGTAACAAGTGTTTTGTTCTTCTTTGGGGAGGGGGGAGGATAAATGCTTGATAATTAAAAAATAAAATTTAATTTAAAATAAAGATGTTGCCCTAATTCTACTCCTAACTACTTACTTGAACTTAAGCAGGCAGTTCACTCCTGCCTCAATTTCCCTGATGGTGAATTGGGATGGGGAGAGGTTGGGCTAGATCATCCTTAACAGATACACACCCTAATTCCAGATTATTATCCTACCACTGTCTCCTGTATAGCCTCTACTCCAGCCAAACTAGACTAGTAGGCATCCCTCATACCTTCCCTGCTCAGTGCCTTTCTTCATGTCTCCCCCTAAGCTTATAAAGTTATTTCTCCTCCATCATGACCGATTGAACATTATCTCCTCTAAGAAGTTTTTCAAGACAGCCCCCTAACCCCATAATGAACCTTCTTTTCTTGGAACTCACACCGCATTCTACATGCACATATCACCTACTGATTTGTATTAAAGTTATCTGGGCATGTGTCACAGCCCTCTACTGGATTATAAGCTCCAAAAAGACTCTGTCCTCACGAATGCTCTGCTGCGGGCAGTAAGCGGCTGTTATACAGGGCGTCCCAATAGTGTCAATGCAGTTTTAACCTATTAAAGCCATTAAAGCTTAAAACTTCACTAAGACTTTTGGGACAGTTGGAATATTATTTTGAACTGAGATTCACCTTGTACTGCTAGGCCCCGAGCATGGTTGGTTGGCTGATTGGTTGTTGGCCTTCATTCTCAAAGAAGACCAAAATGACATCACTATGCTAGTCAAGTTTCAATGTGTCCAGCTGTGGCTAATCAGACCAATATGAGCTCGGAATGCACTGCCACAGGCTGGGCACAAATAGTCCATGTTAACACAGAATAAGGAGCAAAGAATAACAGGAGAGCAAGATTATTCCCCTAAGATTTAAAGCTCCAAGAGCCCATACTGATTGATCATTTAAGCCAAATCCATCACTTAAAAGCATTACCTGAGATCTAGAGAAGCACAATGATCTGTCTGCGGTCACCCAGGGCTAAGGAATTGTGCCAAGAGATGCACTCAGGCGCTGTGACTCCAGTTTCAGAGCTCAGGTCACTACCAAGTGCCGTGGCCTAACGAGGAACAATTTTCTAAGAGTCAGAGTTGTCTGAAATGGAATGCATTGCCTCCAGCAGGATGACACAGAAAAAGACACAGGTCCAGCTTGGACTAGCTGGCCTCTGGGATTCTATGATGCTATGAAACGAATCTGATGAAATCAATTATTAGAATTATGTACTCTAATTTTTAATTACTTTTGTTGGAGTAACGAATGGCCTAATATCAAGCAAAATTCAAATCGAATATTAAATGGCTGTATACCGTGTTCAAGGCACAGGACTATGCATGAGTCTGTTGGAGCAAGCAAAGAAACAGAGGCAGTATCACAGCTTAAGGAGTCTACAGTCTTTGGGGGAGACAGGTGAGACAGCCACGAGCAACAGACTTAAGCAGTAGTTTAAGACAACAGCTAGAAAACTGTCACAAGGAAATTTATAATTAAACTTTAAGTAATTAAAAGCCAAACTACTGAGTTCTTTTGCATAAAATATCCTTTCTATGATTACAAAAGCAACAAGTATTTGCCAAGAAACAGAAGATGTTTCACAGAAAAGTTGTATCCTTCACATCAACATGAACATGTGACTACTCAGTTGCATGACCTCGCCCTGCAAGGCAAAGGCAAAGGAAACACCAACACTTTATTTAACAGAACAAAATGACAATACATGCAGCAGCACTGGGTCGTGGAAACCGAACTGAACCGAACCAAAACACCTCGCAATCACGGTGGGGGGAGACAAGACTGGATTCCCTGAGTTCAATGAAATTCCACAGATCCTCAGGAAGCTCTGACTGGGCACCAGCCAGTACAGGGGGAAAGAACCCAACAAGGAAAGTCCTCCCTGCTCCCAACTATACCACATGTCCTCATCACCCTTCTTCTGCTGTCCATATTCAGTTGTCTCCACTCTTATGACCTTACTTAAGTCACAGAAACAAGAGAAGATTTTGAAAACAGCCCAATATGCGAGTCCAGCAGTGAACAGGCATGAATTAACAGGCATGGCACTCCCTGTGCCAAGCTCAGCTGTGTCTTCCAAAGGTCAATCTTCATCTAAAATGGGTTTTTTCTTTCCACTTGCAGTTGGAAAGGGACCTCAAGGCTTATCTAACCTAACCCCTTGATTTTACAGATAGGGAAACTGAGACCCTGAGACCCAAATTGTCTTGCCCAAGGTCAGGCAGCCAGTAACTTGCAGAGCTAAAGTTCAAACTCAGGTTGCCTCATTCCAAGTCCAGGGATTTTTCAACAACATCTGACTGATAGACAAATCATGGTGAAAATGATTCCTATCCTTTCACTTTAAAAAAAGATTGAAAGAAAATACCTGAGTGAAACAGAGCTGAAGGCTACACACACAAGTGTATCTCAAGCTTCTGTTGCAGCACAAGAAGTATTGATTCCCTGAGAGCTAGGGCTTCTGGCAAGAGAAGCAACAAGTGGGCTTGCCCCAAATCCACCATCAACATGGCTAGATCTCCAAGAGGATGTTTACTAAGAAATACATGATCAGCTACTCTTTGAGGCTCCTCAAGAAGTGGAGTGTCTCAGGGAAGCCCAGTGACTCCCTAACCACAGGCATTTCTTCTTAAAAACAACTTCAGGGGAACAAAATTAGAATGGGGTGATGAGTGATTAGAGTCAGAGGATCTGAATTGAATCATCCACCTGCACTTTCTACTGCTGTGACCATGGGCAAGTCACTCAAGTAACACCCTCTGAGCCCTTTTCCTCATCTGTAAAATTATAGGATAGGACTAGACAATCTCTAAGATGTCTACTGACTCAACGATCATAGGGATCCCCTTATGGGATATAATGCAGGGCAGTTACATGGTGCAGTGGATAGAACACCGGGCCTGGAGTCAGGAACACTCATCTGCCAGAGTTCAAATCTGGCCTCGGGCACTTACTAGCAGTATGACCCTGAGCAAGTCACGTAATCCTGTTTGCCTCAGTTTTCTCATCTGTAAAATGCACAGGAGGAGGAAATAGCAAATGACTCCAGTAACTTTGCCAAGAAAACCTCAAATGGGGTCAGGAAGAGTTGGACACAATTGAAGCTACTCAACAACAAATGGGATATAAATATATAAAAGGAAAGCTCTTTCTATACATGCTTTACACATATATGTATGTATATATACGCACACATACGAAACTTAAATTTAAGCAAGAGAATCCAGAATTACAAAAATCCATTTGGAGACTGAGTCTACCTTGTGACCAGCAGGGCAATCAATGGCTAATCAAACTGAATTAACTGTGAACTTGTACTTTGATCCAAAAGTTAGTAAGAATGAGTACTAATTTTCATTTGAAATTTTCACAAAATTTCATTAACAAAACATGGTTAAAAACTACATTACGATTCAACCTCTTAAAGCACATTCCTATTCCAAGCCTAATATCATTTTCAACTTTTACATTGTTTCTTGTTTCTTATACATTGTCTGTCACTTTTGTCTTCATTTGTACAGCATTTTAAAAATAAAGCTACTCAACTGTTTTATCCAGATATGGTCTTACTTTATAATTAGTTTAAGATGGATTTCTTATGCATATATATGTGTATGTGTATATGTATACACATACACGCATATGATATTTGGGGAGAAAGAAAAAACTGGTGAATTTGATTCCCTTGTCTTCCAAGCCTAAAGTCACTTGCCTCAAATCTTAAAAGATCATTTCCAGTAGCACATGACCTAAACATACAAATCTGAATCGCAGAACTTCAGAGCTGGAAGAGGTTTTAGAAACTAGCCCAACTCCTTCGTTTTCCAGATGAGGAAACTCACACCCAGAGGCAAATTTACTGTCAGTAGCTGTACTGTCCCGGCAGAGAAAATACAGGAGAAAAAGTTTCTTCTCCTAGAGAGCACAACTAAGGGCTGGCCCTTGTTTTATATAAACAGTTCTATGATACACAGAGACCTGGGGAGGGGAGAGGAAGCAATAAGCACGCCCAAAAGCAATCAAATGAATTTTGAAACAGGATACTAACACCTGAAACTATGTGATGAGAAGCTTCTATTTTCATTTTTAATAAACAGTTCCACAGGAAATTAAATTTACCTTAGAGTGGTATATGTGTTAGCTACTGACAAGTCATTGTTTTGGCCAAAAGTTCCTCTGGGCTATTCCTAAATTTACATAAAGAGTTTGGTAAATACAACTCAGACTTCGAATCTCTTCTACTTCAATGAAGAAAAGGACCCATAGGTTCTGAGCTTCCAGTTAGGCAGCACAGAGAGAACTAATTTGCTAGAACCTGCCAGCCATAATCAAAACCAGAACAAAATGGTAATGGAAGAACAAAATGTAAACGTTTCATAATGACCTCAGTTGTGGGCAAACAGAGCTGCTGAGTACGACCAGACTTAGTAAAGGGATCCCTTGGGAAAACCCCCAGTAGCCACAACTGGTTGGTGCTGACCACTTGGTTAGTTTTTAAAAAATGTACCAAGCAGGAGACAAATCGCTTTGAATAAGGAATACATTATGATAAAGAACAGAACCCAAGAAAAGACAAGAATGAGAAAGAGGAATTGTAGGCTCTACAAGAAGGGCTTATCCGGGAGAATCAAGAAATAGGGAAGGGGTGTAAGTAAAAGGCAATTGGGCAAGCAAAGTTGGCAGGGATAATAAGGAGGAAATTAGAGGAGGGAAGGACAAGATTAAGTAGGGATAGAGGCCACAGAAGCACAGATTAGAGGCCATCTGTCCAACCTCCTCATTTTACAGCTGGGGAAACTGAGACAGAGAGGTTATATAATTGCCCAGAATCACTAAGTCCAGCATTCTATTCACTACTTCTCCTCTAGTGGCTTAAAGAGGGACAGAAAATTAGAAGGTTGAGTACAAATAATGGCACCTGAAGGAAATATAACGAAGCTCAGGCAGTTTTTACAAAGAAGAAGGATGCAGGCCACACAAACAATATCCTCGATTAGACCAAGGTAGAGGAAATTAGTAGCAGCACAATGCAAGAAGTCACCCAAACCCTACGATTAAGTAGGGATTAATCAACTGAATAATCTGGGGAGGGAGGGTGGTGTAGCCGCTAGATTACAAGAAGCATACAGGATTTAGAACTGGGTCGAACTTCGGAGAACTAGCCCAAACCCCTGGTTTTAGAGAACTGGGAAACTGAGGTGCTTAAAGGGGAAATGACTTGTCCAAAGAGAAAGAACAAGGGATGGGGAGACAAGAGGGTGGAATAAGGGACGGGAGGGGAAGAAGAGAGGGAGGTAAAGGAGAAGTGGTGGGTGGGACGGGGACTGGAGCGGAGGAAATGAATTGGAGCGGGACAGAGACAGCGGGAAGGAAGAGGAGGAGGGAATAGGGAGAGGGAAGATGGAGGGTGGCTGAGTTTGGGGAGGCGAAGCGTCTTGATGCGGGGGTGGCGGTGGGAGGGGGCTTGGAGGATGTGAGGGAAGTGTCCAGATGGAAGGGAGTATCCTAGTTGGGGAGGGTCTCGCGGACGAGTTGTGGGGGAAGGCTCCGTTGGGTAGGGGCGGCCTGTTGGGGGCGGGGGGAAGATCCAGTTCAGGAGGGTCTCCCGAGAGGGGGAGGGCAGGTTGCTACGGGATGCCACGTAGGGGACTGTGCTGCTGGAGTGAAGAGTGTCCCACTGAGGGAGGGTCCCCCGGGCGGGCTGCTGGGGGGCGGGGTGTGCCCCGTTGGAAAGTCTCCCGGGCAGGGGGGCTCCCCGTTAGGGAGAGTCCCCCGGTCAGGGTGACGGGCGTCCCGGTGGGGAGGGTTCCCGGGGCGGACAGGTGTCCCGTTGGGGAGGGTCCCCTGGGCTGGGTGAGGGACGCCCTGTCGGGGAGGGTCCCCTGGTCAGGCTGGGGGGACGCCCCGGTAGGGAGGGTCCCCAAGGCGAGCTGCTAGGGGGGGTGCCCCGTCGGGGAGGGTTCCCCGGGGGGGTCGGGGGGCGCCCACCTTGAGCACCGTGACGCCTCCTCCGCTGTGCACCTGGAAGAGCGCTGCGGGCGGCTCGTCGGCGCCCCCGGACGAGGCGGGCCCCGAGGCGGCGGCCCCGGTGGCGGGCAGCTCGTCGGGCCCCTGGTAGCTGAAGCAGGCGTCGGCTATGTCCAGGTGGCCGAGGGGCAGCGCGTCCTGCGGGCTCTTGAAGTAGTAGAGGTAGCAGCGGCGCGGGTCGAACACGAACCAGCGACTGCGGTAGCCGCGCAGGGGGCCCTTGCCCGACAGCTTCTGCAGGTAGCCGCAGAGCCGCGCCGGCTCCCGCGCCGCCTCGGGACCCCCGCCCTCCTCCGCAGCCGTGGCCCCGGCCCCAGCCCCAGCCCCGGGCATCCCCGGGCGCCCGCAGCGCCAGCGGCCCGCCCGCCCGCCGCTGCTGATCCCGGAGCCGAGCCGCCCCGCCTCCGCCTCTGTCCCCGCCCCACTCCCGACTGACAGGCAGGCCGCCCGCCGCGCGAGGCCTCCTGGGACACGTAGTCCTCGCCCGGGGCGGGGCGCAAGGCATTCTGGGAAGTGTAGTCGATCCCGCTTCCACCGCCTTCGCCTCTGCGGAGCGGCGGGCGGCCCCACAAAGCAGCCTGGGATTGATGGTCACTCTTTCCTCTCCCCCGCGCTCCCCTCGCCCCCCGCCAGCCACTCCTAGTCCTATGACAGGCCGGCCGCCGCGCACGGCCCCTTGGGACTTGTAGTCCCTCCTTGTAGACCCACTTCTCCCGCCCCGCCTCGGCTTTCCATCCCAGAGCCCCTTGGCAGGACACGCGTTTTCTCGCCTCGCCGCATAAAGCGTGGTGCAAAGCGCACTTGAGCGTGCTCGTCTGAGGACCTGAAGGCCTTTGCAAACCTGAAAGGGCAATAGAAATCAAGCAGCCACTGAGAAAGTGCGGCTAATGGTTAGAGAGCTGGCCTGCAGACAGACACAGGAAGGTTCCAGGTTCGAGTCCTGCCGCGGACATGAGCTACGAGAGCTCCTGAGACCTCTGAGGACCTTCACAGCCGGAGCTGCCCCTGGGCTTCTACGAAGAGACCCCTTCCCTTCTCCGAGCCTCAGTACCCTCCCCTGGAGAAGCAAGTGGGCTGTGAGCTCCTCCAGAGCCCGGCTTTGTGCCCCCAGCACTTAGCACATCGCCTGGGCACATAGTAGGTGCTTAATAAAGTTTGTTGACTGACTGGCTGGACTAGATCATCTCGAAGCTTCTTTCCTGCTGAAACAGACAGTGCCTGGCACTTAGTAGGCACTTCATAAATGCCGATTGATTGATTACTGCTTCTTCTGGCTTAGGCTGGGCAGGTTCCATATCTTCTAACTAGCCGCATCGGAAGGCTAGAAACGCAGTATTAGAGTTAAAAGACACGTGGGAGATGAACTTAGCCCAACCTCCTCATTTTATGCTTGGCCAAAGTGACCTCTAGAAAGGGGAAGTGACCAGCCTAAGGCCAGCAGCAATTCAGTGGTAAGAACTCAGGTCTTTTGAACTGGGGGTGTAGGGGTGCTGTCTTTTCAAGGTACCACCCTGCCTCTCATTTTGACATGAATGTGTCTATGTTTATCAGGTCCCCCTTTTTTTTATCACGCCAAACTGTCCCTGGAGGGGTGTAGGCATAGGAAAGAAGACAGTGGAAAGGCATTAGGGGGCTGGCCAGGGTAACTGGCTAACTAGACTACTAGTTACAGATAACCTGGTTAAATCTTTGAACACTACTCTCCTTTAGCCCTGCCTGAATCTGCCTGGGAGTCTGAAGCTCAACATGGTTTCTCTACAGTTCCTGACTTGGAGCTTGGATCTTCCTAACCTCGATCCCCACTTGCTACATTTGCTTCCCCCCCAGGCCTTGCTCTCCCCATTTTTCATCCCAGACTGATAATCTGACCCCAATTCCTCCCAAGACTCTTTGCCTGACAGTCTGGTACAGTTATTCTTGCCCCTAGGCTGTCTCCAGTACAGTCTGCAAAAGAAATTTAATAACCATAGTAATTAGAGAAGAGAAGGGGAAAAAAGGAGATATCTGCTGCTTGGATTATAACATGAAATTGGAGCTTGTGCTCCAATCAGTATATCTCTGTGGGACAGACAGTACAAAGTCCTGCCACTCCAAATCCCACCTGCCTGTTAAGGGCAAGGACTTTCTTTGGCCTCTTTTTGTATCCCCAACACTTAGCACAGTGCCTGACCTATAGCAGGCACTTAATAAGTGCTTATTGATGTTGACTCCTTTAATGACCCCACACAACTACCAGAAACAAAGCCCTATTTAATACCAATATTCTACCAATGCTCTTGTATACAGAACACTCTCCAAAGAGGTCAAAATGAGCGTCATCTAGAAAGCATTAGAGAAGGGTGGGTGGAAGTGGGGACAAGAGGGGACAGGTAAGGCACTTTGAAGAACTATGGCAACAAATGTCATCAAGAGAATGTGTGATTGAAAGAAAGATGGGTGGCTCCTGTAGTTACAGACACAGATAAGGATGCATGAGAAGGGTCTCCCCCTGGAGCCTCCCTCAGCACCTGGGCCTCCTCATCCCAGAATAACCAACTTATCTTTCAGCCCTCTCACACTGGAGTCTGCCTCCTTCCTTGGGGGATTTACTCCTGGGGCCTCTGTTTGATTCAGGGTCCTGGAACAGTAAGCCTTCATCCCCCTTCTGATTCTTCTCTGAATTTCCAGGCTTCCAAACCAGGCCTTTGTACAGGCCTCATCATTTGCCTACCTCATGAGCTCCCTTTTACATGTTGCCCTTTCCCACCAGAGTATAAGCTCCTTGTGGGCAGAGACTGGCTTTCTTGTATCCCTAGTGAAACTTAGCTCAGTGCCTGGCATCTAGAAAATGTTTAGTAAATACTTCTTGACTTGTTTTATTGCCTGATTTACTGACCCACCAATCACTGAAGATGCCAGCATTTCAAAATCGATAAATCTCAGAGGTGGAAGGATTTCAGAGACCCTTCAGTCCTATCCCTCTCTTTCTAAGAATACCTACTGCAAGATGGAAGACCAGTGGCCACCAGGCTTTGTCTGAAGCCCTCCTGAGCAGGGAAACTCAGCACCTCCAGTGACACTTTGGAACCCCTGTAATTATTAGGACATTGGTCCTCACATCAAGACCAAGCTGTCTCTTTCTACTCACTGCTCATAGCCAGGCAGAACATCCAATCCTTCTATGTAACAGTTCTTCAGATACTTAAAAACAACTATCATGTTCCCTAAGACTTTTCTTCTCAAGGTTAGACACCCCTAGTCCCTTCAGCCCATCTTCCTGTGGCATGATCTGAAGGGTCATCACTATACTGGTTACCCATCCTGGATATGCTCCAACTTTTCAATGTCCTTCCCAAAATATGGTGCCCAGAATTGTACACGGTATGCTGGATGTGGTCTAGATTTGGCATTCTTGCAGAAAACAGTAAGAAAGTCACCTCCTTATTCCTGAGCACTATCTCTCTCTTAAGACAGTCTAAGATCGCTTTCTTAGGGACCAGAGCACTCTGTTGATCCATGCTAAGCTTGTAGTCCCCTAAGACCCCCAGCCTTTCTTTAGATGAATAGCTGTCTAGCCACACAGCCACTTCCCCATCTTCTCCTTATGAAGCTGACTTTTTGAACCCAAATGGAAGACTGTACACTCTCCTCTGATGGATTTCACCTTTGCAGCTTCAGCATGGTCTTTTGGGACCCGGACTCCATCACTCAGGATGTTAGCCCTCTCTGTCAGATTCCCAGGTCTCCGTAGGAAACCTCTTCCCAAGTTGACATCAAACTCTCAATGAGTGCTCTTTGAATTCAGTCATTCAAACAGACCTGAATAATACTGTCGTCCAACCCTCATCTGACTTCCTACAACCAAACGTTCTTAGCCTTTTTTGAGTCATGGACCCCTTTGGAAATCCGGAGGAAACCTAAGGATGCCTTCGCAGAAGATTTTAAAACATCAAATAAAATGTATGAGATTGCAAAGGAAGCTAGTTGTGTCAAAATACAACTATTAAAATATATATTTAAAACATATGGACCCCAGCATGGGAACTCCTGTTATTGAGGCAGCCAGGTGGTTAGGCAGATGGCATGCTGGGCCTGAATTCAGGAAGACAAATTCAAGAAGCATTTAGCTCAGGGCCTAGTACACAGTAGGCGCTTAAATGTTTATTCTACAGCTTTTACTATATTGTTCATCTGCCAATGATGGATGTCTAACACCACCTTTCTGGTCCAGAACAATTATTTAAATCTTTTGTTATTCTTTATTTAAAAAAAAAACTATCCCTGCTTTTCATCCCCCGAAGTAAAGCAGGGAGAGAGAGAAGGAACAAGCATGTAAATTAACACCTGCTATGTGCCAGGCCTATTCTAAGCTCCTCACAAGTATTTTCTCATTTGATCCTCACAACACCCCTGGGAGGTCAGTGCTGTTATTATCCCCATTTTACAGTTAAGGAAACTGAGGCAGGCAGGGATTAAGTGACTTGCCCAGGGTCATACAGCTAGTGAGTGTCAAAGGCTGGATTTGAACTCAAGTCTTCCAGGCCCAGGCCTTTATCCATTGTGCCACCAGCTGCAGCCCTGAGCAGAGGTCCTGGCAAGTATTCCACAAATGTTTGTCAAATGAGTGAGTAAGTATAATGGGCTATGCTCCCCAGGCTGCTGGCACACCCATCTGCCCCATGCCCACCAAGGTCTCTAGAGACCAGAAATGGAAAGGAAGCAGCTCAGCCAATATGCTCCACACAGAGCGAGGCTGAATCTGACCACAGCCCTCCCTTAGCATGGCTTCCTTCCCCAATTCTGGTGTATGTTGTCAGAGGTGGGCTGTGGAACAGCACAAACCACAGACCTGGGCACCCACCCACCCACACCACAGGACAACAGAAGGGGAGAAGATGCCGGACCCCCCTTCCCAGGCTGGCCACCACATGGCACCTCCCAGCCTCATGTAGTACTGACTCTCTGTGACCCTGGTTCCATTGACCCCTGAGCTCTCACCACCATGAGCCAGTGTGGGAAGCATCTCAGTGCTGTGGCCACAAACAGATCCCTGAAGAGCAGCATGCTGACTTCGAAATGCTCAAATTAACGTCATCTATGCTGTATTATATTTTTATTTATTTATTTGGGAAAGCATTTTCCAATTCCACTCTGCATTCCAGAGTTTACAGGCCAATAAATCAGCCAACCAATAAGCATTTAGGAAGTGTTTACTGGGCTTGGAGTCAGGAAGACTCCTCTTCATGAGTTCAAATGTGACCTCAGACCCTTACTAGCTGGGTGACCCTGGGCAAGTCACTTAACCCTGTTTGCCTCAGTTTCCTTATCTATAAAATGAGCTGAAGAAGGAAATGGCAAACACCTCTAGTATCTTTGCCAAGAAAACCCCCAAATGGGGTCACAGAGTTGGATATAACTCAACAATAACAAAATATAACAAGCACTGTGCCAAGAGATTAGGGATCCAAAGAAAGGCAAAACCAGTCCCTATCAGGAAGACTGGAGTTCAAATCCCACCCTCTGAAACTTACCTATATGAAACTTAACTATATGACCCTGGACAAGCCATTTAATCTGTTTGGGGTTCAGTGTCCTCATCTGCAAAATGAGGTATTCGAAGTAGACAGACAGTGCTGGATGCGGAGTTAGGAAGACCTGAATTAAAATGCTGACTCACTCTTACTAGCAAGTCACTTCAGTGCTATCTGCCTCAGTTTCCCTCTTCTACATAAGGACCAAATGAAATAATGTATGTGAAGTGCTTTGTAAACCTTAAAGAGCTTAATGTTAATAATAATAATAGTTAACTTTTATGAAGCATTTTAAGGTTTTCAAAACTCTTTACAAAGAATATCCATTTTATCCTTACAACAACCCTGATAGGTCAGTGCCATATAAATAGTATTGTTGTTGTGGTTCGGTCGTGTCTAACTCTTTGTGACCCCATTTGGAGTTTTCTTGGCAGATATATGGGAGTGGTTTGCCATTTCCTTCTCCAGCTCATATTACAGATGAGGAAACTGAGGCAAACAGAATTAAGTGACTTGCCCAGGATCACACAGCTAGTAAGTGATTGAGGCCAGATTTGAATTCTGGAAGATGAGTCTTCCTAAATCCAAGCCCAGTGCCCTATCCACTGGACCATCTAGATGTCCTTTCCACATTTAAATCTACACGCCTGTGACCAAGTAGAAGCTAACCTCCGTCTGTACTAGTCTGTCTTTTCTCTTGAGCAACTCTAAACAATCAAGCGGAATGCTAATTTATTATTTATTTATTTTTCATTTTCAACATTCACTTCCATAGGATTTTGAATTCCAAATTTTCTCCCCTTCTCTTCCCTCCCCTCACTCCAAGATGGTGTGTAATTTGATATAGGCTCTACATACACATTCACATTGAAACTATTTTCACATTAGTCATGTTGGAAAGAAGAATTAGAACCAATGGGAGAAACCACAAGAAAGAAGAAACAAACAAAGGAAAAAAAAAGAGAAAGAAAGCAAAGAATATGCTTCAACCCTGCGTTCAGACTCCGTAGTTCTTTTTCTGGACGTGGCAGCAGAATGCTAATTTAACAGCTAAACCTTAACCTTTGTATTACTTCCCCCTCATTTCTCACATTCAATCCATTGCTGGGTCTTAATGATTTTCCCTCCATAGTCCTCTTATCCTTACCCTACTCTTTACATTCATTGAATTATATGCCTTGGAATTGAAGGCAGATGTGGGTTCAAACCCTGACTCTGCTAACTTTCTAGCTGGATGACTATGGCCAAGTCCCCTTCCTTCTCTGAGCCTCAGTTTCCCTCTTTGTACAGTGAGGGGGCTGGGCTAGATGACTTCCAACGTCCCAGCCTTCTCTGACTTGCTTTGATTTTTTTTTTGAAGTGGTTACATGCTCTCGCCATCTCCTTTGGTCTCCTCGTCTGTTTTCTGCAATGACAAGGGGTTCCTCCTTTGAACTGTGGTCCCTGCTGCCTCCAAGTCCCATGACACCCCCTCTCTTACTATACCAACACTAAGGGAGGCTAGGAATTTCCCCAACTCTATCCTTTTATGGGGAAAGGACGATTATAAGGAAACAAGAATAGAGGAAGTAGCCAAAGTTTACTTAAAAGAGGAAACGGGGGTAAACAAATGTATCACAATTCAGCCCTGTGATGGGCAGCCCTTCGCCTTGCCCCCAACACATGCAAAGAAAGACTCATCTAAAGCCAAAAGATTAGCTTTCCTAGAAGCCAGTCAGGCTGAGGTGCAGAGGAAAAGGGAAACTACTCCTCTGGGACTCAACAACCTCTTCTAAGTATCGCCCTCCATGAGGAGAGTTACTACATCTGCCACCTACTGCCTTCTCAAAAAGGAGGAGGAAGGTGGATGATATGAAAAATATTATTCCTAGTTCTTTCTCGGTTACCCAGAATGAAATACCGACTCCTCAGCCTGTCATTGCCACAGCTGGCATCTAACTGATCTTTCCAGACTTATTTATCTTACCAGCTTTCAATACACTGATACCATTCTGCCCATTCCACCCTGCCTAACACACAACCAGATGTATCTAGGGTAGGGCAAGTGGGGATTTGCCCCAGGGTGCTAAAATTTAAGGGGTGTAAAAATGTAGCAATGTACTCCAGCAGCAGCAGAATGAATAAATGAATGAATGCATGAATGAGTGAATGAATGAATGAATGAATGAAAAGTCCCACCTCAAACACTACCCATGTGACCCAGGGCCATTAGTTAAATCTCCCAGGACTCCAGGATATAAAGAAGGGTGGTGCTGACTCACATGGGGAGAGACAGTTCCATCACTTGGACCAGTTCAAACCGAGGTACAGGCCCTGCACCTATCCCTGTGAATGACGAAATGATTGGGTGCTACTCACTTTCAGTGTGGTTCATACCACTCACCCCAGGTGTCCACTGGCTAGTTATGGATTAGCCCCAAGACACACATACACACACACACACACACACACACACACACACACACCCCCTCCTGCAGTCACTTCAGACCACCTGTGTTGGCAGTCAAAATGGGCTCTTAGCACTCAAGTTCAACCAAGTGCCCTTGAAGAGTTCGGCCTTTGTTTCCTTGATTAGATTGGGGGTCCTTGGTGACCTCCTTGCCTCAGGGGAGGGCCTACTTTACGTGGGTTTGGGTGGCATGTTTGGGACTTCAGAGGCTTTTAGACCACGTGGGTTTAAGTCTCCTGTTTGTGACGATTTTAGGTCACGTGGGCAAGTCGCATGTGTGACTCACCCTTGACCCTGAAAAAGATATAAAACCAGGGGTTGGCTTTCTCTTTTTCAGAGCTCTGACCCACAGGCAATGGTGGCATGAGTGACTCTGGGCCAGCCCTCGTTATGAGCGCCCAGGCTGAACTCAGATGTTGGTAACTATGAATCTGTATTTAGTCTGTCTGTCGATGGTTGTAATTTGTTTGTATTTGCTCTGAAGTTCAGGGTGCTGGCTTTCCCCCCTGAACTAAGTGAATGGTATTTGTATGCTGGATTGAAGTAAGCTTGTCAGTGCCTTAACGTTGCTTTCCTTAGTAAAGCAGATCAAAAGAACCTGAGCTTGCAGCGTTCTGTGAGCTGGTTGTTGTTGGTTTTACACTCCCTGCAGCAGCTGCTAGCCGGATTGTTGAAACACCACCCTCTGTCTATCCTCATCACTAATGCCTACTGACCTCCTGTTTCAATACTGCTTCTAGCCATTGCCCCACATACAATCTCCATCTTCTTCTTCCTCCTCCTCTTCTTCTTCCTCTTCCTCCTCTCTTCTCAATCAGCAATGTGTCTATTAAATGCCTAGTGTGTTCTGGGCGCTGTGCCAGGTACAAAAGAAACAAAGACAATTTAGGCAGCCCCTGCCCTCAGGGAGCTTATGTTCAATCTGGGTAAATAATACATAGATGAATAAATATATTTAAAATAAACACAAATGTACAAGATAATGTGGGGAGGAAGGGCATTGCAGCTGGAGAGATCAGGATAGATATGAAACAGCTAAGCTGGGTTTTGAAAGAAGCTAGGGATTCTAAGAGGGGGAGCTAAGGAGAGACTGTGTTTCAGGCATGGGATACAGCCTATGCAAAGGCTTGGAGGTGGGAGATAGTGTTCTCTTTGAGGGGCAGCAAGAAGGCCAATTTGGCTGGACTGTCTAGTACCATACCAGGATATAATTGCTCCCTGTTCAATTGTGTCTGACTCTATGTGACCTCGTGGATGTTGTCCATGAGGTTTTCTTGGCAAAGATACTGGAATGAGTTGTCATTTCCTTCTCCAGTATGGCCCTATTTTACAGATGAAGAAATGAGGCAAACAGGGTTAAATGAGTTGCCCAGGGTCACACAGCTACTAAGTGCAGGAGGCTGGTCTTCCTGACTCCAGGCCCAGAGCTCTACCCACTGTGCCACCTAGAGGCTCATTTGGCACTCATTTGTCCCAACATGCAAATCCTCATTTTGGGGTAACCCTACAATGCTACGATTTCTCTGTCCTCACTTCTAGGGCTTTCTATTCATAGCACATAACTTCAACTGGGCTGTCACTGCTGCTGGAAAATCCTTCTGTTCTGCCTTTCTTCCCCTCAACTATCATTCCAAGCCCTTTCTTCTCCCTCAGGCCATCATCTCCCCTTCCTCCTCCAAGGCAGCTTGGACTCTGCCTCTGGAACTGCCCTGGGCTTTAACAGACTAGCTTCGGCCTCATCTCACCAAGATCCCACTTCCATTACCCTTTCCTGGCCATCTCTGCCATGCTGTCATGGGCATGCCCTGCCCTGGCCCTCCTCCTCCTCCCCAGTTAGCTTCTCTCATTAGAATGGAAGATCCTTGAGGGCAGGGACTGTCTTGCTGGCTTGTATTCCCAGGATGTGGCGCAGTGCCTGAAACATTGCGAGCAATCCCAAATCCAGAATCTTCTAACAGGTGACCTCACTCTGTTATTGAGAATTCAAACCTCAACTTTCCTCAGTTTCACCACCCTCCTCTCCATCCCTCTGGTCACTAAAGAGGAGATAACCTTGGTTAGGTCCCTTCTCCTGCCGGGAATCCTACTCCCTCCTGCCTTGCTCCAATAAATGGTGCCCTCTCTGTTATAAAGCTTGGCCTAGTGTTGGAGAGTGTTGCCTTTCAAATCAGGAAAATGTGGATTCACATCTCAACTCTGACTTTTACTAGCTCTATGGCTCTGGGCAAGCTACCGAACTACTTCCTCATCCGTAAATTGGGAATGCTAGCAGCATTGAGTCCGGGCCCCTCATCTTATAGACAGAGAAATTGGAGTCCAGAGATGTGGTGACCAACCCAGAGTCACAGAGCTAGGCAGATGCTGAAGTGGGATCTGAACCTAGGTCTTCCTGGTATAAAACCCTGACTTGCAAACCTTAAAGTGGCAAATAAATGGTTATCATTCTTATCATCTCTCTATCTCTATTTCCTCTGGCTTCTAACCACCTGCTTACAAACACCCTCATTTCCCCAATTAAAAAAAAAAAGCCTTACCTCAAGTCTCTTTTTTTAGACCTCAATTCTTGAAGCCAAATCAGCTCTTGTTCCATCTCTCCCTCCCCCTCAAAGCTAAATGTCTTGAAAAAGTGATCGACACCCAGCAAACGCCTCCACTTCCCCTCTCTCCTCCCTCTCTGTGCTTCTGGCCTTCTGACCTCATCACTGGGCTAAAACTGTGGCCAAGATTCACCAATGACTAAAGGCTCTTTTTTTAGCTTTCCTCCTCCTCATGCCCTCCCTCTCTCCCTCCCCATCCCCATCCCCCTCCTCCCCCTCATTTTACAAAAGAAACAGAGGGCTGGATAAATGAACTGATGTAGCCAGGGTCACCAAGGTAGCAAGAAGCAGACAGTTAGGTGAGTAGAGCACCAGACCTGGAGTCAGGAGGACCTGAGTTCAACTTTGATCTCAGACACTTGACATACTTATTAGCTCTGTGACCTTGGACAAGTCACTTAACCCGACTTGCCCTGCCTTCCCCCCTCCAAAAAAGAAAAAGAAGGAGAAGCAGGGTTCAGTTTCAAATCCTGGGCTTTTAACTCCAAATACAGTGCTCTACCAGATTCCATGAGGAAAAAGGTTATTTTCACATTTTATAGGTGAGCACACTGAGGACTAATACCTTTCCACTCTACCCATACCACTTCCTCTCACACTTTACAGAATCACAAAATTCCACTATTTTTGAGTTGGAAAGTGTCTCAGAAGACCTCTAGTTCAATTCGTGCCTGAGAAATGGTCCTTCAGCTTTTGCTTGAAGACCCTCAGTGGGGGAGAGCCTACCATCTCTCTAGCCCATCCACTTTAGGGTGACTAATTGTAAAAAAAAAAAAAGTTTTTCCTATATCAAGCCTCAATTTGACTTGATGACACCTTTCATTCATTGTCCCTGTTTCTGCCTTCCAGGGCTATACAGAACAAACTGGATCACTTATCCACAAGACAGCCCTTCCAATACTTGGAAATCTCTATCATATACCCCTTCTAAAGGAGGGAAGGTTGCCAATGACTTTAGGTAGATCGCTTAGCCTCTTTGTGCCTCAGTTTCCTCATCTGTAAAATGGAGATAACAGTAGCATTTGCCTTATTATTGCGAGGATCAAATGAGATAATCTAGGTGAGGCACTGAATAAATACCCAGCTCCATCCCTCTGGTTATTATCTTAAATTGTGAGCTCCTTGAGGGCAGGGACTGTCTTTTGCCTCTTTTTGTATCTCCAGGCTTAGCACAGAGCTGGCATATAGTAGGAGCTTAATAAATGTTTATTGGTTGGGTGATTATATGGCTGTCTCAGAGGCTTAGCTCTTAGCTGACTTGAAAGGTCATTATGGCACCTTTAGGCATTCCCTCCCTTTTCCAAGGCCATTGGTATTTCCATAAAAGAATCTTTGACACAGCAAAGGCCTCAAGACAAGAATGACTCAGTGACGATAGAATTGGGGCTCCTGAGGGCCTGGGAAGGCTATTTTTCCTTTAGATGGGAATAGCCCAGCAGCATATAGTCTCAGAGCAAGCAGCATTTCTGACATCCTGGGGAGGAGAGCTGCCTCTGAATTGCTTGAGCATCCCAGAATCACGGATCCTGGAAAGTTGGTCCCTCACCCCACTCAACCTCCTTCTTCCTGTTCAGATCATAAATCTAAACCTACAAGAGACCTTACAAACCATCTAGCCCATTTTACAGATGAAGAAACCAAGGGCCAGGTTGGTTAGTCACCCACAGTCACACAAGAAATCACCATCCGAGGTGGGATTTATACATACCT
>CM053624.1:27132408-27155050 GCA_028646595.1 Phalanger gymnotis | reverse complement strand
GTTGAATAAAGGATACTGTAGTGAATAGAGACCTAGATCTGGAGTCGAAAAGACCTGGATTCGAATCCCACCTCTGACCTTTCCTATTTATATGACCTTGGTTTTCTCATTTGTAAAATGAGAAGGTTGGATTAGAGGGTGTCTGAGGTCCCTTTTAACTCTGTATCTATGACTCAACCTCTAAGACAAGGGTTCTTCGCATTTTTGGGTCATGGACCCCCTTAGCAGTCTCACGAAGCCTATGGGCTCCTCAGAGTCATATGTTTTGCCTACATTCATAATGGAAGGAAATACTAAATTAGATTACTGAAAATAAAGCTGTAATTTTTCCCCCATACAAGTGCATGGACCCCATGAAATCTATCCCTAGGGGTCTGTGGACCCCAGGTTAAGAACCCTTCTCTAAGACAACTCTTTATCTGTCTATGAAGTAAGAGGACTGGCTTTGGAATTGGAGAGCATGGGTTCAAATACCACCTCTGATGCTCATCACCTGAGTGACCTGGGTCAAGTAATTCTTGGGGCTTCTACTTCCTCGTCTGTAAAATGAAGAGATTGGACCAGATGGCTCTGAGGTCCTTTCATGCTTGAGATCTGTGACCCTCTAATCTAAATTTCCCTATACTATAAAAATCACAGAGCCTCCTATATTCCCATGTAGAATGAGGGGGATGGCTCTTAAGACAATGACTTTGGGTGCCATGTTTGCTCTAGGGATCTCTCTGAAGTCAGCCCTTAAGTGTGTGATGGGACCTGAGACTCATCATTTGAGGCCACCATCTTCTGGTTGCTTTGTAGGTTGCACGCCCGGTACTATGAGCTAGCACCCAACATCGTGCCCATGGACTACCGAAAGAACCCTATCGTCACCGTGCCCATGTCGGTCATCATACAGATGCCGGAGTTCAAGGTACTCTTAAGGACTCCTTCGGGTGAGGGCATAAAGAAAACCTTTGGGCTCTCCCAGGCTAGCCCACCAGGAGGGGCTGTAGAGCCATGGTGCTGTCTCATTGCTTTGTCTCATTTTTTCACATGAAGATTGAGTTCCAGCCCAATTGGACGACTGGCCATTCCTTGAACACAGTATTCCATTTCCTACTTCTGTGCATTTGACCAACCCCTTTTTTAAGTGCCTCTCACAATCCTTGTCTTCCTTCACGACTCAGTTTAGGTGCTGTGGAGCTTCCATGAACACCTTGTCTCTTCCCTCAGTATTCATTCTGTTACACTTACAAATATGTTACACATTTATATATGTTACACATTATACATAAATATGTTATAAATATGTTGTACATTACCACCACTAAAGTGGGTGAGGTCTGGTTCATTTTTGTCTTTGTATCTCCAGCACCCAGCGCAGTGCTTTGCTCACAAGAGGTTCTTAATAAATGTTTTGTTGAATTGATTTGGACCTCTGCTCTCCCTCCTGCCTCCTGCCTCTCTTTGTCTTCCTTCCTTTATCATCTACTAGGGGAGATGACATATACTGATATAGATATACTAAGGGATAGTGTTGTTAGGAAGGTCTTCCTCATGTGAACTGAAAACTTCCATCGGTGAGGTGGAAGGTGCTGAAGGATCTGGATTCAAATTGTGATTCTGCCACTAACTAGATGTGGGACCCCAGGCAAGTCACTTAACTGCTGTGAGACATTGTTTCCCCCTCTGTAAAGTTCCCTTCCAGCCTATGATCTTGGGATCCTAATGAAAAGATACCTACATGCACATATGTCAGCCAGATAAGTATAATACAAGGTAGGAAGTGGGGAGTGTCACAGAAAGCAGTGAGCAGAGAGCTGGGGGAGGAGGTGGTCCGAGCCCAGAGCAGATGGGGAGGCTGAGGCCAGGGGGGCAGTGTCATCTATCTGAGACCCCATAGCTAGTTGGTGGTCAAGCCAAGACTAGAATCCCAATTTTCTGCCTTTCATTGTAGGGCTTTTCCTGCTAGGGAGGCAGGTTACAGGCAGAAGAAAGGAGCTTCCTAACAACCAGAGTTTTATATATAAACATATATTACATATGAGCAAAGCAGAATTGCAGTAGCTCAAAAGAAACATGAGATGTGCAAATTTAGAGACACCCTCACTCTAAATGTTCACACGGACTTTTTGTGCCTGACCTGTGGTAGAGCCTGCTCAACCACAGACCAACGCCCTGTACCTTGACCCCCAATGTAGTGATGTCATTGTGGTCCTCTTTGAGCACGAAGGACAACAGCCAACGACCCATCTATCTATAGTATATGCACGTGCATGTATATACACATATGTGTATATCATACTTATATGCATGTACATGTGTGTTTATGTTTATATATATGTTTATGTACTTTTAAATATAAATATAATAAATTAAATAAATATATTAAAATATAATTATCTTTATTTTATATATTTATATACTTTTTTTTAACCAGACTTGTAATTTCATCCATCCAAGGGTCTCCTGGTTAGGAGCTCCTTCTTTCTAAGCAGATCTCCCCCTGTGCAGGTCTCCGGCTAAATGACTTGTCCAGGGGCACACAGCCAATAGTATTTGAGCCTAGGTCTTTCTGATTCTAAGGTCAACTCTGTTCTAGACTATACCGCCCTGCCTTCTCTATATCTATATGTATTTGTACAATACCGAACACATAAATATATGTACACAAAGGATCAAGAGATAAAAAGTCCACTACACAAACATAGCAAGCAAAAGAAATATATTTTCAGTGGTGGAGGAGGGGAGAGAGAGAGAGGGAGGGAGCGAGGGAGGGAGGGAGAGAGAGAGAGAGAGACAGAGAGAGAGAGAGAGAGAGAGAGAGAGAGGAAGAGATCTAGACGCAGAGAGAAAGAGACAGAGACACAGAGAGTAAAGGGAAGGAGACAGAGATAGAGAGACTCAGAGAGAGAAAGAGAAGAGGAAAGAGAGAGACACAGAGATAGAGAGAAGAGAGGGAGATAGACAGAGAGAGCGGCAACACACACACACACACACACACACAGAGACAGAGACAGAGAGGAGGGAAGAAGAGACAGAGGCAGAGAGGAGGGAAGGAGGGAGGAAGAGAGAGACAGAGAGAGAGAGACAGAGAGAGAGAGAGAGAGATATAAAGGGAGAAAGGGAAGGGTGGTAAGCTCTGAGTGTGGGTGTTCTTAACCATGCTTTCTGATTTTCTCAGGAGAATCCCTTCAAGGAAAGAATTGTGGCATCTTTCTCTGAGGATGGTGAGGGGAATCTCACCTTCAATGACTTTGTGGACATGTTCTCAGTCCTCTGTGAGTCGGCGCCCAGGGAACTCAAAGCAAGCTATGCCTTTAAGATCTATGGTAAGTAGTGCCCAGCTTGCCATCACCAGCATCAAAAGCAGCCTGGTACCCGGTGTGGTGATGGCAGGTCCTCACTGAGGACCTTGCCTTGGAGTTGCCTGTGCTAAGCCTTCTGGGCTATGAAGGAGATACCCAAAGATCCCCCTAATGCTGTCTGGAGGCAGGATGGATACTCAACTTGGACTGAGCTGCTGGCCCCACATGTCTTCACACTCCTCACCACCAGGCCCCACCAGCTAACTGTGATCATGGCTGCCACTGATTCCACTGGGGACATGCAAGTGCCTTTTTTGAGGGGAAGGGGCCAGGCCAGGGAATAGGAACCATTCTAGGCAGAACAATATTTGGAAGGTTTGAGCAGTCAGCTTCCCTGTTTGGGGCCCTTCTCTCCCTTATCCTCATGGAAGATTCAATTTAACAAACTGTTATTAAGTACTTAATGTAAGTGAGGGACAACATGGTATCATGGATAAAGAGTTGGCCTTAAAATAGGAATCAGGAAAACCCAGGTTCAGATTCTGCCTCAGACACGTAACTAGCTATGTGGCCCTGGGAAAGTCACTCGACCCTGTTTGTCTCAGTTTCCTCATCTATAAAATGAGCTAGAGAAGAAAAGGGCAAACTATTCTGGTATCTTTGCCAAAAAAAAAACCTCAAATGGGGTGCCATAGTTTCTGGCACATAATGAATAGTTAATAAATGATTGATTTATAGGGATAGCAACTATGTGGGCTGAACATACACACGTGGACATTATATAGCCATAGTAATTAAAGTTGAGGGAGAGAATGATACAGTCAAGGAAGAGAGGGAGTCTGGAGGGAGGAAAGGAGAGGGTTAAAGACAAAACCTCATTTTTCCTTATTTAGATGAAAAAATGGGTCCAGAGGGGAGAAATTGTCCCAGGCTGACCAAATGTTAATAATAACAGTAATAATCATAGTATTTTGAGGAGCACTCACATCAAAGGGGCAAAGGAAATGATACAGAGCCAGCAAATTAGAGAAGGAGCAATTCGAGAACCAGGAGAGTATGGTGTCTATAACATCAAAGGAGGAGGTACCAGGAAGGAGAATAGCCACCATTGTGGTAATGATGTCAAGGAGGATGGGAACTGAAGACCATTTAATTTGGCCATTTGGAAGTCACTGGTGACCTTAGAGGAACAGATTTCAGTAGTGGTGGAGATTTCAGCTGAGGGAGTCTTTGGGGAAGCCAGTAGAAATTTGATCTATGGCATTGATGGAAGGTAAGCCTCAGTGAGGAGGAGAGTCTGTTCTGTGACCACAGGGGAAGAGGAGACAGAGTTGGGGGTGATGCTCAGAAATCTGGGAAGTTGAGAAAGGGAGCAAAGGGTCTCAATTTTCTCACTGAGGTAGAAGGCTGAGTTATCTAGCATAGGGGCATGATATTTGGGGCCAGCCCAAGAAGAGAAAAGGGCAACAATGATTCTAGACCTGAGGTAGGAACAGTGGTTGAAAGTTACAGATTTCAGCTTAATGTCAAGAGCAACTTCCTGCTAACGAGAGCTGATGCAAAGAGGATTGGGCAGCCTTAGGAAATCCTCAGTTGGACCCTGAAAGATCTCTTGTTAGGGATGCTGGAGATGGGGATTTCTTCTGGTGGGACTAGATGACATTTAAAGTCCCTTCTGTCACTAAGGCTCTTGTGATAAAAGCTCCAGTTTCAGTTAATCAATTAAATGGAACCAAACACCCAGTCCTCAAACATTTATTAAATACCCACAGTGTGCCTGGCACCATTGAAGTGCTGAGGCTATAAAGACAAAATCCCAAGAGTCTGTGTCCTCAAGAAACAAAGACAAGGTGGAGGCACTCACTTGAGATGAACTTTGAAAGAAAGGGAGGACTCTGAGGCAGAGAGGAGAGAGCGCATTCTGGCACTTGTCAGACTTGTAGCTGGTAACACTAAGAGGCCAAGGAGTTAGATTCTCATTTTGTGACCTTGTCCTCTGCCACAGCCAAGATATAATATTTCTGAAGTCCTATGGCCCAGCCCAATCCCATCAGCCTGCCCACTAGAGGATGACATGTATCCCAAATTCTAATGAGGTTGGAGAAGTCACTGGGGAGAGTAGCAGACTGTCAGAAGTGGGAGGGACCTTAGAATAGAGAATGTTGGAGGTGGGAGGGACCATAGAACAGAGAACATCAGATCTCAGAGGGACCTTAGAGCTTGGAATGCCAGAGATGTGAAAGACTTTAAATATGGAATATTAGAGGTGGGATGGACCTTAGAACATGGAATGTCAGAACTGGGAAGGACCTTAGAACATGGGATGTCAGAACTGGGAAGGACCTGAGAATATGTAATGTCAGAACTGGGAGGGACCTTAGAACATAGAATATCAGAAGTGAGAGGACAAAGTTGGGAGGGAAAGGTAGGTAGTTGTATTTCCATACTCATCTTACAGATGAGAAAGCAAGGCTTAGAGATACTAAGTGACTTGCTCATGGTTGCCCAGCTAACAAAAGAGTCCAGAGTAGAAGCCAAGTCTCCTGCCTCTACATCTAGGACTCTATATATGGCTGCAGGTCAGTGATATCTTCCCAGAATCATTTCCAAGGCCAGAAGTCAATGTAGATTTCAGTTCAGTTGCTGGACATCTGGATTCATAGAATGTTAGAACTGGAAGGGACCAATGTTCCTACTTACTACCGGTCTTCCTTACATTATTATAGAAAAGGAAACTGAAGCCCAGTGAGGCAACGTTATTTATCCAAGGTTACATCCAGTAAGTGAGCCAGAAGTAGAGTATACAGAGGTCTTTTGGAATGCAGGCCAGTGTTTTTTCAAACATCCTAGAGTGTACTTTCTTAGATAATAGGACCTATTTCTAATCTTTCTTTGGGACCTAGTGAATTATATACCAGAGCTCTTAAAGATTATACTAAGGCCATAACAAAAGTGATGATGGGTCAGGAACCCAACCATCAGAACTTTCAGAATCACAGTAAAAGGCCTCAGAGACTTCCATGATGATGATGATAATGATGATGATGATGATGGTGGTGGTGGTGGTGGTGATAATGGTGATGATGATGGTGGTGGTGGTGGTGGTGATAATGGCGATGATGATGATGACAATGGTAGTGGTGGTGGTGATAATGGTGATAATAGTGATGATGGTGATGATGATGATGATGGTGGTGGTGGTGGTGGTGATAATGGTGATAATAGTGATGATGATGATGATGGTGATGATGATGATGGTGGTGATGATGGTGCTGATGGTGATGATGATAGTGATGAGATTGGTCCTCTCTGTTCTTCTCTGAGTAGACTTCAACAATGACAACTTCATCTGCAAGAAAGACCTGGAGCTGACCTTGGCCCGGCTGACCAAGTCAGAACTGGAGGAGGAAGAGGTGGTTCTCGTGTGTGATAAGGTCATTGAGGAGGCTGATCTGGATGGAGATGGAAAACTCAGCTATGCAGACTTTGAAGACATGATTGCTAAGTCCCCTGACTTTCTGAGGTATGGGATGGTGTTTGGGATTCGAACTGAGGTCTCTCCTGACTCCAAGTCCAGTGTTCCTTCCATGATGCCACTCTGTCTTTTGACCTCTGGAGATTAAGATTTTTCTTCTCTTTGGATTAATCTTGCTGCTCAAATAGACCTAAGCTTAGAGCTGAACTGCCCCTCCCCTTTGGGAAACTGGTTTGAAGTCCAGGGTCCAATGTCCACTGAGTCACTCAGAGCTCCAGTGTTCAAATAAATCATTTTTTACTAAAAACATTTTCCAATGCCCCTAGGTAGATGCGGTTCCTTTGGAAGTTAAAAGCCGTCAGGAAGGAAGTTCTTTGGAATCTCAGGAGCTTCCTGCAAAAGTACTAACAAGCATGTTTTCCTATTCTTCTTGCCCAAAGGGCCTGCAGATTAGGACCAGATCAATCCACCTGGGTTGCTACAGGATGATGTTAACTAAGGACTTAGCCCAGAGATCAACTTAGATAATATTTATAAAGTGTGTAACACAATTCCTGGCACACAGTAGGTGCTTAATACATGTTTATTCCATCCATCCATTCCAAAGTGAAATGTTTTCAGTCACTTTAGCAATGGAGCTCAAGCAGGATGAGCTCCAATGGATAACAGATGTGAAAAAACAATTCCAGAAGAGGCCTGCCTACCCCTACCTCCTTGTCTCAGTCCCCTTCTCCTCCAGGTGCCTAGAAGTCTATAGCAGGTGGCTTCCCTTCTGATAGGCATTGTGATGACTTTCTTTAATACTTCTGGTCTGGCTGCTGAGGAGATCTGCGTTCTATTCCTCATTCTAATAATCACATTTATTTAACACTTTATGAAGCTCTTTACATGCGTTGGCCCATCTAGTCCCCTTAGCAATCATGTAAGGTCAATGGAACTGTTATCCCCATTTCACAGAAGTGGAAGTAGAGGCTCAGAGGGTTTAGTTAGGTAGTCTTTAAACAGAGGACCGAAAGTAACCCAGTGAATCAGCCCTGGAGTTAGGTTCAAACTCAGGGCTTCATACTCCCAAGTCTTCCTGCTGTATGTACTTCAGCTACCTCATCACTGATGCCCAGTGTGACCTCTTTAAAATGCAGAAGTCAAGACTAGAAGATGGTGTACGACCCTGCTAGTTCTCCCATGCTATGATTCTATAATTAACCTAACGTTTTCTTACCCTCTGATTATGGCCACTTACCCCAAGGGGTCTTCTCAGTCTCCCCTACCCCCTCCCCTGGTCCCACTCTTTTCCTTTGACATCTCTCCGTTTCTCCACAGCACTTTTCACATTCGGATCTGAAGCTACCAAGCAGGCCCCTAGAGATGACATCAGCTTAGCCCAGGCAACTCCAAGAGGCTCCCAGGACTCTCCTTTTGGAGAGAAGGGTTTCTCCAGGCTCCTGTTGTCAGCAGAAGATGTGGCTTCCTGTGATTTTATACTTGTGAAAATTGATTATGGCCCTATCAGCAAAAAACACAAATCCAACACCAGAAAAGTAACAATAACCAACTCACTTCCCAGGAGGCTCCTGTCTGTCTTCCATGTGCTCCCAAGATCTCACACTCTCACAGCTTTCTCCCCCATACGGAAGATACTTTCAGCCAGCCAGGGTGCTAGGACTGGTGATGATCTCTAGCCAGTTTGCATGGCATCGAATCTGTCCATCTGCCTATCTCGGGGCGGGGGGTCACAGGCAAGAGACCATATTTTGATTCCTGGCCTAAGGTTTGCCAAACCATTGGCTCCATGGCGGAGGCTGAGCTAAGTCTAAATCTGTCCTGCCTTGGGAAACAAAGCTTCAGACATGATGACAGCTACATCTTTTCTTTCCCAAATCTCCTTAAAGAACCAAGAAGAGGAAAGGGGGGGAAACATCCTTAAAAAAAAGGGGAGGAGCTTTACTCATTTGAAAGCTGGCAAGATTTCTGAGAAGCATGGGAGTGAGCACAAAAAGAAAAAAAGGGATGAGGTTTTGAATCAGCTATGCAATCTTTCTCCCTGAATGCCTGTATTCAGCTCTGCCTTTTCTACCAGACACTGTCACCCCCTCTCTGGGCCCAGCCCGGGACCCACTGCCACTTACTCCCAGCAGTCAAAGGAAGGGCTTTGTCACTCTTAACTGCATTCCTCTTTTCTCCATTAAATATTCTGACCGATTTGACTAAAGAGTATGTGGACCTTGGCTCCATTACTCATTCATTCATTCGTTCATTCATTCAGGCAATTAACAAGTACCTACTAAGTGCCTATATTGGGCTAGGTACTGGGTGGGGATAAACGGACAGAACAGGACATTCTATTGGGGAAGACAGTCTGTGTGTGTATAAATACATAAAAATAAATATTGAAATAACTTGGGGAGAAGGCCCTAGCATTTATGGGAATTAAAAAACGAAAGGTCATGTGTGAGTCCAGCTCACATTAGGAACTGTCAAGTGGCAGAAAGAGGGGCCCAGACATTCTCTGGCATCTCAGAGGGCAGAGCTAGGACTGATGCAGGAAATTTATAGGAAACCAGATTTCAGCTCCAGATAACAAAGGATTTTCTAACCATCAGAACTGTCCAACATTGGAATGGATTGCCTTAGAAGAAAGCAAGCTTTCTACAGGGTGCTCCTAAAGTCTGGACACATAGGCAAAAATGCATATTTTCAAGAAATGAAATTTTCAACAACATTTTATTTGATTAGAATATTAACAAATAACATCTTCAATATGATTTCCATCATTTGTGATGCAAAGGTTGATGCACTTTGCAAGATTCATGTGACCTCGATGTAATAACTCCACATTGCCGTCTATTTTAGCACATTCGCCCTTTATGCGTTTATGCTTTCAATCAAGCATGTCGCATCTGTGATTTTCATTGAGTACACCTTCTCCTTTAGCATGCCCCAGAAAAAGAAGTCGCTGAACAACACAGAGTCTTCGGTGAAATGGTTAATGAGATTTCCTATTTGTCCAGACTTTAGGGACGCCCTGTATTATTAGAGATTCTAATCTAAGAGGCAGAGAGTGTTCCAGGCCTGTGCAAAGGCTGAGTCATGGGAGATGAAATATCATGGACAAAGAACTAGTTTGGCCAGACTGTAGGTTTCACGAAGAGGGTGATGGTGACAACAGACAATAAGACAGGAAAAGTAGGGTGAAGCTAGTGTGCCAAAAAGGAGTTGATATTTGATACTGGAAACAATAGGTAGCTGTTTGGGGTTTGCTGAATAGAGGAGTGGTATGTTCTGACTTGAATGTTAGGACATTTGTGTTGGCAGCTGTATGAATGATGGATTGCGGGTGGGAAAAGACAAGTCAAAGGCTCCAATTCGGAGGCTATCGTAACCATTAAGAAGTGATGAAAACTTCAATTAATTTGGTGGCTATTTGAAAGAGAGAAAGGGATGGATGGGAGGATATGGAAGGAGAATTGACCAGACTTGGCAACTGATTGGATGAGAGGGTGGGAGAGAGAGGAATTGTGGAAGAATCTAAGGTTTCAGACCTTAGAGGCTGAAAGGATGGTAATAGTGAGAAAGATGAGTTTCATTTTGGACTTGTTGAGTTAGAACATCCTCTTGGAAATGTCCAATGAGCAGTTGGTGATTTGACAAACATTTTGTCTCTACTGTATACCTAGGAGCTGAGCCCATGGAGAGATGAAAAGTATAGGAAGCTATTTCTTGCATAGTATTATGTGAGAAGGTCCACCATTAAATGGTCATTCCTTTGGCTTAAGCATCACCCTCTCCATGTTCCTCCTTAAAAATGCAAACTCTACCCCCCACTTCAGGAGTGGAAATTTACTTAGTCCCCCAAACCAGATGTATATGGCACTTCTCAATTAGATTGTAAGCACCTTGATGGCAGGGACCATTTTAGTCAATCAATCATAAACATTTATTAGGTATCTACTATGTGCCAAGGCACTGTGCTAAGAACCGGAGATACAAAAAGTGAGAAAAGACTGTCCCTGTGTTCAAGGAGCTTACAGTCTAAAGGGGAAGATGACATGTAAACAAAGATATACAATGCAAGCTTTATGCAGAATAAATGAGAAATAATCTATAGAGGGAAGGCCCTAGAATTAAGAGGGATTGAGGGAGGCTTTCTGTAGAAGGTAAGATTTTAGTTGGGACTTAAAGGAAGCCAGGGAGGTGATGTATTGATTATCTTTGTCTCTATTTCTGTCTTTTACCTCAAGTACCTAACAGTGGGTGCTCTGGAGGTGCTTAAGAAATTTTTGAAGATGGATCAATACAGATTTACTGAACATTGGCTCAGCCCTCAAGTAAGGGCTAAGTCAGTTGGAGGGCCATTCAGTGACACTCTGCTCCCCTGTCATTGCTACCATTTCTCTGTGATGGCTAGGATATAATCCCCTGGCAGGAGCTGGAGATATCTAAGGAGGACAAGTAGAGACTAGTGCATCTGACCAAGAGTGCTTTAAATGAAAATGAAAGAATAAATAACCCACCTTGGGTTTTTAGTCATGAGAAGAGATAACTGGGGGTGATGGAGGGGTTGGGGGAACAGGATGATGCCTGTTTTAATTCTCCATTCTTCTCATGTTTCTAGAAAGGAAAACTTACCCTAGGGGCAAACCCAATGCCCTGAGGATTTCTACCCAGTCCTCCATAGACTGCCCAGGGATCAACACCAACATATCCCCACAAACACACACACAATGCTCTTAGCTTCAGGGTATTGTCTCTTTCCAGTCACACTCATCATGATTCATACTACTGTAAGGGGGTTGGGCATGTTCCTTTGTGTATGTACCATTTTGTATCTGTGACCCTTCACCTTTCTGCAAAAAGGAGGTAAAGGTTTTCAATATCTGCTCTCCAGGGCCTTGATTGGACATTATTGTACTTGATTTAAGAGAAGAAGAGATAGATCCCTAAGAGCTGAAGTCATCAAGGAGGGTTTCGTGGAGGACTCTGGACTCTTACTGAGCTTTGACGATCAAGTCAGTGGGCCAGGGTCATCCTCTTCTATCATAAAGTGAAGAGTGGGAGAGCAATGGGGCAGCCATTGGCCTCATGATTGACCACAATCAATACCAAAAACATTTATTAAGAAAGTGTGATGTTCCGGGCTCTGTCCTAGGTGCTGAAGACACAAAGACAAAGATGAAATAACCTTGCCCTCCAGGAACTTGTATTCTACTACTTAGTGGGTTTCCAAGACCCACAGAACACTGGAGCCCAGCTGTCTGAGGCTCCCTGGTAAACACTTAGGCCTGGGGCCCAAAGCTCTCAGTCTGAAACACTCCAGGGGCTCCTCAGACAGTGACACTGAGGTAGTGCTTTATTTAGAAAGGAAGGCTGTCTTCCATCAGTGCCCAGAAGAGAAGGTTCCCTATCAATTTAGGCTCCTGAACTTAAAATCCGATAACTCATAAAAATTTACAAAGTACTTTTCTCATATCAACCCTATTGGAGGGTGGAGGCAGAGATAGGTAGGTAGTGCAGCTGTTGGCTAGCTGACTTGCCCAGGGTCACACAGGCTAATAGATGTCAGAGCTGGGGCACTAAATCAGACTCATTGATTGCAAACACAGGGATTCCTAAAGAAAATGTCATAGCAAATCTCATTTTTCCATTATCTGCCTCATGCATTTCTAGGAGCAGACAAATTTTAAATGGGACAGCTTTCTTTTGGGGGCCCCCAGCGTGTGTCTTCCTCTTCAACCCCGATGTAGTGAGTGTGTGCTTTGGGGATTCAAATGCATATTAGCAAAGCCCTTAGCCTGGGGGAAAGTGGAGAGAGAACAACCACCATGTATTTTTTCCTGATCATTTGTCATCTTGCATTTTCTATATGATATTCTTCAGTTCAATAGAGAACTGAATTGTTACATAGAATTTAAATTGGGATGAAAACAGTCTTCCTGCTTCTTTCTGGAGAGGTGGTGGACTATGGGTGCCCAATGAAACATATATTGTTAGGAATGCATTTATTTGTTTTAGGTGGAGATTTTGGTAATAGGGAGAGTTCTGTTGAGGAGAGAGTAGACATTGGAAAGTGATGACAATGTGTGTGTATATTTTGAAGAATATTGATAAAATATTTCTTTAAAATTGGGCAACCTTTTTTTTTTGCTATATCTTTGCTATCAAATGGGATATTTATAAAGCATTTAGCATGGTGCTGGGCACATAGTAAGTGCTTAATAAATGCTTATTCCCCCACCCCACCCCTTCCTTCCTCTGTTTCCAACCCCCTGCCACACATTAGGGTTGATGGTGAGACAGGAATCAGGAAGAAATGAATGAAAGCGCTGAAGTGGAGAAATCATTGGCCTAGCAGGCAGGAGGCAGGCTCTCTGAGCTCTGCCATGGCTCTGCTGTGTGACCTTGAACAAGCTGTTTTCCTTCTCTGGACCTTGGTTCCTTCATCACTGAGCCAGACTCAGTGACCTCTGAGGGCCCATCCAGTTCTGATATTCTAAGATTCTCTGACCTACAGAAGTGCATTTCTACTACAAAGTTCAAGGCCTCAGGCTTAGTTCCCTCCTTCCCATTTTATTTTTAGGCCCCTGGATTCAGTTTTTGTGTCCAAGCTGAGCCCATGGAGCCTGGGATAACAGGGCTTTCCGATTGGCTGGACCATGGAGTGTGAACTGGGCCCCCTGGTCAGCCGTTGGCTGTCTGGGGAGCCTTCCTCAAACCCCAGGCTTCTCTCCTCTGGCCTCTTTGCTGCTGAAACAGCCAGCCAGCCTTGGTGTCACTGTTTATTCTTCCGATCCGTGAAGAAGAACCTTCGGTGTTTTTCAACCTAGAAGGCAGAGAAGAGGAAAAGGAAAGTGAGCTTGGCATGGGGAGAAGAGAGGACGGGATGGGGGAGTCAGTAATCACAACTGCTATGCCTCAAATAGTTAGAAGTCAGAGCTGGAAGGGACCTTAATTATCTATCAATCAATAAACAAGGATTTATCAAATGCCTGCTATGTGCCAGGCACTCATGATAGGAGCACATCAAGTCAGATCCCCTCATGCTACAAATGGGGAAACAAATATAGAGAGGACACAAGGTCATACGACAAATCAGTGGTAGAGAGAAAACTCAGATCTAGGCCTTAACACAAGCTGTCCCCCGTGCCTGGGACACTCTCCCTCTTTCCCTTAGCCTCCTGGCTTCCTTGCAGACTCAGCTTGTATCTCCCCATCTGTAGGAGGCCTTTCCCAGGCCCCCTCTCCCACCGCCACCCACCATTCCACTGCTATGCCTTTTCTCTGAGATCATTCCCCATTTCTCTCATGTCTATCTTCTATGTTCATAGTCATTTGCACGTTGTCTCTCTCACATTAGACCGAGCTCCTTGAGGGCGGAG
The DNA here is from genome assembly GCA_028646595.1 of Phalanger gymnotis. NCBI lineage: Eukaryota > Metazoa > Chordata > Mammalia > Diprotodontia > Phalangeridae > Phalanger > Phalanger gymnotis. The sequence goes on along the minus strand of CM053624.1, from coordinate 27,140,915 downwards.
TTTGTGTCTTTGCTTTTCCTTGTATCAGCACTTAGCCTAGTGCCTGGCACATAGTAGGTGCTTAATAAGTGTTTGATGATGGACTACCCAACTTTCAATGCTCACATTAGGAACTGTCAAGTGGCAGAAAGAGGGCAGAGCTAGGACTGATGTCAGAATAAGAAACCCGATTTCAGCTCAGCATAATGAAAGATTTTCTAACCATCGGAACTGTCCAACATTGGAATGGGCTGCCTTGGAAGAAAGCAAGGCCTCTATTACTATAACTATTCAAGCCCCCATGGGAGAGGCTATCCCTAAGATTGTACACTGGTTGGGAGATTAGACTATGTATTTTCCAGGGCTCCTTCCTGCCCCCAAAGATCAGTCATATAAACTACCAGGTGCATGAAGCTGGGCAAAGACAAACATTTCCTTATTCACAGCTTTGCTAAGAGCCAGGACTGAGGCAAGTTTTCCTTGAGGAAGTATGGTAGATAGCACAATGGATTTGGAATGAGAGGACCTGGGTTCAAGTTCTGTTTCTGATGCTTAGGATCATAGATTGAAAGCTGGAAGGTACCTTAGAAATTATATAGTCCATCTTACAAAAATGAATGTTGAAAACTATCTTTACATGTAATTGAAAAAAATACTATTAGGTTAAAAAAAGAAAGAAAGAAATTATATAGTCCAAGCTCACCTTCCCCCCCCCCCAACCATGTGGCCTTGGAGAGGAGGTTAAGTCACTTAAACTTCCATAATCCTTGGCTTTTTCATCTGTAAAGTGAAGGGCTCAGATTAAGGTCTCTGAGCTCTTAATCAATGACCCTAAAGGCAATGTTTCACATCTTAAGAGAGTCTCATGAAGCTCTTTCTTCACAGTAGTGCAGTATTTCTGCCCATTTAATAGATAAGGAAATGGAGAATCTGAGAATAGAAATGACTACCCCAGGATCAATGGGGTAAATGCTCAGGTCCCCTGGGATGCACTGTACCTTGTGTGAGTGTGACTGTTTGGTCTGCTGGACCTTCAAGATGGGGATCTGCTCATAGGGGTTACTTGGTAAGGAAGTCATGGGCACTGACTGGCTTCCTGAAATCTTCTCATAAGCGTTATCCATCCAGCCTCCAGAGTCTTCCAGCTGATTATAGGTGGTTTTGAGTGGGAGAAAGGCTGACTTGGGCAACCTAGCAGGGACAGGCTTGTAGACATGGCTATATGAGGCCTGGGCCTGATCTTCCAAAGAAAAGGAGTGGTTTGCCTTTGGCGTGAGTTCATGGGTACCTGGAGGGTTGGAGTCCCTGGGCTCATTGGGCCCCATGCCTCTCAAGGGCTGAGGAACAGCATGGATGGCAAATCCCTGGCTGCTCCCTTTGGATTCAGGGGAGCACCGAGCCTTGGGAGAAGCCTGATCATATGGGGAGCTTGCCTTATCTCCAGGAGAGGTGGAGATGGGCACAGAGGAGCTGTCCTCCAACATAGGGCGATGGGGAGAAGGGGGAGATTTCTTATTGGGATCCAAGTGTAGCCCCAGGAGCTTGGTGGCACTTAGAGAAGTGAGGAGGGGGGCGTCCCTGATTTTTGGAACCAATTCTCCACTTAGACTGCCAGGCCTTCTCTGGTACTCTCGGCCAGGGGAAGGGCTCTGATGTGGAACGTCTGAGGCCTCCACGCTCAGGCCCTGTTGGCTGTGATTCATTTTCTTCAGCTCCGCATATATGATGTTTCCCGAATGCCCGCTACTGAAGGTTTCCATCAGAAAGGAAGAGCCTCTCTCCGGCAGAGGAGGTGCTTCTGCTGAGGGCTGAGGGAGGGGAGAGACAAGAGCAAAACACACTTAAAACCCACACATCAACCAGTATGGAAAATCCCCTCTGTCTCAGAGACATCTATTCAGAAAGAGAGGATGTAAGCTCCTGGAGGGCAGGGACTAGTTCACTTTTTATCTTTGTATGCCCAATGCCTAACACCATGCCTGGAGCATAGTAGGCTCTTTAATAAGCTTGATTAACAGATCGGTTGGTTGATAGACCAGACCCTACCACCTACTTTATAACCTCTGGTAAGTTTCTTTTCCTGCTCCCACCACCTCAACTTCCCCATTTGTAAAATGAGGCAGTTGGCCTAGATCAGGAGTTCTTTATCTTTTGTGAGGATCGAACCCCTCTGACAGTTTGGGTAGAGCCTAGAGGAACGATCTTTTCTCAGAATAATGTTTTTAAGTATAACATAAATTACACAGGTCAGTGAAAATAAATGTCATTTTTCCCCATCTAAGTTCATGGCTCCCCCTGAAATCTCTCCTGGACCCCTTGTCTAAGGTTAAGAATCTAAGACCTGGAGGGTTTCAAAGGTCCTGCCCAGCTTTAGAATTCTATGGTCCTGTCTGTGATCCTAAGTTCAACGTCATGTTGTGGCTTTCCAGACTCTTCTCAATCTGATTCTGTCCTACCTAAGTTTTCTTCTCCCCAGATCCTAACACTGGACTTGGTGCATAATAGGTACTCAATAAGCACTCATTTATTGATTGATCGTTACCCCTGAAGGCACAACTTCTAATCCTGGAAGTGGATTTAAAGCTGAGAAAGACCTCTTTGTGTTGACAGAAAGGAGAGGAGGATGGTCCTTAAACTGCCCAAGAGAGGAAAGCACTCCTGAGGTAGGAATTTTATAGAAAGAGCATCGGGCTGAGAGATCAGGCCAGTCTCTAGTCCTAGCTCTGCTGTGTGACTTTAAACAAACAGCTTAACCTCTCTGGGATTCCATGTCTTCTAATAATGAAGGGGTTGGACTAGGTAATGTTTCTAAATGACGGTTTCATTTGATTCTTCAACTTCCCTGTGGGACAGTGACAGAGGATGGATGTAGAGGTGGAAAGGGATGATCGAGAGCATCTTGTCTAACCTCTGCCCATTATACGTAAGAGGAAATGGAGGCCCAGAGGGATTAAGTCAGGATCACACAGCTAATAAATGGCAGAGTCATGATTAAAAGCCTGGTCTCTTGACTCTTGGTCCAAGGCTCTACCCATCAAGCCACACTGCCTCTCCTTGAGGGAATACTTACGTCAGTGTCCTCTTCATTGAGCTTCCAAGGACATTCTTCCAGGAATTTTTTGGAGTGGACATAGGAAGTCCTGGGCTTTGGAGTGGGGCTGGCCTTGGGGTCCCTGTCTTTAGCAGACCTTGGGTATTCTAAGTCCCCCAATTCTTGCTTCTCCTTGGAGAGACCAGTTGACTCAGGTGGGGTGACCGGAGGAAGGTTATGAGAGATGGCATCATACAAGCTGTTCTCCTCGGGCTGTGGCAGGGAGAAAGGACAACACTTCTGAGCACCCCGCCCCAATCCAGCCCAAAATTGGGCTAGAGACTCCAGGAAGAGTAGGAAGGTCTTCCCAGGTAGAGAAGAAAGAACCCTGGTCACCAAAGGACCTTGGTTCTGTCACCTAGCAGCTTTATGGCAACTTGCTGACACAGTAGAGAGAGTGATGTTGGGAAGATCTGAGTTCAAATCCTGCCTCAGATATTTACCAGCTTATCGGTTTCCTTATCTGTAAAATGGGGATCAAAATAGCACCCACTTCACAGGGTTGTTGTGAGGTCCAAATAAGATGTAAAGTGCTTTGTAAACCTTAAAGCACAATATAAAGCACAAAATTATTAATTTTTGTCTGAAGCAAGTCGCTTGTTTCCCTGGGCTTCAGTTTTCACATCTGCCAGTGGGGATAACAGTACTTGGCCTTTTTTTTTAATCTCATAGTACTGTTAGACTAAGGTGTAATAATAAAGGAAAACTTCCAATTAATAATATATGTATGTATGTGAGGCAAAGGACTTTGTATAAATTATGTGAAAAATAATAAATTGCTTGTTTTTGAAAAGCTGCTTGAGTCTCAAAACAGCTCCATAAGATAATTAGAATTATTTTCCCCATTTAACAGATAAGGATGTCAAGATTTAATGAGATGTCAGATGACTTGTGTGGGTTTCCCAGCTGGTCAGTTGCAGGGTCAGAACTCAGATCTGACTTATCCTTCCCCTTTACTACTTTCCACCACTCAGTTCCAGAGATTTTTTGGTGTTATATGGACATACTGAGTTATTGTCACATCTGTCCCTAAGACCTGAGGAGGGGGAGGGATCCTTGGAGGAAGGGAGCCTAGAGTAATGGACCCTCTGACTCAGTCTTCCTGCAGCGATAGGGGGAATGTGTACAAAGGATTTGGGCAGTAGCCTCTGTGGTTTCCAATTGCCCTGACCCTGGAGTTCGATGTCTCCCCCACCCTTGGGCTTCAGCCTCCCCGTCTGATCTTCTTCCTCAATTCTCCCTTCCTGTATACCCCCCATTCCAGCCAATCTGGTTTATATTCCCATTCTCATTTCATGCTTTCCCATTTCCATAACCTTGCTCATGCTGTTCCCTTGTTGCAGACTCCAGGATCTCCCATCTCCTGGAAGAGATGTCCCCACTTCTGCCCCAGGTGGTCTTTCCCTTCCTTCAAGGTCCAACTTAGATGCCATCTGTTCCCCAATGGTCAATCCCACCCCCATCCCTTATACCAGCTAGATTTCCTCCTCCTTTTGTGTGTATTAGATCCATGTCTTCCTTCCCTGATTATTCTCTAAAGTTCCTGAGGGCAGGACCTATGTCTCATCCACTCTTGTACCCTCACAGCATACATCTGACACTGCCCACCACGGACCTTTAGTACATGTCGGATATGGATGTGAGACTCAGCATACCCAAGGGCAGGCGGTGGTGAGGCTCTCCCCAAAGGGCTCTATCTTTGCTTCCTGGTAGTAGCTGATAAGGGCGGTGAGTGTGGGGTGGTCGCAGGTATCCCCAGAGATGACATACCTCCGGTTCTGAAGCTGACTGATCACAAAGTGGCGGCAACGGTAGCACCCTCTGACAAGTGACAAGTCACAGAATCTCAGGGTCAAAGGATCTAGAACCAGCAGAAACCTTAGAAATGCTCCAGACATTCATTTTATTCATTCACTCATCAAGCATTGATCAAACACCAAGGATGTGCCAGGCATTGTGCTATGGGCTGGTGACACAAGCACATAAATGAAGGTCCCTGTCCTCAGGGCACTTACGTTCTGCTGGAGAAAGACAGCTCAGCTGGGGATAAAGACATAATAGTCATGTACAAAACAAACACAATAAAAATTGGGGAGTGGAGTTCTTGAACTGAATCTGGAAAGAAATGACGGATTCTAGGCCAATACCTTGTGATTCCAACCCATTTTACAGAATAGGAAACAGATGCCTTGATTCTGTAGGCTTGTAGCGTCTGCATTTCTCTGCAGGTCAGTGTTAGGTGAACTGAAAAGTTTGCCCAGGAAACCAGAGCTCATTAGAGCCAAGGACTATTCCACAGTGTTGTGGCTGGGGGTGGGGCGGTTATTACCTGTAGGAAAGGATGTAGCCCATAGCCTTGTCACTCAGCCGGATGAGAAAGCAGCCAACAGGTTTGTCTCTAAGCAGTTCTTCAGCTTGCCTGGTGGGAGGAAATGCCTTCTTTGAACCTGATGCTCTGACCATAACCTCCTCACCTCCAACCTACTCAGGGACCATTTCCTTTGTTATTCAAGCCTGCCAGGATTTCAAAACATCCTTTACTAGTGTTTCCTATTGAGCCGCTCACTGCTGTTGAATAATTGACAACATCCAGCTACCTTAAGAAAATTGTTAATTACTCCCGGTTCTCCCTGGGATGCCTGCCATGAATTACATTGATGTAGACGTCCGTGTCCCAAGGCCCCTCTTCTGGCGCTCTGCTTTGAGCTCCTTCTCCAGCAGTGGGGACAAGGGGGCCATATTTTCTCATGTCATTCCTCCATAGAACAAAATGATGTGTTAGGGAGACATGGGTCTGAGGTTAGGGCTTCACTATGGCCAGAATTAGAGGGTAGATCTGTCGCTGCAGTTTGGGGCCGTGGGTGATGCCAGGGTTAAACTGTCTGCTTGGTATATGATCAGAGGCCAAGGTCAGTTTGCAGTTGGGTTCAGGGGTGGCTGGAGTTGGAGGTGAGTGGTAGGGAAGCCCGGAGCCTTAGAACAGTGCAAAACTTATAGAGGAGAGACCAAATCCAGGCTATTTACTCTAAGCCAGTGGTCTCAAAGTTAATTTCATATTTGTTTGATTTTATAGCCCACATCTATTTGTTTCACTACCATCTCAATCTTTTTTTCTCTTCACAAAGATTTTAAAATTTGATTACATTAGCTGTCCAAATGGACAAAGGAGGGCGTAATATGTCTGGGCAGGGGAGAAGCTGTAAGCAGATCCTGCAGGAGGGGATGTGATGGTATTTAACAACTGGTTCTCCAGGGAAAACAAATGTAAGCAGGACACTTTTAAGTTTAATTTGTATTGTTAATATTTTCTCCATCCATTCTTAAGTCTTAAATCAAGCCCTGATTTGTTTCATTTGCCAATTTCTGAGTTGGAAACAGTCACACTGAAAATTTAACAGCTGGTCATAGGCCTGTGGGTCAGGGGTTTTAGAGTCCTGTTCTGGTACGGTGCTAACGAGTTACCAAGGCTCCAGCTAAAGGCTGAGTAGGGAGGTATGGAATCACTGCAGTCAATGGGATTTCTGCATGATACTCCTTCAAGGACCTCACATGATCTCTCCCCCCATCTTTCCTGACCCGTTCGCAGCTGTGCCTACATAATGCCAAATATCTGGATGAGCAGTGAAATGTTCTGGCCATCTTCCAGATTTTGAAATTGTGTCAAATAGCGTGGTAGAGTAGACGGATCATTGGGTTTGGTGCAGGGGCCTGGGTTCCAATTTGGGTTTGCCTATTAATCTATTACCATTTACCTATTTTGGACAAGTCACTTGACCCCCTCAGACCTCAGTCTTTCTCCTCTCTAATGGGGAGGAGGCTGGCCTAGATGACCTCTGAGGTTCCTTCTGGCTTTAGATCTACGATATGATCAATAATATTAATTTATTGATTGATTCTTTTGTTTGTTCCATCAACCATCCATCCATCCATCCATCTGTCCATCCATCCGTCCATCCATCCGTCCGTCTGTCCATCCATCCATCCATCCATCCGTCTGTCCATCCATCCATCCACCCATCCATCCATCCATCCATCCATCTGTCCATCCATCCATCCATCTGTCCATCTATCCATCCATCCGTCTGTCCATCCATCCATCCATCCATCCATCCCTTCATTCAGGGGCTTCCTACATCTGGCAATCTCTACAGTACTGAGGATTCACTTTGCATGGATGGTTGGCATGTTGTTGACCCACCAAAAAGCCAGAGAAATCATAGGATTACAGTCTAGAACCAAAGGACTCCCAGATTTGTGTCATGGAACCCTCCAGCACTCTGGTGAAACCTACAAAAGCTTTCCTAAAATAAAGGTTTTTTTAATTTATCAAATAAAATACATAGGACAAAGGAAATCAATTACTTTGAAATATCCCTATTAACACATATTTTTAAAAGTTCATAAACCCCAGATTAAGAATCTATTATTTTTCTCGATAAACTCCCTAATTTTACAAATGAAGAAACTGAGGCCCAGAGATGCTTAAGTTATTTGTCCAAGATCACACAGCAGTAAATGGCCAAACCAGGATTTGAACCCCAGGCCTTTGACCCCAAATCCAGCCCTCCCCCCTCTTTTAGATAGGAATTGTGTCTCAAAGAGGGACTCTGCCTTGTGGCAGCTGGCTTACGTGTTTACCTCCCCTTGGTTTGTCTATAGGGCGATAATAATATTAATGTCCTTTCCCCACCTTCCCCAAATCTCTGCTTGTTTTCAGCAAAGCAAGTGGCAGTTTGTAGGATCCAGAGGACATTAGAAATCATCTACCCTCCCCCCATTTTACAGATGAAGAAACAGAGACCCAGAGAAGGGACTGCCCTAAGAGCACATGAGTGAGTAGCTAAGGCAGATTCTAATCTAAAGCTCCTGCTAACACATCCATCACTCTCCCCCTCACCTCTCCCAAACCACCTGCCCAGTCCTTCAGGCCCTCTACATCTCTAACGATATAAATAATATATGACGTATTGTGACAATAATAATATATTGTAATGATAACAAATAATGTATTGTGCGATATAAGCAATATTGTGTACTATAAATAAGGCAACGACATTTGTCTCATTAGATGACTCAAAAGCCACTCCTGGTCACCAGCCTGCTGCCTGCCACCCGCTGTGGTCCAGAAAGGTGTGTAACCCCCCAGCCAGGCCCATCCCCCATCCTAGCCAGGATCGCCAAGCTTACTTTCTTGTAATGAATCCATGGAACCATTCAGGCAAAGTGCCATCTTGTAATATGAGGGGCGCCTGTGTCTCCATAAACCATCTGACAGCAATGTCTCTGAGCATGCCCGTGGCCTGGCTTTCTCTGTCTGTGGGGATCACCCCCTTCTCTGGCTCTGAAGGCCTAGTCCTGTCCTCCATCCAGTCGTCAGATGCTTTGGGACATCAGAAGGGGGGTGGTGGAGGAGAGAGAATCCCCAATTATATTTCCC
>CM053624.1:27110203-27131908 GCA_028646595.1 Phalanger gymnotis | reverse complement strand
CCAAGCTTTTTTGCCAGTTATCCCCACATCTTGGAAAGCATCTCCTCCTCATCTCCTCCTTAGAATCCCCAGCTTCCTCCACAGCACAGCTCAAGTACCACCCACTGTAGGAACACAAGGTGTTTTCCCAAATTCCAAGTTATTAGCACTCTCTATCTCTCAAAATTCCTTTGTACACTATATTTACTTCCCCACGTACATGTTGTGTCCCTCCCTCTACCTGGAGAGAATCTAAGCACCTTGTGGGCCGGGATTGTTTCACTTTTTGTCTTTGTAGCCTCAGGGTCTGGCACAGTGCTTGGCACAAAACAGGTAATGTTTGATGAATCCAAAGGAATTATTTCCTCTGATTCTACCAATTTCACATTCCCAATCCTCCAAGCCCACATTCAGCAGAGATCTTTCTTTCTTCCTTTCTTTTCTTTCTCTTTCTTTCTTTCTTTTCTTTCTTTTTTCTTTCCTTCTTTCCTTCCTTCTTTCTTTCTTTCTTTCTCTCTCTCTTTCTTTCTTTCTTTCTTTCTTTCTTTCTTTCTTTCTTTCTTTCTTTCTTTCTTTCTTTCTTTCTTTCTTTCTTTCTTTCTTTCTTTCCTTCCTTCCTTCTTTCTTGTATCTAGACCTAAGGTTTCATCACTTCGAGAAACTCCCTCTACAAGTGCAGGCTGGTACCTTTTCCAAAACACATAGTCTTACGGCTTGCCTTGTGTACTGAGAGATTAAGTGACTTTCTCAGGGTCATACAGCTGGTGTGTCAGAGGCAGGACATGAATCTGGGTCTTTGTGACTTGTGCCAACCCTCTGGTTGCTACATCATGCTGCCTTCTTCAAATTCAACGAGGACTGATTTTTTTAAAAGTAGCAACATTGAAATACAGTTCCTTCTCCACTGACTAAAAGGGTCCTCTCTTCAACAGCTACAGAAACAATATGTATTAAGCACCTACTCTGTCACTGTATCCCCAGAGACAAAAACCTAACAGTCCCTGCACTCAAGGGGCGAACATTCTATTGGACTGAGCACAGAACCGCTTGGAAGATAACCAGTCCCAAGTCCTAACCAGCTAGGGCTCCCTCCCAATCTGCTGTCTAATTACACAGTATCTAACCATAAAAACAATAACAGCTAACATTTATATAGCACTTACTATGTGCCAGGCGCTGTGTTTTACAAATATCATCTCATTTGACCCTCACAATCCTGGGAGGTGGGTGCTATTATTATCCCCATTTCACAGAAGAGGAAACTGAGGCAGGCAAGTTAATTGACCTGTCCAGAGTCACATAGCTAATAAGTGTCTGAGGCTGGATATGAACTCAAGCCTTCCTGACTCTGGGCCAAGCACTTCATCCAGTGCCAGAAAAGAATGTCCTAAGTTATGAATCTTGCTTAACCGTGGAAGGCGGTCTCAAGGACAGCTGATGATGCTCACGGCGCCCCTCTCCCCCATCACATATATCCCTTACCCACTTAACAAATGAGCCAACTCATCCCGGCAGTTTGACCACTTCATATGAGCCCTTGAAATATAATAAAGGGCTTTTCCTGCCTTCAGGGAAAAAGCTGGGCAGCCCTAAGATAGAAAGTCTCGCCAGCCAAGAATTTCAAAGAAACAGGAGACTTATAGGACCAGATCTAATATTGTTAATGTTGCTGTTGTTCAGTCACATCCGGCAATTTGTCACCCTATTTGGGGCTTTCTCGGCAAAGATACTGGAGCTATTTGCCATTTCCTTCTCCAGCTCATTTTACAGATGAGGAAACTGAGGCAAACAGAGTTAAGTGACTCGCCCAGGGTCACTCCCTTAGTAAAGTATCTGAGGTCGCATTTGAACTCAGGTCTTCCCAACTCCAGGCCTGGCACTCTGTACGCTGTGGCCCATCATGACCAGATCTAACCCAACAGCTACTGTGAAATTTGTTCAGAAAATAATTCTACAAGTCCACCGAAAGAGAGATACTCTTAGGCCACAGGGAGAGGAAGAGATGGAGGGGGAAATGTCGGTGATGGAAAAACAAAAAAAATTAATAAAATCCACTTTAAAAGGAAATAAAAAGTAGAAAAGCCCCAATTAACTGAATTTAATTAAGTTAATTAATTAGTTAATGAGATTAATTGATCTGGGTCATGGAAAAAAAAGATGAAGAAATACGTTTTCCTCTTGGTTGCCTACACTGTCGGGCCCCAGCTGGTTTTCTTTGTTGCATAAGGAAAGGTTCAATGTAAGGAGGGGGAGTATAACTAAAAAGAATTGGTATTTTTTTTAAAAAAAAAAAAAGACTTTTTTAAAAGTCTCCCTAGCTAAATGCAGGTGCCAGAGCTAAGAGGTGTTGGAGGAATGTTTTTAAATAAAAGCTATTCACCCGATCACTTCTCCCAGGGTAGCACAATACAAGCACACTAACTCTGGAATCAGAAAACCTGGGTTCAAATCCTGTCTCTGAGTGACCTGAGTGCTTGTGTGACCTTGGGGAAGTCATCATACCACTTCCTTGGGGCACTGTTTCCCCATCTGTAAAATGAGGCCATGAAGCTGCAGCTTCCCTACCCCTGTCTAGGACCTCTGGTCCTCCCTTTGCCCATCTTAGTCACCCCTTCCCTAAGAGAAAATAAGAAACTTGTGCAAAGGGACACAGAACTAGAGAATCTTCTGGAGATCCTTCTTGGAGAAGATCCCCACACAAGGAAGGACAGAGTCTAGAGAGAAGCCACCCTTTTTTGACTGCAGAGAGGGCCCGGCGATGGCAGAACTGTTCTGAGCCAAATCCCAGGCAGCACTTGGCACCTCTGCAGAAGGAAAGCAAATCTCAGAGATTCTACAGCTGTTTCTGGCTTTTAGTGCGATCTGATATCCCTGCTGGCAGAAAGAGACCAAGTGGAGCCAAAAACGAGGTGAAATTTCCTGTCATTTCCCAATTCTGACAAGCCTCTTGTGATGGATGCAATCTTTACCCTTGCAGCAGGCTTGGAAATCTGCTTCAGTCAAAAGGGGAATAAGTCAGGAATCATGACTACCAAGCATAGCTCCCCTCTAGCCCACAGGATCTCTGTGAAGAGTCAGGAAGAAACCTAATAAATTCTGGGGTCACTGTGAATTCTGGGGGTTCCACTTCCTATGACCCTAAAGCAGTCCCTTCTCCTCTCTGGTCATCAGCTTCTTGTTCTGTAAGATGAAGGAGCTGGACTATAGATAATCTCTATGACTCCCCCCAGCTCTAAATTGCATAAACTCTTTAACAGGTTTGGAGCATGTCCCTAGCATCTAAAGGGGAGGAGGGCAAGAGGGTTCAAGTTGGTGATTTCCTCTGAGTTCCTGGTGTGGAAACTCCCTCCCCCAATCTGGGTCTTGAGATGATAGCTCTGGAGCTGGAAGGGACCTTGGAGACCATAGAGTCCCCCCAGGTAGAGTGTATCATTGGCAGGATTTGAACTTTTGAGCCAGGGTCTTTTCCATTGAACCATGCATGCTGCCTCCCAGCAGAGTCGATAATTTGAGACAAGTCCATAGTGTGTTCAAGCTGGAAGGAGTCCCAAAGTCCAACTTCAGATCTGAAGCCCATCAAAGGGAAAATATGGATACTAGACCTAAAAGTGACTTTGGCAGAGAAATGTGTGCCTCAGGTTTGGCACCTCCGTCAGTCAGCAAACATTTATTAAGTGCTTACTGCATATCAGGCTCTGTTAGAAGTGCCAACTATAGTAAGACAAAAACACCATCCTGGCCACCTTCAAGGAGCTGAGATTCTCCCAGATGGAGGAGATAACATGCAAAGACCTACGCACACACAGGGTGTATCAAGTGAAAAGTGGAGGTGATCTCTAAGGCAAGGCTTCCCACTGGAGGTGGAGTTTGGGCTGAGTCTTGAAGGAAGCCAGGGAAGCCAGGAGCTAGAGTGAGGGGTAGAGCATTCCAGGCTCAGCAAACAGCAGAGAGGAAGAGGGTCCAATGATGACACTCACAGTCTCTGTATCAGATGTTTTGGCTTAATTGTTTTTCTTTGTCAAAGGGTAAAGTTCAGAGGGGGAGGGGATAATAAGGCACTCAAGATGAAAAGGATTAATAAAAGGGAAATACAGCAATCACTTCTAGAGTGCCAAGTCACAGGAGCTGTGTTCAGCACGGATGGATGGAAGGACTCCCACTGAGGAGCTCAGAGATGGCATAAGTACAGAAGGATTATCAGGCGGGCTTTTGAACACATGGCCAACAGCTGCATTTTAGCCAACAGCTCGCTTAGGGACAGGGTGGTCTAGTGGGATAAGAGGTCAAGAGGACGTGGGCTGAAATCCCCTGGCATACATTACTAGCGGTGTGACCCCGAGTATAATTCATTATTACATCATCACAGAGGTAAAGTAAATGGCTACTTATAGAGCTGATTTTAAGGATATCAGGAAAGCTCTCTGGCTCCTGAAAAATCACTCCCATCAGCTGATTACAGATCTTATCTCTGTATCCAGATTCTTCTCCCTGCTTTGGGCTTCTGGAATGACTTTTGAGCTTGTCCCATGACCAAATCGACTTGTTTTATAGAACAATAGGCTCTCAGAGCTAGAAATTCTCTGTGGCAACTTAGAGTTTATCTAGGTCAATCCCCTCATCTTACAGGTGGGGAAACTGAGACCAGAGAGAGAAAATCATGAGCCCAAAGTCAATACAGTTAATTAGGGACAGAGCCCTAGACTAGGAGTTGAGACCAAGGTTCCCATCCCAACATCTACCCATATGACCCTAGGGAAATCCATTCATTTTTCTGGGCTTCTATTTCCTCATCTGTCAAATGAGGAGAAGAGTATTTACGCTAACCTGCCTCACCTGGATGTTGTGAGCATCAGGGACAAAACCCTTTGCGATTGTGAGCTAGAACTGCTGTTCTTGTTACTACGGTTATGAGACAGCCCCAGATCAAGGACCAGGGAGGCAGTTTGAGCCCTTCATGTATCCTGGTCCTGGATCCAAGAAAGAGCAGCCTCTCTCTTTTCCAAGCTTGGAAAGGAAAGGACACTCGGGGTCCCTGGGCTTTCCAGGTACCAGGTGAGTATGAAGTCCAATGTTCTGACCTGCCACGATCCCCCAAAAGAAAATGGACAAGAGAACAATCTGCTTACTTGAGGATGTCATTCCGATTGAAGAAGGAACAGTCCTGTTAAAAGGGAAAAAACCTGAGTGAGCTGGCAGAATTCAATTACTTCGAGATCTCCGAAATAAAAGTAACAGATAATATTCCTATAACATTTTTAAGTTTTGAAAAGCACTTTACACATATTATTCCATTTGATCTTTGAAACAACCCTGGTGTTAGACTCTATTATTAGCCCCATCTTTACAAATATGGAAACTGAGGATGACACCGGCTAAATGACTTGTCCAGAGTCACACAGCTAGTCTATGTCTGAGGTTGAATTTGAACTCAGGTGTTCTTGACCCCCAAGTCAAGCACTCAGTCTGCCATGGTCCTTAGCAGCCGTTTCCTAGATAGGGGAGACGTTCTGAACCAAGAGGTACTGGTTACATACACTGTGATAAAGCTGGGGGGAATGAAGTTGAATTACTTTTTTTCCCTTTTAATAGCAAAATGCCACAGAGAGACCATTTGTGGTGCCCAATTCACCAACAGGTAAAACTTGAATTTTTCTTTTTCACCGCATAGACTAAAACCTTGAGAACTGGGAATGTGGTAACTCTAAATCTGTAGTGATTAAATCAGCTGCACTATTAGAAATGGCAAGGCCTTTAGAAGTCATGCAGTCCAAAGGCTTCACTTGACAGAGGAGAAAACTGAAGTTTAGAGAAAAAGCATGGCCTGTCCATGGTCATATCACTAGTGATGAGAAGAGCTGTGACTGGAGACAGAGGGCCTGGGTTCCAATTCCTCTTCTGATCTTACAATCTGTGTGAGCTTGGGAAAGTCACTTTACTCTGATGTAACTCAGTTTCCTCATCTGTAAAATAAGGTGGTTAGACTAAATGGCCTGAGGATCTCTTCCAGCTCTAAATCTCTGACCTCACATCCCTAGGACTCCCCAGGATAGCGCTCTTCTCGGCTATGCCAAAAACAAAAACCAAAAAACAAAAACAACTGGGACAAGCTACTGAACAAATTAATGTTACACAATCCTAAGGATGTCAGCTAAGTTAATTAAGCAAACAAGGTGTCCTGATTTAAGGTTCGAGGTCTTCTAGAACTCTCTTTCTTCGGGGATTTTTTTTAAAGCACACTTGGTAATCCTAGAAGGATGGAAGAGCTCATTCTCTTAGGTTTCATTTGCTCAGGGCTCAAATATCTCAGTTCCCTGGCCTCCCCTCAAAAACAGCCTGCTGGCAGATAGTGTAACAGGAGTCTGATTACTGGGCCTGGGACTGGATGGTGCCCCCAGCTTATACTGTCTGAAGAAGTCCAAGTTAGGTAGTTAACTCTTTGTTCACTCTAGCACAGTAAGGCTCCCAGACAGGAAGTTCCCTCAGCATTTAGCATATAGTAGGTACTTAATGAATGCTTACTGATTGATTAGTCATGCTGCCATCAGTCGTCCACACAAGGGGTATTAAGAATAAGAAAAAGCATAATGGAAAATCAGAAAGATCATTGTCTCTGAAGTGGGAAGACCTGCCTTCAAAGGCAGGATTTAGAGTCAGGTAATACAGAAATCCTGCCTTTGATTGCTTATTACAAAGTGACTTTGAACAGGACACTCCACCACCCTGCTTTTTTCATCTACAATGTGCAGGGGTTGAATGAGATGGCTCTGATGCCGTGTCCACTTCTAGATGTTTAATCTCTGAACAAGGGCTGTGCGCTCCTCTTCCTCTGTACTTTGGCCCACCCCGTTCTGTATCCCTGCCATGTCCTCCCTTGGTAACCTACACTTTAACATTCAATTCAAATACCTGAAAAAATATGGCTCATTCAACATGTCCAGTCCATCCCTTCTCTGCCAAGAGGTGGGGACTAGTCACCGCATCCGCCAGAGTTCTTAAATCTTTGAAAGATCTTTTTCCTTTTTACATCATTGTAAAATCCAGCTCAACTGCCTCCTCTTCTTCCTGATGCTCTCAGTCTACAAAGATCTCTTCCCTCAGATGTCCTATAGCATTTCTGTTTTAGACCTCCCTGATGCATCTAAAATGATTTGTCGTATGCTTATGCCTACCTCTTTTTATGTCTTATTGTCCCACTAGACTGTAAGCTATATGAGGGCAAGGACTGTGTCTCATATAAAGTCTGTATCTTCCCCAGCACCCCATAGAGTCCTACACACACTGTGATGACTTAGTAAATGTCTTTTGAATGAATAAAAACCAGCAGGAAACATTCTCAGAAAAATAAACTTGCTATCACTTTTAAAAACACATTTTCCATCTAATTTTTTTTATCATGGCTTAAAATTACTTCTTCCTAAAGTCTTCCCATTACCATAAGATCCTCTCATCACAGATCTAGGATTAGAAGGAGCTCCTCAGCCAGCTGTTCTCAAACCTTTGGTCTCAAGACCTCTTTACACTCTTAAAAATTGTTGAAGACTCCCCCCTGCCTCCCCTGAAAATGGCTTTTGTTTATTGGGGTTACATCTATCGATATTTACCACATTGCAAATTAAAACATCTTAGTATTATTAAACATAGTTTTGACCTCATGGACCCCCTGAAAGGACTTTGGGGACATCCAGGGATCCCTGAATCACACCTTGAAAATGACAGACCTAGCCAGACCTCTTTATTTTACAGATGAAGAAGCCTGGAGCAAAGAGGGTTAGTGGCTTGCCCAGCGTCATGTAGATCATAAGCTTCAGAATCAGGATTTGAGGCTGGGTCATCTGACTTCATCATGGTGACCCTGGACTCTGAAAGGCTATGCCAACAAGGAGGACAAGTTTGGGAAGGTCCTTCCCAATGTGGAGTGGCTTTACATGTGGGCTGAGTGTAGGACTGGGTGTCTTTTACCTGGAGGCCAGCCTGGTTAAATGTGAAACACTCTTCTCCTGAAGTTGTATACCTGGGGATGGATTATTTTTGGCTGAGGCAACTCATGAAGACCATTTATGGACAAAGAATCGTATTATTTGGAGCTAGAAGGGGCCTTACAGGTTATATATATATGATACTGGAATATATGTAATATTGCAATATAATGTTATGGATACATATACATATATATGTGTGTGTGTGTGTGTGTTTACAGTCTCATCCTTTCATTTTATAGCTAAGGAAACTGCAGCCCAGACAAGTGACTTGTCTAAGGTCACACCATAAGGGGCAGGGCTCAGGACTCAGGAACACTGACTCCAAATCGAGTGCTTTCTTCGATAGCAAACTGCCTGAGACACGGTGAGGATTCAATCCACATGGGTAGAGGAAGTCCCCACAGCAGCCTCAAAAGCAGAGGCATCCTGAGTGCCACCCAAACCAGATTAAAATGTCGTTCCTAAATGGCTTTAATATGTTGATCTATTAATAAAAAATAACCAAAAAGAAGCGTGCACTTTTCTAAGTCAGTATGGGGCCCGCGGGGATCCTTATGGACTGTTTGATGGCTCCTTTCTATTTGAGTTTGACGTGGCTGCCCTAAAGAATTCGATCAGTAACGCCACCACCTGACATTGCTGTAAGGCTTCCCAAGCACTTCTCAGGACAGACATCATCATTATTATTCTCCTTTGTCAGAGCAGGAAACTGACTTGAAGATGCGAAGTCAGTGGCCTGAGGTGCTATGCCTGGTCTAGTGCTCAGTCTGGCCCCCAGAGCAGGGTCTTTTCACTGATCCACAAGGCCTGACACAAAACAGGGAAAGTAAACATCTGGGTATGAGGGATTGGGTGAGGAGGGCTGGGGAAGGGGACATAGGAGGGGTTCAAAGCTTCAAGCTCCAGTTTGGGGATGGAGAGAGGGGGGTTCCATTTCTATAAACCACAGCATGACCCACACCAAGATGTGCTTTTGTAAAATAGTCCTCTATAGCAGGCAGTGTGATCAGAGGAGAGGACATTCATTGCCATTAGGAACAATGGACCTTGGGTTTGATGGGAAATCCCTTGAAGGACGGGAGGTTGATGGGGAGAACAGATTTGGCTGGCAGTCAATAAGTCTGTATGGAAGTGCTGGCTTCCTCTTCCCTCATCCCTTGTCCTCTGTGCTACAGAAGGGTATGGGGATGATTCTTGGGGAGGAAGAGTCATGGAATGCCTCATAGTTTCCTTTTTTAAAAATATATATACATATATATTATTTAATATTTTTAGTTTTCAAGATTGATTTCCACAAGATTTTGAGTTACAAATTTTCTCCCCATTCCTATGCTCCCCATTCCTACCCCTCACTCCAAGCTGGCATATATTCTGATTCCTCATAGTTTTCAAACAAGGCAGTTTATTTTAATAGAAAGAACACCGGATTCAGTGTCAGGGGACCTGAGTTCAAATCCCAGTTTAGCCATTTATGAAATCACAGAATTCAGAGTTGGGGAAGACCGCATCTAGTCCAACCCATTGCTCACTCCCTGAATAACTTGGGGAAAATGATCTCTCTGGGCCTCGATGTCTTCGGCTGAGCAACAAGAGAATCCAGCTTGAGATCCTGTGATGCTAAGGGCTGGCCCATCCTTATCTCATTTGATGTTCACAATGTCCCCGTGAGGGAGGCAGGGCAAACGTTCCTCCCATTTGACAGATGAGCAAACTGTAATCCAGAGAGGAGAGAAATAATTTAAGCAAGGTTACCCAGGTAATTAGTGGTGGAGCTGGGACTAGAAGCTGGGCAGAGGGCCTTTTCTACTCCACTTAGCTCTTCCCCTTTCCTGACTTGTAAAGAAGTAGGCAAAACTTTATGAGCATCTGAGCCTCACCAGCTAATGCGCTTCCAAAATTACCTTTATTTAGTCTACATACTGTATATTTCATGTTTGCTTATCTGTTTGATCAAATGAGGTAATATTTATAAAGTGCCTGGCACACAGTAGGTGCCTAATCAATGCTCGTTCCTTTCCCCCTCACTCCGTGTGCACGTTGTTTACCCCAGTAGAATGTAAACATCTCTAGGCATGAATGTTTTTTGTGGGAGCAATGGGGGTCTCTAGATCCTCGGTACCTAGCGCAGAACTTGACCTATAGCGGGCACCTTCTAAGTGATGAATGAATGAATTCTGAATGTACTTTGGAGTGCAGCCCTTTGGGATTATGACGAAGTGGCTGCAGAGGATGCCCACTGCCCTGGCTCCAACTTCCTTCGCTCCTGCCAGAGGAGTCTGGGCAGCCTGACATGCATGCCAATAAAAGATACTTCTGCTGGGAACCCTGAACAATGTCCCAGACGGCGGGCATCCCAGGTCCATTCTAGAAAAGGAGCTGGTCTCTTTGACGGAGTTGCTGACACTGCCCTGGCAAGCCGGTGTATTTTTAATGACATTTGGGCGGCATTGGAACTCCAGCAATTCAATTGTGCACTGATTAGCAGAAGGGATGAGGGTGTGTGTGTGTGTGTGTGTGTGGGAGGGGGAGGGAATGGGAACAGATGCATAAGGAGATGAATCATTTTGTGTTCTAATGGGTCTGTAAGAGCCTAGTCCTTATATTCTGATTCAGGAGAAAGAATTCTAGAAAACCGTCACTGGGCTGGCACAAACAGGACGGGGCTAAGACACCGGGGTTCAAATTCCAGCTCTGCCCCCATCTCCATTTGACCTTGGAGAAGTCACTCAACATCTCTAGCTTTCAGTGTACCCGACAACAAAGCGGGTAGAATAATAGTAGCTTGTTACAAAAGCAATCCTTCCATTATCATTGGTGGAAACGGCCTGAAATGTCACTGCACGTTTAGGTCATGTCACTGAGGTTTGTCGGTAAGAACGAGAAGAGGTGGCATGGCACATATGGAGGAAAAAGCTCTGGGGTTGGAGTCAGAGGAGCTGGGTTCTAATCCTGACTCTGTTGAAGCCTGCCTCTGTGACCTCAGGCAAGTCGCTTGCCTAAGTTTCCTCATCTGTACAGTGAAGGGGATGGACCAGATCAACTCTGTGAAGTCTTCTGATCTATAAATCTATGATCCTGTAAGATCGGAGAGGGGAGGGAGGAGAAGCGAGAATGAGAAGGGAAAAGATGTGAATGGACACTGAGTTCACTGTGTGTCCATCCAGGAACTGAGAATTAGAGTCGCATTTCATAAAGAAAAGAAGGACTTGGTGAAGAGTCAGACGGGGCTTGGAAAAAAGATGTGTTGTCTCTTTTGGAAAGCAGAGGCCAGTAACCGCCACGTGAGAGGCATCATGGGACTACAGAAGGGGCACTGGACTTAAGAATCAAGAGGTCTGGGTTCAAATCTCACTCCCAACACTTAGCAGCTGTGTGGCCTTAGGCAGATCCCGTCCTTTCTCTAGGTCTTAGCGCCCTTCTGTGTAAAATGGAGAAGACGCTGCCTGTGCTACTTCCCTCACAGGAGTGTCATGAGGTAGCACAATCAAAGTATGGGATAAGGATAGAGAAGGACCTGTGAGTTCTGTTGAGTGATGGAGAGAAGAAAAGAAAATAAATGTTTATTATTTGAAAAAGATAAGAAAAGAAAAAAGAAGAGAAAGAAAAGAGAAAGGGGAAGGGGAGAGGAGGGAGGGGAGGAAGAGGAGGGAAGGGAAAGGAAGGACAGGGGAGGGAAGGACAGGAGAGGGGAGGAAGGGAGGGAAGGGAAGGGGAGGGGAGGGGAGGGAAGGGGAAGTATGGTAAAGGAAGGGAATGAGAAAGGAAAAGAAGGAAAGAGGAAAGGGAAAAAATTACAAAAAGGTTTAATGTCCTCCTAAGGGAGATCACAAAGTCTCCTACCCTGGAAAGTTTTAAGAACAGAAAAAAAATGCCCCTCTGCTCAGGGAGGGCCAATGCCTGGTCTAGCCTGAACCTTACTCTTCCTTCTTCTCTCTAATATTCCAAGTTCAGAGACAGCCTCTATCATTATAAATCACAGCATGACCCATACCATGAGGTGCAATCTATAGGAAGTAGGATGGTAGAGTGGAAAGAACATTCTTTGCCTTTGGAGAGAGAGGACACAGATTCGAATCCTGGCTCTGCACTGTGTCTTCTCTCCCCACCCCCATCCCCAAGACATATCCGCTCCTTCCTTGGAGCAGAATGGAGTGGCGGAAAGCATACTGGACCCAGAGTCTCCAGACTCTGCCACTGACTCCCTGGGTAACCTTTGGCAAGCTACTGAGACCTCAGTTTCCTCATCTGTAAAAGAGGAGGCAGGGTTGATGTAAATGCCCCCTACCATCCCTTCTGGATCTGGATCCTGTAATCCTAGGTACATTCTGATGACTTCATCTTCGGGGTCCATCAAACTTCCAGGGAGTATTTACAGGAAACCTACTGTGTACCCTGCGTTGCCCTTGGGTAGCTTCTAGGTGCAGCAGATAAAATATCACATTTAAAATAATAATGAAAGAAAAGATGCTGCCTTCCAAAAGTACCCATCCTGGCAGTGGAAGGATGATGGCCACACTCTCCTAGGGGAATGACCAAGCATCACATGATGCCATTCCAAGGGAAGAAGCTTCAAGGGTGTCAGCTGAAGAAGAGGAGAAGTCTCTGGGGCTATAACTTCGCATGTATCATTCTCCCCTTCATTGTCAGAGCCAAGGCCAGGCTGGGCTCCCAAGCAGACTTTGAACCTGACACCAAAAGCTTTCTCCAGGCTCTGTAAGTGAAGCTGGAGAGAAGATAGAGACCCAGTAATCAGAACCATGGGTTGGCACTACAAGTCCCCAGGGCCAAGATCCCAAGTTTATTCTCTATTTCTTCAAGGTATTCTTGACATCTAGCAACCTGAGAGCCCAGGGTCAGGCAGCTAAATTTCAGATGCCTCTCCTCCTGGGCCAAAGGAGGCAGATTTCCTAGGCTGGAGGAGCTGACTTTTTGTACTCACACACAAGACTTTACATTTATCCCTACTGAATTTCACTGTATTAGATCCAGTCCCATGTAACTTTGGACTGGTCACTATCTTCTTCCAGTTTCTTCATCTGCCAAAGGAGGTGGGTTGTAGTAAGTGATCTCTGAGGAAGAGGGAGGAAAAAGAAGGAAAGGAGGGAGGAGGGAAGAAGGGAGGGAGGAGGGGGGGAGGAAGGAAGGAAGGGAGGAAGGAAGGAAGGAGGGAAGAAGATGAACAGAAAAGCCACAGACACAGCCATCCATCATATGTTGAAAACCAAAGACATTTCATAAGTGCACAGACAGATTTAGAAGAAGCAGAGGGAAAACACGTTGCCATTGTTTTCTAAAATCTTTTCCCTTTCAGTCAGAATACCAAATGCCTTGGATTCTAAGGCCGCTGGGTGGCCCGCTGGACAGAGAGCTGCACCTGAAGGCAGGAAGCTGAGAATTCAAATATGGACTTAGATACTATGTGACTCTGAGAAAGTGACTTAACCTCTCCCTCAGTTTTCTCATCTGTAAAATGGGCATAATAATAGCCCTTCTCTCTCTCTCTCTCTCTCTCTCTCTCTCTCTCTCTCTCTCTCTCTCTCTCTCTCTCTCCCCACGGTTGCTGTCAGTATAAAATGAAGTATTTGTAAAGTACTTTGTAAATCTTAAAGCCTGATGTAAAGCTAGCTGTAAATCCCTTTCATTTGTAGTTCTATTTAATGATATTTGTTAAAGGTGTTGGGACAATTTTACTTTAAATTACTTAAGATTAAAATTCAGAAAAGAGAAGGAAAAGATGCACCTGGGGGCCTGAACAAATGCCCCTCCCTTTAGCGCTCTCTCTCTCTCTCTTTCTCTTTTTTCCCCCCAATTCTCCTCTTCACCTCTCACTCCCAGAGTGCCCTGGGTCTCTTTGAGTGACTAAGAGAGCCAAGATTAGAGCATTTGGGTATAAGCTCTGGGTTGAGCACCCTGGTCCAAACCTCTAACATTTTCTCCTACCCCATTTTTAGGGGCATGGGATGGAAGCAGCTCCCAGAGGCAGCCCATTTCTGACTTTCCAGGCCCCTCTACCTGGCTAGGCTTGCTGCTGCCTATGCAGAACAGAGGGATGAGAAGAGAACCTGAAAGACAGCTCCAGAGACCTAGACCAGCTCTGATGCTAGGTCACCTGGAATCTGGAAGTGAAAGTATGAAGAGGAGACAGACTAGGAAGCAGAATGTGGCAGGAGAATGGGCATGCTACAGAGCCTTGGGACAGCTAGATAAAAATGTCTCAACAATTCTGGTTAAGATGTCTAATAGGGATTGGGGAGAGGGGGACGGGGCAGATATCCTTTACAAGAGTTCACCATTTTGTTGTGCTTTATCGTTTACAAAAACACTTTCCTCACATCAGTCTTCCAAAGTAAACAGTTCAAATATTATCTCCCTTTCACAGAAAAGGAAACTGAGTCTCAGGGAGGAGAAGAGACTTTAGCGTGGGTACTCGAACTCTGGTCTTCTTTGCAAAAACTTCTCTTCTCGCTCCCGAGGGGGATGGAGAAGACTAGGAACCCAAACCACAGTCCCCCACACGAACGCCTCTGCCCCGAGCATTCCGGGAGCCCGAGGAGACAGGGATAAAGGGCGGATCCCGGTTGAACCCGCCTCCAGGGCAGTGGAGCCTGGCTTCTAGAGGTCTTAAGTTAGGATGGGCTGGGGATGGAGGAGGAGCCCCTAGCAGGTGGCAGAAGGCTGCAGAAGGGCGCACCATCCCAATCCCCCCAGCCCAGACCAGCC
The DNA here is from genome assembly GCA_028646595.1 of Phalanger gymnotis. Taxonomy (NCBI): domain Eukaryota; kingdom Metazoa; phylum Chordata; class Mammalia; order Diprotodontia; family Phalangeridae; genus Phalanger; species Phalanger gymnotis. Next base: position 27,117,230 of record CM053624.1, on the reverse strand, counting down.
CCCTGCTTCCAGCCGGGCCCCTCACCTGATAGTTATCCAGCTGCTCGTCGGTGAAGATGGTCTGTTTGTTCCCCATCTTAGCCGCGGAGCTGGAGCTCGGCCCGGGCCAAGTCTGCCATCAGAAAGCGCCTGCTGGCTCTTGGGGACCCCGGAGTCCGACCCTCTGCGGCCGGATCGGATGGACGGTGCCGGTCCCCGAGTGTCCTCAATGCTGCCTCTCACCCCTATCGCCCCCTCCGGGGACCAGGTGGCGGAGGAGGAGCGAGAAGGTGTGGAGATGCCTGGAAGGGCCGGGGGCGGGGACTCAGCCCAACTGGCTCATCCCAGTGAACCCTTGCCACTGCCTCTGACAACGCCACCGGCTACCTACTGCTCCGCCCGGGCCGTCTGGGATCGGGAGGACTGGCAGAGAGGGAGGCTGCCGGAGGGCAAAAAGTGCCCGCAGCCCCGGACAGCTCCGGACTGCTACGGACAGCTCCGGCTCCTGGCCTCCTTGCTAAGGTCCGCAAGCTCAGGGAGTCCGGGCCTTTGGGGCCGCCCAGCCCGGCGGAGGGGAGGGGAGCAGAGGGCGGGGCTGTGCCAGACCGGCCCCTAGGCTGCCCCTTGGCCAGACCAGGCTGGAGGCTCCGCCTCCGGAGAACCTCCGGTAGGCGGCAGGCGCCGGCGAGGAGAGGTCAGTGCACTGACCTGAATTCCGTCGAGGTCTCTGACACTCCCTTTCGCACCCCCCACCCAAACTACCTCCCCACCCCGCTACATCCCCCAGCCTTTGTTGTCCAGAGAGGGTCTGCAAGCAAGGGCCCCTTGTCTCCACCCCAACTACACCCACCGTAATTCAGTTTCTGCTCACCTTTTGCTCTAAAAGTCGGCAGCCTCCCTGCCTCCAGTACTCAGACCCTCTGAGGTACTCTCCACACTGCTGCCACAGTAAGGTTCCTAATGGAAAGCAAGCCTGGCTATGTCACTGACTATGAGGAGGCTCCCATTGCCTCTGGGATTCACACACACACACACACACACACACACACACACACACACACACACACACACACACACACACGTCTTCATTCTGTTTGAGGCCCGGATCTAATCTACCTTTCCAGTGAATCAATTGGCAGCCAGGTGGCACAGTAAAGAAATCCTTCCGAGGTCAAATCAAGTCATTTAATCTCAGTTCCCTTGTCTGTAAAATGGGGATAATAGCAGCACCTACTCCCAGGTAATAGCAGCAACCCCTCCCAGGGTTGTTTCAAGGAGCACTTAGTACTGTGCCTGGCCCATAGTAGGCTTTTAACAAATGTTCATTTGTTTCCTTCCTTCCAATAAGCATTTAAGTGCCTATTGTGTGCCAGGCACTGTGAGATGCTGAATAATGGATTGAGAGCTGGCTTAGGACTTGGGTATGAGTGCTGCCTCTGATACTAAAGGTGGTGTGACCCCTGGCCTCTCCTACAGCTGCTGAGGAAGGGCCCACCGTGAAATCACAGGCCCCCTCCCAATCCCCATTCCCTTCAAACTCCCCATGTTCCAGCCAGCAGGATCTGCCAGCTGTTCCCCCATCTTGTCCTGCTTTCTCTCTCCCATGGACCGGCCTGAGGGATCGATCCTTTGTTGGGGCTGCCCTTCCTGCCAAATCTGTGTCTACTGAGACCCATTCTCTCTTTTTAAGGCCCAGCTCATCCTCCACGACCCCTTCCTGACCCTCCTAGCTGAATGTTTTGTCTCTCTTCACATTTTCTTGAAGGATCTTGTCTGGATTTCTCCATTTCTCCCTGATTTGTACTCCTGCTATTAGATCGTAAGGCCTCTGAGTTGTTTTCACCTTTGTCTCCCTAGAACCCAGGACAGAGGCATATAAGTGCTAAATAAATGACTGGTTGTTGGAGGGATCTTTGGCACTACCCCCTATGTCATTAAGAAAGCCAAACCCAGAGTTTGGCGTGACTGCCTCCAGCTGTGCCTTGCCAGCTGCTCAACCTGCAGGGGCATAGGTTGGCCCTGGCCTGATAGAGGTCTTGGACATCATGTCCTGGTGGGAGGCCTTAGTCTGAAAGGGAAGCTTGGTCTAGTCGGCCTAACCTCCTCCTTCCAGTGACTCCCTCTAGTGCCAGAGACAGGAGGAGGGAAGGATTCTCCATGTCCCTCTATAAGATTCTCACGCTCACAGGAGGTGCTCACACCCAGGTTGGGATTCCCTGACTTATTTAGAATTCCCCAGAGAATGTAAGCTCCTTTCAGGGTAAGACATGCAGGAGACTTTCTTGTCACTGCATCCCCAGTGCCTTGCAAAATGCCTGGCATGTAGCATCAAAGCAGTATGGATATTTTCTGTTATTGCTGCTATTCCATCAAACCAAAACCAACCCTTCTATGACTTTTATCCATGGCTCCTCTTTCTGTTTTCTCTTCCACATGACTACCTCTCAGAAATTTGCAGGCAGCCATCATGTCCAATCTCCCCCAGCCCTCCCATTGGCGTGGGTTAAATATTTCCAGTTTCTCAGAAAGTATGATCCTGCAGTCTTTCCCATCCTCTTCAGTTTGCCAATGCTCTTCCTGGATTATGGTACCCAAGACTGAGCACCATAGCGTTACTCTTGCAAATCTCTCCATACCTCTTTGGCTGTTCAAGCCCTATCTCATTCTACCAGGGCAGCATAGCTAGCATTGTTCATGATAGAAGACACTCTACTTCCAGCTGACCAGTCTGAACCTCTAGAGAGGCAGAAATAACACCAGGAGGATGTTTTACCAGATTAGTCCTTATGGTAGAAAGAATACTGGGCTTTGAATCAGGAAAGACCTGAGTCAGAATCTTATCTCTGACACTCTATATTTACATGACTTTAAGAAAATCACTTAACTGAGACTCAGTTTCCATATTTATGAAATGGGAATAACATACAATACCTACCTCACGAGGTGATTATGAGGGGAGTCCCTGGCAAATCTCAAAGGGCTATAAAAATGTGAATTATTATTATTAGCAGAGCTTAATGGAAATATCCCTTAAGAATATACAACTGACAGCATTCTTAATTGTATATATAACATACAAATCAGACCCAGCTAGCCTCTGATCTGGCAGTCAGATTAGACTCCTATTATGGTGTCTCTAGAGAGGTAATACTCCCTTTGGCTGATTTTGTCTCCAGCCCAGATTTATAAACTCTGGGAAATGTCTCTAGTTAGCTTCTTTCCAGCATGCTCCATGTCACTGCCATTGCTATCAGAGGTTCTAAAGGCATTGCAACATCAAAGTACTCACTGATGATGGAGCTGGCACCGTGCCCAGGGCCTGGGCCATCCTGATTGGTGTCTGAGCTTTCCTAACCATCCTATGTAGCCGGTCCCTGACCATGCTTCCCATCCCATTGAGTCATTCACCAGGAAACCAGAATCTACACAGCAAAAGTATGTTGCTACTGTGTGTCTTGAAATAATCCGATTGATTCTTTCTTTTTAAAATTGATCCTATTTTGTCCTGTAACTGCTTAATTCATAAGTCTTTGTCTCTGAACTTGGTCCAGAAAGTCAGCTGACCTGTGATGACTTAAGTTTAGAAATCTAGTTCTCTTGTTAATCACCGTTCTATTCTGGCCTCAAGGAAATCTGTTATCCTAGAGAGATGTGGATGGACAGCAGGGAGTCTGGTCTAGTATCTTTACACCACCAAGCTGTCCTCCAAGGATGTCTGATTTGCTATCCAAAGAAGTCTGGTCCACTAGCTCTAATCTTTTGGGTGGTCTCAAACAATGAAGATTTCTTAGTCACAGGAAGGAGGAGAGGGATGTTGCTACCCCTCATCACCAATTTCCAACCAACCATGTTGTCCCCCATGCCTCAGCTCTGTAACCAATCATAGTGATTTCACCATGTTGAGCTCTTTTAACCAATCATAACTTGCTCTCTGACTGTGAAGTCCTGTTCTTTGTTCTTTATTCCCCAAAACTATAAAAGAGAGTTGTCCCTTTCATTCAGGATCTTAGCTTTGCTGGGGAAACTGATAGCCCATTTATTGGTAAGTTTGTGCTTTGCGAATAACTCAATCATGCACAGAACTTTGTGCCTCAGTCTACCTTAATTTTAACTGGTACAGTATACCCCACCATCACCCCATATGCACCTCTCACACTCTCCTCCTCTGAGAATAATAATCAAATGAAAATCAAAGCTATTGTTTCTACTGGAAATTGTCTTATGTCCCCATGTCCTATGTCTGGTCCCTATTCTTGTCAATCCCTAGCCCAAAACTCCTTTCCTTGACTGCCATATTTACACACACACACACACACACACGAATGTATGTATGTATAGTCTCCCCACTTTAGAATGTAAGCTCCCTGGGGGCAGGGGCTGTCTCACTTCCATATTTGTAAATGGTGCCTAACGCATGGTGGGCACTAAATTGATTCAACTAAATAGTAAAGGAATAGGAAGTCATCAGGGCCTGTATCCTTGTATCTCTGGTCTTCTCCTCCTCCTTCACACCAAAGTAGTTTGAGTCTCCATTTTCTCTAAACACTCAAGGTTATAATCGACATTGGGACAAAGTTTCTCTGAAATGACCTCACTGCCCTGATGAACCCCGTGCTCCTGGGCTGGTTCCCGGCTCTCCCCATGGCTACCTTCTTCATCTCAGCCTTTGTCTCCTCTCCTCTTGGAGGCCCCTTCCTGGGGACCTCTCTGCCATGGTCCTTTGGTCCACAGCAATCTGGGAAATGCTGTCTTCTCTTTCCATATTCTGTGGACCACCTCCCTCTCCTCTCCATCATCTGCCCCTATACAAATTGATAGAGGGACAGAAAATGCAAGGCAAGATTATTTTATAGCTTATATGCTAGAAACATTTACCAAGGGACTTCCTTAATGAGCAGTTTGGTGCCCTAAATGGGCCCTCTTACTAGATAGGGAATGTCGGGGTCAGCCAGCAACTAGGCAGCCAGACATAAGTCTCATCATAATGATCTCATCATCTGATATCATTGCTCTGAGTCTCATCACTTTTCTCCTAGGTCCTTCTCCTCAATCCAAAAGGCAGCTGGGCTGGGCCTGGAGTCAGGAAGACCTGAGTTCAAATCCCACCTCAGACAACCTACTAGCTATGTGACCCTAGGCAAGTCACTTCACCCTGTTTGCCTCAGTTTCCTCATCTGTAAAATGAAATGGAGAAGGAAACGGCAAACCCCTCCAGTATCTCTGCCAAGAAAACACCAAGTGGGGGTCATGAGGAGTGAGAAAGGACCGAAAACAACTGAACAACACCAACAACAGCACCTACTTTCTCAAGTGGTTGAGAGGATAAAATGGGATAAAATATGTAAGGTGCTGGTCTTTTTCTTATGGTCTACTTCTTCTTTCACAACATGACTAATATGGAAATATGTTTCACAGGACTACACAGATGTAACCTATATCAAACTGTTTCTCATCTTAGGGAAGGGAGAGGTGAGAATGGGAGAGGGAAAATCTGGAGCTCAAACTGATTTTATTTAAAAATTTTTTAAATTAATTAATTAATTTACTTTTAGTTTTCAACATTTGCTTTTATAAGATTTCGAGTTCTGAATTTTTCCTCCCTCCCGCCTCTCCCCCCTCCCCAAGATGGCAAGCTATCTGATATAGCTTATGCATGTACAATTATATTAAACATTTCCACATTAGTCATGTTATGAGAGAATCAGAATAAAAGCAAAAAAGGGCTATGAAAAAGAAAACACAAAAAACAAACAAACAAAATAGAGAAAAGAGTCTGCTTCAATCTTCGTTCAGACTCCATAGTTCTTTCTCTGGATGCGGATAGGAGTCCAAATTAAAAAAAAAAAAAAGAAAACTTAGAGTGTTACATAAATGTAAGCTGTCATTATTATTTTATATATAACAGGGGTTTTTAAGCTAGGGTCCTCAGACCCTCAGATTTCTGGGGGCCCATTACATTTTTATTTCAATATAATTGGCTTCCTTGTAATCCTATGGAGCTTGTTTCACACATTTAGAAACAATTCTGAGAAGGGCTCCAAAGGCTTCACCAGAGTGCTGAGAAGTCCATGACGTAAGAAAGGGGAAGGGTCCTGGTAGAGAGCTTTAAGCAATGGAAAACATTCACTGTCTCCGAGAGCCCAGAAACTGCTTCAGAGAAATCTGCTTGGAGTGGCCTAGTGGGAAACAGGTTGGATTTGGAATCAGAGGCCCCGGGTTTGGATCTCAGCTCTGCTGTTTCTGACCTTTCTGACCTTGGGCAAATCATTTTCCCCTCTTTTTGACGCTGTTCATCCCTCATCTAAAATGAAGGGGTTAGACTAAGGAAGGGAATTAAGCATTTACAGAACTCCTATGATGTTCCAGGCATAGTGCTAAGCACTTTACAAATATCTCATTTGATCCTTGCAACAACCTGTGAAATAGGTGGTTATTATTCCCATTTCACGGTTGGGGAAACTGAGTCAGAGAGATTAAATGGCTTGGCCAGAATCACACAACTAATAAGAGCCTGAGGCTGCATTTGAACTCAAGTCTTTCTGACTCTAGGCCCAGACCCCTAACCATTGGTCCACCTTGGTGCCCCAGGTGACCTTCAAGGTTCTTCTCACTCTATGATATTCAATTTAGGAATTGGGAAGGACTTCGGAAGTCATCGCATCCCACCCATTTCTTTTACTGAGGAGGAAAGTGAACCTCTTAAAGTGCCTGAGGTCACTCAGCCGGTTAGTGCTGAAGAGGTCAGGGAACTATATGTTTTTAAGGGTGCTCAAGACCCCAAAATACCAACACACCGGGTCCTGTTTGAATGAATTCGACTCAAGTCTTCTCACAGCCAAAAAGAGACAAAGTTTATTACAGATTCACCATATTGGATTGTCTTAAGAAATCTCACCCTTTGTTTTCCACAAGTGGGCCATATTCCTTCTGAGGAATCTGAGCACCTTCATAGTGGCAAGATGAAACTTATATACACAAAGATTATATGAGGGATCTAGGGTGGTCCTGGGGTGATGGGAGGAGGGGTTTAGGGAGGGTCTTGAGGAGG
>CM053624.1:27077202-27109703 GCA_028646595.1 Phalanger gymnotis | reverse complement strand
AGTTTATTACAGATTCACCATATTGGATTGTCTTAAGAAATCTCACCCTTTGTTTTCCACAAGTGGGCCATATTCCTTCTGAGGAATCTGAGCACCTTCATAGTGGCAAGATGAAACTTATATACACAAAGATTATATGAGGGATCTAGGGTGGTCCTGGGGTGATGGGAGGAGGGGTTTAGGGAGGGTCTTGAGGAGGAGCTTGATGGGACTGGAGTAACTAGAGGGTGGAAAGTAGCTAACAGACTACATAGGGCTAGGCTAGTTCGAGGATAACAGATTTAAGCATAGACACTTTGATAAGATCAAGGGTGGAAGCTAGCCAGACAATGGAGGGCTAGGCTAGGTTAAGAGTAACCCAGCCTAGAGATTTGGGCCTAGCAATGATGAAAGATTTACGGCCTCAGGCAAAAGCCTCATCTGGTGGAAAGATTCAAGTGGAGTTCAAGGGGGCTCCCACAGTCTAAACCTCATCAGTGCCAGGGCCAAGATTCTATTTCGGACAACCGCCAGCTTTTCCCCAACTTGGATATGAGAGCTGGGGGAGCCGGATGAACCAGTGTCTAAACTACACGTGGGTTTTTCCCCTTTGGATCCTAGTTAGCAGTGGCGTTAGCATAATAGAGAGAGCCTTGGCCTCAGAGTCAGGAGACCTGGGTTAGAGCCTTGTCCAGTACTAGCTATGTCACCTTGGGAAAATCGCAGTGCCTCTTTGGGCCTCGGTTTTACCATCTGTAAAATGGGTATAATCATTCTCCCACTATCTGTTTTACCAGGCTGTAGTGAGGACCAAATGACATAACATTCCAACTGAAGCACCACTTCTTCCATTAACGATAAAGGGTTTTTCCCCTAACAACCTGGAAAGGTAGAAACTACACACATATTATTATGCCTAGTTTACAGATAAGGAAACCAGATGTCACAGTTATGAGGCAGGATTGGAACCTGGGTCTTCTGACTCCAAGTCCTGGGCTTTCCATCACATCGCAGGACACCACACTGTATTTGAAGCCTAGAGAAAATAACTTTCCCCCTCAATCCTCCACTTAACCAGTGATTTTATGCATCGTGGTCATTAAGGTTTCGGTCCCCGGCTCCTCAGTAGGGACTGTGAACTCCACCGAGCAGTGAACCTGGTTTCCCTAAACTTTGTATATCATATCAGCATATAGTGGCGGAGTCTTAATAAACATCCTTTGTGAAGGAAGGCCAGAAAGAAGGGCAGGAAAGCAGGACAGCTTTGAAAGCCTGAATCAGCTGCCCTTATTACTTAGCGAAAAGGCAAAGCCAGCAGCCCCTCACAGAGACCTTCGCTTGAACATACAACCCCTTTTCTGTTCTCCTATGCACATGGAAGTCCTCATTTTATTTGGTATTCAATAAGTTCAGAAGAAAAAAAGTTATTTTAAATAAATAATATAAATAATAAATAATGAAAATAATAAAAATAAATAATAAATAAAAATTAAATAAAATTTTTATTAATAATAATAGTATTTACATATCACTTTAAGGTTTGCAAAGAGCTTTGTAAATATAGATCCTCACAACAACCCTGGGAGGTGGGTGCTATTATTATCATCACCCCCATTTTACATCGGAAGAAACTGAGGCAGGTAGCAGTTAGGTGACTCGTTCAAGGTCACGTAGCTAGTGTCTGAGGCTAGATTTGAACTTCAGTCCTTCTGACTCCAAGGCCAATACTCTATCCAGTGGGCCACCTAGCTGCTTAATATCTATTTAAATAAATTAAACAAACAAAAATGAATGTTTGTTATAATTCTTCTTTGCAACATGACTAATGTGAAAATATATTTAATGTGAATGTATATGTACAGCCTACATGAGATTGCATGCCATCTTGGGGAGAGGGGGGAGGGGGAGAAAATTTGGAACTCAAAAGCTTGTGGAACTGAATGTTGTAAACTAAAAATAAATTAATTTTAAAAAATGAGCAAATGCATATATAAATCATAGGAAGTAAAGATTGTCTCCAAGTAAAATAGAAAGTTCCCAGAGTTGTTATCTTCTCCACTGCAGAGTTCCTAGGAATGAGGTTTTACAGCCTTGCTTCAGGTCATAGTCTGCCACTGCAGAGTTCCTAGGAATGAGGTTTTACAGCTTTGCTTCAGGTCATAGTCTGTCTGTGCAATGTGTTATAAGGGAAAGAGCTATTCTGTCAGTTAGTCAGTCAATTTATTAAGTGCCTACTATACGCCAGGCACCATGCTCAGGATATGATGAAAGGCAGAACCCCAACAGTCCTTGCACTCAAGGGCTCTGAGTCTAAGGTGAAAGAGCTCTGGGCCTCTGGAGACACAGGAGGGGAATTCGAATCCTTGCTCAGTACTCTTCGAACCCTTGTGCGATGTGGGTAAGTCATGTTCAAGCCCCTTGAGCTTCAGTGTCAACATCTGTAAGATGAAAACGTTGGCTGAAAGGATCTCTAAGGTCCTGGTCAGTTCTAAATCCTGTCAGGAAAAAAGTCAAATTTTACAAAGTCCAGTTAGGAGCCAACAATAGTTATATCACTGTTTCAGTTGACAACGATTGACCATTGTCTTAATTTACTAGTGTCGTTGAGGATTTAAAAATGAGATAATCAAAGAAAGAAGAAACTCCCTGGTGTGGTGAGTATGGTGAGTGGAGCCCTTATGGAAGATTTGTTCTGCTAGATTGCTTATCTTCCATGTCCTTGCTTTTGCATATGCTGTACCCCATGCCTGGAACACACTTCCTTCTTACCTCCACCTCTTAGAATCTCTAGTTTCCTAGGCTAGGTTCAAGCTTTATCTCCTACAGGAAGCCTTTCTGGATACATTCCACTGCTCGTGCCATCCCTGCAAAATCATCTCTGTGCATCTGCCAGTATACGTAGCATTGTTTTCCCTGACTAAAACTATGAGCTCCTCAAGTGCAGTAATTTTCTGGTTTTGTCTTTGCATTTTCGGCATGCAGCACATGGCACACAGTAGGTGTTTAATAAATGCTTGTGGAGGAGCGACTAAATGCAAGGGAAGACAGGTAGTAAGATTATGATGTGCACCAAACAAAAGAGGCCTTGAATTGAGAGCTAACTGGACTGAGTTGGCTGAGTGTCATCATCTTTATTTGTCCAAAGTCCTGTTCAAGTGATACCGCAGTTTACCAATGACTGATTACACACAGAATGATGACCCTGCAGGGTAAGTAAATCTTCCCACGGAGGGTCAATCCAATTCAACCTGCACAAGTGTTTGTTGAGCTCCAGGAGGCTGGGGCTAGGCTTGGCACAGACCGGTAGACTTCTTCCCAGACAGGGCTTGAAGTAGGTGGAAAGAGAAGGGGTCTCTTTTTCAGTCATAACTAGGGTGGGGCAATAAGAACTTTGGCCCAGGCTACTAAATTTTTAAAAATTCTTGGTCCTTTGGTTAATTCAATACATGCTGTACATAGCAAAGTAATTAGGTAAATTAGGAAGCTACAAGATGGCAGGCTGGAAAATTTGCTGGCTTGCGAATCAATTTGAATCTGCCACTTACTGGTCATGTGACCTTGGACAAGTCACTTGGCCCTCAGGGACCTCTCTGGACCTCATGCTCCTCTTCTGAAGGGGATTGGACTAGATGACATCTAAGGTCCCTTCTAGTTCATATAACATTCCCTTCCTACTCTTCTTACAAACATGCCACATGACAGTCCCCAAAACATCAGCCTTGTACCTGTCTTCTCCCCACAGTGTAGGCTCTTGCCCCATCTTTATACTGGGGAAAACACCACAAATCAAGTGTCTACCTACAAGTATCCTAAAGGAGATCCACCAAAAGCTGGGGATCCTTTCACTCATTCTCTTGACCACAAATACCAAAATCGACTGCCAACTCTAACACCATTAGAATGTTGGCTCCTCCATTCAATTGTGAGCCACTGAGGGCAGCTGCCTGTCTTGGCCTTTCTCTTAGTCCACCAAGCTTATCACACTGCTTGACACATGGCAGGTGCTTCGTAAATACTTGTCCAACTCTCCATTTGGGATTTTCTTGGCATAGACAGATACTGGAGTGGTTTGCCATTTCCTTCTCCGGCTCATTTTACAGATAGGGAAACTGAAGCAAACAGTGATGAGTCACTTGCTCAGGGTCACACTGCTGTCTGAGGTCCAATTTGAACTAAGTGTTCCTGATTCCAGAACCAGTATTCTATCCACTGAGCCACCCCGCTGTCTCCAAAATACTTGTTGACCAACCGACTAATGACCATTTCTCAGTCTTTGTGCTTCTTGGCTTTCTCTGCATAGAATGAACATTGTTACTAAGCTTTTCTTCCCAAGTACTCTCCTCTCCAGTTTTTCGACAGTCCTTGGTTCTTCTACCCATCTAATGACTCCTTTTTAGTCCCCTTTGCTGGACTTTAGTCCACTTTTATCTACTGACCATAATCGTCTCCCAAGGCTCTGTTCCAGGCCTCCTCTTTTTGTTCCATATTATCTCACTCAATGGTTTCATCCTCTCCCATGGGTTCAATTATCTTCTCCGTGGAGAGGATTCCCTAGTCTATATATGCAGTCCTAGAGTCTTTCCTGAGCTCCAGGTTCCAAGTCACCAACTGCCTAGCAAACATTTTAAACTGTATTTTTACAGGCATTTCAGATTCAACCTTCCCAAAGAAGGCTGCCTTTCCCCACAAACCTACCCCTCTTCTGACCTCTCCGTTATGGTTGAATGCACCACTGGACTCCCAGTCAATGTTTGGCAAGCTCCTTGTCCCCCTTTGTTCCTCTCTCACCCTCTTTATGCAGAAGCTCTTCATCACCTGGCTCTAGCTTAGCTCCCCAGCCTCACTGGGCATCACTCCCCCTCCCACAAGAGATCCAGTCAAACTGGCCTCTCTGTTCCTAATCCCTTCTCATGCCCGCGCCTTTGCCCTGGCCATCCCATGTGCCTAAGAAAACTCCCTCATCACCTCCGCTTCAAGGAATCCCTCTCTTTCTTCAAGGCTCATTTCAAGCATCACCTCCTACATCAAGCCTTTCCTGATCTCTACCCCCGTGCTCCCCCCCCCAAACTGCTAGAGCCCTCCCTCCTAAACTATCTGGAATTGAACTACTTTGTACTGGTTTGTGTTTGCTCTGGATGTGTCTTCTATAGATATAAATAGAGTCTATCACATACACATACATATGTATTGCACACACATATGTATATGTGTTGTCTCCGGACAGAATGTAATCTCTTTGAGGACGACACTGGAAGTCTCCCTACTGTTCAACAGGCCCTGCACAACTGCACTTGGACTGCTCTGTTTGATGCCTCAGGGGACAAATCTCTGCCTCTTTGGGCAGAGGAGGAAGGGGGACAGGGAGGGCATGAGCCATGCCAGGGATTAGATGGGTGGGAATTCACAGACAAAGGTTATAAAATGATAGATTCAGAGCTGGGAGGGACCTTAGAAACCATCTGTCCCCAGCTGCCTTGTGTTACCTGTAGCGCGACACTGAAGCACTGATCCTACCCTGCACAGCAGTGGCTCAGCGTCCCCAAAGCAAGGCTCAGTCTCCCTCTCGGGGTTCTAAGGGTACTCCTGAGGGGCTGGATGTATCTTTCTCTAATGCTATTGGGTCAGGCCCCCCATTCCAGTGTGTTCTCCCCAGTTCAGACTGCCATTGATTGGTGTCCCAGGTTCATTTCACCAATTAGCCATTTCTTTGCTTTTACAAAGAGATTTTTACTGTGAAGATCTAGGAAGAAGAAGTTACAAAACAATCCTCCCCCTCATCCCTGGAGGTCACATTCCCCCTATGTCACCTTAGTCCCAGAGAAGAGGGTCTCAAATTTAAATTGGGAATGGAAGGAAATAAGAATTTATATATGCTACTATGTGCCAGGCACTGTGATAAGCACCTTATAGTTATTATTTAATTTGATCCTCACAACAACCATGTAGTTCTCGCTCCCAATTTACAGTTGGGGAAACTGAGATAGACAAAGGGTCATCCACCTAGAAAGTATCTACGGCTGGATTTGAACTCAATTCTCACTGATGGGATGCCCAATGCTTTGTGTACTGGGTTGCCACCTAATGGCCTAGTTTCTAGCAAGTCTGCACAACATACCGCCCCCAGATTTCTGACTGCTCCAGAAAACCATAGGGTTGCCATTGCTTACTCTCTGCTGTTTGTCACTGACGGGGCAGCAATCAACCACCCTCAGTCTATCTCTAGTCTAGAGATGGTCCAGGATGCATTAGGAAACCCTGGCTCTTTCAGGCTAAGGTCTTTTCAGGTTCTCACTTTGAGTGAGGAAATGCCCACAGTGAATAGGCCTCTTTAAGAAGTTAATCAAGGGATGGCCCCTTTAATCAAAACTCAAAAAAAAAAAATCAAACTGGGAAGGACAGACCCTCAGGGTTCCTAGCCAAGAGAAGTAGTTACTATTTAGTAGTAGTCCTGGTGAATATCAGGCCACTGGACCCAGATGGCTGTGGAGTGAGGCTGGTGACCCTGCACAGCCCTCCCTCACTCAAATCAAAGTCAACTGCAAGTCACTGGCATCATTTCCCTCATGTCATTGTCCTCTTCCAGAACGAAGGACAAACACAATCTCTAGTCTAACTTATCTGTAACCCGAAGTTTAGCTTATTTTAATTTTGGCCACTACCTATTGCCAAGTTGGGCATGTCTGCTCTATAGCACTCTCTCCACCAAGTTCACTTCTAAATTTGGCAGAATCAAGGGATGTAATCATTGTAGCTCCTACTCCACAGCATTCAGTTCATGCCGAGTCCAACTTTGGACTTACTGGCTTCTGACAAATCCCAGCCTGGATTCAGGCTCCAGGACTCCTGGTGGCAGAGTTGGACTGGTAGGGCAGCTAGTTGGCTGGAGTGGTTGCAGTGCTAGGCCTGGAGTGGGGAAGACTTGAGCTCAAATCTGAACTTAGACATTTACTAGCTGTGTGACCCTGGGCAAGTCGTGTAACCCTCTCTGCCTCAGTTTCCTCATCTATAAATTAAGCTGGAGAAGGAAATGGCTCCACTCTAGTACCTGCCAAGAAAACCGCAAATGGGGACGTGAAAAGTTGGACAGGTCTGAAAAAACGGCTGAAACAAAGGCTGCATCAAGTCGTCGACCCCTTTCTCTTCCAGTCACCGAAGTCCTACGGCAGGACACAAGTCAAGAGGGCTGGTGATGGCTCAGGCCGCGGCCGATGACCGGAAGGTCGGGCTGACTGCCTTCACGGCCATCGGAACAATAATTACACATGCTTGGGTGGGCACCTCCAATTCACAGCCGGTCCAAGGCGCTGGCTGGCCTCTGCTGGGTCAGCCCAAGCAGTGTGAACCGGGTGTGGCCGCCGCTCGGGCGCCGGCTCACTGGAGCCACAAGTGGGAGAGGGTGAGACGTGGACCCAAAAGGAGGATGGACAGCCCTCACCGCAGAGGGGCTGAACACCCCAACATCGCGTGTACCCCAGGAGCTTGTGGCACTGCCCGGGAATGAACGAGGGTATGAATGAATGAATGAGCGAATGAATCAATGAGCGGGCCCAGGCGGGTGTCGGGTCTGGAAGTCCGGTTACCAATGGATCTAATAAAACACCCAGGAATGTTCTAAGGTGTGAGAGGGCTTTCAAGGTCAGTTCCTCCATTAGACTTCCGGCAGAGCAGGAGCACCAGGTCAGGGCGCGGCCCTCCCACACCCATCTCTCATCTGGCGTCTTATTCCTCTCGCTCTTCCCCGCCGACTCCCTCCTCCTCCCTCCCCTCGAGGCTGCCAGCGTCAATGGACCTGCGCGAGCAACACTCTTACGTCACCACCCCCGGAGAGCTGGGATTGGCTGAGAAGATAACGTGGCAGCGTGGAAGGAGGAGCAGCCGGTAGACAGGGAGGAGCCAGCGGCGAGATGAGGGGAGGGGAAAAGAAAGGAAAGGAGAGAAGGGAAGAAGGGATGGAAAAACCTCGAGCTCCGGCTTCCCTCCTCCGGGGGCGGGGCTTCCGGCGGCTGGAGCGGGGGGCGGGGCCTGCGAGCGATGCCGGCTCTGGGCTCCGGAGCCGTAGGAGTCTGCGCATAGCCACCGCCGCCGGGGCCTGAGGAGCTGACGCGATGGCCGGTCCCGCGTGGATCCCCAAGGTGAGCGCGAAGGGGCCGGGTCTCGGGGGCTGCGTGGAGCGGGCAGCGAGTGCGCGTGGGGCCCCGCCAACCGCCCCCGGCCTGCCGCAGCAGGGACGCGGGGAGGCCGGCCAGGGCCCCGGCCCTGGCTCTAACCGCCGCCGACCACCCAGCGCCCCTGCTCGGGCCGGGCCGCCCCTCGGGCACTTCCCCAGCCGCCCCTTGGGCCGTCGCGCTTTCCTCCAGGCGGCCCGCGAGGCCTGGCCCAGCCCAGGGGCGGTGTCAAGGTCACGGGCGTGCCCTGAGCCCGCGAGGAGCGCGGGGAGCGGGGAGCGGCTCGGGGTTGCCGCGTAGGTGGGCCCGGAGCCTGGGGAGGACGCAGGGCCGAGTCCGGCGTGACCTCCGGGGCCCTGGGGAGCGCTGTCACGCGGGGGGCTGGGCGTGGGCCGCGTAGGGACCCCGGCCTCGCGTACCCTGGGCGCCTTCCCGCACGACGGGCAGAGGCAGCCCCCAGGCTCAGATAGCCGGAGGCTGCCCCCACGAGGCCGGAAGACTGACGGTCAGGCCCCATCTGGAAGACCCGGAGGCTCCCCAGGATGACCGCGGGCTCTGGGGCGGGCCAGGCTGGACGTCCTTGTGACTTAGGCGGGGAGCAGAAAACTGAGGCTTGGAGATGGGCTTCCACTGGCCCAAGGTCACCCAGCGAGGAAGGATAGATGCAGACCCAGGCTCTCCCATCCATCAGTCGGGGGGCAAACGGAGGCCTAGGGTGTCCAGGCCCCAGATCTGGTGTTTGAGCCCGAGTCCTCACCTCGCAGTTGAGCACCCTTTCTGTTGTACTGTGCATAGGTAAGGTCACACCAGCAGTCTATATCTGAGCCGAAATTTGAACCCAGCTCCTCAGATGCCAGTCCCGAAGCTCTTTCCATTGTGCCTGAGGCCACACCTTATTGAAGAGACTGGAACTAGGTTACCTCCAAGGCTCATTTCAGCAGGAAAGCTCCTTTCTTGTGCTAGCTGTTCTCCCGTAGTTCAAGGGCTGGCATAGGGAAAAGGGAATAAATTTGTGCACAGAAGGTAGAGGTAGGAGCATTGGGAGGAGGTTTCAGAGGGGCAGACTGATAGTGCGGGATATGAGAAAAAGCATCCTGACAATTGGATAGAGCCCAGACCCCTCCAGGTTACAGTAGGATGAGTATGGAGCCTGAGACTAGGTAGCTGATAGGGTCATTGTGCTTTGTCCTGAATTAGAACATATGGCTCAGTTGTGGGGACCACTTCTTAAGAAGGAGGAGTACAGCTGAGATGGTGAGGTGCCTGGAGACCATGTCATCTAAGAACTGGAGAAGAGATAAGAGGCAGTGCAGGGTGGGAGAAGAGAGCACATGATAGCTGTCTTCTATCATTGGAATGGCTGTTGTAGGGTCTCCTGCATGGTACCAGAGTACCACCTGAGGGCAGGAAAATAGGAGATAAGAGGCAGCTTTGGATTTGGTGGAAGGAATAACTTCCTAATGATGAAAGCTGATCCAGAGTTGAATGGGCTGTCTTAGGAAGTAGTGGCTTCCTCCTCATCCTTGGGGCTCTTCTAGAAGAGGTTGGATGGCCACTTGTTGGGGTTACTATCAAGGGGGTATCCACTCAATAAAGAGGTTAGAACTAGGGCATCTCAGATAATTCAACCTATCCAATCCTTTCTGATGTCCTCTTGGAGCCCTATCCAGCATGGCCAGCTCAAATTTTTCTGGAAGAAATATGACTGGAATGGTGATGTCACTTGTCAAGCGAGGCGGGGCTTATTGGGAAACCATGACTGAATGGCTGTCACTATTCAGTAGCTTTTCAAAGGGTCTTTACTGCCCCTTGATTTTAGTGTAAATTGTTACCAACAAAGGAGTTAGATCTTCTTAGAGTTCTCTGGCTGAGAGCTGTACCCCCTGGTTGCCATATACCTAAAGGTGACCTAATAGTAATATGCATCCTCTTATGTATTTTCCCATCTTTGTGTAATACATTTCAATTTTCTTGTCAGGGCTTTTTAACCTTAGTCCAGAGAAGTATTGGCTTCATACACTGCCCTAGGTCTCCCTGGCCTACAGTATTTGTGTCAGTATCAAGGTGGGGGCCTTTTTGTAATTCTGACCTTCAGAATCAGATCAGGGTTTCGTGGGGCACTTTTGCTGCCAGATTTGGTTTCTCTTAAGTTCTTCTTGCCCATTGCATGATCTTACTCCTGACTTTGCCCTTGAAGAGATAAGAAAACAGTGAATGCTGGTCACATTTTCCTCCTATAAAAACTGAGGCCTTAGGACAACTTAAGTGTTTTGACCAAGGTCACAGCAAATCATTGGTTGGAGAGAACAGACCTCTCATGTTCTGAGGTCTACCTAGCCTCCTTCTCTACCATGAGTGGTTATCCCCAAATCACCCGATGTGGGGATTAGAAAGAACTTTAGGGTTCATCTAGTTCAGCCCCCTTATTTTTCCAGGTGAGGAAATTGAAACAAGCCCAGAGAAAGGAGGTGATTAAGGTCACTCAGGTAGTGAGTGGCAGGGTCCAGGACTTGCACTCAATCTTAGCTCCAAGTCAAAGCCAGGTCATTCTTTGTAGGACATTGTGCTGCTTCTCCTGGATCTCTTTGATTGTCACATTTTCTGTGATTGTCATTTGTGAGAGACAAAAAGAGACTCACAGTTACTCAAGTTCCTTCATAAAACGAGTCACATTTATTGGCTCTTGGCCTTACATTTAGGGCAGTGTTACTCTGTCACCCTGAAAAGACCTCTGCTTACTGTGGGGGTGATTTTAATTGTTTTTGTTGTATTATAGTGGTGCTTGCTGCAAGGACAGCAATTTGTGGCATAATCAAATCAAAGTCAGTCCATTAATTAGGAAACTTACCACCTGCTAATGAGAAAGGAATAAGGCATTTACTGTTCTGGCAGCAGGGAGAATGGAATCCCAGGCCTGTCTGGGCCTCTCACTAGGCCTCCACTTCCCCTAGTGCTGTTGAAGGAGATAAGGTAATGTCAGGGCCAGCACCAGAATCCTCTTAATTCTTTATACATTTTCTTGTCAGAATCTCTGATTTAATAGGTAAAGGGAACTCCTGGGGAGGAAGTTCCCTGTAGCAAGGAAGACTGTCAGCTGTTTGGCCAGTTACACTCTTGGAGAGCTGCCTTGGGCATGGAGAGCTTGAGTGCCTGGTGGAGGGAAGGTCACTCGGCCAGTGTCCCAGGGCTTCCCCACACCAAGGCCAGCTCTCTGTTCCTACTCACCTCTAGAACTTCTCTCAGGCCTTTACTGTAAACCTTCAGCCATTGTTCAGTACACAAACCTTAGCATCACACCAAGTGTGTTCAGATGGTGGGGACTAAGGGTGACTAAAAAGAGGGAGGAGATATGGGCCCTGCCTTCTGGGAGCTTCCCTCCAATTGCTGTCCACGCTTTGCGCAGTTGAGCTTGGAAGGGATCTTAGAGATCCAAGCCAGCCACTTCATTTTACAGCCCTGAACAGGCAAAGCTCGCACCCGCCTAGCTTGTGGTGGGAGCGTGGGCGAAGACTTGGGCCTTGGGATCTTAGTCCTCTGTTCTTTGCTCTTGGTGCCTTCAGAGAGCAGTCTCAATATCCTGACCCAGGATTACAGCTCTTGCTCTACATTTGAAAATACAAATCAGTGAAGGAAATAATTTACAAGCAGCAGTGCAGATGTGCTTAGTAGAGCTCTCTGTTAGCCAGATGGCCGACTGCTTTATATCAAGAACTCAATGCCACTTTTGAAGTTTGTTCCCTCTGTTACTTTAGAATGGAAAGGAAGAATGTTGCTAAATTGTAAACGTCTAAGAGCTGTTATTACTGGTTATCACAAAGTATTGTATCCATGGGCAGCTTTTAAAATAACCCTGGCTTTTTCTTAGCGATGTTTGTGTGGTCTGCGTACAGTGAGAGCACAGGATGGTTGGGGACTGTTTTTCCACAGTGCTCTTTACAACAATGTTGAAAGAGAAATTCAGCCTACTACCTATGTCCTCACCCCGCGCAGTTATGAGGGTATCACTTTACCAATGCTAGAGTGCCCTTCTTTGATGAATCATAGGATCTCGGGGTCACATGGAACACGTGGGAGCTTAGTGCAGTAGAATCTGCCTCTGCCTGAAGACTTCCAGGGATGGGGAATTCAGCACTTTGGAAGACAAACCATTCTACTTTGGGTTAGTTCTGACTAAGCCTCATGAAGTTTGCCCACATGTCAAGCTGAAAGCTGCCTCTCATCGTCTCTTCCCTCACCCTGGCTCCTTACCATCACTAGTTCTGGCCTCCGAGGCCAAACAAAACAAGAGTGCCCTCTTGTCCATTCTTGTTTGGTCCCTCTTAGTAGAAATTATATGTTAGTACTGCAGAAAATAAAGGTAGAGTGAGCAGAGTCTTTTCCTGGACAGGATGAAATGCAAACCCCCCAAAATCTGTATGTCAGACACTTGCAAACAGTTCTTTAAATCTCAGGGAATTACAGAATTTTCAAGCTGGAAAAGGGACCTTAGAGATTATCTAGTTTAACTCCCTTCTTTTACAGATGAGGAAACTGAGGTGCCAAAAGGTAAAGGGATTTGCCCAGAGACCCACAGGTAACGAGATTCCAGATTCAAACCTAGATCCTTTGCCTCCGAGTCCAGAGCTTTGTGCCCCAAGTTGGCCGCTTTTCTCATCAGTTCTCTTCCCATTGTTAAACTTCACACTTTGGCTCTTTTTTCTAATTATTCTTTATAATACATTCACCTTATCTCTAATCCCATGTGGTTTTGGAGTCAAATGATTTAATAATGATGGCCTTTTGAAAGGTCATTTTCACTCCCTCTTCTAGATAAATACAGAAAAATCGAATGGCATTTAATAAAGTTTCTTAATTCCTGTTGTTATATTATTTCTAAATCCCTATCAGAAGGTTTAATACTTGCTTTTATTAGCATTTGTGTGTTAACCCCCTTATTTCCCATGGTCCAAAAGTAGACTAGTCCTCTGGGTTCCCTTCCAGCTCTTTATCTATGTATGGATTTCCACTCAGACGAAAGGAGAGATATTAGTGGTTTGAGATTATGTATAATTTCTTCCTAATAATCTTTTGATAAGGTAACAAGTTGGACAAATAAAATTTATTTAAAGCGTATAATCAGATTTTGAAGGTGGGGGATGAAATTATAACCTATTAGTAAAATGTTCCAAAAAGTTCATAAGATCGTAGGTTTAGCGATAGGGGACCTCGGGCCATTTGACACGGAAGGGAGTTGAGGCCCAGAGCACTTGCGTAAGTTGTCCACCGTCCACAGTAACAACACAGGTAACGGGCCGTAGGAGAGAGGTGGACCTTGACCCTGGTTCCCCTGACTCCTGATCCACTGCTCTCATGTTTGCATAAATCTTAGCATTATCGCCTCGATTCCTTATCTTTAGCTTTCTGTGTGTTACTCAGTGCCGGTGTTAACTGACTCTTTGTTTTGGGTGTTAATAATAGGTATCTCGGCTGCTGGGGGCCTTCAGCAACCCAAAACAGGTGACCCGAGGTTTTGCTGGTGGCGTGAGTACCTCTCATATCTTTCCATTTTAGAAGTTTCTCAAGACAGGTGTTTAGCACATTAATTACCTAAAACTTAATTTCCATTCATGAAAACCTATAGACAAGCCCCCAATTCAGTGGCCAGTGAAATTTGTTTGCTGATTTCATACATGAACCCATCAGGTCAGTTGCACATTTAAAAGAATTCTATTCCAGCTGGCTGAGGGGCCTGTCATACTACAATCTCATGCCAGCCCTGTTTAAAAATAGATGGAAATTCCCCTTGAGCCTGGTAACATGTCACAATTTCATCTCATCTTTGAAAAGCAGTTTCTGTGAAACTAGTGCAAGTGGAACAAAAGTTGTTGAGAACCTTCAAATCTGGCTTCATTTTTTTTGAGCTTTCCTAAAAACAGTAGATTTACTTCCCTTTTAGAAAATTCTCTTGCTTTTATAGACACTGTAGGCTTCTGCCTATTCAGTCTTGATTGAGTATCTTATTAATATTTCTTTTACTTAACTTTAAATCTGCTGTTTTTAGACTTCCCAGCATTAGAGAAACCCTGCATTTTAAAAACTGATTCCACATTTTTAGTCAATCTAAGGTTGTGGGTCAATGATTCCGTATCTTTTTTTTTTAATTCCCTCCTTAAATGCTCTCATTTGGGTTTCTTAATTCCAGCACTCCCAAATAACATCTCATGGTGTAAAATTTGCATAAAACCCAGGTATATTAAGCTGACACTTTTTCAGCTATGGAAGGGCTCTGACCTTTTCTGTAATCCAGTGACCACCCAATGGAATTTACAGTCAATCAAATGTTATTGGGAGAACAGGAAGGAAGAACCTAAAGGATTCTTAGCTTTCCGCTAGTACAAAGGTTAAGATTGACAGTTGCTGCCACAGTTGCAAGTACAGCTAAGTTGATATTTCAAACAGAAGCCCTGGAAGATGACATTTTGGGCTTAGTGTCTTGAATTACCCAGTCTTCGGTCATTATTGAATGTTCGTGCCAGTGTTTTCCTAATATTCAGTCGTCTCCTGTTGTGTATCTTGAGTATACATCTGAAAGAACTATGAGGAGATGTTAGCTTACACGGGCCTCTGCTGGTGGTGTAAGGGGTGATATTGGGAAGGCAGATGTAAGCCAGGAAGCATCGGGAAGAGTCTCATTGGATTAGACTCTGCTGGGCCAGCTCATGGAACCCAGGCAAGGGGTGGATGCCCCGCTTGGGGTGGGTCACTTTGGTAGTGAATCACCATCCACTTGTAGAGATGAGGAGCTGCTGGATTTCAGCCTCACTTGTTTTATGCCCTTGAGCAGTTTTTTTTTCATTTATTTAAAATGCCAGCTTCTTGGGTGGAGCCATTGGCATATGGGCATTGCTTTGTGACTCCAGTTGCTGTCTCTTGTTCTAGTAAATAACGTCACAGATGCCACTCTTGGCAATGAAAAGTGAGAAGCTCTGTAGCTTGTATGATCTGTCTAATCAGAGTTTTTCAAACGCTTCTTAGCTAACATAGTCATCTTTAAAGTAACACTGAGAAATTCCCAGAGCCTCTTTGGTGTTTTTTTCCTGAATGATTGAGCCTCTCACTCTCCCTTCAGAGTGTTGTGGTGAACAACACAGTTTACCCAGAAATTTGTCTGGAAATGTGTCGAGGCGTCTTTGATTTAAAAGTAAAGGAGTTGGGAAAAGTCAGTGTTAGATTCCTAAAGTCATTCCAGCTTAACTTCAGATACTTTTTTCAAGTTCTTGAAATTTACCTTCAAAGAAGGCCAGAGAGACCATTCCTGAAACCCCTCGATCCTTCTCAGTTCTGTTATATAGACTAGATATAATCTGGCTTTCACCTCGTGCTTTCATAAAGAAAAAGGGCGGCATTGGGAAGACTTTTTTTTGGTAACTTAATTATTACTTTGCATAAGCATTAGCAGAGTCCTTGTCAAAAAAAAACAAAACAGTAAAATTGGGGGTAAGGTTGGCTTTGGAGCCTCCTATAGTCTAGTCATCCTTGCTGTTTTGATAAATCACTAACAGTTTGAGGGAGTGATGTCTTTTTAAAGTTTAAATTTTACTTTTTGGCCTAAGACCGTTTGGTGTCTTTTGGGGTGCTGGTAAAATAGCCTTCACTGGCTCTGATACTCTTATACATTCTTACAGCCTTCATTTTATGTTACACTTTCTTACAGAATCTATTTTGCATTTTCTGATGGTTTTTCACATTTAGGTACAAACAGTGACCTTAATCCCAGGAGATGGTATTGGACCAGAAATCTCAGCTTCTGTTATGAAGATTTTTGATGCTGCCAAAGTATGTGAGCATTTATAGTGATTTAATCATAGTCCATATAAAAACCTTTCCCAGCTAATCAACTGTCATCTATTTTTAGAATTGAGTGTAGGGATTTTAAGTCTCTTAACATTGGCAGTAAGTGCAAAGTTTACTTTAAAACAAGCTGCACTTGCATCATTTTATAACTAATGCCTCGTACATTCATCAGCAAGCATTTATTAAGCTCTTAACTGTGTGCCAGGCACTGTGCAAAGACAGAAGTCAAACAGCCGCTGTCCTCTGGTAGCTTACCTTCCAGTGAGGAACTGTGGCATAAAGATAACATTTTTGTTGCCTGGCTGGCTGGTGACTACTCTTTGAGCATCTCGGGCATTAATAGAGCTCCTGAATAGAGCAGGGTGGGTGGTTTTTTGGTAAGTTTAAGAGAATCTGTGCTAGCATTTAAAAAAGTCTTGTTATTTCTCCCACATGGTGGGATATTTTCTTGGGGTGGAGTGGCTAGTGCTGAGTCACAATAACATCCCTTATCCATCTTTTGCACAAACCTGGCCCCTAGAATAGATATTTGAACATACTATTTATTTGGGAAATTTTAAGGGCTTATATTTTACTTGCTTTGTGGCTTAATAGTTGCTAATTACAAGTCACTGCTAAGTAAAATGAAATGTAACAATAAATTCCAGTAAATAGGGTCCACGGCTTCCCTTCTTGGAGCCCTCCTCTGATATTTCATCATGGTGTATGCTTCTGGGAGCACAAACTCCCAAAGGTTCTTTGAAGCTGCCAACGCTCCAAGTAGGGCCCAGGCCCTGTCTGACCCTGTCATCTGAGGACCAGCAGGGCCGAAGAGAGAGGCTCATCCCTAAAGAGGCCCTCCTCTCCTTGGCCACCAATATTATTGGCTGCAGTGCTCAGGAAGAGCTTGGAGAGAGTTCAGATTTGGGAAATCTCTGCTCAGTGAATGAAGAGCAACAGCTAAAGGCAGATGAACCCATTTAAACTGTTCACACATAATTACTTTAGTGCTTTTAACATTAAAACCACCATAAAGAGACAGTAGAGTTGTAAAAAAGAATCACTGCCTAAATGAAATGGACAGTGTTAGTATCAGGAATTCAATTCTTTGGGGTGAAAGAGAAAATAGAGAATGTGTCTTAACTTTTTCCCTATCTTGCTTAGATCATAAGATGAAAGAGTTAGATCTGGAAGTTACTTCAGAGGTTATCAAATCCAACACCACCTCCCCCATTTTACAGATGAGGGGACTGAGGCCAGGAGAGATTAAGTGACTTATCTAAGATCACACAGATCTTAGTGAGTGACAGAGCTAGAATCCTCCACATCTCACACTTACATAACACTTCTTGGTTCTGTATCTCCCTGGGCTCCTTGTCCTAAGCTAAATATAGGAATCTCCTTAGATCTTTGTGCAGGGATGGGGAAGAGTAGAGTAGGTATATGGCAGCTGTTAGCTGTGGCCTAATCACCCAAGTGACTGTGGGTAAAATGACAAGTGTGATATTGAGCCATCCCCTGGGCCAAGAGCATAGTAAGATCAGTTGTTATGTGTCAGGAACTGGCTGCCATGACCTCTTAAATACATAATTTCACGTGACCTCCAAGGAGGATAAATGCGGACTCATTTAAGATACCAAAGGATGAAGACATTATAATAACACGTCAGTCTCGGTCAAAAGTATTCCTATTCCACAATGACATATTCTGTGGTATTTAGGCACCCATTCAGTGGGAAGAGAGGAATGTGTCTGCAATTAAAGGACCTGGAGGAAAGTGGATGATTCCTCCTGAAGCCAAAGAATCCATGGACAAAAACAAGATGGGACTGAAAGGTATGGCTGCAGTTGATGAAAGTAAGGGAGGCGTCTTTGGTTTTGTTGCAAGTGGCATAATTTTGGAAATACGTGTGTTTGCGTGTGTGTCTATATCTGCATTTTATATAGTTGTATACCAACATTTTATGTACATATTTCATATATATTTATGTTATTTATATATATATATTTCTTCTACCTGTTTCTACATACGTATATATCTATGTGTCTACATATCTATGCCTTCCTGCAGATGTGCTCTGATCCTCCCTTGTGCCCTGCTACCACTTGAGTTTCGATCCCATAGTTCTCTTCCCTTTCTGTGTCAGATTTCTTGAAAGCAAAGAATGACCTTCACTGCCTGCCTCTGTTTCTTCATGGAAGCAGGGAAGAAGCTTGGGGTAGTGGGAAAACTCCTGGCCTTAGAGTCGGACAGAGTAGCTTTGGGTTGGAATCCTGCCTCTGATTCTTACTCATCATGTCATTTACTATGGTAAATCTGCTTCCTTAAACATCCCCTGTGCCATCAAATGGAGCTCTCCTGCCCCACCCCCTGCTCCCCATTCTTCCTCCCAGATTTTTGTGGTACCAGCACAGTTGGCTCACTATTAGCTAGCGCTGCATAAGCGTTGCTGATGTTTCTGCCAATGCCCAGGCTGGAAGGCCCTGACATCACTTAAACTCTGCCCATCAGGCTTTCCAAATCAAGGCCAGTCCCATCACCTTATCTCCCCACTCCATCTTCATCCAGCATCTCGCCTATGCATTTTTTGTGCTCTGCTGTCACTCTGTCACTGGCTTGAGAGTCCGTGGGCCTGCGTGCCGACCACAGTGGCGTTGCTTACTTCTCAGCGGAGCATTGTTGCCGATGTTACAGGATTTTGCTTTCCGTGTTTGTGTGGTTCTTTTTTTTTCTCACTAAACATATTAAAGGCTAACTAACTTCAAATTCCAGTGTGCCTTTTGGCCATATTTTCATTCATTTCATTCATTCATTCAATGAATATGCATTGGTTTTTGCTATCCTGCCAATATTTCTCATACAGGCTTTAAGATTTACATTGCTTTCCTCATACACTTCTTGCAGAGCAGGGAGCACGCAGGGAGCATTAACTCCATTTTCTAGTTTAGAAACTTGTTCAGGAAAGCTGGATGCCTTGTCTGGGGGCCGGTGGATTTTTAGCATCATGAGGCAAAATACTGAAATATCACAAGGAAGATAAATAACTCATTTATTTCCCCAAATTAAGTATCAATATATTGTGCTTCCCAGAAGTCAGTGGAAGAGTGTGGGTGAGCTGTGTGCTTACAGGCAGCTCTGAACTGGAGCTGGAAACACACAGGCAGGAGGGAGAACATAAGCTTTCACCAGTTACTGGAGACAAGGGCTGTCACCCTTTCTTTGATTTTGTTCTTAACTAATTTGTCATTGAAGAATTCTTCATTTATTCCAGGCCCCTTAAAGACACCAATAGCAGCTGGACATCCTTCTATGAATCTACTGCTTCGTAAAACTTTTGACCTTTATGCAAACGTGCGTCCATGTGTCTCCATTGAAGGCTACAAAACCCCTTACACGGATGTAAATATCGTCACGATCCGGGAGAACACCGAAGGTGAATACAGCGGCATTGAGCATGTGGTACGTGTGCTTCTGATATTCTGTCAGGAGGTAGGCTTGCCACTCTTAGCATAGGCTTCTTTTTCTTGTCCTTACATCAGTTGTACAAGCTAGAAGTTAGTGTTAGTGAACAAAGATTGCAGGATCAGTCAATTGCGGCTTTTATGAAAAGTGGCCAGGGTGTTAGTGATTGGATAGAAATAAGCCTGGGAGTTCAGAGGTCCTGGTTCCAGTTTTGCCACTAAAGGTTATTAGTGATGTTACAGAGAAGGCACCAGTCTGCCTTGGTGGTCGGGGCTTCCTCACCAGAGCAGTCTCCCTCTACTATTGAGACCTCGGGGCCAGTGCCTGTGAAATGTGGAGCTAGAGCTCAGACTGTGGAACCTCAGAAATTCTCCATCCCACCCTATCTTTTGCGTGAGAAAATGGAATTGTGAGAAGCAAGTTTGCCTTCCCTTCAGTGCTGAGACCGTTTGTCCTTTGTCAGATTGTCGATGGTGTCGTACAGAGTATCAAGCTCATTACTGAAGGAGCGAGCAAACGTATTGCCGAATTTGCCTTCGAGTATGCCAGGAACAATCACCGTAGCAACGTGACTGCTGTGCACAAAGCAAATATCATGTACGTGATCTGGGCACTTGGGCTGGATCCAGGTCTGAAGCAGGTTTTGGAGAATATCTGGATTTGCTAAGAGCTCTGAAAAATGGGACTTGGGTGTTGTCTTAAGGGTGCAAGCTCTGAACAATTATTTCTTCTGCTGGAGTCTCCTGATACAGTTTAATGGAATAATATTAGTTTATGGCAGGAAGATGACCATAAGTCCATCATCACTTTGCTTTTGTGTGATGCTGGCCTGTTTCCAGAGTGCTTTGACATACGTTGGCTCATTGAAACCTCCTGATAGTCCTTAGAAAGAGGTCAGTAGAACAAGTCTTATTCACCCCATTTTACAGATGAGGAAACTGTTGTAGCAAAGCGGGAGTTAAAGTACTGAGGCCTATGCTAGCTGGAGGGTATGAGGCTGCAGAGGTAAGTCAGGGCAGAGGAGGAGGCTCATGGGCCCTTGGATTTAGTCTCTGGTCATGGAGTCCAGCTTCCTCCTTTACAAGTAAGGAAGGCCATTGCCCAGGCCATTCAGGTAATTAAGTGGCAGCCAGGTCATCTTCTCCAATCCCACTTGGCTTTGCTGCTGCCGTTATTTGCAGAAACCCTTAGAGAATTGAAGAGCTAACGGTATTTTGAAGGTCAAACAGTTACTCATCCAAAGTACAGGTGTAATTTCTATTTTAAAGAGTGGGCTGAGCAGTGAGGTCTCTACCATGCAGTCACCAACCCCCAGGAGAACCAGGGCAGCTGCTTCCTTATTCTGGCTTTTCCTACTAGCTGCTTTCTAGCCGTATTAACTGAAGTATAAATCAAGCCCAATCCGCTGGCCCCCTAAAAACTGTCTCCCAAATGTGTAAAAGATTCCTTTTCCTAACCAAGAAAACTTGCAAGTATGTCAAATCTAAAACTTTATAATCAGTGACTTTTCAAGGCCATTTTAGTATTGTCAGAATGTTCTAACATTTGATGCCTCTTAGACTTTGGAGGCTAAGAGTGCATAAATCAGATTCATCTTCTTCTAGTCTCCTCCTCTGGCTTCTGTCTCCCCTCCCCTTCTCCACCGCCTGTGAGCCATGGCATGTTAGATTCAGCCTATGTTCCATCAAATACCTAAAACAGATTTAAATTCTAACTAAGACTGGCGAAGTCGGCTTCCAACATTTATGCCTTGATAAGCTTGGCTTTTATACTTAAATCATTTGCTCTCTCTAAGGCTTTGCTTTCAACAATTTTTATTTGATTAACTACAGGCGAATGTCAGATGGACTTTTTCTCCAAAAGTGCAGGGAAGTTGCAGAAAACTGTAAAGATATTAAATTTAATGAGATGTACCTTGATACAGTATGTTTGAATGTAAGTATATACTAAGAATTATGCCTGGGGGTTTTGTGGCAGAGAATGCCTGCTTTATACAATCCACAAATGTGCTGTTCTTTCTAGATGGTACAAGATCCGTCCCAGTTTGATGTTCTTGTGATGCCAAACTTGTATGGGGACATCCTTAGGTAAGTCTGCCTTTATCCTAGCTCTATTGGTAAAGAAATACCCTGAGAATAATCCTCTCCAGCTGTAACCTACCAGCTTCCACAGGTTGTGTGCAAAATTAGACATGTTAACATTAAGAAGGCACAGTCCAGATTCTGAAAAAGCACATGGAAGAGTCCATCACTGAGTGTTAAAAGAAGATTTGGGGGCTGGGATCCCCCTGCCCATTCAGCAGCTTAATTGGCCTTGGGCCTGATGCACCCCTTTGAGTGTTTGCTGTTTTGGAAGTTTATTCGAGAATTCTCTTTTTCAGTGATTTATGTGCTGGCCTGATAGGGGGTCTTGGTGTCACACCGAGTGGAAACATTGGCGCTAATGGAATTGCAATCTTTGAATCGGTAAGGATCTCTGAAACTTCATTGTGACTTCTAGGCTAAAATTGCTCACTGACTCAGGGAATGTTCAGAACATTCTTTGTACTCCTATGAGGAGTGCTGAATCTGTTTGCTGAAAAGAAGCCACTTGGGAAAATGACATGTTTGGTTTTTGCATTTGATCTTGGCTTTATTTGCTATTTTATGAGTGACCTTGTTATATGGGGGAAATTCTGGGTTGATTTTCATCTTTGGAAAGGGTGTTTTTAGTGATTAGACTTTGGATAGGCCTTTTTCTCCCTGGTGTGCTGACCTTAGGTCACATGAGGCCTTATTCCCAAGAAGGTCATGTGCACCCAACTGATAGTCACGCAGGACTGTGAGGCTTACAAAGCACCGTAGCCCAGCGGATCTTCACAGTGACCTTTGGAAGCAGGTGTAGTTTTTATTTTCTTTTAAATATATTTTTATCGTTCTCTTTTGTTCTTTACATCCTCAGAATTTCCCCCAGTATTCCTCTCCCTCCTGGAGAGCCAACCCACGTAACATTTTTTCTAAAGAAAAAAAGAAAATCAGCCAGTTTTATCAGTAACTCAAAAAAGCCTGCAAATAAATGCAAAATACCAGACTGGTGGATGCCCCTCCTCCCCACTTCTACAAAGAAGAGGGGCAGGGGTATCTTCTCATTTCTCTTCTTGGGAGCTACACGGAGTCTATAATTTTGCAGCGTTCACTGTTGATAGGTTCTCTGACAGTGTTGTAGTGGGTGTGTCTTTTGTTTGCTTGGCTCTCCTGACTAAACTCTGCATCAGTTTGTACAGCTCTTTCCATGCTTCTCTTCATCATGTGCATCTGCTCATTTGATGTGGCACAGTCATAGTCCCTGACATTCATGTGCCACACTTGATTTAGCCATTCCCCGTGGCTGGGCATCACTTTATTTCCATTGCTTGGCTGCCATAAATAGTGCTGCTACAAATGTTTTGGTGCTTATGGCAACTTTGGTCTCGTTCAGTGACCTCCATGGGGTAAAGCCTAGTAGGACACTCGCTGGGTCAGAACGTAGCGACACTTTATTTACATAATTCCAAATTCTTGTCCAGAATGGTTGTACGGATTCACTGCTTTACCAACTACGCCCCAGAGTGCTTGTCTCTGCACAGCCCAAGATAGATATTATTATTCTCATTTTATAGTTGAGCCATTGGGGGCTGAGAGCAAGAGGTGTATGATTCATCAATGTCAGCCACATGTCAAGTGAGAGAATCTATCATCTTAGGACCTTAGCCTGTGAATTCCCACCCATCTAATCACTGGTAGGGCAGCCCTGCCTGGGCAGGGTTGAAAGGCACCTTAGAGGTCATTTGGTCTAACTCATTTTACGTATGAAGAAACCGATGCCTCCCAGAGGTGGTGATGTGCCCATCGTCACACCCATATTTAAATGGTGAGCCATGGTTTTAACCGAGATCTTCTTGACTATGGAATGTTGTGTTGAGCTCTTGGTGCCACCTTTTAGGAAAGGTTATTAATGAACTAAATGAAAATGTTCCAAGGAGGGCAACCAAGATGGTGAAGATGGTGGAGTGATTTGAGTTTATGTTGGGTGAGTGTCAGTTGATGTTTATATTGGAGGAGAGGTGGGGGTGGGAGGTTTGATAGTTTCGAATCAGTCAGCAAGCGTATATTGAACCGTTGTGTGCTAGGCACTAGCTAACTGCTGGGGATACAAAGAATGAAACTTCAAATAATTTGAAAGGCTTCCACATGGAAGAGGGTTTAATCTTGTTTTTCTGGGCCCCAGACAATGGAGGCCAGATGCAAAAGAGCAACGTTAGGCCTGGTGTCAGAAGACAAGAGTTTGCAGCTCTTGGGGGCTTATCCAGAAGTGGGACAGGCTGCCTTGGGAGTCAGAGGGTTGCTCCTCCTCAGAGCTCTTTGGGTCCCCTGGTTGGGGATGTGGTCAAGGGGATTGTTGGTCAGCTGCAGGTTAGGTCAGATGGTGGCTGCAGAGGTCCCTGGCACCTCTGAAGTTTTGAGGCTCCACATTCAGAGCCCTTGACATATGAGGAGCTACAGTGCCTCCTGATGTATGCTGTTGGTAACAAAGACCTGCATCTTCATTGTGTGCACACACCTGCGTCGATACAGATCATCACGCCTTCGGGTTGTGGCCAGAAAGAATCCATTCCCTGGCGGCCCCCCTGCTTCTTTGGCAACAAGCCTCTTGGCATCTTGGTCAGGCCAGACCTCGATTGTGCACACACACAATGTTTCCAGGGCCATCCTTGAAGCCTTTTCAGCTGGGCTGGACCCCAGAACCTGATGAAGCTCATGCTGTCCCTTGCCTGACCTTCAGAAAGCCCTAGTCATCTCCAGTTCTGAGTGAGTAGTGGTCGAGACTTGAGTGGAGGAATCACAGTTCACCACTGGAGCGGGCCTTAGGGTTTGCAGAACGTGCTGTTATCGTCACTATTTTACAGATGAAAATGAAGCTGAGAGGCATGACTTGCCCGTGACCGCTGGACTGTGAAAGCCTTGCGTTTCTGACTCTAGGCCCAATCCTTTCTTTCCAGTGCTGTGCCGATTCTTCCCAAAAGAAGGGTGCTCGTCCCTTCGCCGTCCTTTATTATGTCTTACAGCTTTCATGGACCCTGGGTTGTTCACAGTTTTCCGAGGATCAGTAGTTTCCTTTGTTGGCAGGTTCACGGAACAGCCCCAGACATTGCTGGGAAGGACATGGCCAATCCCACCGCCCTGCTTCTGAGTGCCGTGATGATGCTTCGGCACATGGGGATGCACGATTACGCGGCGAAGATCGAGACCGCCTGCTTTGCGACGATTAAAGATGGAAAGGTACGTTCGCTCGTGGCCTCTCGCCTGCTCGTCCTTACCAGAGGCGGACTGTGTCTGAGCCGAGTTAACGCGTGATACTGGTACCACGCGGACGGGGGTCTGTGGGTGGACTTCAGGGAGGCCGTAAACTTGGCTGGGAAAAGTGAACGCATTGATGTTCACTGACCTCTATCAGAAATTTGGTATTCCTTCAATCATTTAAAAACATGATTCTAAGAAGGGATGCTTAGGGTTTGCCAGGCTTCTCCACGGGGGCAGGATGCAGTCAAGTTTAGGAGTCCCTAACGTGTGTGTCCTGAACGCCAGAGGGTATGGGCTTTCCCTTGGCCCTTTCTCCCTCCTCTTAGGGGAGCTGCTTACTGCCTGAATTCCCAGTAGAGAGACACAATTTAGAAAATATTCGTCCCTTACTCATTATCAGTTGTGATGGACCATGAGATACCTCCTTGAGAACTGCATTGTGGGTGGCTGAGGACAAAGGACAGACAGAAAGCTGCAGACTCTCTCTGGGTGTGAGCGAGCTCACCTCTTCCCAGTCTTGGTATGCATTTCAGCAGTCATTCTATTCCAAATGTCTACCACTCGGGTATTAACATTCATCTTAATGCTTTGTGAATGCCCTTTGTTAAGTAGCAAAAATATCTACAGTTGGAAACATCATTTAGGGAAAGGTTGAAACCATGGCTAACACGGATTTAAATTTTGTTCAGTGTGAAGAGTTTTCATTTCTTGTCTGTAGTCCCAGGTTCAGTGATTTAGAGCTAAAATGGATCTGAGAGGGCAAGTAGTTAGCTCAGCTCCTTCAGTTTGAGAAGGAGAAAGTGCAGGAAGGCTTGGCTTTGGAGATTACTCTGGACTGCTCTGGGCCAGCCATGTACCTGGAGGCTCAGTTGCCTCTTCCGTGGCCTCTGGGCTTCTGTCTAGCTCAGCTCCATCGATGGTCTATGGATCCTTTTATAGATCGGGAAACTGGAACACAAAGAAGTTAAACATTGCTTCCTCTGAGAGCTGTGGAGAGGGAAGAGGTGTTCCCTCAGTGTGCAGCCTTTTTCCCAGACCTTTTTCTCCCACCTGGTCCTCATTCATGTCCATGGAGGGACTGTCATTCCCTTCCCTGCCCCCTTTTCTTCTCACCTCTCCTCCCCCTATCCCCCAGCCCTTCCTGGAGACCCTGGACTTTGCAAAGCAATGGAGCTCTCCCTGGCACGCATGCCTTGCCCGGCTTGTCTTCATTTAGGAGAACGAAGATGAGGATGGCCAAGCCATCATCACTTGTATGTTGCAGGCTGAGTCAATTCACTTTTAAGCATTTACTGAGCACCTGCTCTGTGCCAGGCACTTTGCTTAAACACCAGTGATCAAAAACAAAGCAGAGTTTACCTGCAGACTGGTGTCCTTTGTGGCATTTGTAGTTTAGATTCTGTCAAGCTCATGCCCTTGTTGGATTCATCTGAGCTGCCAGAGTTATTGCAACTTAAAGTCCACAAAGAGGGATTCCTGACATGCCCTTGGAGCCCATGTGGCCTGTGAGCCCACATGCAGCCTTCCTGACCCAGGGCACAACTAGATGGAGATTTTTCATGAAAACGTATTTTCTACCTAATTAGTGAACATACCAGTGGGGCTTAATGGTGTGCCTCCTGCTGGTATTGCCTTCTTTAGCCTCTAGTTATCAGTTTTGAATTTGTGGTTGAAGCTCAGTCTAATTATGTAATTAAATTCAAATGGCCCATATTGAAAAACTTGGAGCCCTGGCTACTTAGACTTCCTTTTGTGTAAACTTCCTTTTTTGCCAAGTGTTTATTGAGCCCCTGGCTGCTGTGCCCAGAGAAAAGTTTTTAAAAGCCCTCACGTTGATGTGTGACAACTCTATGCTTTTAAAAGATTGTTCACATCCATAAATTCCTTTTTGGTCCTTACAAACACCCTGTGAGGTCGGTGTGGTCCCCTCCCACGGGGAAAGGGAGATAGATAAGGTGGTGCCTTGCCCACGTGGAATCCTTTTTGTTCTGATTGAGAGTTTACTAGAGTCACAGAGTTGTGATGTAGGTGGGGAGTGTACCTAGGCACATCTAATTTTCATTTTTCCTTTCTCTCAGAGCTTGACAAAAGATTTGGGAGGAAACGCCAAGTGCTCAGACTTCACGGATGAGATCTGCCGCCGAGTAAAAGACCTAGATTAAAGAAGGCTTCTCCCATTAGGCACTTTGCTGCAGTCACTCCTAGTGGACACAATAGAGGAAAATCTATTGTAGACTATCTACCATCCATGTACATTGGGCTTGCATATTTCTTGACAGAGCAAACATTCTAAATCAGGCCTTTTCTTAATACATTCTGTGCCCAGGGATGCAAGTGACCCTCTGGTGCCTGCTTCCAATGGACTTTTTTTGATGCATTGTTTTATTTATTAAATGTCTCTCTCTGGTGAAAATGTTTTATATATTGTAAGGATGGATTCCTGTCCCGTCATTTCCCATTGTTAACCATTTTACACTTCAGTTAGAACAGCTTTTTTCCTCAACTGAAAGACTTGCTGTAAATATCAAGATGCTGAATTAACAGGAGAAACAGCTAACTTTTTAAAGAAAAACCCTATTTTCCTTGGAGCATGTAAAGTATAATGGGAAAAAAACCAGAATACTAACATAGCACAATTTGACATTCTTATAAAAATAAACGGGTATAAGAGGAATTTGCTCAGAGAGTTACATCAAAGAGAGTACAGAAGATACGTTTTAAAGTTGTGTAGTGAGCTAAGAAATAAAGAGATTTGCTCTCCAAAAGATTTATTGTATGCATGAATAAAGATTGCAAACCCGAGATATATTTAATCAGAGATGTATTTTTTGTCTATAATAACTAGATAATCTATGGAGGATGGATAGCATTCTAATCCAACACATTGTGCGTGGAGGTATTTTTGTTAAGACCATTTAACATTTCTTTGCTTATAGTAGTGCTTTCAGTGAAGAAAAAAGGATGACAGTTCGCGGAATCAAAGGTTTATTGTACATTTTGAGTGAGTAAAGCTTTCTGCATAGCTGTACTAAAGCCCTGGCAGTCCTTGCTGCAGAGCTGTCACTGTCTGGGATGTGTTGTGTGTCCTGTCTGTGACTGCCACCCTGCTAGTGAGGCAACTGTCCCAGCTGGAGGAGTCGCTGCTCCTACTCTGGTGCCATCCACGAGGGAATGGTCACCTTGCAGGCCGCATTTAGGAGCCAGGAAGTTCACTCACAGTTTTGAGCATCCTGAACAAATAACACAAAAAACCTCACCTGCCTGCAGCATAAGCTAGAGTGGTCACACCACACCACACCACAAAGGCTTCCCTCGTGTCCCTTGTCCCATTTCCCGTTAAGCTTCCTGAGGCTCAGGGGCTTCAATTGGTTGGGGAGTGGGGAGGAGCAATTTTCAATCATCCAACATTCAGTTCGTTTGTTAGGTGAATCCTCCTTGCTGCATTTTGCTTGGGCCTGTAGCTGACCAGTTCCTCTCACAGCTCCATGAACCTTGGGAGCAAAATGGCAGCTATTTCCTGTCATACCCTCCATCAAAGTGATCGTGTCTGCATCTCTCCTGAGCCCTGCCACGAGGGGAAGGGACTCCCTTAAGCTTCTGACTAGGGCTTCAGCTTGCTCAAGATGGACTTGTTTTATTTATCATGCTGCTGCTGCATTTTTATTGGATTGTGCTAGCTATGAGAGTGCCTGTTGGCTTCAAACATAGCGAAGTAATAAAAGATTTTAAAAACCGGTTAAAGACACGTAGAATTTGTCTGCATGTGTTCCCTGTGAAGATGAATTGTTTTTCTAGCACTTAAATCCTTTGGGCCTAGCTTGTTCCTAATATCTGCCTAACTAGCGTTTGAGAGTCAGCATTGGAGAGGTGACTCAACCAGTTAACTGGACCATACTTTTTATATATCCTATTTATATTTTCTGCACTAGCTAACTGTTGAATCGAACACTGGGTAGCAAGGTCATTACTGTTTTTCTCCCTGTTCTTTGGAAGTTATGTACTTTCTGTAAAATTTTTCAGATATCCAAGCAAAATGTAATTTCGGTAGTTTTGAAAATGCATAGCATTCTGTCTGGCAGATAATCCTTTTAGAAATAGAGGAGCCCGTGTGAAAGATGGGAAGGCTAGATTAGCTGTTATTTGCCACTGTGAACGCATTCAGATACTTATTCCCCTTGAAAGCTTTGTTTAGTGTTCAAATTGTACATTTATTTAATTTTGACCATTAGGAGATGTCCACAGCTTCATTAAGTGCTAGGCTGTAGGCAAGAGCCAT
This sequence comes from Phalanger gymnotis, assembly GCA_028646595.1. NCBI lineage: Eukaryota > Metazoa > Chordata > Mammalia > Diprotodontia > Phalangeridae > Phalanger > Phalanger gymnotis. Next base: position 27,080,691 of record CM053624.1, on the reverse strand, counting down.
AACCATGGTAACACCAGTCTTAGATTCAGATCAAGTGCAGGCGGAAAGCCATTAAGCCAATCTACTCTCCTTGACGTTCCATGTGTTAGTCCCAAGTCATTTCCACAACTGGACAATTTGCCTTTCCTCTATCTGCTATCTTGATTTGCAGCTTATCAAATCTAACAGCAATTAGAGCCAGGAAGCCTGAATATTATCAGGAAGGTGGAGGGGTTATGCTGGGTGCATTTGTTATGTATAACAAATATAATCATACAGAATTCAAACTAAGTATCTACAAGTGAAAGCTTGCCCCCTTATGGTGTTCAGCTGCAGAGGTACATATGTTCTGACAGCTGTGGCTAGCCTGGATCTCCATCATTCCTGGAGTTCTAACAGATTGGTTGGAAATTCTTTGTGCCCCTGTTTTAAGATGATGTGATTCTCAGGGGAGAAGAACCCAAAGCATCTGTTCTGTAGAGACTAGAAAAGAGCTCCTGATTAATTGTTTGGTTCTTTGTAAAATGATTCAATTTCCTCTTTGTACTTTTCAAGAACTGCTAAGCGCTTCAGTTTCATTGTAGGACCTGAAAGACAAATCAAAACAAGCACTTTAGCCCCAAATGCCGAAGAAAAGTTGACTTAACCACAGCAGCAGAGTGACGTGGTAGGCAGTAACCAGGGGACCCTGATCTGTCCAACAAGGACAAGATGGGACAGAGGCATGTGATGGAAGTTAGGAGCAGAGTAAGGATGCTTTTCCAACTGGAACCAAATGGCTTTTACATGATGTAGAGACAAAACAAAATAAATATGCATCTGGCATTGTGATGTCAGTTTGTCTTAAAGCCTACTGTATTTATGCTGAGAAGATCTGGAATCGAGTGGAGCTCCCTAGGTGTTCTGGGCCTCACAAAAATTCATTTCCTCATCTATAACATCCTCAGATGGGAAGGAGGGAGGGGTGGACTAGTGGATAATCACAGTCCCGACCAGGGTTTGGGGAAAATCAAATTAAAATGAGTTAATACATTTAAAGTGCTTTGTATAAATGGTAGCTATTATTATTGTAGACTTTAGAGCAGAGAAGGAAACAAATGGGTCCAGGAAGAGGGTTAACTTGTCTAAGGTCTCATAGCAAATAGCAAGGCTGGGTTTTCACACTCAAGCCTCCTGACTTCAAATCCAGTATTCCTGACCTCTTATTCTCCCTAATACTGTGAAGTACACGAAAACTGGGCTTGGAGGCAACCATTGAATCAAGATCACAGCTGGGGCTAGTGTCTCATCAAGGTCCTTTCTACTTATTTTCATTTCATTTCTCTGACTTTGAAGGCAGAGTCAAGTCATGTAATGTATTGGACTGAGCTGGTTTAGGAGTTAGAAGGACCTGGATTTGAATCTTGGATCTGACACCCATTGGGTGACCTTGAGCAAGTCACTTCTCTCTGAGCCTCAGTTTCCTCATTTCTGAAAAGGGAACGATAAATGTTGCAGTGCTTGTATATAGGGGAGGTTGTAAGGAAAACATTTCATAAGCCTTAAAGTGCCATGGAAATAGGAGCTGTTGTTATTGAAGGGAATCCCAGGAACCCAAGTTTAATTCAATCTGATCAGAAACAGAAACAAGGCTAAGGTTGGACATTAGGGAGTTACCTAGAACACTGTCTCCTGGTGTTTTGGTTTATATCAGACAATGCAGGAGCGCAGACAATTCTTCATCTTCATGCAGTCTTTCAGTGAATGTAAAAAGCTGTCAGTGAGGGTTATATGCCCACTAGACTGAACTAGGATTTGCGCTACCAGAATCCTGGGCTCTAAAAAACAACTTGACATCCTGAAGTTATGAAATTTTATAGGGATGAATGCAAAATTGTACCTTTGGGTTAAAAAAATCTACTTCATAGATCCAAAATGGAGGGAGATGGAAAGAAGCAATTTAGGGAAAGATCTTGGGGTGTTAGTAGCAGGCTTGCAAGCGCCATAGAAGTCACCATTGTGATATAGCAGGCAGTGTAGGAAGGCAGGGTCAAATGTGCTGCTCCTAAAGTTTATTCTTGCTTACGTCAACCAAACTTGGCCTTCTTCCCAAGAGCCCTGCTTAATAGCCTTCCCCAGGCCTAATGGCCACAGCATAGCACTGCAAAGAGAGAACTTACCAAATTCTCCCCCAGAAATGGAAAAATCCCTTTCCAGGAGGGCCCACTTCTGGATGCGGTAAGGCTGGGCAGCAGCTTTCTCGTTCACTCTCCGGATGCCTTCTTCAATTGCCTGGTAAATGGCCTCATCTTTCCTGCCCACTATCTCAGACACTTTGATGGCTTTGCTGCCAACTTTCTGGCAGAACTCCAGGGCTTCATCGGTGAGATGATCTGTCGGATCCGAGGTTTCTGGATCTAGAGTGCACTGAAGTGCCAGTGGTTGAAAGGTGAGTACCAAGATATGCACAGAAACCCCCAGACCCAATAATGTCAACAAGCTCCTTGCTACTCTGAATAATAATGAAATGAAAGAAGATGGGACTCTGGAACATTGGCCCTGGATCCCCCAAATTTCCAGGCTAGATATCTTGGGATTAGTATAAATATATATAGTGGAAAGAATAAAGGGCTGGGAACCAGCAGACTTGGGTTCTAACCCTGACTTTACTCTCATGCCTAGAGTAGTCTGCACTAATTTCTGTGACTTTATCCAAGTTTCAGCCTCAGTTTCATCTTCTATAAAATTAAGGGATTGAGCCAGACGAAGTATCTTTGACAAAGTGGAAGGAGAGTCGGGCTTGGGAATTAGGACATCTGGGTCTTAAATTCTAGCAATGTAGCTTCCTAGCCACATGTCCCTGGGCCAGGCCCATCACCTCTCTGGGGCTCTGTTTCCCAATCTGAAAATAGGAATAATAACCTACCTTACTAGCCTGTTGGAAAATGAAATAATAGCTGTAAAATTCTTCATAGCTATAAAATGCTTTAATAACAACAACCAACATTTATATTGTACTGAGGTTTGCCAGGCCTTGCAACTATTATCCCTCTGGATGGTTCCAACAACCCTGTGAGGTAGATAGCATTCCCGTTTTATATAGTGCTTTTAAGACTGTAAATTTCACAGGAGGTGCTGGCCTACATCAGCTGAGGGGATTTCCTCATCTGGAATTTCCCTCTGTCAATGAAATCTCAGGTCCAATCCCTACGCCCTATCCTTGTCCTATTTGTAAATACAATACAGAAGCTCCCTCTCTATCAAAGGTAGCATATATAGATAAATAAATATAACATATATTAATATCATATAATAATAATAAATATGATGTAATAATAAAATAAATACATGTTAATGTTGTAACTATAAATACCTCTGATATGACACATAATCATAATGCCTGCAGACTCTAGGAATAGAAAAGCCTTGGTGGTACTTTGTCTACACAGAATGCTTAATATTTTTCTTACTGGATCAGTCAGTCAGTTAACTAGCATTTATTAAACACCAACTATATCCCAGGCACTGTGC
>CM053624.1:27056823-27076702 GCA_028646595.1 Phalanger gymnotis | reverse complement strand
AGAGGTGAAAGACAGAAAGATGGAGGGAGAGGGAGAAAGACAGAGAGAGAGAGACAGAGAGACAGAGAGAGAGACAGAGGCAGAGACAGAGAGAGAGAGACAGAGAGGGAGGGTGGGAGAGGAGAGAGATGGAGAAAGAGACAGAGAGGGAGGGAGAGAGGGACAAAGAGAGACAGACAGACAAACAGACACACACACGGAGGGAGAGAGAGACAGAGGCAGAGACAGAGAGAGAGAGACAGAGAGGGAGGGAGGGAGAAAAGAGAGATGGAGAAAGAGACAGAGAGGGAGGGAGAGAGAGACAAAGAGAGACAGACAGACAAACAGACACACACACACACGGAGGGAGAGAGAGACAGAGGCAGAGGCAGAGACAGAGACAGAGACAGAGACAGAGACAGAAGAAAAACAAGCAGAGTCCAAAGAGTTTAGAGGTTCCAGTACAGTAGATTTCTTCCACCCTCGAGAATCGGCATGACCACGTTAGAGGTTAACAGACTCAGGAGAAGACAGAGGCAGACTGACCTTCAGGGCGTCAGGCTCTGCAAAGCAAATGTTGGCCCCCCACTGGATCCCAGTCCAAAGGTCATACATCTGAGCAGCAATGTGGCTGAGGGGCAGGTAGCTCACCACGACCTCCTGCTGGATCTCAGCGGGCTGGATGTCTCCGGCTCGGCTGCCAAACTTGGCTGTCCAAGTGATCTGGAGGGTGGATGGGGAGGAGAGATAAGGGCACAGAAGGTCCAGAGTTCTCTGAGCCTCAATTTCTTCTCCTGTAAAATGGGAACAATTAATCCCTGACTATTCTGGCTCACTGGCTTTCTCCAGTCTTTAAAACAGTAGTATGAATATAATTGTCATTCTCATACTCCAATATTTCTGGCAGTAGAGTTCATCATTACAAGGATTCCCTCCCCTTGAGCGATTAGGATCCTCTTAACACCTGAGTCAATGGCTTTGAAAGTCTCTGTGGCTAGAAGTGCTCATCAGCTGGTGGCCAACCCGAGGACGGACAGTCCCCAGCTACCTCCCCTGGGCTAGCTCCCGCTTGGCTGACAGATGGTTGTATCTTCCCCAAAGACCGGATCTGTTTGCTCCTGAAAGGTGCAGCTTTGGTATTTGATTCATCAATATTTTTATTTGTAGACACCCCACCTCCCACCAGAGCTCGCCTAACACTCGGTTTGTTAATCATGTGGTTTTTAAAATATCATTTGTGCTATCTGTCTATGAGAGCAGGGGCCGTGTATTATCTAAACTTTGTATCTTTCCTAGCTACGTGCATAGTAGGTGCTAATACATGTTTTAGTTGAAAAATTACAATAATTATTGGTGAAATCATTTAAGTGTCAAGGTACACGTCTTCCTCAAAGGGAAGGAGCACCTCCCAATAGAGCCCTATCTCCTTTCTACCTCCTGGCTTCCTTCAAGTTTCAGGCAAAATTTCACCTTCGGCAAGAAACCTTTCCCAATCTCCCTTAATGGAGCTCCTTCCCTCTAAGATTATTTCCAATTTATCCTGTATATAGCTTGTTTGGATATAGTTGTCTGCATGATGTGTCCCCCAACAAACCGTGAGCATCTTTAGGGCCGGGGGTGCCTGGCACATAGTAGGAAATTACAAAATGCTTCTTAACTTGACTCTGTCTCCCCGTAGTAGAGGGTGGATAAGATGCTACCAGGCAGCCTGGCCACAGGCTCAAGAGAGCCTCCCCTTTGGGACAGGAGGTCCATGGACCCACTTCCAATCCATCTTCACTAAGTTACCAAATCTCCAGCTGGCATCTCTTTCTAGCCTCCCTTGCTCAATGGGAAGGCCCCAGTCTCTTCTCTCATCCCTCCTTCTATAATCCCCTCCTCCACTCCCCACCCCTCCATCCCTACCAACATTTCAGTGCCCAGGACCCTACATTGTCCTGACTCAGCATCACCCCTTTGGGGTTGCCGGTGGTGCCAGATGTGTAGACAAGCACACAGCACTGGTTGGGTTTTTGAGAGTTGATGATGTCATCCAGGGTGGTATCAGGAACCTCATTCCCTATCTCTAGGAACTCTTCCATCTATAGACAGGAAAAGAGAAGTGGGAGTTGGGAGTTAATAGATGAAGAAAAGGTCTAACCAGAATGAGATGCTGAATTAAAAAGGCAGGTGTCGCCCCCACCCCCAGCTGCCCAGAGCCAGTCCCAGAATCCCCTTAGCCTCGTGTCTCATACCGTATATACGTTCGGAATTCTCTCTGCTGGGGTCTCTCTATACATCACGACAGCCTTCAAGTACGGCAAGTTCTTCCAGATCTGTGGCATTTAAAGGGCAGATATTATCAGGCAAAGAAAGAAACCATTTTTATTTAACTGTTTGGAAAGAATTAGGGTCCTCATTTCTTAGTTTCAAATATCCCTGATGTCATTGGTGGAGGCGCTCCCTCCTCTGTCCACCATAACTCTGCTGTATCTTAGTCAATGGCTCCCTGAGCTGCTTGGCCAAAAAATTTATCACCTAAATCCATCACCCTGGGGTGATGAGAGGAAGCATAGCTAAGAGGATTGAGTACTGGATGTGGACTTAAGAAGATCCAGGTTCAAATCCTGACTCTGATACCAGCTATGTGACACCAGGCAACTACCAAGAAGTATGTAAACTCTCTGCCTCAGTTTCCTCATCTGCAAAATGGGAATAATCCAGGCACGTAACCTCAGAGAGGTGTTGGGAGAGGCCAATATACACAGCATGTGACAAACTTTAAAGCAGTATAGAAAACATCCTCTATTATTACTCTTCTCTAAGTTTGTCCTTGGATGACAGGCACATGGCCCATTACCAATAGTTACTCAGTGTTCCAGGTTAGGACCTGCTATAGCCTTCAAGAACCCAAGGCCACCTCCACGCCTCAGAGAGACATCAGAGAAGGATTTCAGTGAAAGCTTGTTAAGTTAACCAACTTAAAGAGCCACTTGTTCATTCACCTCCCGGAAGTTTGGGTTTCAATGGGAGAATGGTAAAGGGCGTTGGGCTGGTGACTCCATTTCCTCTGATAATTCATCATTAGGAACTTGGAGACCCAGACCTGAGTCTGAATCCCAAGAGACGGGGAAAAGAGCAGTTGGGTCTAAATGTCTCTGCTGGTGCCCTAGGCTGGCTTATTATCAGATTGTCTTAGATATGTCGGCTGCTAAAGGAAGCCAAAAGCGAGCCAGGTGAGCATTCTGTAACAGAGTAATTCAACCCTGGGTTCCTTTCTCCTGTGTTGTGTACGTTTCTGGCAAATTTTGGGTTTCCAGGCCATGCTAGAAGCGGCCTGAGGTCTCTGGCATAGAGAGCACCAACCGACCAACCAGCTGATGATGACTGAGTCCCAAGGCTAGGATCACCTGCATCCTTAACTACACTTTCTGAGACCTTCCCTACTTTCTCAAAAGTTCCTGGGTCAAGGGGTCATAGCACCTTGAGCTCTTTCTTACTGATGACCTTTTGTAGTACTTAGGACTATAGGATTTCTACCTAAAAGAGATGATCAAATATCCCCACACGTCCCCGAATTGAAAAATCACCTAGGAAATAAACTGAGTAAACAAAGCCAAATTACTTTAAATATGTTATGTCTTGTTATGCAAGGTTTGGTTTCAACCTTGTTGAAACTTGTTATGTAAAGTTTGCATTTACTTGCTTTATCCCCCAATGAAATGTAAGCTCACCAAAGGCAGAAACTATTTCATTTTTGCTTTAAATCCTCATTGCTTAATAAATACTTGTTGACTGATTGACTGATGTTGAGAAGAGTGAAAACAAGCTTGAATAGTCTTACTGAACTGTACACTTAATATGAGCCAACAGGGACTTCCTGCCTCAGTTTCCTGATCTGTAAAGAGGATTTGGATCTAGATATCTTCCAAGGTCCCTTTCAGCACTAACATTCTAAGGTCTATGTTTTCACATTCTATATCCTAAAAACACTTCCAGCTGTGACATTTCCACACTCCAACATCGAACAATATGCTTTGTAACCCTAAAAATGAAGTGGAGGGGCAGCTAGGTGGCACAGTGAATACAGCACCAGCCCTGGAGTCAGGAGGACCTGAGTTCAAATCCAGCCTCAGACACTTGACACACTTACTAGCTGTGTGACCTTGGGCAAGTCACTTAACCCCGATTGCCCTGCCTTCTCCCCTGCAAAAAAAAAAAACTAAACAAAACAAAAAATAAATAAAAATGAAGTAGAAGTGAATTCTTCCTATAGAAATATGAATTGCTACAAGTCTCTGTTCTAGAGTCCCTTCCACCTCTAGCAAGTGATGACATCATGGCTGAAAAATCTACTGAGGGTTCCCGGCAGAGGTTGAGAGTCAGGACAGATTGTGTCTTTTCTTGCTTTGGACCCATAGGACAAGTCCAACATTCAGCTAGATTGTCAGTGAAGAGTGAAAATTTCTTGTCTCACCACAAGATGGCAAGATTTCTCTGTCTATCCTTTCCCTTCCTGGTTTTTCCCAACACAAGAAAGCCAGCCTAACTAAAGCTGACCAAATGCAGACCAAATACTGGCTCCCCCTCTTCCAGTCCCAAGATCACATCTGATTATCTAAGTATTACAGGCACATAAAACCAATCTTCATCTCCTCCTGGGGTCCAGGACTCTTTTTTTTTTTTTAGTTGGCAACGATTTTTTTATATCCTTTATCTCATTTAATCCTCACAGGTAAATGTTATATGTATTGTTGTCCCCATTTTATATTATCTCCATTTTGTAGTTGAGGAAACTGAGGATCAAAGGTAAAACAGTTAGGAAGTGTTGGAGGTGGGATTTGAACCCAGATCCTTCTGGTTTCAAGCCCAACATGCTGTTGGCCAGGCCAGGCTATCTCCTTTTTTGGTGGAGGGTGGTGGCAGCCTTCATCAATGTCACCCTCAAAAAGTTAGAGACATACCTCTAACCTACTTATCTGTGGGACTTGGCCTCGGAATTCCCTTCGAGGGCTAGAATTGCATTCAGAGCACTTCCCACAACTCCTAAAGTCAGCAGGACCTGACCCCACCCCTTCCCAGGACAGGTGGACCTCTAATGCCCCAGAGGCTCACCGAGATCACTGCAAAGGAGTCATCGTTGGAAGATGCCTTCAAGGTCATTGAGTCCAAACCCCACCCCCTCCATTTTTTAGGCATAGAAGGATTAGGCAAATAAGGTAGCCTTGCCCAGCTCCTAAGAGTCAGAAGCAAGATTTGAACCTAGATCCTCCAGACTCCAGGTTCCAGGCCAGAGCCACTACTCAATGGCATCTCACACCCAAAGTTCCCAGACAATGTCTACATCACCTAAATCTCAACGCCCCTTCTAAGTCCCCACAGAGTCATTGTAAGCCCTGAGCTAGAAGGCGGGCATTGGTCAGGTAAGAGTGGGCAGCTATGGGATGGAAAGCCACACACTGGGAGCCAAGAGATCTAAGTACAAGGCACCTCACCCTTCTAGCCTCTTTCTTTCCTATCTGTAAAATAGGGGTATTGTGAGAATCATCAAGATGGCGTAAATGGAAGGAGCTTTGGCTTTGGAGTCAGAACATGGGCTTGAATCCCCACTCTGTCACTTACTGCCCACGTGGCTTTGGCTGAGTCTTTTCACCACTCTGGTCTCAGTTTCCTCATCTGCAAAATGACCTAGATGTCCTCTTGGGTCCCTTCTCGCTCTAAAGCATCACCAATGCTATTGGCCTCCTTAGCACTTAGCCCAGTGCTGGGCACATAGTAAGCACTTAATAAATTTTTTTTTATTGATTCATTAATTCATTCCTGGCTCACATGCTTTGTAAACTGTAGCACTATAGAAAGGTCAAGTTTTATGAAGACAGTGGTGATGACCATTCTCTTGGGACAAGAGCCCAAGTAACCGTCTTACCTTCAGTATCTTTTCCAGCTGTTTCTGGGTATCCACCAGGATGATGTTGGCCTTACAGTCATGGGCAATATATTGGCAAGCCTCGGGGGAACTGGTTGTATAGATTCCTGTGAGGATACCTCTGAGAGGTGACAAAGAGAGGGGTTTTGTCAATGGTGCATGTCAGCCCGGGACCCCCAGACTCTCTGATATCTTCTGCACAAACTCCAAAGGATGTGAGCTGAAGGAGTCAGCTGGGCCTGGGAGGCCCCCCCCCCTTCAGAGCTAGCCAAGCAAATGCCCAGGAGCTGGCAGACCACAGGGCAAGGAAAAAGGAAAACTGGTGGTGGGGGGGAGGGAAGTGGGAACAGAATCCAGAAAGAAGGGAAAGAGAAGGAAAATGGGGAAAATATGGAATAGATGGGCAGAAGAAGGAAAGAGAGTTGAGAAAAGCAGTAGGGAAGTAAGGGGAACCAAGAAGGGGAAGGAGAAGAGAAGGAAAAGGGGAAAGTGTGGTAGATGAGCAGGCAAAGGGAAAAAGTAAGACCAAGTAGATACTTAGACAGGAGGAGAGATGTGAGGTTGGAAAGGAGATGGTGGAGGGGCATTGAGCACAGAGCCAGGCACATAATGGTGCTTAATAAATGCTTGCTGATTAGTTGGTAGGCAGAAGGAGTCAAAGGTAGATGGGGAAGGGACCTCAGTGTCCCTTTTGTGATGTCTTCTCCCATTAGAATGTAAGTTCCTTGTTGGCAGGGACTGTATTACTTGCTTATACTTAACCTCCCCAGGACTTAATGTAGTCTCTGATATGTAAGAAGTACTTAAAAATAAACAATAATAATTAATTATTGGTCTATATAAATATAATAAATGTTCTATCTCTCTATCCGTCTATCTGCTATCTGTGTATCTATTATTTATCTATCATTCCTCTCTCTCCTTTTCTCTCTCTCTCTCTCTCTCTCTCTCTCTCTCTTCCTCTCCCTCCAGGGGAGCGATGGATGAGCAGAATTAAAGATTCCCAGAAGACACCAGAGCCACACCACTCTGCCCTAACCCTAAGGGATGCCTGTGCACCCAAACCTAGGCAAGACCATGACCAGTAGCCACTCACCCAGCAAAGACTGTGCCCACGGCTGAGAAGAACCATTCTGTGGAGTTGAATCCGAGGATCGCAACACTGTGGACACGCTCCAGGCCAAGCTGCAAACCAAATGTTTTACGCAGAGAACTCCAAGGTCCTAGGTCCACAGCAACAACTGTAAACCATCCTCCCCTGCCTCCCCCTCCACAGACTCCGCAAAAGGAGGACTGGAGATCAGAGAGTAGAGGGGGAGCACCTAGCGGTGCAGTCGTTCCTGAGAGCTCAGATAATCAGGTGGACGCTTGCTCTGGGAATGCACCATTCGCAGCAGAAAGTATACTGGTAGACAGCTAGGCTGATTCAGATTAACTGGGGGAGGTATTAGGAAAGAACATTTTGGGGGCTGCCTGTTTCGTATTGAATAAAGTACAAATTCCTCAGCCAGTCCTACAAGTCCCACCGTAATGTATTTTATCTCATTCTTCTCATCTACACTCATAGAGTGGACCTGGTCACCATTTCACAGCAGTTTCTGGACATCTCCAGCCAAACCATGTATATTTCCCCCTTCCTTCTCCAGCTTCCTTTTATATGTTGGCTTCCCCAAAAGAATGTAAGCTCTTTGAGGGCAGAGATTGGCTTACTTCTGTTATCTGTATCCCCAGCACTTAAAATAGTACGTGGCACATAGCAGAAGAGATCACATAGAAAAATTTATTATATATTTATCTGTCATCTATCTATTGATATCTACTATCATCTATCTAACATGTATCTATCATCTATCTATCTATCTATCTATCTATCTATCTATCTATCTATCTATCTATCTATCTGTCTGTCTATTTATCTATCTATCCCTCTGTCCATCTCTCTATCCCTCTATTTTTCTATCTCTCTACCTCTTTATCATATCTATCTATCTGTCTATCTATCCATCTATCTATCCATCCATCCATCTATCCATCCATCCATCTATCTATTTCTATCTATCTATCTATCTATCTATCTATCTATCTATCTATCTATCTATCTATCTATCTATCTCTATCTGCTCCCTGGATGAACTTGAACTTCTCACCCCTAAGCTTCTATTACCTCTTCCTGAAATGCTTCCTTCTTTACCTTCTACCTACCCTGCCCCCCCACGATGGATTGGCATAGCATAAATAGATGGATTGCATCAAAATACTGGCACTTTCTAGTCATGGGCAAGTTGCTTTCCCTCTCTGTCACTCAGTTCCTTCATCTGTAAAATAAGGATATGATGATCTCTAAAAGTCTCCCTTCCCACTCTAACAATTTATCAGTCAAGATCTCTGTTATACTAGAAAGGGAAGAGAGAAGGAGAAAAGTGTCCTCATAAATAGAAGTCATATTGTCGTGGCAATTGATGTTGCGGAAGTGTAGAATGGACCATCTGAACAGAAGAAGGAATTAGATGAAGAGCCTGGGAGACTTGTAAGCCTGGCACAGGGTATGACATCTAGACGTTTGCTCAACTGATTAACTCATGACTTGCCTCAATAAGAATTTTATTCTTCAAAAGGCAGAGGAAACAACAAGGAATTGCTATTCTGGACCTGATTCTGATGCACATGGCGGAACTCAGAACATGGCTGAAATAGAAATAACAGTGGCCTCTTCATCACAGGGTTCAAGATGAAGAAAAAACAAAACCCTAAACATGGTCTGAGATGTGTCCTGCCTTTCAAAAGGTTAAGAAAGCATAGATAGGTTCTGATTGAGCTGATATTCTATTGAGGAAGGTATCCAGAAAGTTCTAAAGATGCCAAAAGAAATGGTTCGGATGGAGAGCCAATGTGGATGCACACGGAATTCACTGATTTTTATAAGACATGCCTGGAAGACGGAAACAGGGCCAAGTAACTGAACACAAAAAAGCAGCCCAGTCCAGCAGGAATTTCGGCAAGAGTGTCCAAGCCCAGAATGCACCAAGGTTGGTGAGGGATGACAACCAATGGTTGTCTTTTTTTTTTTTCATAGCTTTGTCGGGATATCACATGGATGTTGCTTGCCTTTTCAGTGAGTGTGGGAGGAGTTGGGAGGGAAGGAGAGAATTTGGAACTCAAAATTTAAAAAGAAAAGAATGTTTAAAACAAATAAATATTTTTTTTTAAAAAAAAGTGACACTGGCCTCCTCACTGCCCCTTGCCTAAGACCCTCCCCCCATGCCTTTTTCCTGGCTGCCCCTTATTCCTGGGATGCCTTGCCCCTCACCTCTGTCTCCATTTCCTTGGCTTCCTTCAGAGGCAGTTCAGATTCCAGGTTCTGCAGGAGGCCCTTCCCAGTGCCCTAGAAGCTGACGCCTTCCTTTTTGGCTGACTTTCCATATTCTTGTGTCTATCTTGTAAGTACCTAGTTATTTGCATGTTGTTTCCTCCTTAAAATATAAGCTCTCTGAGGGTGGACTTTTTTTCATGTGTGCCTTTCTTTGTATCCCCAGTGCTGGCCCATAGTGGGTGCTTAATAAATGTTTATTGACTGACTGACTTAACTGCTTCATTTCTGGCTTTCTCTTGTCTAGTCTCCAGTACGGCACATAAGCATAGAGGCCTAATAAATGCTTATTGATGGATACTAATAATGACTTCTGTTCTTATGACCTGAAGCAGTCTTGTAAAGTGGATTGAGAGCTGGCCAACACATCAGGAAGCCAGGGTTCAAGTCCTGTCTCTGATGCATGTGTGACTATGGGAAGTCCCCTAGCCTCTCAGTGTGCCAAGCAAACCTATGAAGTTGAAGAACACATGCCAGCGTGCATTGGTACAGGGAATTTCTTTTCTCATTGGGAATTTCCTAAACCACTGAGATAAGTTTGGTCCCCCCACAATTATTATTACAAGGCTGGGTCTAAAAGACTTCTCTCTCTACAGAGCAAGGATCTTAACTTCGGGTCCTGAACTTGTCTGTTTGTGTGGTTTTAAAAATATTTTGATAATTTAATTGATTTTCGTTCGAATTGTGTTTATTTGTACATTCTATAAGGTAATGTACTGTATCTTGTTCATCTTCATATCCCCCAGAATAGTGTCACATATAGAGACATTTGTTCCATAAATATTTGGCAAATTCATACTGAACAGATCTTAAATTATTAATAATACTATTTTGGAGAAATTTTCTTGTTTAATTTCTTTAAAATATTTTGATAACTGTATTTCAGTATATTTATTTCCTTTGTAATTCTACATATTTTATTTTCTTCAACAACCCTTCAAACTCTTGAAGGCAGCTATCATGTCCCACCTAAGCCTTTCCCCTTTCAGGAAAAACATTCCCAGTTTTTTCAGCTACTTCCTTCACCATCCTGGAGTAAGTGAGGACACACATGTTTGTAGAGACCTTTTCAAAACCCAATCAGAGCAGCCACTAGGAGGTCCTCATCCCTGCTATCTTTTCACTCACCTTCAGAAACCCTTTAGCAGCTTTTCGGGACAGAAGGTAGTACTGAGAGTAGGTGATCCTCTCCCATTTCCCATCCCGTTTGCTGCTCAAGGCGTTCAGATTTCCATACTTCTCCAGACTTTCTAGGAACACTTGGTGCACAGTCTTTGGAGTCTGTGAGCAGGTGTGGTCCATCCGTATCTTGACCAACCCATCAGCTGACGTGGTCCACAGGGACTCTGCAGGGGAAGGTATAGGCATGGGTCAACTAGCCATCACATTCTTTTCGTTTTTGTAAATAGCATTTTATTTTTTCCAACTACGTGTAAAGATAGTTTTCAATATTCATTTTTGCAAGATTTTGAGTTCCAAATTTTTCTCCCTCCTTCCCTTCCCTCCCTCCCCCGCAAGATAGCAAACAATCTGATATAGCTTATGCATGTGCAATCATGGAAACATTTCCACGTTAGCCATGTTGCATAACATTCTTTTTATCAAGTTATTATCCCGTGTCTAATTCAATAATCGGATTAGCAGCAGGGAAAACAGAAAAAGATTTGATCCCTGCCCTCAGAGAATTTATAGTCCAACTGGGTAGAAAAGACATCTTCAGTTCTTTGGGAGACATCTATGCTTTGTTTGCCCTCCACTAGGGCAGATAGCGATTTTTTCCTTCTTAGTCTTCATGAGTTGCTATGGCCAAAAAAATTGTCATCTGGTGGCCAATCTTCTGGTGAGGGGCATCTTTGAGCTTAGCCAGTCAGTCAGTTGACAAGCATTTATTAAATACTTACTGTGTGCCAGGCGCAATCGTCTCAGACATTACAAACCCTTCTCTGAATCTGTCCTCAAAGTCCTTGTCAACCAAGGAGAGGTTTTGCGTGTTGCAGTAATTCCTACAACAGGGAAGTTTAAGGCAGGTGGATCTCTTGAGCTTGGGAGCTCTGAGCTGCACTGTGATAAGCCAACTGGCGTTAATATAGTGAGCCCTTGGGAATCTCAGAACCCTCTCACATTGCCTAAAACTAATACAGGTCAGGAACAGAGCAGGTCTAAGCTCCTGTGCTGATTAGTGTGAGATTGGGCCCCTGAGAGACCATTTGAACTTCCAGTAAGATAAGAGAGGAGGAAGAGGATGAAGAAGAAGAGGGGGAGGCTGGAGAAGGAAGAGAAAAAGGAGGAGGAGGAAGAAAAAGGAAGAAGAGGAGGAGGATGAGGAAGAAGAGGAGGAAGAGGAAGAAAGGAAGAAGGAGGAGAAGGAAGAAGAAGAGGAGGAGAAGGAAGAAAGAGGAAGAGAGGAAGAGAGGAAGAGGAAGAGGTTTTGAGTATATGTTTGCTGAATGACAGTTTTCCAAACATCCCGCTCTGGCTGCAGGGGTGAAGGTAAGGAGTCAACCTTTTGGCCACAGTAGTTCTTGAAGACTGCTGACACAGAGGGATTGCTTTGTTGGATGGAGCCTCACCTACACTGACGGTATCCAAACCCAGTGTCTCTTTGAGCTTCCCAACATCCTGAGCTGATAGAGCAGAACAAGTGTCAGGTGAGGAAGATGAGGCTCAGATGACGAAGATGAGGCTCAGAGACATGAAGAAGCTTATGGGAACCTCTCTCTCATCTCAACCTTAGAGTCATCAAATCTCTGCATTGGAAAGAACTTTGGTAGCCATATAGTCGCTTAGTAATTTGCCTAAGGTCACAGAGCCAACATATGAACACAGAACCGAATTCAAATTATGAGAACTTAGATCTAGAGCAGGACAGCACCTTGGAGGCAGCTTGTCTGGCCCCTTCTACGGCAAAAGAGGAAATGAAGCCAGAAGGGGTAAATGACTTGTCCATGGTCACATGACATCAGAGGTGAGATCAGAGATCAGAGGACCCAGGTAGTCTACCTCCAGGGCCAATGTTCTTTCAACTCTCTATAGACCAAGATTCAGTCTCTCTATGTCTCTGCCTCTGTCTCTGTCTCTCTCTGTCTCTCTCTCTCTCTCCCCCCCTTTCTCTCTCTGTCTCTGTCTTCTTTCTCATTGTTTGTCTCTTTCTTTCCTCTCTGCCTCTGTCTCTCTTCTTCACCATCTCTGTGTCACTCCTCTCTCTCTGTTTCTGTCTCTCTTTCACTGTCTCTGTCTCTGCCTCTCCTCTCTGTCTCTGGCTCTCTCTTCTCTCTATCTGTCTCTCTCTCTCTTACTGTCTTTGTCTCTCTGTCTCTCTCCTCCCTCTCTTTATGTCTTTCTGTCTCTCACTGTCTCTGCATCTTCTCTCACTATCTTTGTCTCTACCATCTCTCTTCTCCCTCTCTCTATTTGTCTCTGTCTTTCCCTCTCTCTCTTTGACTCTCTCCTTCCTCTCTCCCTTGCTCCCCCAACCCTGACATAGAAATTCTTTCCCTCTGTATTTATGGAAAATAAGATAGGAGAACTTTGGGGAGGGAGATAAATCTCCTGTCTCAGGAAGGACAGAGTGGCCCAAAGAGCCAAGGATTGATGGGGGCGAAAGGAGTTCTGGGAAACTTATGAATTGAACTCAAACAAAAGAGAGAATACAGTGTACCAGCCAGAGGGACAAGAGGTCAAGTGAGGAGATCTTGATTTTCCCTCACCCAGAAAGAATGTGAGCCAGGGGACCTTGGGAGGGCATTTATCGACAGGAGTGTTAACCATTGTCTGAGGGCAAGGTTCTCTAGCCCTCTTGCTGGGCTGAGAACCTCCCCTGGATTAGCTGACTCTAGCCTTGCATCACCTTCTAGAGGAGGCAACCAAGAGACCAGCGGGACTATATCCCCCAGCCCTGTCACTTCTGCCCCCCACTGGACTGCTTTGTCTTTGAGAAGCAGAGCCTGGCTCTGAGTCCTGCCTGGGCCATTTAATAGCTATGTTTGTGCCAATGCTCAGATCCCTGCAGTCTAAGCTCTCGGCTAGCTGGGTCACCTGGGCCAAGCCAAAGCCCCTCCTGAGCCTATTTCCTCTGTGAAATAGGGATGATGTCATTGGCATGACCTGCCTCCATGTTGCTATGAGGAAACCCCCATTATCACCAGAAACTGTTTGTGAGAAGGAACTATACTTCTCATGGAAAGAGCCTTATGTTTCAGTCCTTGCTATGACTCACCATGTGACCTTAATCAAATCACACAACTTCTCCGAGTTCAGTTTCTTCATTGGTTAAAAGGAAGCAACAATAATTGTTCGGCTATACAATTTAATAAGTAAGTTTGGGACTAAAAGTGTTGAGAAAGTACACAACCATCCCTTCACAAGACAAGTGGGAGGCTGTGGGTGTGAAATATTGCATCTACTGTCAGCTGTGGTCCATGGTTGGTGGGTTGGTTGGTTTGGCAAACAGCTTTTTTTTCTTCCTTCCGCCCCCCTCTCCCCTCCCGCCGCAATCTTTGTTATAAGGAATGGATCTCTGGATAGGGATCTATTAAAAATAAAGATGATATAAAACTAAAATGAATCAACAACATTTGAAAAAATAAAAACAAAAAATGGCTCTATCTTACAAGTTTTGCTGGGAAGAAAGTACTTTTGAAACCTTATGGCACAACATGACTCTAAAGGGCTTATTGTTATCATCTGTTTGTTCAATAGGCATTTATTAAGGCACTTTGGCCATGGGGATATGAGAACAAAAACGATCCGTGACCTCCAAGATTTCACATTCTACTGGGGAGGGGGTGGTAAGGTAGAAGAAAAACAACCAGTACAAAGATAAGGGAATATAACACACAAAGTGAAAACAAAGCAATACGGGGGGACCGTTGAGGGGACAGTGCTTATGCCTGGCTTCTCGTAGGAGATAGCTCTCGAGCCTATTGTTGAAGGAAGCTAGAGACATTAAGAGACAGAGGTGAAGATGGAGGACTTATCAAAAAGAGAGAAGGATATACCCAATGGCCATGGCAAAGTAAATGGAGGAAATAACCACAAAACTGTTGAAAAGGAATCTTATAAAATTGGCCCCATAGAAGAGCTATGGGAGATTGCTTTCCTCCTTACCCTCATTCCTCTGCAGAGGTGGGCAATCCACGGGCATTAAATAAGTCACTATATTTTGGTGCATTACACTGTTTTTTTTTTTTTAAATTATTATTTTCTTCTGCCTTTTCAAAAATTTCTTTGTTATTGGGGCAGCTAGATGGCACAGTGAGTACAGCACCAGCCCTGGAGTCAGGAGGACCTGAGTTCAAATTCGACCTCAGACACTTGACATACTTACTTGCTGTGTGACCTTAGGAAAATCACTTAACCCCAAATGCCTTGCCTTCTCCCCTCCAAAAAAACCATTCTTTGTCATAAGGGATGGGTCTCTGAGAAGGAGGAGGAAGGATACTGAAGAAAATCAAGATAATCCAGGTACCCCTTCCAAAAAGGAAAAAAAAGAAAATCAAGGTAATGTGAAACAAAAGATTGCAACAACAAAAAAAAAATCTGTTTTTGAAAAAAAGCTTTTCTTTTCATTGAACTGCAATCTGCCTCTTGGTATAGTCTGCCCCATTCTTCCTAGTTCTGCCCCCAAGGGCCAAGAAAAGTCTCATCCTTCTTCCCCATGACAACCTCCAGATAAATATCTCTGTGTGTACATACGTATGTGTGTATATATATATGTGTGTGTATGCACATATGTACATATGTGTATGTGTATGTATAGTTATCTATCTATCCATCTATATCTGTAACTATCCATCATGTCCTTGTCTGTTCTAAACATTCACAATTCCTTCTACAAATGCTCATATGACATGGTTGCCCATTCACTTACCATCCTGGCTGATCTCCTCTGAGCCCACACCAGCAAGAATATGGTACCCAGAATCATCTCCATGACTGAGGACCCTCCTAATGCCTACTTCTCGCTGTTATTTAAGAAGAGGAAGAAGCATAGAGGTGAGAACCCTCTCTTTTTCTACTGTCAGATTAACAGCAGGTAAATAGTCCTACCCATCATCAACCTTTTGGCAGTTTGGGATCTAAGCCTGAGAAACAGAGGATAATTGATTTAGATCTGGAAGAGACCTCAGAGTGTCCAGTCAAACCCTCCCATTTGCAAATAAGGAAACTGAGGTTAAGGGTTTGACTGAGGTCACACAGCAAATATCGGGGATGGGATTTGAACCCCAATATTCCTGACTTCAAGCCAGCACTCAAAGGGACAGAAGGCAAGGATCTCACTCTGCTCATCATATCTATGTTTTTAGCCTTCTTTTCTCTAGGTTAAGCATTCTATGTCCTTTAGGTCCTCCTGGCACCAACTGAAGACCATTTACCCTCTGGATGTCCTGCTGTTGATTGGGGTCTTTCTTCACCTGCAAGATGGGGCTAATGCAGCTTGTTGATCCTTCCCTCTCAGGGCTGATGTGAGATTCCATTGGAATAATGAAGATAGAGGGTTTGGCCAAGCTTGGAGCACTACCGAGCCAATTCCTCACTGCTCTAATTTCCACCATTGATGCTAATTCGACTCTCTGGAACTAGGTAGAATGCCAGCATAATAAGCCAGTCAAAAGGCAGTGAGAGAGAAAACCGGAAAACAGTCAGGCAGAAACTAGATATAGACCAACATTTCACACTACATTATCAAGATAAAGTCAAAATGGGTATATAAAGGGTGATAGCATAAGCAAATAAGGGAGCATGGAATAGCTTACTTGTCACATCTATGGATAAAGTAAGAATTTGTGACCAAACAAGAGATAGTGAACATTATGGTATATAAAATGAATAATTTTTATTACATCAAATTAAAAAGGTGTGTTTCGTAGAAATAACCAATGCAGCCAATATTAGAAGAAAAGCAGAAAATGGGGGGGGGGAGGTTTGCAGCAAATTTCTCTGATAAAGGACTCATTTCTAAAATATAAAGAGAACTGAGTCAAATTTATAAGAATACAGATCATTCTCTAATTGATAAACGATCAAAGGATATGAACGGGCAGTTTTCAAACAAAGAAATTAAAGCTATCTATAGCCATATGAAAAAATGCTCTAAATAACTATTAATTAGAGAAATGCAAATTAAAATAGCTCTGACAGAACCAGGAGAACATTGCAGTAACAGTAACAGTGTAACGGTCAACTTTTATAGACTTAGCTCTTCTCAGCAATACAATAATCTAAGAAAATTCCAAAAGACTCATGATGGAAAATGTCGTCCACCTCCAAAGAAAGAACTATGGAGTCTGAATGCAGAGCAAAGCAGATGATTTTCTCTCTCTCTTTTTTCCTTTTCGTGGTTTTCTCCTTTTGTTCTGATTCTTCTTTCACAACATGACTAATGTGGAAACAGGCTTAATATGATTGTACATGTATAACCTATATCAGATTGCTTGCCATCTTGGGGTGGGATAAAAATTTGGAACTCAAAATCTTATAAAAGTGAATGTTAAAAACTATCTTTACATGTAATTGGAAAAAATAAAATTTTATTAAGTGGCGGTGGGGGGTGGGGAACGGCTCTCAGGTATTGCCTCAAACCTGTCAGATAAGCTAATATAACAGGAAAGAAAAATGACAAATGTTGGGAAAATTGGGAAAAATGTTGGTGGAATTGTGAACCGATCCAATTATTTTGGAGAGTAATTTGGAACTATGCCCAAAAGGCTATAAAACTATGTATACCCTCTACCATCTACCCCACACCCAGCAATACCACTATTTGGTCTGTATCTCAAAGAGATTTAAAAGGGGGTGGGGAGGAAAAGTACCTATATGTCTACAAATATTTATAGCAGCTCTTTTTGTGGTGGCAAAGAATTGGAAATTGAGAGAATGCCCATCAATTGGGGAATGGCTGAACAAGTCGTGGTATATCATTGTGATGGAATATCATTGTGCTAGAAGAAATGACGAACAGAATGATTTCCGAAAAAGCAGGAAAGACTTACATGAACTGATGCAAAGTGAAATGAGCAGAACCAGGAGAACCTTGTACACAGTAACAGCAATATTGTCTGATGATCAACTATGAATACAATGGTCTGAGACAATTCTTAAGGACCTGTGGTGAAATATGCTATCCACAACTCTGGTGAAAGAACTGATGGAGTTTGAATGCAGATTAAAGCATACTTTTTTTTAACTTCATTTTTCTTGGTTTTTTTTTGGTCTGTTTTCTTTAACAACATGACTAATATGGGAATATGCTTTGCATGACTGCACTTGTATAACCTATATCAAATTGCTTGCCATTTTAACAAGGGGGAAGGGGAAGGAGGGAGAAAATTTGGGACTCAAAGTTTTAAAAAACAAACGCTAAAATTTTTTACATATAACTGGAAAAAAATAAGAAACCAAACCAAAAATGCAGCTAGATAGTACAATAGATAAAGAATCCAGAAGACATTGAGTTTAAATCCTGCCTTAGATGCTTACTAGCTGTGTGACCCTGGGCAAGTCACTTAGCCTCCCATGGCCTTGATTTCTTCACCCTTAAAATGAGGGGGTTGTACTTCCTGGTCTCTAAGTTTTCTTCCAGCTTTCAATCTGCGATTCCCAGGATTCTATGTGCCAGGCACTGTGCTAAGCACTCGGGGTACAAAGACAGCCTAGACCTTAAGGAACTTAGAGATTAACAGGAGAGGTAGCATCTGCACAGCTGCCCATCTGCTAGAGACATGCTAGGCTGGCCCTGGGGGAGCACCTGCAGGTGTGGGCTGTACAAAGGACCACGTGTCCTGAAATCCTCTGCCTTTCTGGCATGGTGTAGCCAGTGGAAGGAGCCCTGGCCCTGGAAGCAGAGCACCCAGGTTCAAACCTCACCTCTGATGCTTCATTACCTGTGTGACCTTGGGTGAGCCCCTTAAATTCACTAAACCTCAGATTTCTCATCTGAAAGATGAGGGGGTTGGATTAGATGACTACAAGGTACAATCCAGCCCTGGCTCTATGGTCCTAGAAGAAAGAGCCTCTGCTGGGAGTCAGGACAGATCAGGGCTATTGAAAGGTGATAACACATATAATGGATAGAGTGAGCCTGAAGTCAGGAAGACTCATCTCCCTGAGTTCAAATCTGGCCTCAGACACTTACTGGCTGTGCGACCCTGGGTCACTCACTTCACCCTATTTGCCTCAGTTTCCTCATCTGTAAAATGAACTGGAGAAGGAAATGGCAAACCCCTATAGTATCTTTGCCAAGAAAACCCCCAAACTGAGTCATGAAGAGTCAGACACGACTCAGCTGACTGAACAACAACATATATAAATCAAACAGCAAACCTCAAAGCACTACATGGATGTCAGTTATAATTCTAAGCTGTCCTGTCCTCATTACCCAAGGCCATTCTAGACAAAGATATTTTTAAGGTTGGCAGCCAAGTAGCAAAATGGATAGGGTGCTGGGCTTGGAGTCATCAAGATCAGAGTTCAAATCCTACCTCTGTCAATTACTACTAGCTGTGTGACCCTGGGTAAGTCATTTAACTTTGGACAGCCTCAGTTTCCTAATTATAATACCTGCTTTACAGGGTTGTCGTAAGGCTCAAATGAGATAATAATATATTTATATAACAATATTTATTTTATATTAATATGTTTTGTGTTAATATATTTTAACTGTGTCAACATTAATATATTAATATAGCTTATCTTAAAATATTATTATAATGATTATATTCATATAATAATTTATTTAGAGTGCTTTGCAAACCTTAAATCCTGCTATAAATGCTATTATTAATAGTAGGAGGACTAGTAAATGTCAGTTATCATTAGCATTCCAGAGCTCAGTGCCTAGTACATAAGAGATGTTTAAGAAACACTGGTCAATAATATGAAAATACGTTTAATATGAATGTATAGGTAGATATGTATATCGGATTACACACGGTCTTTGGAGGGGGGAGTGGAGGGAGTGAGGGGGAGAAAATTCAAAACTCAAAATCTAAATATCCAAAACTAAAAATAAATTAATTATTTAAAAAACAAAACAGCAGAAACTAAAAATAAAGACAAATTCATGACTTACTGTAAAAAAATAAATAAATGATCTCTAAGGCCCCACCTTAAAAATAAATAAATAAATGTTGGTCAATCGATTGACTGAGAAAAAGATCAATCACCCATCTGTCCTTAGCTGTGACGTGGCCAGAGAATATTCCTGGACTGATCGCCTATACGCTGGGAGAGACTCTGTATTACTCGAAGGAGTTCCAGAGGGCAAGGGTTTCTGCCATGCTCTTAGACAATTAGGCTCGAAGAGAAGGGAGTGGGCAGCACAGAAAGAAATAGAGGAAAGGACATTGAAATTCGGTAGTCAGCGCATCTATGAAGCTGCCGGCATAATTAACTGATAAACTCAGAAGGGAGGACTGCTAGGGCTTCACAAAACCCCTAGGATCCTCATAGGAAGGTAAGCTATAAACGGATTAGTGAAATTAGATAGCTTAACAAATACAGGTGGATCCTTGTTCTTCCTAGAGACAGAGTCCTTTGGGCTGGAAAGGCCAGGCTACCAGCCCTTTGCACTAAAGCCAGGCTTCTAGAAGGACCATGTGCCAGTAAGGCAAAATGGGCTTAGTTTAACG
>CM053624.1:27042901-27056323 GCA_028646595.1 Phalanger gymnotis | reverse complement strand
AGGGCAGACTAGGGAACAGGGCAACCAGAATATATGCCATCTTGGAGTGGGGGGGAAGGGTAGAAATGGGGAGAAAATTTGTAATTCAAACTCCTGTGAAAATCAATGCTCAAAACTAAATATATTAAATAAAATTTCTAAAAAAAAAAAAGACTACTATACCACATGGATCTGGGCCAGTCATGTTTACTCTCTGTGTCTCAGTTTCCCCTTTTGTAAAACAAGGGAGTTGGACTAAACGATCAATAAGGTTCATTCCAGCTCTGAAATTCCATGATCCTAGGAAGGCGGGGAAGTGTGGGGTGATGGATAGGACGGTGGAGTTGGAATCAGGAATTTCAGACCTTGTCTCAGATACTTGCTAGCTGTGTGACCCTGAACATGCCCTCTTGGGTCTCAGCATCTTTATCTGTAAAATGGAAGGGTTGGCTTTGATGGCCTCTATGGTCTCTTGGAACTCCAAACCACAAAAACTTCTGCAAAGGCAGCAGCTCTGGCCTTGCTTAAAGAGGACAGGAAGCCGTCTTTGTGGTGGGATTTAAGGAACACCAGGAGGTTTGCTAACTCCAAAATGTCACCTCTATCAACCTGTTGCCAACATTTGAAATTCCCTGAACTGTTGGAGAACCTCAGAACAGGAAGAGCTCTCCATGGCCATCCCTCCAGCCTGGCTTGAGACTTCACCTCTGACGAAGATGAAGCCATCACCTCCTGAGACCACCCAATACCTCTTGGAAAGCTCAGGTTTTTAGGCCTCATCTACCCCTCTTTAGCTTCCATCAGTAGCTCTTACATCTGCCCTCTGGGGCCAAGCAGAACAAGTTCAATTGCTTCCCAACATGGCAGCCTTTCAAATATTCAAAAGACCTCTGTCTTGTCCTCACTAAATTTTCCTTTCTCCAGATTAAATATCCCCATATCCTTCTAGTGGTCCTCATATACTAGGATGACAAGACCCTTTGCTACCCTTGTTACCCTCTTTTGGACTCTACGCAGCTTGTCAACGTCCTTCCTAAACTATGACGTCTATAACTCCAAAGGCAGTCTGTTGGGGGCAGAGGGTAGGGGAATCTTCAACCATTCATGGTTTCAGGCTCTTGATTGAAGCCTATCCAGACACCTCCAGATAGCCTAGACATACCAGAAACCCTAAGGTCACTCTTTTAAACTACCCTGATCTATACTACCTGGCAGAGGTAATATTTGTTAAGGAACTAGCATTTGAATGGGGGCATTTTAATCTGACTGATTAAAAAGTCAGCTACATGGCACAGTGGTTAGAGTACCAGGCCTGGATTCAGGAAGACTCAAATCCAGCCTCAGACACCTTCTAGTTGTGTGACCCTGGGCTAGTCACTCAACCATGTTTGACTCAGTTTCCTGATCTGTAAGATGAGCTAGAGATGGAAATGGCAAACCACATCTTTGCCAAGAAAACCCCAAGTGAAGTAACAACTGAAAAATGACTCAACAACAACAAAATCCGACTGAACCATTAGCCTGCATTCCCACACAGTTGGTAGGGCCCCAAGGAAATGGGCTCCAGCTAAGTTTGGAGGAAGGGAGGAAAATGAGGAGAGTAGTGGGCTGCCCTGATTGGTGCCACGTGTTGCTAGGAGACCCAGGAAAGCCAGGGGACAACCTGAGGGAATCCCTGAGGAGGTCATCTTACCCCCTGGCATTGGCACAAGGCCCGGATAAGGGGAGGCCCCAAGTGCAGCAGAAAGAAGGCTGAACTTGGTGTTCCTTCCAGTTCCAAAACTGATGATCCCACAAAGGCAAAATCTGCAGTCACTCAATTTGCAAAGCCCCCTCCTCTCCATAACTGCTCCACCTTTGTGACCCTAGGTGATCCCACAAAGGCAAAATCTGCAGTCACTCAATTTGCAAAGCCCCCTCCTCTCCATAACTGCTCCACCTTTGTGACCCTAGGTGATCCCACAAAGGCAAAATCTGCAGTCACTCTACTTGCAAAGCCCCCTCCTCTCTATAACTCCTCCACCTTTGTAATGTTCACTCTCTGGCTTGAGGACCCCAGTACTTTATAGGAGCTCACCTATTTGTCAGTCTTTGCTCTCCTTAAAAAGTGACAGAAAAAAATCTGTCTCCTCCACTGGGTACAAAGACCTCTTTTGTGAGGGGGTCATAATGGCTCCTCTGTGGCCTGAGCTTCCTTGGGACAGAACCCAGGGAGCTCAGCCATTTGGTTAGCTTTCCTTTCTAAGTGAGGGCCATACCCCAGGAGCGGATCCTGTTCCCTGGGGAACGGTGACCCAGCCAGGCAACGCCCCCCGACCCAGGGAACTCTGCCTTCTCCCCTCCCTGCACCCCAACAAAAACCTGCTAACTACAATAACTGCCATTCTGACAGATCTTTCTTCACCACAACTCCAAGAGACCACAAATGCCAGCATTATCATTAGTCCTATTTTCCAGATATGGAGACTGAGGGTCTGAAAAATGAGGTCACTTTTCCATAGTCATCCACCTAG
Source organism: Phalanger gymnotis (assembly GCA_028646595.1). NCBI lineage: Eukaryota > Metazoa > Chordata > Mammalia > Diprotodontia > Phalangeridae > Phalanger > Phalanger gymnotis. Next base: position 27,053,831 of record CM053624.1, on the reverse strand, counting down.
TATATGGCAGGGCCAGGCTGCCTCTGTGAACCCAAAGGACAGTCCCAAAAGGAAGGAATAGGCTGAGGGTGGGGGCTGAGGATGGAGAAGCCAAGAGGTCAAGCTTGTACTCCCCTGTGGGGTCTACAATCTTGTCAGTGGGGAAGCTCTATAGTACATATGGCAACCCTTCTTCCCCTGAGGGATTCTTGTCCTCATTCCACAAATCCTCCATATGGGGAACCATCTGCTCAAAGCATAGGAAAGAGCACTGTCTCTAGAATCAAAGCATCTGGGTTCAAATCTCATCTTTGATGCTTAGTGTATTAGTAACCTTGGGTGAGCCATTTACCCATGCAAGCCCCAGGTTCCTCATCTGCAAAAAGAGGAAGCTGGACTGGGTGGCTTCTGAGGGCTTTTCCAGTTTTAAATCTATGACACTATGAGCCTTTGAACAATCTGTGGGTACCAGTGCAGCACCTGGGTTTCCATCTGGTGGTCCTCACTTTTTAAAAGTTACTTCTTGAGCAAAAGTTCTCTTTGGTGTCATAGCAATCAGGAAATGGTTAAACAAAGTGTTATCCTTGAATATCGTAGAATCTCACTGATCTAAAACAAATGACATGTATCACGGGTATAGAGAAGCATGAAAAGACTTACACCAACTGATACAAAATGAAGTAAGCAGAGCCAGGAAAACAATGGCTGCAAGGGCTGCAACAATGTAAATAGAACAACCACCATAAAATGATCAAAGCTAAATGTCACAAAGTTACAAAGAAGAAGCTTGGCCCCAGAGAGCTATGAGATGACACCTCCCCTACTCCTTTGCCAAAGTGAGCGGTCATGGGTGTGGAGCATTGCATAGAACATCAGACTTTCAACGTGTTGGTCACTTTTGCTTAATTTTTTTCTGTTCTTCCTTTTTTTTTGGAAAAAAATTCTTTGTTATAGATGATAGTTCTCTAGAAATGAGGTAGAGGGGACATACAGAGTGAGTCATAAAATGAACTCTAAATATAATAAAATTTATTAAGATAAAGAAAAATAATGCCCTGAGCACAAGTTGTCTTTACTAATGGGGGCAAGCCTACTTATGCTAACCTTGGGCCTCTTCACAGCATTTTGCATTGACCATAATTGTTATTGTTAGAAGTTCATGGCCTACGACTTAAAACCACAGAACATCACCAGAAGTAAGCAAGTATTAGAAAAGCAGCTTTTTGTGCCAAGGATCAGCTCGCAATACTCAAATCCTGACAGCATTTCCCAAACTCAATCCAGCCTGCTCTCATTCTCCCAGTCCATTCTGTCAACTTGACTCACATCCAGCCCATTGTCCTTCTCGTCTAAGGACTTGCCCAGGACTCGTGTGCTTGATAGACCATTTTGATGCCCTGCTGTTCCCACTTCATGCCCCAATCTAGACACTTGACATTCTTCATCCATTTTGTATTTTTTCCCATTTAGCTCATAAGGCCAAGCTCATTGGAGTGATTGTAGATCTGCAAAAGAGGCTTCTTTAATGTTATGGGCCTTAATGTAACTGGCCCAATGACATCTGCAAGCAAGAACGTGTAGAGGACCTCTCCATCTATAGGAAATCTCTTCTCCATTTGGACTTTGGGGAAGGCCTGGTCAGGTCAACGACAGTAACTTACCCCTTTGGTAAATACACATCTCTCTATTTTATGTCCAGCTTCATGTTAATATGCAGAAGACTGTTGAAGAAAATGATCTCTGGAGTTGCATGTATCAAGGAATCTTGTATGATCAAAATATAGGCATGGGAGACAAGACTTTAAGGCTGTATTTTGTACTTTCAAGTTAATTTTTTTTTTTGGAAGGGGGAAGGCAGGGTAATTGGGGTTAAGTGACTTGCCCAAGGTCACACAGCTAGTACATGTGTCAAGTGTCTGAGATTGGATTTGAACTCAGGTCCTCCTGACTCCAGGGCTGGGGCTCTACTTACTGTGCCACCTAGTTAGTTGCCCCTCAAGTTAATTTTTTTTTAAAAAGCCAACCAATAATAAGGACAGGGAGATCTGGTATTCTCTACGTTTTCCAGGTACTTAGGAGGCTGTTGGGTGGGATGGATAGAGCCAGGGGCCTGGAGTCAAGAACTGAATTGAAATCTGGTCTCTGACAATGACTATTTGTGTGACTCTAGGTGAGTCACTTGACCTCAGCTTGCCTCAGTTTCCTCAAATGTAGAATGAGGAGAATAATAGCACCGGCCTCCCAGGTTGTGAAGATAAAAACCATAATATTTGTAAAATAATTTGCAAACCTTAAAATACTATAAAAATGCTAGCTATTATTACTTGTGTGACTGCAAAAATCATAGGCTGCTAGATGTGGGGCTGGAAGGGACCTTGGAGGTGAGTGACTCCAACCCCGTCATTTTACAAAGGAGGAAACTGAGGCCCAGAGAAATGAGATGACTTGCCCAGGATCACATAGTTCGTGAATGACAAAGGCAGGATTCAAACTCAGGTCTTCTTGGCTCCAAGTCTGCCATACAATATCATTGGGAGTACCCACGTGGGACCTTCTGATGTTTTCAAGGGCTCCTTCCTCCAAGGTACCTTGTGTTTTCTTTATGTACACACCTCCCTCTGGGTTCATTTGACCACAGGACGGCCGACTGCTTTTCTCAGGATTCCAGGGAAAACTAGGTGTCACTCATGAGGCCCCAGTGATGGGCTCTGCATTGATTGCTGGACTTCTTTCTAGCTCTTAACTAAGGGCATTTTCTAAGAATGGCAAGGATGTCTTCTATAGAAACAATACCTCAAACTGGGGCACAATCTCTCAATACCTATACAAGAGTCCCAGGGAGAGTGGATTCAGACTTCAAGTAAAATAATAAGGAGGCATCTGCACAGGGAATCTGTGTGGCCAAAGAGGAGTTCATAGATCCTAGTTCCTAGAGGTCCTTGTCTTCCTTTGAAGCCCCTATGAGTTTTCCCTTAGGTGCAGCTCTCTGATGGACTCCCAGGGTTTTTGTCCTCCGCAAGTTCTGAAAAAAAGCTTTTTCTCGATGTGCCTCATTGATTTATAATGTTTCTCTTGGCTCCTGATGCAGACATTGCCCTCAGTCCCTAACAATGCTGATGGGGCATCCACATCTTCTAACCTGCAAAATTCACCAGGTCATAACCTGGTCAGTTCCATCACTGGACCCTCTCACACCTTTCCACAGGCAACCCCTTGGACCTCGGCAGATCTCTCTATTTCTAGCTGGCTTCATTGTCTCACATTCATTCATCTCTCCAATAACATGGTCAAAGAGGAGCAGGAGAACAGAGAGGGAAACTCTTTCTTTCCCCGAAGACATATTCTCTCTCAGGGACCTGGAACCCTCAGCTCCTGAATTTGCAGTCTCATCCAAACTAGCTTGTGGTTGGTATACATGGTCCCAAAGGCATGGCCGATTCTCAATCCCAAGATGTTTCCCATGTAACCTCATCTACTTTTATTCAGCAACTCTAAAGTTTCTGTGATTCTTTCAGATTGATTGGGGACTTACTTGTACTTAGTTTACTTTTGATTTATTAATTAATTTAATCAATACTCAATACACATAATTTAATTAATAATTATTAAATATTTAATAATTTAATATAATTAATTTAATCAAGGCACATCAAGGACTGAAGGATTGGGCCCAAATGGATCAGTCCTGACTCACCAATGATGAGAATAGCTTGTTACAAAAGCACAGGCAAATTTAGTTTGTCGTTTCCTTGTTTTTGTCCTGCTTTTTCTCCCCCATAAACCTCCATGGCACCATTTGCCCTAGTGAGTTCTCACACCAAACCTTCTCAAGCTCCTTTCTCTCCTATTACTTGTCATTATTTTGTGATGCAATACTCCTCATAAGCATCAATCAAATTCCTCTGAGAGGCTTTACAAATTAGTTTATTCACTCGACTGAAGTTACCTTTGGAAGCCATATCTCCCGGTTTGGCAAGGGGATTAAAGTGGTTGCTGTCTGAGGCAAGTGACTTCTGTCTTCTTAACCAATGTGTGAACACATTATCTGCTTAATTTAGAACTGTTCTGCCCGTGTGAATTTGAGCAGCCACTCTCCCTCTGTCTCTCGGGTCTTTCATCTCTAAAGATGGAGGTGCTAGTCTAAGTAACTTCCGAGATACCCTCTGATATTTTCCCATGTTTGTTTGGAAGCCCTCCTAGCTTAAGAAGCAGAGCACATGGGAACTGTAAAGACTACCAGAAGCCATCTGGTCCGATGGAGACAAAAATGGCGGTCGTCAGAGTGCTGATAACCCCCTTCTAAATCCTACTCATCCTTCAAGGTCCAGCTCAAGCGACACCACCAGGGACCCTTCCCTGACCACCTCAGCCAATAATGAGACCCTCTGGTCACTAAGGGTCTGAATCACTCGTGATCTTGTATTGTTCATGGGTCCATCTCATCTTGGATAGGGAGAAGGGACTTCAGGGCAAACACAAAATCTGTCTTCAAGGTCTGCCATGTGGAAGAAGGAAAAGACTTTTCTGTTTGGCCCCAAAGGGTGGCCCCAAGGAGCAATGGGTGAAAGTTACAAAGAGGTAAACTGAGTCTGGATAGGAAAAAAAAATCCTCACAACGTGAGCTCCCCTAAACTACAATGGGCTGTTTCAGAAGGACCCAATGGGCTCCCCATCACTGAAGGTCTTCAAGAAAGTGCTGTGAAGGTGTGCTGTAAGAGGAATTCCTTTTCAGGTTTTGGTCAGACTGGCCTCTAAAGTCCTTTCCTGCTCTGAATCTGTGAGTCCCTGAGCCTACCAAGAACTTTGCCTCCTATTTCCTCAATTCAGTTCCCTTAGGGCCTTGCCAGGTGAAAGCTAATCTAAATAAGTGTAATTGGAGTAATGTGTCACTGGGTAACAACAGTTTGATGATTTATCCCTCCCAGTTAATGTATTTTCATTGTGCCAGGGGCCTTGGAGATATTCAAGTCTTTTTAGTCTGTCCTGTATAGGCTCTGGAAATTCCAAGGGTAGGGATTAGCCTGATTCCTGGATCCTGATCACAAACCTTCATACTCTCACCTCTCAAACCAGTTTGTTCTCGGGGGACAGTCCCTCCCTTCATCTCCACTCTGGGAACTGGCAGAGGTTCAGAAGTGTAAGCTTGGAAATGGAGCCTCAGAGATTCGAATGACTTTGCCAGTCCACAGGATGCCCCAGGGATACTACACAGCAAAGTGGGGAGCTAAGCTGAACTCAGCCCTCACAACCGCACCTATATACCATACTCTGAAACCCAAGCCAGCAGAAAATCCATTTGGACAAGAGGGAGTGAACCAAAATGCTGGTTCTTCTATCTCCTCCCACTCCCAAGACTTCGGTCTTGCCAACGCCCTCCCCTATCCCACAGTCTCCCTCATTCTGACTTTTCACCTGATTTAGATGACAATTAGCTATAAGGACCTGATCAAATCCAAAAGAAACTTCCAAACAAGGGACTCACTCAATCCCTTCATTTTACAGATTTGGAAACTGAAGCCCAGAAAGATACAATGACTTGCCCAGGGAGGGAAGGAAAGAATAAGCCATTATTAAGTGCCTACTATATGCTGGGCACTGTGCAAAGTGCATTACAGATATTATGTCTTTGGTTGCCACATCTTAGATGTCAAATTGCAGAAGAGAAATCCAAACTCAGGGTCCATGACTCTAAGCCTGGAGTTCTTCTCAGCCCCACCTTTACATATATAACTCTATTTGAGCCTGGCTCTTCACCTGTCCTGTGTCATGGACCCTTTTGTCTGGTTATGGAAGGCTAATGGACCCTTCCTCTACATCAAACAAAACACAAAGGGAACCAATTATATTTAAATAAAATTCTCAAAATAAATTCTTCTAAAACCCAAGTTCATGGGTCCCAGGCTAGGAATCCTGGTTATGGGCAATATCATAGCACTGACCTCCCCTCTGAGCTCTAAACTCAGGTTTGTGGCTATCTAGATAGATGCTTCCCGATACCCTCCTAGGACCCAAATCTGGAGCAAGCACAAGGCCGATGGGGCCAGCAAACAGCCACTGAACTTGAACTGTGGAGAACACCAAAGAAGCCAGGGGCGCCCAAACCAATTCCCTTGCTCATTTTGTATTTCATAGATCTGACTTTGGGGAAAACTCAATGGGCAAGCAGGGAGGTTGCTTGAGTATTTATGTTGTCATCTCACTTTTCCTATTCTGCTTTACCAATCCTGCCCCAGGTTGGGCCATTCTAACTGGGGACAGAGTCTATGATGGACCTGTTACACCCCTGCCCCAATTCACCCTCTCCAGACCCTTCACATCTTCCAACAATCAAATCAAAAATGCCATTACTCCTGCAAAAGACATCTCAATCGACTATGCCCACCATCCCCAAGACTTTCCTAGCCAACATTCCCCTGCATGTGTCTCGTCCCCCAATTAGAGTGGAATTTTCTTGAAGGCAAGGATTGGATCTCTTTTGTATTTGTAACCCCTCCCCGAGTCTGAACATCCAGGACATGATAAGCACTTACTAAATGTTTTTTTGTTCATTCATTAATTCACTCACTCATTCATATAAGTCTATGATTATTATATTTCTTCTTATTATTAAATTCAGCAGATGCTAACCCAGCATTTGCCTGCACAAGATGGAGAAGCATCATGGGAGAGTGGAGAAGGGGCCAGCCTTAGAGTCCAGAAGACTTGGGTTCGAGCCCTGCCCAATCACTTAGTGTCCCAGGCAAGCCTCCGAGATGCCAAGCTAGGGGCGTATTCCCTACAGTGATGACATCACAGGTCCAGACTACAAGAACAATGCTTCAAGAACTACAAGAATTTGCATATAAATGGTCCCCATGTGAAACAGAACATGATCGGGATGAAGAAGATATCCGGGCGAAATGTCATAAGAAATGTGAGAAAGGAAAAGTCTCTTTCAGCTGGGAGATCCTGGAAGGCTTCATGGGAGAGCTGGCAGCTGAGTTGGGTCTTGAAGTGAGAGAGCTCTAGAAGTTATACCCAAAAGCACAAAGGCAAGTGAAAGCAGGCTGAGGGAAGTCAAGGGTCTGGGGTCCAGTTTGGCCGGAACACAGAGTGTTCAAAGGGGAACAGTCTGCAATAAGGCCAGGCAGGAAGACTGGAGAGGGATTGTGGGATGGCAGGCATGCCAGCCCTTCTTCAAAAGACTTTCTCCTCAGTCCTCCAAGATGCCGTACTTTCTTGGTTCTCTTCCCTGCTTTCTGTACATGCTTCTGTCTCCTCATCTTAGGATCACAGAATCCTAGATCTAGCTTTACAGGCCCAGCACCACAAAGCTTCTTTCTACCAAGGAGGGAGTCAAATCCAGGGCTTCTAGTCCCCTTGCCTAGTCCATCCTGCTGAGGACCTCAGCTTGGACATTTGCCCAGAGTTCAGAGTGGACAAAGTACAAAGTACCTCAATAGTCACTTACCTTCAGAGACTTCCTCCTTATCCTCTGCCCTCTCAAGGTACAGGTTATCCAAGGCATTGTTGAGGGACTCTTTGGAGAGATGCTGATGGTCAGGCAGGATGCTAGGCCCCCCAAAAGAGAGAGAAAGATCAAGTAAGAAACTACAGAGACAAAGGAATCTCTGGGATGTATCACAGAAAGAGCCCTGGCCTGAGAGTCAGAAGACCCGAGTTCCAGTCCTCCCTTGGCCACGGACTCCTGCACCATGACCTTGGCTAAGTCCCTTCTTATTGTGGCACCCCAATTTCCTTATCTATAAGGCTAGATCTCCTGCTTTCCTGTGCTTTCCCTGGCTCCCTTCACATCTCGACTAAAATCTCACCTTCTACAAGAAACCTCTCCTGATGCCCCTGAATGCCAGTCCCTGACCCTGGAGAGAATTTCAGATCTGTTTGTACACAGTCATTTGCATGTCGTCTTTCCATTGGACTGTGGGCTCCCTGAGGGCAGGGTCTGTGTTCTTGCTTTTCTTTGTTCCCCCAGTGCTTAGCACAGTGCCTGGCACATAGTAAATGTTTAATAAATCCCTAGTGACTTAATTTGACTGTCTCTCTCTAACTGGCCAATTTTGAAACAACCCCCATGGTATTTTCCACCCTATGTGAGCTTCATGGCTCTACTGCTCCATCTCAGACAAGGACCGGGTGGGGGGTTTGGGGCAGGGCCCAGGCCAGGAGGAGGGTAGGGAGAGGGCGAAAACCATCCTCCCCCAGTCACCGTTCATTCCCTCCCTCCTCTAAGGCCATCCTGTTGGCCTACATCCCAAGCCCCTGATTCCAAGACCCAGCCGCCTCTCTCAGGGGTGACTGGAATAATAACCACTTTCATTTCTACTGCACTCAAATTCACAAAGCGTTTCTCTCCCCTGCGCCTCATCCCCAACAGCCATGTAGAGGAGGAAACATGGGTTTAATTATCTCCATTTCATAGGTGAGAAAATGGAGACAAAGGGAAATCACTTAACCAAGGTCACACAACCCAGAAGTACCCAAACTGCAAATGAAACCCAGGCCTCTTGACGTCAAGCCCCACGGTCTTGGCACAAAGTCACGCTGCCCTCTTGATGTTGAAGGTGGTGCTAGGGACTGGAGTCCCTGACTCTGTTTGGAAATGCTGTAGCAGAAACCTGCCAGGCCCTGGCACCTTAAATTCATCATCTACCTAGAGCTGGAAAGACCTGAGCCATCATCTGGTCCTTTCAGAAGGAAGGAGGAAAGGGGAAGCGACTAGCCCAAAGTCAACTAAGCAGGAAGTGGCCGAGCTAGGAACCAGCCCCAAGTGCTCTGACTCCAAAGCCAACCAGGACTCTTTCCAAAGTGCCTTCAGTCCCCAGCATTAACCAATCTCCAGGGCCACAAGGGGACTTTTCCAAGGACAGGCAGGGTTGGCACCACAGTGGCACCATTCTGATAGAATAAGAGTTCCCTGAAGGCAGAAAGTATTTCATTTTTGTCTTCATATCCCTAACACCTCCAGCAGTGCCTGGCACGTAGTAAGCACTTAATAAAAAATCATTGACTGATACCAATCTCCTCCTTAGTTTCACCAGCAGCCACAAAGAGAAAGGCTTGCATGGGGACCTGGGGCATGGGAAGAAGGGGTACAGCATCCCAGTGGCACCATCTGGCTCAAGAATTCCTTGGCTTCCACCCTGGCCTCACAGTCACTCCATGATGAATCCTAATCTAGCCTATGCTAACTAAAGTGTCTGGCAGAATTTTTGGCTCCTGCCTCTGCCTGGTGCCTTCTTTGCCCCCTTAATCCATAGTCATTGACCTGGCAATGCTCTTGGATGACTTTGCCACTTCCACATCCCAGCCACCTAGGAGTACATGGGAGTGGTTTCCAGCCTCCTTTAGAATCACCCAAATGGTCCATATTGTCCCCTATGGAAGCTTCAACATGTTCTCTGGGATAGCAAGGGATTCCATGGGGATGCTGACCCGGGTCCACCTAGAAGACTTTCCATGGCTGAGAACACCCCTGCCCTTGGTATGCTGTCTCCATCTTCTCAGCCCAGGTGAACTGCAAACCTCTGATGGAAGGGAAGACAAGGTCACTTACCATCCTTCATCCCCAAAGATGCACACCAAAGGGCCTATTGGTGCCTGAGGTTACCAGAGGCCCAGGGAAGAGAGCAGGCATCTAGCCTCAGGAACAGTCCAGAAGCATAATATTTTGGGGGCATCTAGCCAAACCCTTATTGGAGCTAGATTCTGTTCTAAAACAAACGAGGTCATCCGGAGACTTCTTGAAGACCTTTAGGAATGAGGAACTTTCTAGTGCCTGAGAGACTCCAAGGTGGGGATCTCTACCTCTTGTCAGTTTGGGATGATTCTCATTTTTATGAAGCTTTTTCTTATATGGAATTAAAATAGGCATTTGTTGGGAGGCCAAAGGGTAAAGCCTAACTCTTTCCCCACACAACAGCAAGTCAACTACTTGAAGACATGTCTTCCCTGCTGCAAGAGAAACACCCCCAGTGCCTTCCTTTGAAGGCTCTCAACCAACCTAGGCACCCTTCTTTCTGATGCCCACAAGACCAGACCAATCCACTGTCCCTTCTCTCTTCCAAAGGCTCGCTGCAGGGAGAGGAGGGACCGTGGGCTGAGTTACCTTCTCTGAACATTCTGTCTTAATCCTTTCAGATGCAGTGGATTCAAACTGAGCTTTCGAGCCTGTATAGTCCCTCCTGGAGGAAGTCTGTTCAGAAACCTAAGATTAATTTTAAAGTGATACAAGTCAAAAGGTTAGTGGGAAGGTGTAGGTAGGAGACAGAAGACAAAGGGGGACATGGAAGTCAGGCCTGGGTCCTTGTGTTTATAAAACACTATTCCAGCTCTAGGACATAAACATCAAGATTTCCAGCCACTGTCCAGGACCTGTCTCCAGCTACTGCAGCATCCCTATGGGTTCTTCCCTTCCCACCAGGAACATGGGCCTCAGGGTCAAGAGAGGGGAACAAAATACCTGAAACCCTTCCAGGGTGAAGCAATCACAGGACTTCAATCATAAAGACCCTCAATTATCAGCCACCCTGGAGGACTCCCTCACTCTACTTCAGAAGGCAGCCAGCTGATCCATCCCCTCCCTAGACTTTACCCAGGGTGTTTATACATTTCCCACAACTGACAAGGCCAGACCTGAGGGTCAAACCATCTTCTCCCACAAGGAAGGTGTCAAAATGGAATGGGAAGGGGACCAAATCCAGAGGCAAAAGGCCTAGGTTCTAAGCAGCAGGATCCATTTCTTGATCTGTAAAAGGAGGAAGTTGAGCCAGGTGATCTCTGGGATCCCAGGCAATGTTGACATCCAAGTTCTAGGGCCCCTCCAGCTCAGACATTCTAAGTTTTCACATTCTAAGTTTTAAGTTCCTCTTCAGCTTGGACAACCTATGATTCCACAATGAATACTTGACTATAAGGAATGTTACAGAAGGAAGAACCAATACTGATTCTTTCA
>CM053624.1:27011005-27041165 GCA_028646595.1 Phalanger gymnotis | reverse complement strand
CATCAGAGTTCATCTGGGGTCATAGGTTTAAAGCTGGAAGGGACCTTAGAGTTCATCTAGCTCATTTTATAGATGAAAAAGCTAAGACCTAGATAGACATGTTGAGGGAAAATAACAAGCCCCTTAGCAGGACTGGTCATTTCCATCCCAATAGCAATTCATACTCTCAACATGCCTTTATATACACATTATTCCCTTTTCAAGGGACTCTCTTGTGGTCCCCTGTTTTCCTCCCTTGCTCTGGAATAAGGGACCTGTCACTTCAGCTCAGGTTAAAGGATGGGTCTGGAGTCACTCTATTTTGGAATTTTTTCCATTCAGACAATGAGCAGCTCAGGCCAGTCAGGAAAGACCTAGCTCAGACCCTCGGCTCAGGCTTTCCAGGTTACCCCCAACAGACCCACATTCTTCTGGTCTCTTATTCCTTGTCCTCTCTGTCCTCATTCGGAGTCTAGAGAGGCTGGGCCTCCTACATCCTGGCTGATATTGTATATCACAAGAGGCAGCTCATTTTCCTCAGTGTCTTGGGGCAGATGAGCTAAAGCTGAGAAAAACAAATTTAAACATTTGAGATGGAAATCTTCTAAAAATGCATCATGCATTTCCTGAATTTCTTAAAGCAGAATTCAACCTGAGTTAGTCAATGGAATGGAAATGTTCGAGCTAGCAGGACCTCGAAGGCCCAAGGCCTTTGCCTGACAGCTAAGGACGAGGTGGCCCAGGTTTATGGTTCATAAGCGAAGGGGCTTCTGCTGACAGATCAAGATGACACCACCCCGCCTCTCTGTGGTCCAGGACCATCACAATGAATGTGCCTTGGTTCTGAATTCTGGCTTTAGAGCTGGAAGAGGTAGATATGCATCTACGGGAGGTGGCAAGAGACAGTGGGGAAAAAATAGGCTTTGGAGTCAGACGGCCTGGGTTCAAATCCTACCACTGAAGCTTACCACCTACGGTACCTGGGGTAATTCGACTCTCAGGGCTTCATTTTCCTCATCTGTAATTTGAGGGGGACGGCAACAAGATAGCCCTGAGGTTCCTTCTAGATCTACAATCCCTAGACATGGGCTTGAATCTCAGTTCAGCTATTTGCTGTGTGACCGTGTCAAAATCACAGACTCTCTGGGTCTCCGTTTTCTCTGCTCTAAGGTAAGGAGGTTGGGTTAAAGGATCCCTAATGTCCCTTTAAATCTTTGTTCTACTCTTGCTTCTTTTGACACAGAAGGGGATGTGAAATCACTTACTCATGGCAAAACCAGAATCCAAACCCAGCAGCCCAGGTCTGACTCCAAACCCAGAGATCTTTCTACTGGCCCGCCCAGCCTTCCATCATGCCTTCATCAATTGCTGACCTATAGATAAGCTTGCCTTGACACCAAAATACCACAGAATACTGGGGTTTTTGAGTATTCATGTCTATTTTTTTCTTAAAATCATTTTTTCTGTCTTTCTGCTCAGTGAAAATGCTTCTTCCAACACCCTGTGCTATGGGTTATCAAACTAGGTGACTCAGCTTATTAGAAGCGTGTGCAAAGTAAGAGTCAACAGTCCTCCCATGAAGGATTTACCTCTAGGAGTAAAGTATATCAGTCTTAGAGGATAGACTCTGTGATGTCCCATTGGCCATTCAGGGGCTTTGTCTGCTTCCTTCCTGGTTCTTAGCACCTCTCAGAGAGAGCTCCAGCTGCCAAAGAAAGGACTTCTTCCTTGGAGAAGTGCCACCACACTATCATAATTATTATTATTGTATTGCTACAAAAGGACACCCTTCATTAAAAGACTCGGGAAGTTGGCTGAGGTCCCTGAGACAGTTGGCCACTTCCTCTGGTATTTCATCACTATTAGGTACACCAAGAATAACAGTGAATATGGCACTCAGCAGACAGTCTTGGGTACCATTCTCTCCTGAGAAGTCCTGACAAGGACAGCTGCCGGTCTGCTCGCGGAGCCCCCAAACTCCTCCTTTCCCCAGCAGGAACTGGGTTTGACTTAGAGGCCACTCCAGAGCCGGGTCACCAATTAACTGTGACATGGTCACTGGACACAGGGCAGATGCTTCACAAACATTTTTGACATAGTGATTGGGGGCTGGGCAGCGATCCAGAGGGAGGAGAAGGATAGAAAGGATTCGTTTTCCCTTTTGTGTAATCTATCCTACATCATCTAAGTTCTCAGGATAAGTTTTTCCTGCCTCCCTCCATTCCTCAGGCCACACACCGTGTCACAGAGAACCTTGAGAAGCGGAATGTTCCTAGAATAAGGAAGGCAGTGGCTCTGAATTCAAAACCACAGGACCCACTTCCAAATCCGAGCTCTCTTGCTAACCTGCGTGACATTGGGCTGACTCCTCTGTATCTCGGTTTACCCATCTGTAAAGTGAGTGGCTCACTTTAGCTGCTCTCTAGGAGCCCAAGGCAGCTACGTGGTGCCTTGGCTGGACTTCGAGCCAGGAAGACCTGCCTCAGACCCTTGCTAGCTGCATGGTCTTAGGCAAGTCAGCTGATAGTTTTCAGCCTTAATTTTCTCATCCACAAAATGGGCATAACAATAGCACCTACATCACAGCTTTGTTGTGAGGACTGAATAAGATAAAATATATGAAGCACTTTGCAAACCTTAAAGCCTTTATATGTGTTATCTATTATGTTGTTGTTAGCAATATAGCAATGACAATAATGATACTATCTAAGGTCTTAAACCCAATGATCCCAAGTTCTGAGGCCGACTCCTATAAACACCTGGAAGAGCCAGAGTTTCTTTAAAGCATGTGAGCCCCTTCCCCGCCTGGGCAGCTTGAACCCTTCTCACTTCAGCAAATGCTCATCTGGAGCAGCCGAAAGTACAGGGAAAGGGGAGCTAGCTTTGAAGTCAGAGGCCCTGGTTTCGAATCCTACATCTGTTACATAATACTTGGGTGACCCTGGACAGATAGGGTCACCAGGCCTCAGTTTCCCCATCTGAATAAAGAGCAGATCAGACCTGATGATTTCTGTGGCTCCTTCCAGGGCCAGCTAGCTCCAGGGTCCCATGATCCCATGCTCTAGACTTGTGGTAATGAGCCTACTCCCTGAATTTAGGCTGTCCCTGGAAGGTAGACAGACTCGGCCCATGGCTAGGCCGGGTCTCCAAGCCTTTCCAGTTTGGTGAAGACCTTCTGTTGACATAGCTTCTGAGAGCCCAGGTCACCTCTGCTGCACAGAGGCACCAGCTTTCACAAAAGCCACTCGTTGTCCGCGTTTAGAAAAAAAGAAAAGAAAAGTCATTAGGTACAGCTGGCCTTTAAGAGGCACTTACTTTAAAATCCGCAGTAAACCACACCTCTCTTATTTCATCTGACCCTCACAACCAGTGAGGCGTGAAGTGCATGCATCATTATTGTCAGCCCCATTTCTGAGATGAAGCTCAGAGACATGAAGGGGTTTGCCCAGGGTCACATAGCTGGGAGGTGTCTGAGGCTGGCCTTGAATGCCTTATCTAGTGCCCACTAGCTCTTGAAAGGCCCACCACCCCCAGGAAGGCTTCCCTGATCGTCCCCCAATATCACAGGCCAACAACTGATATCTGCCAGGGAGCTCACATAGGTCTTTTGGCGAGTGAGCGGATGAAGATGAAAAAGTTCCTTGGATAATACTAGGGGTGGGATGGCAAAGGGACAAGAAAAAGAAACCTGAACCCAAGGATATAGATAGGTCCCCAACTTAGGGGCCCAAGCTTGCCCCACATCTTTGGGAGCAAGAATGCCAGGCAGGGGTCTGGCTGGGGGAAGGGGAGGGAACCCATTCTCCGTGAGCAGGGAATGGGTCAGTCCATAGTCCTTACACGGTCCTCAGAATGGAGTGAGCTGACCTGAGCAGTAGGACCTTGGGCATCTTGCCCCACCAATGGCTCCTTGCTCAGCCCAGGGAGATGAGAACCAACTGCATCAGCCTGAGAACCCGAATGGTTCTGGAACAAAGATGGATGGAAGATGAGTCAGATCCCTACTAGGCTTCACCCTTACCCTGAAAAAGGAGAAGGGTGGGGTACTTCCTTCTGCCTCTGTCCCCACTTGTGGCTCTATTCTGGGGGATGACTCATGGTCTTTCCCTGGCACCATTAGTACCTGACTTCAATGCCTCCACACTCTAACACATTCAGCTTTGCACTCATACAGATCCAGCTGGGACTACGCCTTGGTTGCCTCCCGAGCTCACCTTTGACCTAGTGGCTCTCGATGTTCTCTCTGTGATCCTGGAAAGCCACCCCCCAAGCTAGGATGCTCTAGATAAATTCCTGGGGCTCATGGCTATCTTAGCTCTAGTGCCCAGGGGGTTTTGGAGGCACCAACCAATACTTTTCCCCATTCCTTCTGGACCCCTAATAACTTCCTGAATGAATTACTGTATCAGGGCTGAGCCTTGGGAGTAAATGTGAGATTTCCCAGCCTTATTTTCTGTTTCCAAGATCCAAGCACATCCACCCTATTCCCAACCTCAAATCTGGAGCCTAGGGACATGCTTTTAATAAAATAAGTAAGAACCTGGCTTGAATAGCTATCCAGTATTGAGGTACAGTTCACTAGCCAAATCCCCCTGCCCCAGGGCAGTGACCCTATCAGTGTCTCAATTGCACTGGGTTCACCTACGCCAGTCATTTTACATACTTGAGTCTCCCCATCCTCTCCTTTAGTTCAAAATCACAGATCTTGGTCACTGCTGCTAACAGCCTAGTTCCTCTCTCCCATATCCCGTAGCTCAGGAAACCTCAATTATTCCCCCTCTTGGCCTCATCATTCCCAGTCATGGCCAAGGTTAACTCACAGCAGAAGTTGCACCCAGTCAGGTGTTTGCTGCTAGGCCTAAGCATCGGCTAAGTTCTTCTGTTTGACTAGGGCTCCTCTAGGCTCCTCAGGTATTAATAGGTGAGGCCTTCTGCATCACCTAGGCACTAAATCTGTGAATGTGGGAGTTGCCACAGGTGACAATGGGAGGGGAATATGAGGGTGGGGTGTGGAAAGATCCACCCTTGTCTAGACTGGATTGACTTTCCCCAAAGCAGGCCTGTTGGCTGCTGGGATGGGGGTGTGTCCCTCCATGCTTAGCCCTGACCTCTGTGACAGATGTTCCAGCTGCCCACCTGGAGAGCCGCAGCAGGGCAGGCTGATATTTTGCAAATGCCCAGAAAGATCTGGAAGAGGTGGAAGGGAGAGGAAAGGAAGTGGGAGAGGGAAGAAGGTAGAATCACTCCCAGGTGCAGCAAGCTCGCCAGCCAGGAGGCAGAGGAAAAGCTGTGGGTGGGCCCCATTTCTGGCGGGATAGCCTGGGGACAAAGATGATGGAATGGCAGCTCAGTCTTCAGCTGAGGGGAGGGGGTTTGGGAGTCCTGGAGGAACAGAGCGCTTATGTGGAGGAGGGAAAGGGTCAGGCAAGCAAGCTATGATCCTGACAGAAACTTGGCAGTTTGGATAGGGGGGAAGGGTGAGCGGGAAAGGGTGTCTTTTGGGAAAAAGCCTGTTCTGAACTGCCCAGACAATGCAGCAGTTGGGATGAGCTGAAGTCTTCAGAGTCAGTCAGCCACCCCTGCCCCTTCCTACCCTACCTCCAGCTGTCCCTGGCCCCCGAGGAAAGGGCATAGAAACCCAAAAAGCCCGACCGGCCTCTTTAAATAGGGCCACTTCTTTGTGGACTGCCATGATACCCTTCCCAAAAGATGCATGGAACCCCAAACTCCCTCCTAGCCTCCTCAGGGACATAGCAACACTGTCCAAACCCTTTAGGCCAGCCTCCAACGTGTTTATACACACCCAATAAAACTCAGGTGAAGGAAATGAGGCATCTTCATGGCGTCTTTTCTCATCATTCATTGCCCCTCTTCATCTCTTCCACCCTGCCCCCAGCCCCAGGCTCAAGCCTCACCTCCAGCTCGGAATCACAGAATCTCACATTTGGAAGGACCCTCAGCCATTCCCATTCAGCCTGTATATATGAGCAGGAATCCTCTCTCTAACACCCCAGAGAAGCAGCCATCTAGCCTTCTTAAATATCTTCAGTGACAAGGACCTCATTTCCAGATCCAGGATGGTGTAGTGTAAAGAATGCTAGAATCAGAGTTGGAGGAGATCCTGGCTCACATCCTGACCCTGATTCTTCTTAGCTCTGAGACCCTTATTATTAGAATCAATTACTCACAGGATTGTTGAGGGGGTTTCTTTTTGGGGGGGGGGCAGTGTGTTAAAGTAGACCTGTGATTTCATTGGCACGGGGAGCATCCAGTGGAGAGCCCCTACAGTATGGACCAGCTCCTCTGAAATTCAATCTTGGAGAATTGCCTCAGACCCTGGGATACAACCACGTCTTGCTGAGGATTACACAACCAGAGTGTCAGAGTGAGCCTGACTATCCCTCAACCTAAGCTGTTCTCTCTAAGCTACCAGTGAGCTCTTAATGGCCAAATCTAATGGTCTTTTCTCAATCCTGACCCTTTTTGGTCTGTCTGCTGCCTTTGACGATGCTGATCGCCTCCTCCTGCCGATATTCTCTCCTCTGGATTTTCATAACCCTCCTGCTCTCTCCTGATCCTCCTATCCATCTAGCTGATCATCTTGGTTTCCTTCTCTATTTCTCACTCTTACCTTGGGTGTCCCCCAAGGCTCTGGGCTCCCTTCTCTTTCCTCTCTACATTTTGTCTCAATATTTTCCATGGGTTCAGTGATCATCTCAAGGTAAATGATTCCTAGGGAAACAATGGAAAAGGAAGAGAACAAGTGTGTATATAGCACCTACTATGTGTCAGGTTATTATGGTAAGTGCTTTTTGCAAATATTATCTCATTTGCTAATTCCCAGATCCATATATCCAGCCTAGTCTCTCTCCTGAGTCACAACCAAACATGTCCAGCTACCTCTTAGACATCCCAAATTGGATCTTACAGGCATCTCAAACTCAACGTGTCCAAAACAAAACCTATTATCTTTCCCCCAAAACTTTCCCTTAATCTGAATTTCCCTATCACAACCATCCTCCCAATCACTTGGGCTCAAACCTGGGTGCCATCTTTGACTCCTCCTTCACCCGATGTGTCACTGCCCCATGGCCAAATCTTGCCACTTCTACCTTTGCGATTGCTTTTGGATGAGTCCTCTCTTCTCCACTCCCACAAGTGCACCTCCATTCAGGCCCTCATCGGCTCAGGTCTGGACCATTGCAGAAGCTAGAAGGTTGATCTCCTTCCTTCAAGAGCCTCTCTCCCACAGGAATCTTTCACTCACATGCCAATGTGGCTTTTCTAAATCTAACCACATCACCCCTATGCTCAAGATGCTCCCATGGCTCGCTATTACCTTTGGGATCAAAAGAAAATTCTCTATTGGGTATTTAAAGCTCTTTATAAACCAGTTTCTTCCTACCTGTGTTCCCTCTGACATTACACAGCTTGTAAGCACATAGTTGTGTGAATGTTGTCTCTCCCATTAAGGTGTAAACTCCTTCGAATTAGGGACTCTTTTTGCCTTACTTTGTATCCCCAGCACTTATCCCAGTGCCTCCCACATAGTAAAGGCCTCATAAATGCGTGTCACCTGACTGACTGGCCCTTCAGCTTTCTTTTACCTTGTTCCTCCAGTACTCAATAATCCAGCTGCCCTAGTGTTTTTTTGCTATACCTCAAACATGCCACCTAATTTCCCATCTCTGGGCTTTTGCCCTGGCTGTTCTGCATGCCTGGATTTGTCTGACCTTTCGTCTATACCTCTTAGTTTTCTGTGCTTCCTTCAAAACTCAGCTCAAATCCCACCTCTTGCCTTTCCCAGTCCCTCCCAGCTTATGGAGCCTTCTCCTACGACCTTTCATTACCCTTGGATATGTCTTGTTACATATGAGTTGTCTCTCCCATTAGACTGTTAGCTCACTGAGGTCAGGGACATTGGCTTTCTGGATGTTTCCTGAACAAGATACCCCATCTCTTGGCTCCAGGCATTTTCTCTGGCTATCCTCCATGCCTGGAACATTCTCCTCCTCATCTCCACCTACTGGCTTCCCAGGCTTCCTTCAAGTCCCAGCAAAAGTCTCATCTTCTATAGGAAGCCTTTCCCAACTCCTCTTAATCCTAGTCTTTCCACTATTAGTTATTTCCTATTTGCCTTGTCTATAGTTTGTTTGCTTATCGTTTCTTCCACTAGACCGTGATCTCCATGGCCCTCTAGGTTCTCACATGCAGCCCTTTGAATGAATCCAAACCTCCCCACCCATTGATTAGACTTTGAGTCAGGAAGACCTGATTTAATAACACCTAAGACACTTACTAGATGTGTGACTGAGCAAGTCATTTAACCTCTGTGTACCTCAGCTTGGCCTCTAAGGCCTCCTCCAGCTCCAAATCTATGATCCTTTACTGAGCTTAGGCTGAGATGACAGAAAGAAAATGTCTACAATGTTAGTCTCGGAGATAGCCATACCTTAGACTGCTTGTGAACCCAGGAGAGAGAAACTTAAAAGGAAACGAGTCAGTAGCATTAAGAGTTAGAAGATGTTTGTCTAAGTAGCCTGATGTCAGCTTATGTTGTTGTCTTCTCCTGCCCATTTCATTTGGGGCCACTCTAATGGTTAGGCAGTTTTTTCTTCAATCAAGACAAAAGGCAATTTCTATAATGCCTGTTCTTTTTCTGGTTGATGTTTCCTAGAGCTCTTGTGTGTGCTCTGGAAACAAAGGGCCTTTCCATACCCTTTGTGGGCTGATGCCCTTGAGAACTGGCCTAGGGTGAGTAGAAGCCTCTAAAAGCCACCAAGTATTCAGTGCACTCCCTCTTCAATCATCAGTACTTGGAGGAGCCACAAGGACGGATGGCTTTGGGAAGGACAGGTGAGATCATGTCTCCTACATACTAATCATGAGGCCATAATTACATGTCAGCTAAGAGGCTCCCCCAGCAGAGGAAACATCTCCAACCCTCCAATCAATTCCTAAGCAGCCAGGAAGAGGGACAAGTTTAGACAGGAAGTCATCCGGCCTCCTTCCTTTGTCCTATATGGTACAGCTTTGGAGTCTACCATATTCTCATGCGTATTCATTCAATCAATCAATGAGCATTATTGAGCACCTACTATGTGCCAGGCACTCTACTAGGCACTGGAGATACAAGTATGAAAAATGAGACAATCTGTACTGGTAAGTAGCTCACATTCTAATGAGGGAGACACAAAAATATATATATATATATGGAAGTTACTGCAAAAATATAAAGCAAATAAATAAAAATATATACAAAGTAGTTGAATACAGGGTAGCTTAAGAGAGAGAATACCAGCAGCTGGGGGAGACCAGGACTCATTATCTTTCCCCTCAAACTGTCCCCTATCCTGAATTTCCCAATCACATTCATCTTCCCAGTCACCCAGGTTCGCCACCTTGGTACTGCCCTCCACTCCTCTCCAGCCTCATTCATGCCATGTACCTAATCCAGGAGTGGGGAACCTATGGCTTCAAGGCCACATGTGGCCCTCTAGGTTCTCAAGTGCAGCCCTTTGATGGAAGTCCCTTACCCATGTTAGCCCAAGGCAGCCACTTCTGAATTGCTCAATTGTCCAGAAACTTCCCCAATCTTCGGAATTTCCATCTACTGCTCCTAAATCTTGCCTCTAGGGCAAAGCAGGACAAGGTGATTGGAGTGACACAAAAGACTGCCATCCCACCCCCTAGGCTAAATGCCCCCCACTTCCTTCGAGTCACCTGGATCGTTCTGTATCAGTGGAAGGAGTTTCAATGGGGAGAGTTTCCTGAGCCAATAAAATCCTAGAAACCCCAATGATCATAGATAGGCTGTCTAGTCCAGTCCTCTCCATGTACAGATGAGAAAACTCAGCCCTAAGAAAGGGAAAAGACTTGACCAAGGTCACACAGATAGGTCATGAGTGTCCCAGGCGAGTTTTGAAACTAAGTTCTCTGGCTCCGGATCTGGCTCCTTCCACTTTGCCGAGCCACATCCACATCACGAGTTTGGAAAAACACCCCAATAAACTGAAGAGCGAGCAAAGGAGAGAAAGCGCGCTGATAGAGTCCACGCTGGAGCTGTATGAGGAGGGGCTGAAGGGCTGGGGGTCCTTCTTCTGGGCAGGAGAGGGCAGCTTTCTTCCAGCATTCGAAGGATTGGCACAGGGCAGAGGGATTCAATCTGTTCTATTCCATCCCAGAGCTGGGGAAAGCCTGACTAGATGCTGCCCAAAAGGCAAACCGAAGCTGGATGCAGAGAAAAGCTTCCTAAACGTATAGAGCCACCCAACAATAGAAGGAAGCACCTTCGAGGGTACTGGGGTCTTCCACGCTGGAGGGCTTCTAGCCTTAAAGGCCTGAGTTCATCAAATCCTAGCCTTGACATTTGCTACCTATGTAAAGTAGAGGAGGGAACAGCATTTATTAAGAGCCTACTGTGTGCAGGTGGTCCTCATAACAACCCTGGGTATTAAATAGGTGCTATCTTGGTTCCTATTTTAGAGTTGAGGGAAACTGAAGCAGACAGAGGTTAAGTGACTTGCCCACAGTCACACAGCTAGTTAGTGTCCAAGGATGGATTTGAACCCTGCAGGTCTAACTTCAGGCCCAGTGCTCTTTCCATTTTATCACCTTGCTAGACTGGGCCTCAGCATTTCCAGGCTCCTTCCTCGCTGGAGGTGGAGTACTTTGGCTGTAGTCAGAATGGAAGGGGTGACTGATCCTTCCTGCGGCAGCTCCGTGGAACATTTATTTAGGACAGAATGCAAGCACCCTGAGGATGGGGGCCCTTTCATTCTTTGTATTTGCATCCCCAGAAGCCAGCACAGTACCTGACACAGAGCACAGACTTCATAAATACGAGTTTACAAGATTACATGTGGCTGTACACTAGAGGGAGCTAGGTGGCGCTAAATAGAGCACCTGGCCTAGAGTCAGGAAGACTGCTATGTGACCCTGGCCAAGTCACTTAACCTTGCTTGTCCGTTTTCTTATCTGTAAAATGAGCTGGAGAAGGAAATGGGAAACCACTCCAGTATTTTTGCTAAGAAAATCCCAAATGGGATATAGCCCAGGGCAAACAGGCAGCCACCACATGCTTCGGCATAGGCCCAGGGAAATGCAGAAACACCCCACTGCCTCAGCAATACCAGACACCAGCACTAGGATCCCAGCTCAGCACTAGGTAAGCTGCCAGCCCCCCTACAGCCTTCATCAGCCCTGGCCACCCCCCCACCCCATCTCTCAGCACAGCACCAGATATGAGGGTCCGCTATGGGCCTCAGGGCAACATCAGAGCAGCACCAGACAAACAGCCAGGGCCTGCAGCCCCTGGCACAAGAAGCCTGAGACAGTGCCCCTCCCACCCCAGGAGCAGAGGTCAAATGTAAAAGAAAGGGAAAAAGCCAAAAAAGATGAAGCAAAAAAAAAAAAAGCAAAAATAGAATTTGACCATAGATGTTTATTATGGTAACAGAGAAGATCAAGATACAAACTCAGAAGAGGACACCAATGTCAAAATACTTGTGGGCAAAACCCCATAGAAAAATCAGAAGTGGTCTCAAGCCCAGAAAGAACTCAGAGAAGAGCTCAAAAAGGATTTAAAAGAGAGGTAGGAGAAAAAATGGGAAAAGAAATGAGAGTGATACAAAAGGATTACGAAAAAAAAAAACAATTGCTTAAAAAGTAGAATTGGCCAAATGGAAAAGGAGATACAAAAATCCACTGAAGAAAACAACACTTTAAAAAGCATAATTGACCAAACAGTAAAGAAAGCACAAAATCTAACTGAGGAAAAAAATAAACTCTTTAAAAGTTAGAATTGGGCAAGTGGAATCTAATGGCTCTATGAGACATCAAGAATCAATCAAACAAGTTCAAAAGAATGAAAAAAGAAAAAAAAAGAAAGTATAAAATACCTCATGGGAAAAACAACTGACCTGGAAAATAGATCCAGGAGAGACAATGTCAGAACCATTGGACTCCCTGAAAGCCATAATCAAAAGGAGGACCTGGACAGCATCTTTCAAGAAATTATCAAGGAAAACGGCCTTGATATCTAGAACCAGAGGGCAAAATAGGTATTAAAAAATCTACTGATCACCTCAGGAAAGAGATCCCAAAATAAAAACTCCAAGGAATGTTATAGCCAAATTACAGAGCTACCAGATCAAAAAAAAAAAAATACAGCAAGTGGCCAGAAAGAAACAAACAAACAATTCAAATATCAGAGAGCCACAATAAGGATTACACAGAACTTAAAAGCTGCACCATTAGAGGATTGAAGGTCATGGAACATGATATTCCAGAAGGCAAAGGAGTTAGGACTACAACCAAGAATCACTTATCCAGTAAAATCAAGCATAATACTTCAAGGAGGAAAATGGCTATTAAATGAAATAGAAGGATTTCAAGCTTTTATAAGGAAAAGACCAGAATTGAACAAAGAAATTGATATCCAATATCGAGATCCAAGAGAAGCCTAAAAAGGTTTATAAAAAAAAAAGGAAAAGAAAACATAAGGGATTCAATGGAGCTGAACTGTTCACATCTCTACATGGAAAGATGATACTTGTGATTTTTTTTGATACTTGTAATTCTTAAAAATTGTATTACTAATAGTACAGCTAAAAGCAATATATATAGACAGAGGGTATGGGTATGAAGTGAATTTGAGGGAATGATATAAAAATAATTAAGGGATGAGAAAGAGGAATACACTGGGTGCAGAAGGAAAGGAATGGTAGAACGGGGTAAATTATTTCACATGAAGAGTCATGAAAAACTTATTACAGTAGGAGGAAAGATGGGAGGATGGGTGATGGATATCACTTGAACCTTACTTTCATCAGTATTGGCTCAAAGAGGGAATAATATACACAATCAGTTGAATGTAGAAATCTATCTTATCCAACAGGAAAGTAGAAGGGAAGGAGATTAAGTAAAGTCCCCTGTAGTGACTGACAGAAGAGAGGGCAGACTGGGGGAGGTAGTAGGCCGAAACAAAATACTGTTGAGAAAGGAAAGCGCAAAAGGAGAGAGTACAAACAGGAGGAAAAATAGGATGGAGGGAAATGCAGCTAATAATCATAACTGAATGTGAATGGGATGAACTCTCCCATAAAACAGAAGCAGATAACAGAGTGGATCTAAAACAAGAATCCTACAAAATCTTGTTTACAAGAAACACATTTGAAGCAGAGAAACACACAGAATAAAGGTAAGGGGCTAGAACAGAATCTATTATTCTTCAGCTGAAGTAAAACAAGGGTAACAATCCTGATCTCAGAAAAAGCAAAAGCAAAAATTGACCTAATTAAAAGAGATAAGGAAGGAAACTACATCTTGAAAAGGTTTAATATCAACATTAAAGATAATGCACCAAGTGATATAGCATCCATATTCTTTTTTAAAATTTATTTTTTTATTTTTAGTTTACAAGTTTTTGAGTTCCAAATTTTCTTCCCCTCCCTATTCTCCCTACTCCCTGCCACAATGGCATGCAATCCAATATAGGTTCTACATATACCTTCACATTAAACTTATTTACACAATAGTCAAGTTGTAAAGAAGAATTATAACCAATGGAATGAACCATGAGAAAGAAGAAACAAAACCAAAAAAGAAGAAAAAAAGAGCAAGTAGTTTGCCTCAATCTGCATTCAGACTATGTAATTCTTTCTCTGGATATGTAGCTTTTTCCATCATGAGTCTTTTGGCGCTGTCTTTGAACCTTGTATTGCTGAGAAGAGCCAAGTCTATCAAAGTTAGTCATCACAGATACTGTGTGTCAGTCATCCTGTATAATATTCTCCTGGTTTGGCTCCCCTCACTCAGCATCAGATCATGTAAGTCTTTCCAGGTTATTATGAAGTCTGTCTGTTCCTCATTTCTTATAGCACAATAGTATTGCATTACATTCATATATCCTAATTTGTTTAGCCATTCCCAACTGATGGGCATCTCCTCGATTTCCAATTCTTTGCCACCACAAAAAGAGCTGCTATAAGATTCTTAAAGGAGAAGTTAAGTGAGTTACAAGTTCATGACCAAATAAGAGATAGAGTATTATGTAAAATGTAAAATAGATAATTTTGATTATATTAAATTAAAAAGCTTTTGCACAAACAAAACCAATGCAACCAAGATTAGAAGGAAAGCAGAAATCTAGGAAACAATCTATATAGCAAATATCTCTGATAAAGGCCTTGTTTCTCAAATATATGGAGAATTGAGTCAAATTTATAAGAACACAAGCAATTCCCCAATTGCTAAATGGTAAAAGGATATGAACAGGAAGTTTTCAGATGAAGAAATCAATGCTATCTATAGGCATATGAAGAAGTGCTCTAAATTACTTTTGATTAGAGAAATGCAAATTAAACAACTCTGAGGTACCACCTCATACCTATTAGATTGGCTAATATGACAAAAAGGGAAAATGATAAACATTGGAGAGGATATAGGAAAGTTGGGTCACTGATGTACTGCTGGTGGAGTTGTGAACTGATCTAACAATTCTGGAAAGCAATTTGGAATTTTGCCTGAAGGACAATCAAACTGTGCATAACCTTCGATCCAGCAATACCATTACTAGGTCTGCATCCCAAACAGATCATTCAAAAGGGAAAAGGACCTACATGTGTAAAAATATTTATAGCAACATTTTCATGGTGGCAAAATATTGAAAATTGAGAGAATGCCCATCAACTGGGGAATGGCTGAACAAGTTGTGATATATGATTGTGATGGAATATTATCATGAAATAAGAAATAATGAACAGATAGATTTCAGAAAAACTGGAAAGACTTATAAGAACTGATGCAAAGTGAAATGAGCAGAACGAAGAAAACATTGTACCCAGTATCAGCAACGTTGTGTGATGATCAACTATGAATGATTCAGCTCTTCTCAGAACACAATGATCCAAGACAAGTACAAAGGACTCACAAAAAAAGCTACCCTCATCCAGATAAAGAAACGATGGACTCAGAATGTAGATTGAAGCATACTTTTTCTACTCGCTTCATTCTTTTTGTGTTTTTTCCTCTTTGATCTTTTTTTTTCTCACAACTGTGACTAACATGGAACATGATAGCACATTATAACCTCTGTCAAATTGCCTACCATTTTAGGAAGAGGAGGGGGGGAGGGAGAAATATTTGGAACATAGTTGGAAAAACAAAATATTATATTAAAAAAAGAAAAGAAAACCCTAAATGGGATCACAGAGAGTCAGACATGACTGAATAATGATAATATGCTGATTAGATCTAGGACATTCTGTACATTCACTGGCATTGGATCAATTATCTCCAACTTGTTTGTATTCAGTAAGACTTTATCTACATCTTCCTCAGTAAAGACTTTCATGGGTAAGTCATTCTGTCCTTGCATCTGTCTGCTAGCTCTTCTGTCAATTGATAAACATTTATTAAATGCCTACTACATGCCAGCACTGTGCAAAGGACCAGTGACAGAAAAAGAAACAAAAGACAGTTTCTTCCCTTAAGCAGCTCACAATCCAGTGGGTGAGACAACAATATTATATACAAGGTAAACAGAAAATAATTAACAGATGGAAGACACTAGAATTAAAAGGGGTTGGGAAAGGCTTCTGCGGAAAGATAGCATTTTAACTATGTTTTAAATAAAACCAGGGAAGTGAGGAGGTAGAGGTGAGGAGAGAGAGCATTCCAGGCATGGGAGACAGAGAAAATGTCCCGAACTGAGAGATGGAATGTCTTATCTGCTCAATAACCAGGAGGCTGGTGTCACTGGATCAGAGAGGAGATGTTAGAGGACAAGGTGTAAGAAGACAGGAAAGATAGGAGGAGGCAAGGTTATAAAGGGCTTTGAATGCCAAATAAAGCAGTTTGTATTTGCTCCTGGAGGTGAGAGAGACCCACTAGAGTTTACGGGGAAGGGGAGGGGAGGGGCGCAGCGTGACATGATCAAAACTGTGCTTTAAGAAAGTCACTTTAGTGGCTGAATGGAGAATGGACTGGAGTGGGGACAGACCTGAGGCGGGCAGATCTCCCAATCAGGCAATTACAATAATCCAGGTTTGAGGTGATGAGGGCCTGTACCAAGGTAGGAGCAGTTTCAGAGGAGAGAAGAAAGTGTATCAAGAGGTGTTGCAAAGACAAAATCAACAGGCCTTGGCACCATATTGGATGTGAGGGATGAGAGAGAAGGAGGAGTCCAAGATGACTCCTCAGTTGTGAGCCTGGGGGATTGGGAGGGTAGTGTTGCCCTCAATAGTAATAGGGAAGGGGAAGGCAAGTTTAGGGGGAAGATAAGGAGCTCTGTTTTGGACATGCCAGGTTTAAGATGTCTACAAGATATCCAATCTGAGATATCTAGAAGGCCGTTGGAGGTGTGAAACTGGAAGTCAACAGAGAAGCTAGGGTGGCCGTGATGATCAATTCAACCAGAATTTAATAATTACCTGCTGTTCCTTCGAGGGCCTGTACTAACCCCTGAGGATGCACAGACAAAAGTGAAACAGCCCTTACCTTCAAGGAGCTGGGATTCTACTAGAATACACACACACACACACATACACACACATGCACGCACAGGCACATGTACATGTACACACAGAATCAGTCCCAATCTCAGACCTAGTAGAGACCTCAAAGACCACCTAGTGATACCCACTTCTGACCTGGAATGCCTCTATCCCACCCTTAGCCAGTGGCTATTCCCTCTTTGCTCCAACACCTTCAGTGACAGGGAGCCCACCAACCCTAGGGTCAGATCGTGTCACTTTTTTTAAAGTTTATTTTTATTACCATCTTTCGTCTTCATGCTACCTTAGCTTCTCCCATATTCTTTCTCCATCCCTGTCTCTCTTACTTTCACATTCTTTCTCTCTCTCCTCTCCTACATCACCTTCCCATGATTTACGTGTCTCTCCTTTCTTAAAGCTAGCCATGAGGAGTGGCCACTGGGCTGTGGGCCATCCTTTCCCTGTGCTCTCTTCAGACCCATCTGCATCTCCTCCTGTGCAGTGACCTGTCCTTGTTCTCCTGTAACTCCTCCTCCTCCTTCCCTCTTCTTATGTGACTGACCCCTTTAGCTCCTTAGTCTGGGGAAGCCTACGGACGCTTTCTCTTTTATTTTTCTGGGGTGGAGGAAGCAATCAGGATTAAATGACTTGTCCAAGGTCACACAGATAAGTAAGTGTCTGAGGCTGGATTTGAACTCAGGTTCTCCTGACTCCAGGTCAGGTGCTCCAGCCACTGTGCCACCTAGCTGCCTGCTATGGACCCCTTCTTGGAAGTAGGTTTTTAACTGCTTAAAATAAAGAAGTCCAACCTGCACTGGAGAAGGACTCTTTTCTACAAAATTTCCTTAAAGGGGTAATCCAGTCTCTGCCTGAAGGCCTCTAAGGAGTGAGAACTCTCTGCCTCCCAAGGAAGCCCATTCTTCTTTGGGACAGCTCTACTTGTTAAGAGGTTTTCTTTAAAAATGACAAATGCTGGAGAAGATGTGGAAAAGTAGAGACACTAATGCATTGTTGGTGGAGTTGTGAACTGATCCAACCATTCTGGAGAACAATTTGAAACTATGCCCAAAGGGCTATAAAACTGTACATGCCCTTTGACCCAGAAATACCACTACTTGGTCTGTATCCCATAGATACCAAAGGAAAAGGAAAAGAACCCACATGTACAAAAATATTTATAGCAATTCTTTTTTGCAGTAGCAAAGAATTGGAAATTGAAGGGATGCCCATCAGTTGGGGAATGGCTGAACCAATTCTGGTATGTGAATGTAATGGAATAGTATTGTGCTATAAGAAATGACAAGGGGAATGGTTTCAGAAACACCTGGGAAGACTTATATGAACTGATGCAGGATGAAGTGACTGGAACCATGAGAACATTGTACACAGTAACAGCAATATTGTAAGAGTGGTCAACTGTGAAAGACTTAGCTACTCTGATCAATACAATAACGCAAGACAATTTTGAAGAATCTATGATGAAAAATGCTATCCACCTCCAAAGAGAAAACTGATGAACTCTAAGCATATTTTTCTTTCTTTGTATTTTTGCCTATTTTTTTGCAACATGATTAATATATGTGACTCACGTGTATAATTGATATATTGCTTACCTTCTAGGGCAGGGACTGGAGGGAGGGAGGGTATATGGAACTCAAATTTTTAAAAAAATGAATGTTAAAAATAATTTTAATGTTTTCTTTTAAAATGAATTGAAATCTGTTTTCCTGTAACTATCATCAAAAGTGTGTAACAGACAAAAATGTCTGTCAACTCTAGCAAAGACACATTGAAAATATTTCATGTTTTGGACAAAAAAAAAACAGCATCAGTGGATATTATGGAGCTATTTCAAAATCTGGACGTCTTATTGCATATTTAGCCCCTGCAATGTTTTAGATTTAAAAATAGAGTATGTGAGAATTCACTTTAAAAAACAAAACCATTGAGAAAGTATCATAATGTACATGTAGCTTTTAATCAAAACAATTTTGAAAGTTGGCATTAAGTTGACTTACATGCCTTAAAATACATGTATGTGTTCCTTTGGACAACATCCCATTGTGACACTAGACTTGAGGTTCTGGATCACTTGGAAAATTAAATACATTCATTGACTGGTGTAAAAGAGCTGCTGAATCCCAAATTGTTTGATTTTTCAAAAATATAGTCTAATTTGTTCCTTGTAGTCAGTATTTCAAAAATCACATTTTTTCCTCTGTCTTTTTTCCCTAGGAGCTAATACAAATCCATTGTTGCCATCCAATAATTCTCTGGTATTTGCTTTAATAGATAAACTGGCAGTGGCTGAAGTTAGGAAATGGTCCTTGACTGACATGCTTTGGAAAATCATCTGTGAAGTGAATAAATAAACATGAAAACTCTCCAAGCCTAAACCCCGCCTAGTTTCATCTTCTGAGGCCAAATCAAGTAAATTGAGCCCTCTCCCCCTTCAGAGTCAAAGGCAGCTACAACATTCCCTAACTCTTCTCCAACCTGTTCAGCGCTTTCAATTGAACATGCTCCACATGGCATAGGATTCCACCTCTGGGGGCCACTACCCATGGGACCTTGGGACATGGGACCCTGGGCAAATCACCTTCTCTGAGTTTCATTCCCTTCTCTAGAAAGTGAGGGCGTTAGGCTAGCTGGCCTCTATGGCCCCTTCCAGATCTCTACTTAAGATCCTCCCATTCTTTTCCTTCCACTCCCCTTACCATCTTGCACTGATTTCTCCATGCTGTCTGACTTGTTGATGTCCCTTCTCAAATATAGCAGCAAATTACAGTTATGGGATTGGAGCTTTGGAGGTCCAACCCATACATAATAGAACCCCTCGTTATCACCTACGAGTGCTCATCCAGTCTCTTCTTGAAGACCCCAAGGGGAGGGAACTAAACACCTTTGGAAACAGCACTTTCCACTTTGGGAAGGCTCTAATGGTTAACAGGTTGCTACCAACATCATGGATAAACCTGCCAGTTTGCAGCCTCCCTTAGCCGTGCCTTGTCCTGCCCCCAGAGCCAAACAGATCCAATCTAACCCTTCCTCCATGTGGCAGCCCTTCGAATACTTGTGCTCAGCTGTCTTGTTCTCCCACTGAGTCTTCTCTTCCCTGAGCTCTACGACCCCAGCCGCTTCGGTCATCAAATATGGAAGTGAACTGAGACCTCCAGGAGTGATCTGACCAGAGCAGGTGACAGTGGGACACAGCACAGAGTCAACCAGCTAAGACAAGTCATCCTGAAATCTTGACCCATCCGCGGGATTTCAGAGGTAGGAAATGACTTCTGGAGTCATCAGTTCTAACTCATTCCTAAATGAAGAGCCTCTACAAGATAGCAGATCAGGGTCCCTCAGCCTCGTTAAGAGCTTCCTTGAGGAGGAGCTCCCCATCTCATGAGGCAGCCCTTCCTTTCCACTTGGAAAGTCTTCCCTTCTCTCCTTCACCTCAGAATCTTACTTTCAGTATCTTGTTAGGGGCCACCTCCTCCAGGAAGCCTCCTTTGACCTCGCTGGTTGCTAAAGCTCTCTCCTACCTTTAATCATCCTGTACTTACTTATCTATGTCCAGGCTGTACCTTCCTCTCCATATTTTCTCCTAAAATGGGGGAGATGATACTTTAACTACCATCCTTATGGAGCTGTTGTGCAAATGTTGCATGAGTGTATGATGATCTGTGTCCCAGAATGATCTCTAGGGCTCCAGTGTTCCAAGAACTGAAGGAATTGTGCCAACACCAGAAGAAAGTAAGAGGAAGGGAGCTGCAGGGGTGATGAGGAAAGGGAAAGACCATGGATTTGCAGCCCCGCAGAACGGCATGTGCCAGGCAGAGGTCCCACTTGCCTGAGTCTGGGCAGGGTAAAACCAGCTGTTCCTATAGGCATAGTTAACCCTGGACAGACTAGTAGAAGGGAGAGGTTTGATTCAGAACTGTTTAGACATGTCATAGACCTACAGTTAGATCTTGCTTTACAAATGAGGAAATTGAGGCATAGGTTGTACAATTATCTTATTGGATAAGTGTCAGAGATTGAATTTGAGTCCAGGTTTGATGATTCCAGAGGCAGCACACTTCCCACTACCTCAGCCGATGGTGTAATAAAGAGGGTGCTGAGCCTGGAGTCAGGAAGATCCGAATTCAAATCTAGCCTCAGGCTAGTGTGACCCTGGGAAAGTCACTGCATCTCTCGCAGCCTGTTTCTGCATCTGTAAAATGAGGATAATAATAACTTGCTTCCCCAAGTTGTTATGAATATCAAAAGGGCTAATGTGTAAAGTGCTTTGTAGATCTTAAGATACAACATAAGCATGAGCTATTATTAGTTAATACCATATTGTAGTGGTTAGTGCACTGGACTTGGAGTCAGGAAGAGCTGGGTTCAAATCCTACCTCAGATATTTATTATCTGTGTGACACCAGACAAGCCACTGTCTGTGCCTCAGTTTGCCCATCTGTATGGACTGGCCTTCATTGGATTTTTTGGCTTTAACTCTATGGTCCTAAATACAGAAAAACCTTCTAAACACTGAGTGATATCCAAAAGGAGAATGGGCTGCCTTGGAAAGCAATGAGTTCCCTCTCCCTAGATTTTTCTAAGCAGAAATGGAATGACCCCTGGTCAAAGAGGTTACAGGGTAAATCTCGGTCACTTGGAGCATTTCCAGATCAGAGACTCTGTGATTAGAACCCAGGTCTTGAAGGGTTAACCTGAAAGAGAGGGGCAACTAGGTGGCTCAGTGAGTAGAGCACCGGCCCCAGAGTCAGGACGACCTGAGCTCAAATCCAGCCTCAGACACTTGACACATGTACTAGCTGTGTGACCTTGGGCAAGTCACCTAACCCCAATTGCCCTGCCAAAA
Organism: Phalanger gymnotis; assembly: GCA_028646595.1. Classification (NCBI taxonomy): domain Eukaryota; kingdom Metazoa; phylum Chordata; class Mammalia; order Diprotodontia; family Phalangeridae; genus Phalanger; species Phalanger gymnotis. The sequence continues at coordinate 27,019,826 of CM053624.1, read as the reverse complement.
AGCAAAAAAAACCCAAAAAACCAAAAACAAAACCTGAAAGAGAGGTCTCTTCCATATGGAATTTTCCCTAGTACTATTGTCAAGACTCCTGTTTTGCTATTGTTGCCTTAATGAGGAACGTCTACATGCTTCTAGGTCTCCAGGTGGGTAGGAGGCGTGGGGTAGGGTAGGATGACCATTTGGCTACACATATTGGGAAAGATCAATCAGTGTGGGGAACCTCACCCTCCAAAACAGAGCAGAGTTCCCCCATGTGGGACTCAGTAGCTAAGTCTTAAAGGGTCACTATCATGGACTTCAAGCTGAGAATGAGACCTCAGAGCTCATTTAGATATGAGGAGACAGAGATTGAGCATGGGTAAGTAGTTTGCCCAAAGTCATACAACTATTAAGGTATCCATCCACCAGGAGGCTGAACCTCAACAGTCTACTCTTGTTCCTTTCTCAATGGACTCCTCTCCAACCACATGTTCCTCCTGGACTGCTGTCAATGTGTTACACACTTCCATCCCCTTATGCTTGCCCCCACAGTAATGATCCTGAACCCTTGGCAGCTGATGCATGATCATATCTCCATTCTCAAATCAGTCCTTCCTCAAGTCTACCCACCTCAATCCTCACCTCCCTCCACCCCCCACCCCACTCCCAACAATGTCCCACTCCAGATCTTGGGAGCCCTTCCATTGTGCCCTCTGGAATAGTTCACATGATCCCAATTTATTGCCCAACCCAGATCCTAGTGGCTCTTATCTATAGACCCCAAGGATACCTTCCTTCCTAAATAAATAAATTCAGTGCCTGCCTCATAGACTTTCTTTTCTCTCCATTTGCTTCCCTCAGGGAAGAAAACTTCAACAGAAATACTGAGAATTCTTCTAACATCTTAGTGCCTCTGTCTACTGAATTTCCTTGGCTTACTCTTCCACCTCACCTCAGATATGTGCCCTTGGACATGCCAAGTGGGTATGACCTTGATCTTACCTACCCAAGTGTTCCACTTCTATATTCCTGAATTCTAAAATTCCCTTACCTAATCATGAATCTTTTATTATTCCATTTTCTTCCTTGTCTCATGCCTCCAGTCCTGCTCTTTGTAATCACCATGACCTCTATTCTCTTCCCCCTCCTCTTTTTCAAGGCCCTCTTTCTCCTTCTAACTATATTTTTCTCCCTTCTCTGTCTCAAGCCCTTGGAAGACATTGTCATTCACTCTCAATTATCTTGCCCACTTGACGTATAACTGATTATATCTTAGCAATCTCCAACCCTAGGCAACACCTACCACCTCCCTCTTTCGTAAGATAGTAAGGCCCTTCTCACCTCTTCCCTGGATTGTTGCCATGGCCTTCTAACTGATCCCGCTGACTCAAGTGTCTCCCCACTTCACTCGGCTAACAAGATGACTTTTCAAAAGCCTAAGTCTGATCTTGTCACTTTCTGCTCCCACCATTCCATTTAACAAAATCCAGTGGACCCCAATTGCCTCCAGGATGAAATAACATCATCGTTTGGCACTGGTTTCTTTGTCCCTGAACAGGAATCCCTTCTACAAGTGATTCTCTAGTCTTCCTGAATACCTCCAATGACAGGAAACTCACTAATTTATGAGGAATTCTATTTCACTTTGAGACAGTTATGATTGTTAGAAAGTTTTTCCTGGGCAGAATATGAATCTGTTTCCTTATAACTTTGCCCCATGGTCCTTGTTTTGCTTTCCAGGGCTGAGCAGAGCAAGGTTGTAGCCCTAATCCTCCTGAGCCTCCTACCAATCTTGTATCACTGGTCATGGGGTTCACTAGGCAAGAGGGTGTGAGGGATAAAAATACCATCAGCAACACAACTTGGTCCATGCTGCACTTTCGTGGGGCAGTGGCAGCATCTTCTGATAGGATGGAAGGAGGGAATAATGAAAAGATGAGACCTAGTCACAGCCAGTCTCCACTGATGCTCAAGGGGGAAAGGATTCCAGGTCTCACCAGTGTCTTCAGCCAGACCTGCCTAGTTATTCTCTCAGGGGTTTCATTTTCTGCTGCCATTAGTAAGAATTTGTTAACTTTACATGAAAAAAAATTGTCAAAAGATTAAACTCTAATAACTCACAAGTGCATAAATGAATTCTCTTCTGCAATGGGTCTTGGAGTCAGAAGACTGTAGACTAGGGGTCCTATACTTGGGGTCCATAGACTACCACCCCCTCACAGAGTCTGTGGATAGATTTCAGGTGGTCTGTGAACTTGGAGAATAAATACAACCTTTATTTTCACCAACCTCTAACTGAGTTTAGGGGTGGCTAAATGATGCACTAGATGGAGCACCAGGCTTGGAGTCAAGACTCAGATGCTTACTAGCTGTGTGACCCCGGACAAGTTGCTTAATCTGTTTGCCTCAGTTTCCTCATCTGTAAAATGGGGAAAATGACAGCACCTCCCTCCCAGAGTGTGAAGGGGTTAACTCTTATAAAACAAAAGAAAGAAGGAGCACCCAGGAATATGGATGCCACTGTCGCCACACATCTCCTTCCTGGCTAGTGCAATCAACGCCTACCTGAGAAATTTGAGGTGCAAAGTCTCACAAGGTTGTCTGAGTTAGCAGGAAATGAACATCCCAAAAGTTTCAATGCAGGTAAGTGTAAGCTAATGCATGGCTAGCTGGATGACTTTGGGTAAGCTCCTTCCACTCTCTGAACCCAGGATTCCTCCTTTGGGAAATAAATGAGAAGACCGTGTCCTGGACAATCGCTATGGTATTCTCTAACTTCGACAATCTACGATTTAATTGGTGAACATGCCTCATTCCTTAATTAGATTATAAGCTCCCTGAGAGCAGAATTAGGGTCTTATTTATGTTAATATGTCCCTCAGCACCGGTCCAGGTCAATGTACATAGTAAGGACTTCAAGAATGTTGTTTGTGCAATTTGATTCAACTAGACCAGATGCCAGGCTCCAGCCTGCCTAGGAGGAAAACCCAGCTTGCTTGGACCTGACTGGCCAGACAGGTTTATCTTCTACTCAATGAGACTTTGAGAGTAGCCATGACCTTTACCCTACATTTTTGGTCTTCCCATCCATACCCAATCCATGAAGGAAGGCTTATATAGTTTCTCTGTCTCCCTGGGTCCTTCTCCCAGAATCCCCATCTCTCTGATCCCAGAGGAATAGCTAGTTCCACAAAAGTTTCTTTTCTTTTTGCTTTTTGTTTGTTTTTCGAGGCAATCAGGGTTAAGTGACTTACTCAAGGTCACACAGCTAGTAAGAGTCAAGTGTCTGAGACCAGATTTGAACTCAGGTTCTCCTGATTCCAGGGCCAGTGTTCTTTCCACTGAGCCACTTAGCTACCCCCACAGAAGTTTCTTGGAAACAAATAGAGGATGCCTTTGGGGGGAGGAAAGGGAGAGGGGGCCCCCCAAGAGATCTGGTGGAAGCCTTTACAGGATGTTAGCAGCAACAGAAGCAGAGCCCAGGAGTAGGCAGGGTGGTGAAGAAGAGGGGATCATGGAGGGCAAATTTAGTGCAGTGAATGTTAGGGGTGCAGTATGTGTGAGAAATCCAATCCCAAATGTAACTTCCAAGGAAATCCTCTGGGACCACAGTGACACACTAAATTTTAAAAAGCTTGATTTAAAGTCAGAGGACCTAGGTCCAAATTCTATCTCAGTCATTTACTGTCCATGTGACCATGTGAATATAATTTAAGCTCTCTGGGCCTCAGTTTCCAATACTGTAAAATGATGGCAGTGGCCTAGATAATCTTTAAGGTCCCTTGAAACTCTGAATCCTATGGACAGCAGGTACACAGAGTCTGTCCAGGCATAATAAAGGCAGCCACAGAATCCCCTGATTCAGGAGATGCTTGGCTCATCGACATGACCAAGAACATACAGACCAACCCTCGGGATGTATAATGGAGAAATTAACAAAGTGTCCCTCCCCCACCCACATACCACATGTTCAGCTTGTGGGAAGACAGAGAAGGAGATGATCTTAGGCCATGGGGGAATTGACACAAGAGAGTCACACCTTACATGTGATAGTGAGCCATGGGTGCCAGTCATGAGATTAAGAGTTAAACTGCAAGTTATCCACAGGCTATAAGTGGTCTATAAGATTAGAGGTGATTAATAAGAGTAATCTTATTTTAAAAAAGAAACAATAACAAACATGAGGTGCCCACACCAAAAGGCTCAAGTCCAAGAGATAAGAATACAAATGTAAATCCAGTGGGTTTCAAAGGCTATGGGAGGCCTATTCCACACACAGTTGATAACTATCTGCCCTGTAACCTGCAGAACAGTTGCATTCCTTCTGGGCAGGGAGCCCAGCTTAGATGGCTATCTGGTGAAGCTTTCAGCAAGCCTGCTGGATGGGGTGGATGGCAGCTGCCTTTGCTAATGCATCCGCCATCCCACCCCAGTGTCCCATTACAGATGTCCCTGTCCCTTCTACCACATTCTCTGAAATGCCTGATCCACAATAAATTCACTTTCTTTCAACTTAAGCCTCTTTCTCACTCCTTCTATCTTCTGACACTCACTGGGACCTGGCTCCCTCATGACACCGCTTCCTCGACCACCTTGTCTAGTTCCGGTTGCTCTTTCATTCTCCTCCTCCCTCACCAACTCTTTGGTTGAGGTGGGAGAGTTGGAATGCTCCTTCTTCTCCATTGCCACTTCCATGATCCATACTACCATGACTCAGTACCTGCTTCTCCTTTAAAGTTCACACTATCCAAATTTATCGCCGTATCCAGATCCTGGTGACCAGTATTTGTCATCACCCAGGACATTTTCCTTCCTCCTTCACTGACTTTGGAATCTCACAGTCTTCCTTACCACTCCAACTCTTACCCTTATACTAGGGAAAGTCACTTTACATACCTATGCTCCCTCAGATAACTTCCTAGTTCTTCTATCTCCTAAATCCCCATGACCTACATCCTGAACTCCACTTCAGATACAGGCAGAAATGGTCATCCTCTTGATCTTGCCAAAAGTTGCCTTTCCATGTTCATGAGTTCCAAAATTCCTTCATTTTATCATGATGTTTTATCATTCCATCTTTCCCTATGCCTCACAACCCCTAACCCCATTCTTCAAAATCACTATCACCTCCATTTCCTGAGTTCTTTCCTAGGCCATCTTCTTTGAAATGGTACTCTCTCCTCCCTTCCCCATCTTGACCCTTTGGTGAACCAGGTCAACTCTATACTATCTTCTAGTCCGATAGCCCTTGCCCCCTTGCTCTGCCACTGATAAGATCTTGCCAAGTCCTAAACTTGGATTATTATTGCCTCCTGTATGCCTATTCACTTATTGCTGAACAGAACTAGAAGAAATCACAAAACCATGCTGCCTGGGTCCACCATAATTCTCTGTTATCTAATTTCTCAATCCAATCATATTGCAAGAAATCTTAAAAGGAAACTGCCCAAATCTTTCAGAATCAGGGGGCAAAGTGGAAATAAAAAGAATCCACCCATTACTTCCTGAAAGAAGCCCCAACATAAAAATTACCCAAAACATTATAGCCAAAGTCAGTTTCCAGGTCAAAGAAAAATACTTCAAGTAGCCAGAAAGAAAGAATTCAGGTACTAAGAAATCACAGTCAGGATTACACACAATTTAGCAGTCGCCACTATAAAGAAATAGAGAGCTTGGAATCTGATATTTCAGAAGGCAAAGAATATGGGTTTATAGACAAGAATAACTTACCCAGCAAAAGTGAGCATAATACTACAGGGGAAAATGGATCTTTAATGAAATAGAGTACTTCCAAGAATTCCTGAGGAAAAGGTCAGAGCTATGAAAAATCTTAGAAATTCAAACATGGGAGTTAATAGAAACATAAATAAATAGATACATTATAAATAAATTAAATAATAGAAATAAATAGATAATAGATAATAAATTAACAGAAACATAAAAAAGTAAACATGAACAATGATAAAGAATTAAACAAAGATAAAATGCTTACATTCTAACATGGGGAGGTCTTACATATGTCACCTCTGAACCCTATCATAATCAAAGGTTATAGAGATTGTTTAATTAGACAAGCCCTGGGAATGATTCTGCTATGTCTCAATGATCTTAAGAAAAGAATGGAAAAAGAGGAGAAGAAGAATACCCTGGAGAGGGAAGATGGAAAAAAAGGTTAAGGAAAATGGTCATATAATCAGGCTGCACAAGTAGATAGCTCATACTTGAACCTCATTTGCATCTGAATCTGTCAAAGGAAGGAAGAATACACACACAGAGAGAGATACAAAAACATATTTTACTCAACAAGGAAATAGGAGGAAAAGGAAAAATGGGAGATGGGGAAATTAAAGGAAGAATAGATTAAAGCAGGGATTAGTCCTAACTAAAACCAAATCCTAAGAATATATGAATATATTTATAGCTCTCTTTGAGGTAGCAAAGTATGGAAATCTTAGAGAATATCCATAAAATAGCGAGTGGCTGAAAACATTATATAAATGTGATAGAATACTATTGTGCTCTAAGAAATGATGAAGGAGATGGTTTTAGAGAAACTTGAGATGATTTATATGAACTGATGCAGAGAGAAGTGAATAGAACCAGGAGAACAATCTATACAAAGACAGAAACATGGTAAAGACAAATAACTTTGAAAGCATCAGGAATTCTGAGCGGTATGATGACATTTCCAGAGAGCTCATGATGAAGCACAATACCTACTTCATGATAGAGAGGTGAAGGACTCGGAGTGCATCATAAGACATATTGTTTTGACACAGCCAATGCAGAAATTAGTTTTGCTTAACTATATGTGTTGGTAACAAGGCTTTTGTTTCTCCTTCATTATCAACATAATGGGCATGGGCTGGTGTGGGAGAAAAGGCAGATTTTTGCTGACTAAAACATATGTGTGTATACGTTTATCACTTTTAAAAATTAAAAGAAAATGCTGAGAATCAGAAGATGGAGTATTTTTTTTTCAAGGATAGCAAGGAGGCCAGTGTCACTGGATTATAGAACACATGATGGGAAGCAATGTATAAGGAAAATGGAAAGGTAGGAAAGGGCCAGGTTATGAAAGGCTTTGAATGCCAAAGGAAGGATTTTATACTTGATCCTGGGGGTAATAGGGAGCCACTGGTATTTATTAAATGGGATGTGGAGGAAGAGAGATTGTTAGATTTTCATTTTAGCAAAATCAATCTGACAGATGATTGTAGGATAGACAGGAGTAGAGAAACTTAAGGCAAGGAGACCAACTAGCAGACTTGCAATAGTCCAGGTGTGAAGTGATGAGAGCCTGCACAAAGATGGTAGCAGTGTCAAAGAAGAGAAGATGTCATACATATAAGAGATGGTATGAAGGTAGAGATGACAGAGCCTGACAACTGATTGATATGGGAGTAAGGAGAGTGAGGATCAAAGATGACACTTAGGTTGTAAGCCTGGATGATTGGATGGTAGTACTCTCAATAGTAATAGGGAAGTCATGAAGAATTGAGAATTTATGTGAAAAGATAATGAGTTCAGTTTTGGACATGTTGAGTTTAAAATGGCTATGGACAACCAGTTTGAAATGTCTAATAGGCAACTGGAGATGCAATATTGGAGGTCAGGAGAGAAATTAGGATTGGACAAGTAGATATGAGAGTCATCTGCATAGAGATGATAATGGAAACCATGGGAGCTGGTAAGATTGTCAAGTGAAACAGTATAGAGGGAGAAGAGAAGAGGACCCAAGACAGAACCTTGGAAGACCAGCATAGTTAGCAGATATGACATGAAGATCCAGCAAAGAGAACTAGGAAAGTTCAGTGTCATGAAAACCTAGAAAGAAGAGGGTGACTGACAGTGTCAAAGATTACAGAAAGGTCCAAAATGATGAGGACTAAGAAAAGGTCACTTGATCTGGCAACTAAAAGATCGTGACTAACTTTGGAGAGAGCAGTTTTGGTTAAATGATGAGATCAGAAGCCAGACTGCAAAGAGTTAAGGAGAGAGCGAATGAGAGGAAAGGAGGAGGAGATACTTATTGTAGACAGCACAGTGATGTGATTTTTCAAAAACTGTGATCTGTGGTAGAAAAATGCTTACTAAAGACTATTTGCTTTCTTCTCCTATTTATATACAGGATACCATCGTTGCATGTGTAGTTCAGCTTCAGAAATAGTTAATGGATATAAGAAAGTACCAATATGAATCAGTATTTAACAATGTCCCCTTGATTGCCATTTTTGTGTAGAACATTGTGTTGGTAAGCAAAATGGGCTCTTAGCACTTAGTTCAACTAAGTGCCCTTGCAGAGTTTGGCTTTTGTTTCCTTTGAGTAATTCAGGGTATTTCATTGAGTCTTACTAGGTGCTAAGCCCTAGGCCCAAACCCCCATTAGGTGTTAAACCTATGTGGGTGTGGATTGGTAACTAAGGTAGGGCCCAAGGTGGGGCTAGCTAAGGGGAGGGCCTAGTTTACACATGAGTTTGAGTGACATGTCTGAGACAGCAGAGGCTTTTAGATCACGTGGGTTTAAGTCACCTCTTTGTGACGGTTCTAGGTCACATAGGTGAGTCGCATATGTGATTCACCCCTGACCCTGAAAGAGATATAAAATCAGGGGTTGGCTTTCTCTTCTTTGGAGCTCTTACCCACAGCAGTGGTGGTGCAAGTGACTCTGGCCCAGCCCACAATTATGAGCTCCTGGGCTGAACCTAGATATTGGTAACTATGAATCTGTATTTGGTCTGTCTGTCAATGTTTGTAATTTGTTTAGGGGTCTCACTCGCGGTGGTGTGCTGATGAGGAGACTCCGGGCAGCTGTAGCTAAGAAGCCCTCCAGTTTGTAACC
>CM053624.1:26983843-27010505 GCA_028646595.1 Phalanger gymnotis | reverse complement strand
CTAACTCAGGTGGCAGAGCTCTGCAAAAAGGAGAGAGCAAAGGTCTCAAGGTGGGCCTGCAGACTTAGTCAACCATTGAAAAAGATATAGCAAGAGGCCCGACAGAGAGCTCCGAAGCCATTAATGCATTAATGCATACCCACTAGCCCAGCAAGAGTGAGGTGGCTTCCTCACTGGGGCAATCAGAGAGACAGAGACACTCTCTCTCCCCAGGAAAAAAAGGAGGCAGATGGGAATTGGAGAGAGGAAGATTGCAGGGAGTTGAAGTCATTGTGGGGTTGAGAGGGTGAGAAGCCCAGGGCAACCAGGACCATATTTCTTCCCCCTTCTTGCCATGGCAGGGGTGGCTGCAAGAGGAAGTCAGTGCTGCCAGGTCAGTATGGGAATCCAATTCCATTTACAAGGCATCTATTGAGAGCCAACTCTGGGCAAGGGATTGTGCTGGGCAGAGAGGGGGCAGAGAGATTAAGGAGAGTCTAGCTTGTGGTTTAGGAAACCAACCTGAGAGCCTGGAGTTGAGTGGGTGCCAGCGGCTATGGTAATAGGGGGTTCTGGGAATAAATTCTCATGTGATGAGAGTGTCAGAGAGGAAGGCTGGGCAGGTGGCAATATTGAGCTCGGGAAACAAGACAGTGTCTTCAGGACTTTCCATAACAACTCTTCTTTTGAAACTAGACCTGTGACTTCAATAGTGTCAGAGGAATCCCAGTGAGAAACTCAGTCTACACTGCAGGTCTAAATTCTCCACGATTTAGCCTCTTAGAGGGTTCCCTGGGACACTGAGGGTGGTGTCACAAATGTCTCAAGCTTCCAAGTCTGCTCTCTAGGTATCATCCCACACTGACGTCCTAATGATAACGATGATTCCCATTTCTCGAACGTTCTAAGCACCAGAGAGCCAGCACTGGAGAGACAGCCTCAGAGCCAGGAGAAGCTCACCCAGACGTAGGTTAGCCATGCAGCCCTAGACCTATTGCTTCACCACTCAGTGCTCTGTGCACCTCTCTGAGTCTGTAGAAGCTGATGACCTTCACCTGGAAGTTCTCTATGCCGGGGACATCACAAATCCAGTCTCTATCCTTTGATCATTTTACATACATTTTCTCATTTATTCTCATGAACCATGAGGTAGGGAGGTGCCACTGTTATCCCCACTTGTAGATGAGGAAATGGAGTCTCAGAGGCATCACAACTTGCCCAAGATCACACAGCCAGGAGGTGGTATTCAAACTCCAAGTCCAGCCTAAAGTCATGGAGAGGGACTAACTCAAATAAGGGAGAACTTGAGCAGCCCTAGACTGTGTGTAGGGTTAGGTAATATCATTAGGTTGCAAACTCCTTGAGGGCAGGGACTGTCTTTTGCCTCATTCTGTAACCCTAGTGCTTATCACAGCGCCTGGTACTTAATAGTAGGTGCTTAATAAACGCTTACCGATTGATTGCTTGATTGAGCCCACTAGCATGCCCCTCCTCCCTCCAAAATCAGGTAGGCCTGTATGGAGCGAGCAATGACAAAACAATGTAGGATCAGATTGTTTCCAGTACAATGTGTCTGAATTGTGGGCTTCTGAGCCCTGAGCCAGAGTACCAGCTGACCGAGGGAACTGAGCATTGTAAAAGCAGTGCCCTGAGCTGAAGTCCAGAGCCATCAGATGGAGAGGCCACAACTACCTTCCTTTATCTTTGAGGTTCTCCCATCATTCCCCAGAAATCTCCCAGAAGGTTCACAATAGGGCTGTGCCCATTGCAAGATGCATCCCCTCCATTCCTGTTCAATCCAACCAGGATTCAGGACAGTTCACAATACTCAGGAATTAGCTGCAGCCTGGCCACTACACCCAGTTTCCACAATGGATTTTGTTTTCCTTTCAGGACATCTCTGATCAACAGAACCCCAGCCCTCATCCTGTGGCCCATTTGATGACATCGTGGAATGTAAAGACAGTTGCCTTAAGTAAGTCACCTCTCTAAGATTTAATATCCTTTTGTGTAATTCAATTAATAAGTACTTATTAAGCACTACTATATATCAGAAATTGTGCTAGGCATTGGGTACACAAGTATAAAGAATGAAACAATCTTTATCTGCAATGAGCTTACATTCTAGTGGTTGGAAGAGCTAGTATGTAAACTAGTACACCTGGTATAACTAGCGCACCACAAATATTGTTAATGAATACATATGTGTATATATATGTATATATATACAAAATGAAGGAGGTGGACGAGGTGGTCTCTAAGATCCCTTACAACTCTGAGTGATCCTTCATATCCTCGATGAGGACTCTGAAGCCAAGAAAAAGAAAGTGACTTGACCAAGGTCACACAGCTAGTAAGCTGCCGAGCTAGAATTCAATCCAGCACTCTTTCCACAACAGTATTCGAGCAAAATGGTCCCCTTCTTTCCAGAAGGAACATCTGTTATACACCTAAGAAACTTCAAAATCTCATCACTCAGGACCTCAGCCTACACAGTCCAAACCAAAAGCCATCGAAAGGTGGTACGGGGTCCCCTGTGAGAACTGATCCTCAGAAGGAGAGGAAGAAGTACTCTAGTGCCCTAGATGCCCTGACCTCTTTACCATAGCTGGTCCCTCCATCCAATCATGGAATTGCTCCTGTAGAAGAACGGGCTCTGACTTTGTACCTGGTTTCGAAGCCTTCTGGAGTCTTCCCTAAACTTCCATCCAGGCCTTTCTTCTTGAGGCTTTCTTCACTGTCCGGCATGCTGAGGGGTCCTTTGGAGGTGACTGGACAGCGCTGAATAACGGATCCCAAGAAGCATAAAACTGACTGACCGAACACTTGCAGGCAGCCACAGGAACTAGAGAACGTAAGGCAGGGGGAGGAGACAAAAGTCCCACTAAAGCCAACTCCTCTCCCCCCTCCCTGTTTTGAAGCATGCTCATAAAGTCTGGGAATTGCAGGTTGTCCAATGTGGGAGCTGTCCTTTCCTGCTCAGTTCCGTTGAATGAAACATGAGGAGAATTTCAATGAGGACAGTGGGCTTTTTGATGCAAATTGCCCCCGAGACACCCAGCCAATCAGCGCATGGGATTCTGGAACCTCTGGGGCCTGGGGTTTTCTACTCAATCTTAGTTTTCAAAAGACCGAACAAAAAGTGGTCCAGGACCCACTGAGAACAAATGAAACTGAGATATGACCTTAGGTTTAAGTGATTAGTAACATGTAATACACAAAAGCGATGCTACCCATTTACACTGGAAGAAATAATTCAGTCAAGTTTGTGGCTGCTCCTTGCTCCCTGAAAAATGTCAGTCCTTCCCCTACGCCTTCCTTCCTCTACCTCCTCTGCCTCCTTCTCTCCTTTTCTTCGCCCACTGGAGGGAGCAGAATGGAAAGAGAACCACTTAGGATTTAGAAAGGGAAGGGACAAGCATTTATTAAGTACCTACTGTATGCCAGGCCCTGTGCTAAGAGCTTTACAAATATAGTTCATTTGATCTTCACAATCCAAGGAGGTAAATGCTATTGAGGCAGGCCTGGGACCTGGATACCAATCCTAATTCTGCCACTTACTGACTGTGTAACCTTAGGCAAATCATTTAACATCTCTGGTCCCAATTTTCTTATGTATAAAATAAGACTATTAGACTCATATGGGTTTTTCACCCTTTTTGTGTCCTGGACCCCTTTGGGCAGCCTGGTGATGCCTATGGGAGGCTTCTCTGAAAGATATTTTAAATGAAAAGGATTACAAAAGAAACCAATGACGTTGAAAAGTTACTGGGAAAAAAGTATTGTTGTTTTCAGAGTTCACAGACCCTAGTTAAGGAACCCCTAAACTGGATAATATCTAAAGCCCTTTCCGATCTCTAAGTCTATGATCCCATGATGTGATGACCTCATTAGGACTGAACTTCTTTATCTGTAAGATGTAGTTTTGGGGGCTGGATGGCCTCCAACATCAGTGCCAGCTCTAAAGCCTGTGATCCTTCTGTGATCCTCAGACTTAGCCCAAGCTCCTACCCAGTGCAGGAATCCCCACTTCAGCCTCCCTGATAACAGCTCATTCGTCCATCCTCCCCTTGAACACGCTCCTCTGTAAAAAGAGATGTTTGGTGCTACACTGGAAAATAAACAGAAGCTGAGTAAGACACACAATGACTACGATGACACCGAAGGAAAAAATTCCTGAGTACCAAAGTCAAATGCTGAAGAATTAAAATGCCCCAGGAGAGTATAGTGAAGTATACTTCTTTCCTCTGGGTGGGGATGTGGGGAGCTGGGGGGTAGAATCAGATACAGTCACAGCACAGGCTGCTTTTGCTTGAGTGTTTTTCTCTGTTTCAAGAGAAGGGTGGATTTCAGGGAAGTAGGGGATGTTCAGGAATGATGTAAAAGCAAAAGGCATCCATGAATTTTCTTCTAAATGAAGGAAAATGGACTAGATGATCTTTAAGGCCTGAACTCTGATATTCTGTGCTCTATAAGACGTTAAACTGGCCTTGAATCTTAGAATATTATTTGCCAGACACCATGTTTGGCACCGGGGGCACAAAGACATGTTCCATCGGGGAGACCCAGGGGTGGGGAACCTGCAGCCCTGAAGCCACTTGTGGCCCTCTAGGTCCTCAGGTCTAGCCCTTTGACTGAATCCAAACTTCACAGAACAATGATTTGTCCGAGTTGTATAGAACAAATTGTTTTTTTAAAGGAAATTGTTCTGTCTGTGAAGTTTGAATTCAGTCAACTTGAGGACCTAGAGGGCCACAAGTGGCCTCGAGGCTATAGGTTCCCCATTCCTGAGTCATAAACACAAAAAATCATTTCATCAGTAAACATTTATCAAGCGTCTACTATGTTCCAGGCACTATGCTTGTCACTGAGGATAGAAAGACAAAAAAGGAACCAGCTCCTGTCCTCAAAGGGCTTGCAGTCTATTAGAGGAGATGTTACGTGCATAAATAAGCATATACATGAGGCATACAAAATGGACAGAAGTAACAGTCTGTAAGATAGATACTTTTTTTAGAAAACAAATGCAAGGTAATTTTGGATAGGAGTCTATGGTAGTTGGGGAACAGCAGGAAAGGTTTCATGTAGTAATGGTTGCTTGAGCCAACTTTTGAAGGAAAGCTGGGACTATAAGAGGCAGAGATCAAGAGGAAGGTACACTTGGTATGGGAGTGGACTGTACAAAGGCCCAGAGATAGGAGTTGGAATGTCACAGGGGAGGAGTGGCAAGAAGGCCAACTTGGAAGAACCAAAAAGTATGAGTGGCCTAGGTATGATAAGTCTGGTAAGATTAGCTGGAACTTATTTTTGAAAGGTTTTAAATGCCAAAGAGAAGAATTTGTATCTGATCTTAGAGGTAATAGCGAGACACTAGAATTGATATTGGGTGACAGATATGCTCAGAAAAGTGAAGACTGGGAAGGGGATTTGAGTTGTCCAAGGTCATACAGGTGCTAAGTGGAAGCAAAGTGAGATACAGAGAAGGTCATTGAGCTGCCCAGACTCATATGGGAGAAAAGCGGGGATATGAGCCCATGGCATCTACCAACAAATCCAGTGTTCTGTCCATTACCTCACATCTTACTAACCAAACTATGAGCTCCTTGAGGCTCAACACTCTGCTTCTTCTCTTCCTTCCCCCACACAATCTAGAAAAGATACAGTGCACACTTATAGGCCTACCCTGGACAGGTTAAAGAGACGATACCTCCATTGAAATGTCTCTTATGGATGTGTTAAGATCATTGAAGATTTCTTGAAAGAGACAAAAACAGAGAGAACTTTCTTCAGTGATCCTTAGATTATTATTATTATTATTATTGACTGAGCCATTAAATAGGAAAACATGTAGTCCCCAAGCATCATGGAGTATGTCCCCAAGCATCATGGAGATGAGAAGGTCCTCCAGATGCTCCTGTTTGGAGATGACATTATGCTGATTGCATCGAATTCCAGAACAATGCAGAGACTAGATGAAATAAAAAGGAAGTCATAATCACTAAAGAGTTCAGCCTAACAATTCACATGGGAAAAACCAAATGGATGAGAAATGTTTATTGTCCAGTCCGTGGTTTGCAATTGGATGGAAACTCCTTGGAGCTCGTCCATCAAAACATATAGTAATCAACCAATACTTATTAAGCAACTGCTGTACGTCCCAATGAGCTAGGTGCTGAGGATACAAAAGCAGACAATGACATAGTCTCTCCCCCTTAGGTGTTTACATTCTATGTATCTCAGACAATCAGCTGGAACCAGTGTTGAAAAGGAAAAAGAGACTGAAGTGGATTTATATTTCTATCCATGGATGAATCTGTGATGTAAAAGTGATGTCCATCACACCCTATCCATGCCTACCCATGCCATGTGATTCCTGTGCATTTCTTATTATAAATCCGTCACAAGGGAATCACCCAGTGTGCTAGAGGCTTTCCTTTCAATCTCTTAACATTGAGTGGATACCAGTGAGGCATGCAGGCACAGCACCCCCTTTGGACCCAAGCCTCCAGAGACCCTGCCATTCCTCAGGGAGTTAATCTACTCAGTTTAGGGATTTTGCCCTGGGGAAGGGCTGCCCAGTTTGGAGGGTGGAAGAATCAATCCACCTTTCCCACACGCCAATTCTGTTTCCACATCTTGCCAAGAGAACCCTAATCAAATCCATATTGCCATTCCGGCCAGAAAGACTATGACAATCTACTACCCTACAGCCCTACTCACAGCCCTGTGACTACATAGACCAAAGCTCCCTTCCCTGGTCACTGTTCCCTGATACATGTTAAGCTGTATCCCTCTACTAAAATGGAGGCTCATTGAGGGAAAGAATTATATTATTTTTGTAATTATCTCCTCAGTGCCTAGCACATAATAGGTATTTAATAAGTATTTATTGATTGATTGTGAGATATGCTAAATTAGCTGTGAATCTCAGAATATCATGATCTATGAAGAATCACAATTATGGTCACCCAAAGGACAATGGCATAGTAGGAGTAAAGAGATTGTGGTATATTACAAATGCTAATACTAGTGCAAGAAGAAATTTGAAATATCATCAAAGAGACACACAATTAGAAAAAAAGGTGGAGAGGTCATGGAGTGAGGGAGAAGGTCTTCATGCTGTATCAGTCCCCTGGCAATGTCAAAGGGAAGGCTACCATTGCGCTGGATAAACTCAAGTGGAACATATAAGGGAAGACAAGGAAGAAAGTTGCAAAGGTTGGGAAAATGTGAATGGGCTGCTTGCTACATCACAGTGATGAGATTCTTTGATTCACTGAAAGAAATTAATCTGACAAAATTTCTCCATGTCTGTAAATATGGCCCCCTTCCCTTACTATTGCCAATCAGGTGCCAAGACTTGCCAGTGTCACCTATCTCTTGCATTGTCCACTTGCCTCCTTTCAGATGGCCACCAGCCTGGTTCAGACTTGCACCAACTTTTGCACCACAACCTGGTCTAGTGCAGTAGCCTCTCCATTAATGCACCGGTCTCTCCCCTAACCCTAATTCTGACTCTACCCTCAGTAAAGTTGCCAAATGGACTGTCATTTCACCCTTTATTCCCCTGCTCAAGAAGCTCAATGGCTCCCAATTGCCTTGAGAAGCAAATACAAACACCCCAGTTCGGCATTTAAAGGCCTCCATCGGCTGACTCCCGCATCCCTTTCCAGGCTAACAGCACATCACTGGCATCTTGTATCCCAGTCAAACTGGTGTATTTGATATATCCATCATATCCATATCATCCACGTGACATCATCTCCCATCTCTTTGCACAGGCTGCACTCCCTCTTTCCCTCTACCTTGAAGAATCCTCAGCTCCCTTCAAAGCTCAGCCCAAAGGTCACTTCTTACAAGGCTATTCTGATTCCTTCTTTTGCTAACATATGCCCCCAAACAATTACTTTGTATTTATTTTCTTTATATCTGATTTATAGTTACTTATTTGTTTTTCTTTCCAATGGGATAAAAGCTTCTCAAGGCCAGAGACTTTTATTTTTATCTCAATATCCCCAGTGCCTGGTGCACAAATAGACATTTAATAATTTTTTGTTGAACAAATCAAATGAATTGAAACATGTCTTTGATGAGGAAGTTTTGAAAGGGCCACCTCTGGTGCTATGCCATCAGCAGCCTCCACCTCCTGGCTTTTTCCTGGAGGTTCCCTGGCAATTGGAATAGAGAAAACAATATACTTATGAGTGAGTATGCTGCTTAACTACTCTGTCTCCTAATCTGCAAAATGGGCTTACTCACTAAAATGCTGCTGAACCAAGACTGATTGCAATGACAAGGCTAGATCCCAGCCAACAGACAATAGAACATATTTCCTTCCTCTTGGTAGATACACAGGCAACTTCAAATGAAGAATGTCGCAGATGGTGTCAGCTATGGTAACATTGTCTCCTCTGCTTCTGCTTAATATGATTTGTTTGTTATTTTGTTTTTGTTACAAAGGAGGACAATAGTGGAGGAGATCTATTCAGAAGTGATTGTGATGCAAAAACAAAATGAATCATCAAAACTTTTTGAAAGAAAAAATATTGAAAAACAGAAATAACCCCTGCACTATCTCTCTCCCAAGGGGAGTGCTCCTTTGATGCTCCCACAAATCTCTGATCTCACTGGTGGGAGCCCTTCCTCCATTGGTGTTTAATGCTGCCCATTCAGCCCTTCTCATCATGCTTCTTGTCCATGTCCTTCCAAAAAGCACCTCCTGGGCATCATCATTCTTTCTGGACTTAATGTTCTACCCCTCCTTGCAACCCCCAGTATCCACTGGAGAAACCTTCAGTGTTCTCTCCTTTCACATTAGGGACCTAGGACCAGGTGTCAGTGACTGAGAACAGCTCAAAGGATTTAGAAGGGAGAGGTGTCTGTGTTTTCCCAGAAATCTAAAACTCCAACCCAATGACGGCATTACAGGCCACACCCAGCAGGCAGGTGGATATGATTTGGAGGAGAGTAGGAGAACTTGGCTGGCTCTTCTCTGAGCCCTGGAAAGGTCCACAGAAGCAGAGGCTTTCCTTTAAGACTAGCCCTGCTGCAGACAATGAGCTACTGTCCCCAGATGCCCCCATGAAAGATGGAAGGCCAGGTTGGATGGGCCATGGGCCGTCCCAGGATGGCACCATTTCCCATACTTTTGTAACACTGGTAACTAAGATCACCAGGGAAAAACTGAGCCGTATAAACATGTGCTTGTATAGGTTAGGGGTGGGATGAAAGGGAAGAAAGTAGGGCCAGTCCTAGGGAAGAGGGATGCAGCTCAATTCAATTCAAATTGGCAGCCATTTATTGAATACTGATTATGTGCAAGGCACTACATTAATGCTAATCAATCAAGTATTTATTTATTTTTATTTTTTGGAAGACTCAACGTTTATTAAGCACCTTTAGTGTGAAAGATCAACACAGACAAACATTCTGCCCTTGAGGAGGCTTAAAGCCTAATATGGGTTTATGTAATGCAAAAATGATGTAAAATAAAGGAATGATGACCTCCATTCTTTACTATTCCAAGTGTTGACCAGCTGTCATTCCCACCCACCTCTAAACATAATTGATATCAGTTATCAATTAACAGGCCATCTCTTTAAACATGGGAAGTCACTTGATTAATACTCTGAAAACAAGGTACAAATGAGTTTTCAATTAGTAGGCTATCCCTTTAATGACCAGGCAATTCAATCATTACTTAGTTCTCCACAAAGAACCCTAACAACCCAAATAGATATGGGAAACTACTTCACTAATATTTTGAAAACAGGGCAATCCCTGAAGGTGATAAATTAATTAGTTTTGATTTGCTGGAAGCCTATAAAATAGGGGCTTTATTATTTTATATCCCTATCTTTATTACTTTGTCTCCCTAATTTCCCCACTCCCAATTTGCTTGGGAATCCAGGCTGTCAGTAACTATTTTAGCCATAGTACTAATAACCAAGGCCCCCACGCTCCTCAGAAATGTCCAGCTGAGCTTTCTCTCCATGACACATAAATCCCATTAAGTAGATGATTAAAGTTACAACACTCAGTCTTACAACTCAGTAAGTTTACAACACTCAAGAATTTTTCCTCCATGGGAAAAGCTTCACATAGAATGAGGCTTGGTTTTACTCACGTTTTTAATCTTGGGATGGAGGGAGGGCCACGTTTTGAATATTGTATTTAATTAGTTCTAGGAGCTACTTTTTTGAAGAGGACATTGGTAAAATGAAATGTGTCCAGAGGAAAGCCACCAAGAGGTTGAAAGGATTGAAAAGTATGTCACTTCTGCAGATTAGTATGAGGATTTGGAGACAGGCAGCCTGGGGAATACTTAGAAATGAGATAAGATAACTATCTGCAAAGAACATGTTCCTGCAAACAAGGAATGTGTTCTTGCAAACAAGCAACAGACTTAACAACAGCAGTTTAGAGTTGTAGGGAAACCAACTTCCACCCAATTTAAGGAAGAACTCCCAATTAGGAAGTTTGTTGCCTTCCTTGCTGAGGATTAGACGGCATACTTGAGAGCTCTATAGACCCCTGCCTTGCCCATCATGCCGGACAAAGAACTGAGCAGACAGACTGCCCTCTCTCCACTCCGGTCACTTGTCCAAGACCAAAGAACTTTCTCTGAGCTCTCACCCCAGGAGATTATCTCCAGAACATTAGAGGGGGCCCCCAGGGCATAGATGACCTGGCTGGAACATTTAATGAAAAAGGTGGAGAAATTGAATACACAGAGAAGGCTCTAATACCTCTTCAATCGAATAAACTAGGTATCATGGTATTTACAAAGGACCAAACAGAAGAAGAAATAGATGACATTCTCTGATTTCACACTGTACAGTTGGGTAAGACATAGTCTATATTCCTGGGGATTTTGCAGCCAAGCTTAGACAAAACCAACACAATTGGCTCAGCAGCATTATAGAAAGATGTTTTTGATGGGCAGTCATGAGATCTTGCTTCTAGCTATGGCTCTGCTTGCAACTAACTGTATGAACTTGAGTAATCTTAATCTCTATCACCCTCTGTTTCTTCTCTCCATCAATTGAAAGGGGCAGCTGGTTCAGGGCTGGGTCCATCCCATATAAAGTGAGAGGGTGTAACATATTTTCAACATCAACAAAAACTTGTATTGCGTAGAGTCCGATTCCTTCCATGCCCAGTCAGACCGTTGTCAGATCTCTCTCAGGCAGATCAGCTTGAAATCACCTGGGCCCCAGATCCTACTAAAGAATTAATGTGGTAGCCCATGCCTAGAATCATACTCTCAGGATTCCATGGCAGTGACAAGGGATAGAACTCCAGCCTCTGCTACCCCCTGCTGGCCAGAATGGCTGCTTCCCCAATCTGTCCCTGTAATTCAGAAAGTTGGCACCTCACCCCTCCCCAAACCCTTTCTTTTTCTCTTTCTTATTTGCCCACCCCTCACCGTGACCCCCTAAAAATGTGTTCAATGAGTAAGTTTTCCATTTAAACTAGTCCAAGCTTCCTCTTACCTTAACAATAATGGAGTGAGATGAAGAAAACCCCACCAAAATCCTGCTCCATTAGAAGCCTTGATGTCTGTCCTAGAGAACGTGAGGAAGGGCTTCCTTCCCCCCAGCCCCAACGTTGGGTGGATCCCCCATGGCAAATAAATGGGAGTACAGGGGCCAGAGTCACACAGGACAGGCAGGCAATGAGATCGCAGACCCATGAAAGCACTTGAGATAGGTACTGATTCATTTTTAAAAAATTTTATTGAAATCTTTTGTTTCCACATCACTTACCCTTCTCAATACATCCTTCCCTCAGCCTCCTCCCAGAGAGTCGTTCTTTATGAAAACCAAAGAAAAATGGGAAAAAATGGAAGCAACTAAAGTTGAATGTCGTTCACCTAGGATCAGCATTTAGGGCAGTCTGGGACCTTGGCCATCACTCAGTAATACCTACTCATTTTACAGATAGGGAAACTGAGGCTTAGAGAGATAGATGATCCAGGATCACATAGGCAATAAAATTAGAAAGTCAGTCAATCAATTAACATTTATTAAGTGCTTACTATGTGTTAGGCACTGTGTTAAGTGCTGAGTAGAAGACAGTCTTGTTCTGGAGGACCTCACAATCAAACGAGAGACAATGAACAAATAAGTATGTAAAAAATAAGCTCTATGCGAGATAAATTGGAAATAATTAGCAGAAGGAAGACACTAGAATGAAGAGAGGCTTGGCCTCCTGTAGGAGGTAGGATCGGAGCTGGGACCTGAAGGAATCGAGAGAAGCTAAGAGGGGGAGATAAGGAGAAAGAGAGCTCCAGACACAGGAGACAGCCAAAGAAAACACATGAAGTGTTGTTAGATGAACAGCCAGGAGGCCAGTGTCATTGGATGGACAAACACAGGAAGGAGAGGGGCCATGAGGTGTGAGATGACTGGAAAGGTAGGGAGGTCTTGGAATACTAAACAGAGGACTTTATATTTGAACCTAGAGATAATAGGGAGCCATGGGAGTTTACTGAGCAGAGGTGTGACATAGTCAGACCTGAGCTTTTGGAAAATCACTTTGACAGTTAAGTGGAGAATTTACTGGAGTGGGGAGAAACTTTAGCAGGCAGAGCAACCAGCAGGCTATTAAAATAGTCCAGGCATGAGGTAATGAAGATCTTCCTGCACCTGGGAGGTGGTAGGGTCAGAGGAGAGAAAGGGGCGCATGCAAGAGAGATTATGAAGTTAAAATCAAGAGGTCTGGGCAGCAGATTAGATGCAGGGGTGGGGCAAGAGAAAGAGGGAACAAGGGCGACACCTAGGCTATGCCCCCGGTGAAAGTTTGAAGATGGTGGTGTTCTCAGCAGTAATAAGAAAATTTGGAAAGGGTGGGGACAATAATGAGGTCAGTGTGGGATGCATTGAGTTTCGGATGTCTACAAGACATCCAGTTTGAGATATCCAAAGGCAGTTGGAAATGCAAGGCTGGAGGACAGAAGACAGGTTAGGGCTGGATAAGTTAATTTGAGCATCATCAGCATAGAGATGAAATTAAAATCCATGGGCGCTGCTGAGATCCCCAAGGAAGTGTTCTAGAGAGAGAAGAGAAGAGGGCCCAGGACAGAGCCCTGGACATGTGGGTCACCCCATAGTGGGCATGACCTAGATGAAGATGAGCAAAGGAAACTGAGGGAAGCGGTCAGATAAATAAGAAGGATTTGAACTCAGACCCTTGCTCTTTCTGCTGTAACCAGCTACCTCTCTGGGAGAGCAAACATTGGACCATCATAGATCAATTTGTAGTTTAGAAGTGTCAGTCCTGTTTTAATCACCACCACCACCATCACACACACACACACACACACACACACACACACACACCTTCGGCTTGATTTAGTGGGGGGAAATTAACTAGATTTGGCACCAGGAAATTTGGGTTTTAATTCTGCTTCAGAAACTTCCTAGCATGGGGCATCTAGGTGGTGGTACAACACTGGCCCTGGAGTCAGCAGGATCCGAGTTCAAATTTGACCGTAGATATTTACTAGCTGCATGACCCTGGGTAAATCACTTAACCATGATTGCCAAGAAAGAAAGAGATGAAGGAAGGAAGGAAGGAAGGAAGGAAGGAAGGAAGGAAGGAAGGAAGGAAGGAAGGAAGGAAGGAAGGAAGGAAGGAAGGAAGGAAGGAAGGAAGGAAGGAAGGAAGGAAGGAAGAAAAAAACCAAAGAAAGCAAGGAAGAGAAAGATTGATTTACCAGCTTCATGATCAGGGACAAGCCACTTCTCCTGCCTGGGCCTCAGGCCTGTCCTCTAATCTCTGGGGTTATTTCCAGCTTTTATCCCATACTCAGCTCACGCTCATGTAGATTTGCCAATTACTTTTTGTACCATCTTCTTTGATGTAGGTCATTCTACAGATGAGGAGACTAAGGTCATAAAAGGCTACCTCCCAGGTCTCACTGCTGTAATAATGTAATAATGATGATGATGATAATTAGGAGTCTATCTGGGAATGTTCCCAGGTCCTCCAACTATAAATTCAGGGCTCTTTTCCATTTTGTCTCACTTCCTCTCATTTGGAATTGCTTTATAAGGAGATATGAGATTTCCCCACTCTTCCCACCAGGACTTAGTGGGTCCAGGGACTTGGAACTCATTTACACTGAGGTGTGATTGACTATCCCATTCTTCTTCTCTATACTGGTTTCCATAGGAGAGATGTGAAAAAGAGGATGTCAGCAGGCACAGCTGAAGGGGACGGAGGCGGGGTATCAGAGTGGGGCAAAGGATATAAGAACAGAGAGGCTAGGGTTGCTGAAGACAGATTCACTGAATTCAGTTCTGCTATGGGCCAGATCCTGGGCCTAAGAGACTATGGGCAGACTCACAGAGGAAAATGCAGAGAAAGCCCCCAGTTCTAGCCGACAGGGATGCAGCGCCTGGGAAGAGGTGCCATCCTGCGAAGGCAGGAATATTTGATTTCTCCACCAAGTTTCCAATACTAGGAAGCCCCTAATTGTAGACTGGCAAGTTTAGGACAAATATGTCAAACCTGAATAATGATGCTGAGGAACACCTGCCCCATGGAGTGTGTATAGTCTGAAAGAATGAATAGGGACAAGAAGGGGCGGAAACATCCAGATAAGAAATCCGGTTGTGGAGCATAGTCAGGAGACACCATCAGAGCCAGGGCACGGACAGGCTTCAACCTGTCTCTTTGAGCCTCAATGGTCCCTTTCTGACAAACGAGTAGCAATGCCTGCTCTGCTTCCCTCCCAGGGGTGAGGGTCAGATGAGCTGATGTAAAGCGCTCTAAAACCACAGATGAGGCTACGGCTTCTTAACCCGGCTTCCAGTGTCTTCCAAGGCCTTCATCAATAGATTTCAGAGGGTCTGTGAGCCAGGATGGGGAAGGATACATCATTGCTAACTTCTAAGTAAAACTTAGCATTTCCTTCCATTATTTTAAAACATGATTTTGAGAAAATATGGGTTACACTAGACTACCAAAGGGGTCTATCTCTCTCTCTCTCTCTCTCTCTCTCTCTCTCTCTCTCTCTCTCTCTCTCTCTCACACACACACACACACACACACACACACACACAGGGGGGGAGATATATATATATATGTATATATACATATGTTAAGAACCCCTACCACAAAGTATCATGTACAGTCAGCCATCATCATTAGCACTTGGGGATATAGAATTGTGCATAGGTACAGCTGCCTGTAAACTGTATCCTGGTTTAGAACCTGATGTTTCAAATCCAGTTCTCCTCTCTCCTGTAGGTCAAGGACTACAATCCCTCATTGTGGCCTCTTTGGGTAGATCCAGTGGGGGATTTAGGAGAAAGGTCTTTACAACCTTTCGTTCTGGTGGGTGAGCTGGATAATGCCAAACATGGGGTGACTGGGGCCATTTCCATGGTGGTATGGACCCAACAGCAGGAAACCTTACTTGCACAAGGTAGGTCTGCAGAAAAAGAAAAGGTTTGAGAAACTACCCCAAGCAAAGATGCTTTATCTTTCTCTCATCCATCTGTTCATTCAATCACATGCAGAAGTAGCCATACAAACCATGAAAACAATGAGCAAAAGCAAAGAATAGTAATTATTAAATAAAGGATCCTGGCTTAAAGACCTGAGGTCAGTTCAGCTGGGCAAACATTAAAAGGCCAACCCGGTGCAGTGAGAATTCTACTAAGCACTGAAGGAGGCACAAAGCTTTGATGAGGCAGGGTCCCCTTCCCTCAAGGAGCTTACAGATGTAGCAGGTATGATCCAAAAGCAGATAATACCCTCCTTCCCACTCTATTTCCCTTTTAGTGCCTCTGAACTGGCTTGTAGATCCTCAGTACCTTTCAGGTGAGTGTGTCATTGGTCCAGAGATGGGCAACCAGGAGGAAAAGGGGACTAAAGATGATGGCTGAGGAGAATGAGTCAAAGGAAAAGTAGAAAAGCAGAAGAGCGGGAAAAGGAATTCTATTGGTTCAGCTCAGCCTAGAGAGCAGAATGAGGAACGACAGGCTGCCGAGAGGGCAGTTTTCACCAAATAACCAACAATTCAAACCAACAAACCCAGCTTCCTAACAGAGATATCCACAAGAGGATGAGTTGCCTCTGGAGAAGATGAACTCTCCATTGCTGGAGGTTTTCAAGCAGAGGCTGAAT
Organism: Phalanger gymnotis; assembly: GCA_028646595.1. Taxonomy (NCBI): domain Eukaryota; kingdom Metazoa; phylum Chordata; class Mammalia; order Diprotodontia; family Phalangeridae; genus Phalanger; species Phalanger gymnotis. Next base: position 26,994,386 of record CM053624.1, on the reverse strand, counting down.
GGCCACTTGCCAGAGACATTGTAGACGGGGTTCTTGTTCAGGAATGGGGTGAACTAGTTCTGAGATCCCTTTCCACACCGGGATTTTCTTAAGGGAAATCAGGTTTTCGCCTCAGAAACAGGGGACCATTGGGAAAGTTCAGTTGGCCAGGAAACGAGGAAAGCAGTGGGTCAGGGCGTCCTCTGGTGTCGGCTTTTTGAAGTGCGTCCTGGGCCCTTCCATTTCATTAACATAAAACTAGCCCTTCAGGATAATATCTCAGCCAGCTGAGGAAGGGCAAGTAAAAAAGCCTCATGACCACAGCTAGAAAGTGACTTAGTCAGGGGAATTAGGATGGAAGAACATCTGAATAGCTCAGTTATTCCATTTCTGATGAGGTCGCCTAGAGATCAAAGAAGTTTTCACTGTTTTCTTCTCATTATAATTTTAGTAACAATACTAACAGTTCTCACTAACACAATACATTAAAGAAGTTTTGGGTTCAAATCACACACAGCTCTGCCACTTACAACCATGAGCAAACTCCAACTTTTGAAGGCTTCGACTTTCCATTCTAAAAAATGGGGATTTCCAAGGTTCCTTCTGGTTCAAAGCTCTGTGATGTGTGGTTTACAAAGTACTTTTCCCCTAGACAAATCTTCAACGCATCTCCATTTTTACAGATGAGGAAGGTGATTTGGAGAGCAGAGTAAGTTGCCCATGATCGCCCACCTAGTGGGTCAGGCTTCCAAATCCCAATCTCGTGTTCTTTCCCCTATAAATTCACGGCAGTGGCTTGTAGCTCCGGAAGGTGAAGCTGCTCCAGATTACTATACAGCCCTGCAGGAAGCACTGCCCCTCCTGGGCCTCAGTTATTCCATGCCCAAGATGAGGGGGTGGGGCTAAATGATTTATTATTCCACATTCGACAGGCATTTAGTAAGTGTCTACTGTGTGTTCGGTGCTAGAGATACAAAGAAAGTTTTTTTAAAAAAAATCTCTAGCCTCAAGGAGCTTAAATCATAATGGGTTGTTTGTCCTTTGTTCTTGAAGATGACCATGATGTCAGGAAGGTGATGTCATGACTTGCAAGTGAATTAGATTTAAGTGAGGCAGGGTAGTGCAAAATCACCAGCCTCACTTTCTCCTCTGGAGCCATCTGGGTCCAGTGGCAAGATATAGATTAGGACTACTGGAGATGGCCCTGGATAAATTCTAATGGGAGAGACAACATGGAGGAGACAGGTGGGTCTGAGCCCATAGGAAGGGAAGGATTCTCAGAGGCTGAAGTCAGGAGGCAGCATTCCACAAACTTTTTCTCTAAAATCTTTTCAAGTATTGCTTCATGACTTAAAAATTTTAGTCTAATTTTATTTTCTTATAAGGCAAGTCACTTTTGTAAGTATTTAGAGACCTTCTAAAGGCCTTCTCCAATGGATACCTCATCGTGTCCTGGGGATAACACTGAGGTTCATGCCCAAAGAACACTTTCTGTGATGGGTCTAACATGCTGGAAAGACTTCAGGTACGTCCTTCAAAATGGACTGCGTCCATTATCCAAGAACCGGCCGAATCTCCTCACCCCAGTCAAATGGGCAAAGATGCTTAAAAATGGCAAAGTTGAATGTTGCAGGAGCTATGACGGAACTGTGAAATGGTTTGATAATTTTCTAAATCAATTTATAATTATGTAAGGATTGCTCATGTCTTTTAATCCCACTATCCCACTCTTGGGTTTTATGCATTTAAAGAGGCAAATAAAAGAAATAAAAGATGTAGACACTTTGTAAACCATGTAGAAAATATTTGTGATAACAAAAATCTGGGAATGAAATGTATGCCAGTGACTATAGAACGGCTAAATTCTGGCATAAGAATGAATGACAAAGTATTCGTTATGTACAAAGCGCTGTGCTAGGCAAGGGGGACACTCTGGACAATCCCTGCTCTCAAGGATCCCCCATGGCGCACAGGATGGTACAGCAGAAGGGTGAATGGCAAGGTCCCATGGTCCGTCCCTAGAGTGCAGCAGCCAAATAGATGGTAGTGCAGCTTCTTTTGTGGCACTTTCATTGATAAAACCATCTCTGTTTCTGCTGTTGAAACTTCTGTCAATGCCAAGGACTTTGGTGTCAAGAACTAGGGACGATTAAAAAATAATGAATGTGAAAAATTCAGAGAAATGTGGGAAGGCTTGAAGGAAGTGATTCAGAGTGAAGGAGGGCCAAAGGAGCAGCCTATACAATGTGGATATGTGACTGTGACAGAGTAAACAAAGACCACAGTGAAAGGTGACAAATCTTGGGTCAAAGACAATAGGCAAGGCTGGAACCAAATAATTAAAGGGAGGCACATATCCTCCCTTTCTTTTAACAAATGTAAGTCACTAAAGTACAAAGAGATAGACAATCACACTAATGGGCCATTGCTTCATGGGTGTTGGAATGCTGGGTGGGTGGTGAGTCTGTTGTGACCGAAACAACAAGGCAGGAGGCAATCAGGCAGTGCCTTTGTTGAGCTCCCAAATGGAGGGACGGGACCCATTTCCAGGGAAGCCCCACCCTCCTGCCCTCCTCCACCTCTGGCTCCTCTGAAGTGCTGAACTTAGTTAAACAACAACCCTTTGCTATGTCCCCCTCTACTCTGCCTGAGCCAAAGCTCTGATGCCGCTGCCAATTAAGTTCAACACAGTCCTGAGTTCACAATACGCATGTCATTTCCTGGGACTCCTCTTCCTCTCAGAGATTCTGCATGCAGCCCCACTAGCCTTCACACAGGGTAAATGTTTTCTCTAAACTTTTCCCAGGTGGCCACACCTGGGACAAAGAAAACCCTGTCCAGCCTGGGGCACTACACAAAGTATAGGCTGGATAACAGTCTGCCCTTTGGCCTAGGATCACAATAATCTCAGGGGAGGACAGCTGGGGAAACAAGTCCCAAGTCTGTATGCTTCACAGGGGCCAGACACTTAATGCCCCCCTCAATGTGGTTGCCCCTCACCTTTCCGATCATATTTCACGTGGCTCCCCCATGCAGTCTGCATTCTGCCAACCTTACTGACCAGTCCTTCTGTTTACATGCTATTCTATCTGTCACCTCTGCACCTCTCTAAGCCTGGAAGGCACTCCTTCCTCATCTCTGCCTCAGGGCATCCCTGGCTCCCTTTAAAGGCCAGACCAGGGACTGAATGTACCTTGAGGCCATTAGGGATCCCTTGTTGGTTACTGATCACTTTTCGTTCCTGCAATTAGATCTACTTTTCATTGACCTGTGTGGATCCCACATTATTCAAATTCCCACTATTCAGACATAATTACAAGTAAAATGTGATCATTGGTTCCAGCCCAATGGAAATAAGGAGTGGAAATTCAAAAAACAGGGGTACTCGTGGGGATTCCTTATTCATACCAAGCAGGACCTAACTGTAGAGTGGAGAGAATCTAAAGATCTGGGTTTGAGTCCCAGCCCTGGCCCTGAAGTAGCTGTGGAACACAGAACGAGCCACAACCTCTCTGTGTCTGGATTTTCTTCTCTGTAAAATCTAAACAGGAAGAGCAGCTTTACCCACCTCACAGGTTGTTGGGATGGAAGGGCTTTGTGGACCTGAAAGGCTGACAGAACGTGGGGGCTTATGGGATTGTGATGATGATGTCCTTCCTGACTCCAGTAATGTCCCCAAACACAAACGGCCAGTTACAACAGAAGACAAGACCTGGAAACTTTCCCACAGGACACGGGCTTGTGCTGATGCCTCATCCTGGAACTTTGGCTACTCGAGCCCTCCCATGTATACCCATGGTGATCTCTGATTGTGACTGGCTCTCTCCCAGTGAGCAGAGAAGGTCCAGGAGCACTTGGGGTCTTCCTTTGGACAAGACACCTCCAGAAACATCACCTAAGACCACTCCTGCCTGCTGTGGCCAGGGCTGGGAAGGACAAGAGAGAAAATATGGACATTACTGAACCGCTTAAATCCCACAGAGCAGCCTGGAGCCGAAACCCTGGAGGGGCACTTGGGCAAGCACGATCCAGCCTAGCTTTTTCAGATAACCTGAAGTAATTTCCTACGTAACATACACCAAGAAGTTCCCACTTGGGTATATGGCCATTCATTCATGCTACCTCACCGCCTCCTTTATAATGTAAACCCTTCTAAACTGAATACACTGGCATTCCAGTCAATAGCTTAAGTCTGATACGCTTATAAGTCATATCACCAATAGTACACGTAAGAGGATGAGTCACTGGAAATGCAGTCATTGCCACAATTGCAATTCTAACTGACTCATAACATCTCTATTCCAACAACATACAGCTTGCTTCAGTACTTCTAACAAATAGGATTTGGAGCTGGAGGACCTGGGTTCAAACCCCGATGCTGCCAACTGTGTGACCTTGGATATGTCTCTTCCTTTCTTTGGGGCTCGACTCCTCAGTGTCCAAGGTCCCTTCCAGCTCTGACGGCTAAACTTAGAATCCTGCATCGTACTACCAAAGTCCCCCCACGTCTCTGAAGATGATCTTGGGTCCTTGAAGGCGATGATGATGATGATGACGATGATGGTGATGATGATGATGATGATGGTGATGATGATGGTGGTGGTGGTGATGGTGATGGCAATAGCAGCTAACATTTACATGGTGTTTACTAGGTGCCAGGCATTTTACAATTATTACCTCATTTGCTCCTTCCAACAACCCCGGAAGGGAGGTGCTATTATTGCCCCCATTTTAGAGATGAGGAAATTGAGGCACTAGCTCACATGGCTAGTGTCTGTAATCTAGTAAGTGGATCTGAACTCAGATCTTCTTGACTCCGGGTAGCTAGGTGGCTACCTAGCTGCCACCATCCGTGGCCAGCTGGAACAATCTGGAACCAGTCTGAATAGAGTCCCAAGGATGGATTGCCCCTGCTAGACTAGTCCTGGAGCATTCTCCCTAACTATGAGACCTAAAGCAGCAGCAGCTGAATGGCTCCCCGTACTAGGGACCTTCTTCTCCAGTGCAAGGATGACGATGGAGAGGACACCCGTCCTTTATCCTTCGCTCGGGAACCCACCCGTCTCCTTTTCTGGTCCGATAATTTCTTCTACTTCCTAAGATCTGTGACTTGTTGCTCCCCCAGCACAGAAATCCAATTCACCAAGGCCTCTTAGAAAGGTTGAGTGACTTGTTCAGGGTCACACAGCTCTAAGTCTCAGAGGCAGGATTCAAACACAGATCTTTTTGATTCCAAGCCTAGACCTCTATCTACTACCCTCATGTTGCCTCTCTTCTAATGATACTAATAAATAATATTTCCATGGCACTTTGAGTTTGCAGAGACTTTTACAAATATTATCTCCTTTTGGTTCTACCACAACTCTGGGAGGGAAGTGCTGGTATTATTTTACAGATAAGAAAACTGAGGCAGACCAAGGTTAAATGACTTGCCCAAGGTCACACAGCTAGCCTCCAAGACAGAATTTGAACTCAGGTCCTCCAGATTCCAAATCCTATGCTCTATCCATTGCATCACCCAACGGCCTCCATTGTGTATCAGGATTTAAATAAGGGGAGACCTCCTGGGGTCTTGGCACTGACGATACACTATGCTAATTAGCACCATGGGGTAGTGGATGGTGTATTAGACTTCGAGTCAGGAAGATCGAAGTCCAAAGCCACCTTTCACATTCATTTGTTAGGTGACCATGGACAAGCCATGTCACCTGGCTGATGCTCAGTTTCTTCATCTGTAAAATGAGGAGGATACCACCTGCACATTGTAAAACATTATATCCTCCTCAGTTACTCATCATTCAGTCATTCAACAAGCATTTATGTATAATGCACCTACTATGTGCTGGGCCAAGTGCCGGGAAAAGCAAGGCCTGCCCTGAAGGAGCTTACATTTTAACAGGGGATAACTCATTCACTTACACTGGGCAGACAGGAGGAAATCTCTGGGGTAAGGTGTTAGCATTAAGGGGAACTAGGAGAGGCTTCCTGCAGAAGACTGGGTTTTTAGCTGGGACCTGAAGGAAGTCAGGAGAGCCAGGGAGCAGAGAGAGAGAGACAGAGACAGAGAGAGAGACAGAGAGACAGAGAGAGGAACAGACAGTAGTAGGAAGGCCGAATTTATGATCTCAAATATAATCATATAAATATTTGAATGGTTTGAAACTGCAAGGTATGAGGGATTCTCTAAGTAGAAAGCAACAAAACATTTACTTAAGGCCCACAGCAACAGATCTGTGAACCAGCCTCCCCATTCCAATATCGTGATCATAAGACCCCAGGCCCAATAAGCCCACCTCACAAGAGTAACCAGGAGGGCACATAAAAACAAGATGGTATTTAACCAACTGGCCTCAAGTCCTTGCTCGCACTCCTGGGTTCACACAGGTCAGCTCTGCTTCCGCAGCAACTGCTTCAGCTTTTTTCAGCTTCAGCTGTAGTTGTCTCTTAGCTGGCCTCTCCTCACAGCTGAGCCTCTGGCATCCTCAAGCCCCACCTCAATGACCAGAGACCATTGGTTCCCGAGTTGGCCCCTCTTAAGTCATCAATCTACACTCACACAGGTTTCACACCTGATAGGGTTTTGGGCCTGGGGCTTAGCACTTAACAGCTGAAAGTACTTTCACTCAAAGTAAACAAAAGCCAAACTCCTCGAGTGCTAAGGAGCCCATTTTGCCTTACCGACACACAGACACAAACAGAGAGACAGACAGAGAGACAGAGAGAGAGACAGTCAGAGAGAGGGATGGAGAGGGAGACAGAGAGAGACAGAAAGACAGAGACAAAGAGACACAGAGAGAGACAGAGAGAGGAAGAAACACAGAGAGAGAGATAGAGAGCCCACCATGCATGGGCTCAGCCAATGAAAAAGCACAGAATCAGGAAGTGGAGGCCATGTGTGAGGAACAGCCAGAAGGCCAGATTGCAGAGTGCCTGCTGGGAAATAAGGTGCAAGAAGATTGGAAAGAGAGGGAGGCACCATATTGTGAAGGGCTTTAGGCACCAAAGAAAGCATTTTCTAGTTGATCTTAAAGGGAGCCATAGAATGACAGTCAGACCTGTGCTTTAGAAAGATCATTCTGGCATCTGAGTGGAGGATAGACAGAAGAGGGGAAAGACTGAAGGCAGAAAGACCTCCCAGTTTCTTGCAATCATCTCAGCAGAAGGGATGGGGGCCTGCACCATGGCAGCAGCTGAGAGGGAGGGAGCAGAGAGAAGGGGAGATATGCAAAGGGAGGAAGAAGGAGAGTCAGCACTAGATAGAGGGTTATTAAGAGCACACACTCAAGTTCATGGCTAGCCTTTCCGCCCCTTGTGCAAGGGGGATCCAGGGATTTTTCCAATGGTGGTAGCTTTTAACTTAAGGATTTCAGTGGCAGCTACATTCTTCCCTCCCTGCCCTTCTCCATTCCCCCAGTGGACAGCTACACCAGCTGCTGCTACACCATCACACCTGTCATTTAATAGTCCAGATCTAGATGAGCCTGAATAAACATGATTAAGTATTTATGATAAATTAATCACTAATTCAAAGCTGGAGAAGGACCAGCTTCCAAGTGGTAATAGCAAGATCTTGGAGCAATCTTTCACAGACAAGTTGATTACCTTAAAAATTCCCAGGAGACAAAAACACATTAAGTGAAAGCACCAACAAGTGCTGTTTAGTTATTGAAAATTTACCTCAAAGTTTTCAATAAAACTAGTTGCTCTCCCCTCCATGTTTGTAGAGAGATAACTTGTGCAGTCATACCTCATAAGAGGTAAGAATACCAAAGGGAATTAGGGACAAATTGGAATCACCAAAAATTTATGAAAGATCATAGAATCATGACCTGAGAGATGGAAAGAACCTGATAAGTGCATTGACCCATCAACCAACAAGTATTTCTTAAGTACCTATTACGTGCAAGGCATTGTAGTAGACATTGGGAGTACAAAGACAAAAATTTAACAGTTAATTTAACAGCTCAAGAAGCTTACACTCTACAAGGCAGACAACATATATAGATGTAGATATACACATACATATACATATACATACACATATACACACATATATACATATGCACACATATAAAGACATATATACATATATATATATACATATGTATACATATATATGTACATACATCCATACATACATAAGACTTGACAAAATAAGCCCAGGGTAAGTTTTGAGGGGAAGGCTCTAAGAGACCGGTGGTAGGGAGGGGTGTCAGGCAAGGCCTCACATAAAAGGGGGTGCATGAGGTTTTATTTGAAGATTCCAAGAAGCAGAGGAAAGGAGATGAAGTCATCTAGTCCAATGCTCTCATTTTACAGGGGAAGGAAACTGAGGCCCACAGCAGGGAAATGTCGTGCCCTTGGTCACAAGACTAGTAAATGACAGAGCCAGGATTCAAACCCAGGTCCTCTAACTCTAAAATCCAGCATTCTTGCTTTAAGTAGACCATGCACATAGATCAGGATAGATATAGGGTTTTAGAGCTATAAAGAATTTAGTTGCATCAAGATTCTCCTTAAAAAAAATAGGTCTCATTTCCAAGCTATATAATGGTTTGATTCAAATTTATAAGACTAAGAATTATTCCTCAACTGATAAATGGTCAAAGGATATGAGGAAGAAGTTTCCAAAAGAAGTGAGCCAAGCTATCAGCAAGCAACCACATAAAAATGTTCCATATTACTATTAAAGAGAAAAGCAAATTAAAATAATGCTGAGGTTTCACTTCACGCCCATCAGATTGGCAAAGATGACAAAAGTGATTAATATTGGAGGGGCTTCATTAAAACAAGCATATTGATAGAGTGTTGGTGGAACTGGGAATCGGTACAGTTATTTTGAAAAAAATTTGAAACTTTGTTCCCAAAGTCACTAAACTGTGCATATCCTCTGACCCAGCATAATCCTATTAGGTCTATACACCAAAGAGATAAAAAAAAAAAAGGGTCTGTCTACTCATGCAAAAAGGGTGAAAGCAGCTCTTTTGGTAGTAGCAAAGAACTGGAAGCCAAGGGGATGCCTGTCAATTGGGGAAAGGCTAAACAACTCCTGGAATGTGAGTGGGATGGAATACTACTGGGTCACAAGGAACAATGAAAGTGATGGTCTCAGAGAAACCTAGCAAAACTTGTATGAACTGTTCCCAAGTGTAGGCAACCAGGAGAAGAATTTATATCATAACAATACTGTAAAGATAAACAACTTTGAAAGGTCTATGTATTCTGACCAACACAGTGAGCAGCCATGATTCCAAAGAACAAACCATGAAGCTTGTTACCTTCCTCCTACAAGAGGTGAGGGACTCAGAGTAGAATGTGAGACACTGTTTTGGACATGGCCAATTGGGGGATTTTTTTTTTTTTGCTTGAAAATGCATGTTTACAAGAATATTTTTTTCTAATGGGGAGGAGTTAGAAAGGACAGGAAACGAATATTTATTTTTTGGAAAACAGGTTTATTTGTTTGGTTATTTAAATAATCATCTAGCCCAAACTCCTCCTTTTCCTGAAGGAGAAAAATGGAAGCCAGAGTTTAAATACTCACCTAAGAGAGAGTGTGCCAGAAGGGCTAGAGGCCACCTCATGGTATGTAGAAATGAGGGGATGATCATTTTTTTACAGTGTGGTATGTCTCCAAACACTGGTCTATACTCGCTATATCCACTTTCTCTTTGTCCACTGACTTCTGAACTATGGCATAACCTAGTGACAGTTTTCTCAAAAGTGACCAATGGTGATCTTTGCCAAACCCAAGGCCCTTTTCTGAGTCCTCATTCTCCAGTATTTCTGCACCATCTGATGCTATGCCCACCTTTGGAGCTTCTCGACATTTCCTCCTCCCTTCAGTTCCTACTGGCTCACCAGCCTCTGACTGCTCTTTTTCTGTCCCTGGATCCTCCCTGGGTCCCCTAGATACCTCTCTCTAATCTGGACTTGCTCATAAGCAAGTTTTCGTGCATCTATCAAACATCTCCACCAGTACCTCAGACTCCTCCAAAACAAACTCATCATACATACACCCCAAATCTCTACTTCTTCCAGACCAATCCCTATTTGGTTTGGTTTGGTTTGGTTTTGAATCTGTACTTCTCTTTATGGTACACACCATTCTGCCAAGTACTCAGGTAGAAAACAAGATCGTCTTTGGAATTTTCCGATCTCTCCACGCCCCAAAATCACCAAGTCTCGTCAGTCCTACAACCAACTAATCAATAAATAAATTGAGTCCTTGTTCAATGCAGTATACTGTGCGTCAGACACTGTGCTGGGCACTGGGGACCCTAAAATCTCAAATATCTGTCTCGTTTCCTATCACTCCCTCTGCTTCAGGGTATTACATCTGGCCCCGTTCTGAGTGGCTCTTCCTAGCTGCGGGTCTCACTTGTCAGGCCTTTCTACAGATCACTTCCTGATGCGCAGGGCAGGAAAGTCACACTCCTACTAAAAAACTTCAGGGGCTCCCCTTTGCCCGATGAATAAAGCTCCTTCTCATAGCATTCAAGGCCTACCATGATCTGCCCTCAGTCTACCTTTCAGGGGCTTGATGAACCCCCTCAGCTGCTGC
>CM053624.1:26891533-26983743 GCA_028646595.1 Phalanger gymnotis | reverse complement strand
TCTCTCTTGCCCTTCACTTTCCCTGTCCTCCTCTCCCTCCTTCCTTCTCTCCCTTTCTCCTTCCTCCCTCTCCTCTCTCCTTTCTCTCTCTTCCACTCTCCCTCCCTCTCTCTCCCTCTCCTTTGCGTCTCTTGACCCTCTCCCTTCTTCTGTCCTTCCCTCCCTCTTTTCCCCTTCTCTTCCCTTTCCCTCTCTTTCTCCCTCTTTCTTGCCTTTCACTTTCCCTGTCCTCCTCTCCCTCCTTCCTTCCTGCTCCCTCTCTCTTTCCTCCCTCTCCTCCCCCTCTCTCCCTTCTTCTATCCTTCCTTCTCTCTCCTTTCCCTTCTTTCCTTCTCTCTGCCCCCTCTCTCTCCAGCTCTTCTCCGCCCCCCCCCCCAATTGAGGTCTTTAATTTCTACTCCTCTTGTAAGATTTATTATATTGAATAAATGAACAAAAATACTTGTTAGAACTTACTACGTACAAAGCACTGAGGAGACAAATATAATAGAAATAGTCTACCTTGTGTGGCAGCATGAAGCAGTAAAAACATAATTTAGTTTCCAACCACTTAGGCCCTACTTCTGTGTGCCAGGCATTGTGCATGGTGCTGGGAATCCAAACACAAAATCGTCTCTCTGGCCCCTCCATAAGCATGTATCTTACTGGCAGGAGGGAGGTGGAGAAACATCTCATAGATCAATAAACCCAAGGAAAGAAAGAGCAACAGCATGGGGGAGCGAGGAAATCAGGAAAGGATTCTTGAAAGAGAGAGCTCTTGAAGAAAGGCAAGGATTTAGAGGCAAAGCTAGAAAGGGAGTACATTCCAAGGGTGGAGAAGAATTTCTCCTTCAAGGAACAGCAGAGAGGTCAGTGTCACTAGAGGGAGGAACATGGTAAAGACTTGGGCCTGGGTTCAAATCCTAGCTTAGCCACCACAAATGGACAGAGGCCAGAGACGGTTTGTTCCGTTCAGCCAACAGCTTCTGAAGTTCAGTTTGGCCAAACTGGGGAGTTCACAAATAGAAATAACATGAAGTAAGACTGGAAAGGTAACCTGAAGGCAGCTTGTCAAAAGCCTTTTGGGCCAGGCTGGGAAACTTGTAGTTAATTTGGGGGCAATAGGGAGTCAGAAGATTTTTGAAAAGAGTCAATTGTCAAGAAACAGCAGAGAAACATTTATTAAGCACCTACTATATGTATCAGGAACTGTGCTAAGTACCAGGGATATAAAGAAAGGCAAAAGACAGTCTTTGCCCAGTGGATTTCGGAACAACCTGGAAATACATGAACTGATGCTGAGTGTAACGAGCAGAAGCAGGAGAACATTGTACACAGCAACAACACTGTGCAATGATTAACTATGATAGACTTAGCTCTTCTCAGCAATACAATGATCCATGACACGTCCAAAAGACTCACAATGGAAAATATTAACCACACCCAGAGAAAGAACTATGGAGTCTGAACGTAGATCGAAGCATATTATTTTCAAGTTTTTTTTGTTTTTTCTTTCTCGTGGCTTTTCAAACCTTTTGTTCTGATTCTTCCTCCACAACGTGACTAATGTGGAAATATGTTTAACATGGTTGTACGTGTATAGTCTATATCAGATTGCATGCTGTCTTTGGGGGAGAGGGGAGGGAGAGAGAAAAATTTGGAATTCAAAACCTTACAAAAATGAATGTTGGAAATTATCTTTACATATAATTGGGGGGAAAATAAAATACTATTAAGAAAAAAATAAAATAAATCTGGGGATGTAGGCTACATCCAGATTATCTTTAAGTGACAAAATAAAAAGGTGACTACAAATAAAAATAAAATAAAAACAGCTCATGCTCTCCAGGAGCTCACAGTCTCATCGGGGGAGGGGGAGAGAAAGGCATGCAAACAAACAATTATATACAAAGTATAAAACAGACATGGTAAATTGGAGACCATGACAGTCAGCAGGCACCAGCATTAAAGGGCATCAGGAAAGGAGAAGTGAGATTTTTAGCTGATGCTTGAGGAAAGCCAAAGAAGCTGGGAGGTGATGAAGAGGGAGAACATTCCAGCCAGGGGGCAGCCAGAAAAAAATAGGGGTGGAGTATCTAGGTTCAAAACCTGCTTCTGCCTCTGTCTCTCTCTCTGTGTGACCTTGGACAAATCCCCTCACTTCTCTGAGCCTGTTTCCTTTCCACAAAGAATTTGGACTAGACAGCCTCTCAGTGGGTCACTTTTCACTTTAACCCTGACCCCGTGACTGCGGCCTTCCAAGACCTGGTCCTGAGATGCAGAAGACTTGTCTTTGAGCTCCAACTCTCATTCTTACTAGCTTTGGGATCATGAGCAAATCCCTTTGCCTATTTTCTTACCTGTGAAATGGGGCTAACACTACTCTCACTACCTGACTACACAGGATCACTGTGAGAAAAGAGCCAAAGGAAGCCATTTTATCATTATGATTAAACTCAGTGAATGAAGGTCAGTCACACTTCCACCTTCCTCAAGAAGAAATGCCCTCCTTGAAAGCAAGGATCAAATTCTGCATCTTTATACAGCCCTGGCTCAATTCATTTTGCTAAATTAATACTGTTGTGTATTAGGGTGACTGCATATCACCATCTAGGGTAGGACCTGGTACAATAAACAGACACTTAATAATTATAAAATCAGACATTTATTAAATTACTATAATCAGATTTATTAAATAGCAGGTACCATGTAACTGACACTCTCTTGGTTGGCGACTACATCATCTTCCCCCTTTTCATTGATGTATTGGCTATTGACCTATCACTGTACAACACGATACAGGTATGTGTAAGTCTTAGACTGGGAGTCTGGAGACCAGAGTGTCTCCTCTTCCGGTTTCCTCCTCTGTAGAATCAAGGACTAGTACTACAGGTAGGGCATATCTCAGATTTCTTCCAGCCCTAAGGTTGGAGGGGTCTCTAACTCTCTAGTCACCGAACAGAAAGAACAAAAGAACTTTGGGAAGCCACTCGCTCACCTCCTCCTGCAGGAAAGAACACGGGCCACTCTGTGTGTGAGAGGAGGCCCTCAGATACTTCACACAGGCTGGTGGGTCTCTGTTTACCTTCGTTTGTCTCTGTTGTCAAGGAGCAATCTGCCTGTAGCTGAACATGTGACTCAGCTAATTAACCGAGGTGGGGAAGTCAGTGGACTTGGAGACCGCCGTGTTCAGCCATTTCAGAGAAGGGTCCCACTCTCCCCCATCCCTGCCTGAGACAGCCCAGTGGACTTCCCTTGTCCAGAGTATGCCTCCTCTCTTCCCCACCCCCACCCCCCAGGACCCTCATGGAGGTTGGGTCAGTGGCAGCCCACAGACAAGCCTGGACGAGAGAGTTACTGCTCTTTTAAAGGGCGCTGTGTTGGCACCTGCAGGAGTCCCAGGCTTCACTCAAAACTGGCTTCACTCTAGAACTTGCCAGTGTTGACCGTTACTCTAGCAACCAAAGGAGCCTTGGGAAATAGCAGCTAAAACAACCCCATTCTGCAGGAGTGATGAGGCTCTAACACTCGTTGGCCTCAACCACTGAGGTCATGATACTGGCACAATCACCAATTTCATAGGGCCAAAGGAAGCCATTTTATCATGATGGTGATTTTATAATTCAAATTGACACAAAACAGGGAGGGGAACTGCCCTGGAGAGAAGAGAAGAGACAGAAAGAAAGGCTTATTACTTTTTAAATTGCCTTACAGAGTGCAAAGGAAGGACGGAAGGCGTGGAGCAAGCTAGCAAAGGAGGCAAGCTGGGGAGAGTAAATCACAGATTATTCCATTCCCCTTAGCCCAGCGGCCTGTAGATCCTGGAGCTCCCAGGTTCAAGGTTAGTTACGAGGACACGGCTAGAAAGGTGCTCTTTATGGGACCTCCAAGTTCATCTAGTAGGATCCCAAAAGGGGGACAGTGACAGCCTGAGGTCAGTAACTCCCAGATTTACGATTAACGGCCTCTGTCTCCACATCCAAGGCTCTTTACAGAATTCTAGTTAATCTGATATTCTGGCTATTAATCTGTTCATTCAAAAACCATCTCTTACACATATAGCATATGCAGTCACTATGCTGGGCACTGAGGGCAGTCTGGTACTCCCAAACTCTACAATTAATTTGTAACTTCTGAAGACTGTGTGCACACGAGTGCACCTGTGTGTGTATGTGTGTATATGTGTGTGTGTGGTCTCCCCAATAGCTTGCTAATTCCTCTAGGGCAGGGGCTATCTCATTTTCGTTTTAACATCCCTAACACAATGCTTAGTACATAGTAGGCACTTAAAAAGTGCTGGATGATGGAACAGAGATTAAATAAGGTTTCTGGCCACTTTCTTGTATATCATCCATAGATTACCAATTTCCAAAGAATTAGGGATCTAAAAAAGGCTCTTGAAATTAAGGATATACGACCATCAACCTTACTTTGATAATTCCCAAGGCAATTTTGGACTCTCCATGGGTGTTAGCGTTATCACTCAAAGCAGAGCCACTTTTATCATCCTCCAGCTCAGCCAGTGAAGACTCCAGGCGGAGCAAGGACTGTCCCTGCACTTGAGTCAGGAAGGGCTGAGACACTTTGTGCCTCTGGGCAAGTCACTCCACCTCTCTGGAGAAACTTGCTTCTTCATCTGGGGATAATAAGAGCCCTTCCCTCCCTAGGGTGTTGTGAGGACCAAATGACATAATGCAGTATGGCACTTCACAAACCTTAAAGCACTCTGTGAATGCCAGCTATCATTACTACTACTTTTACTATTACTATTATTGCTAGCTTGCTGGTTGCACCACACATCTTCATGAACTGGACTCTCCTGTGTAGAAGGTGGGGTGGAGGGGTGGCTGGAGGGGGTGAATTAGAGCAGCGTGTCAAACCCAAATAGAAACAGCAGCCACTAAACCAGGATCCCTGGGGGCTGCAACAGGACTTAGCTCTAAAATGTGATGCTAACTATATTTCATTATATTTATATTTATTATGGTTCCCAATTATATCTTAATCTTGGTCAGGCCACACTCGGGAGTGTTATAGGCTACTGGCCACATGTGGGACATCCCTGGATTAGATGACCGCCAAGGTCCCTGCCAGCTCTAAATCACCGGCTTACCTTGTTTTCGTAAAAGTCCTTTCTTCACAATGGTACAAAAAGTAGATTATGAGGTATGCAAAAGGTAGGGACTGTTTTATGTCTATCTTTGTATTCCCTGGCACCCAGAAAAGCGCCCTTTGCAGAGTAGGTCAGTCAATAAGCATTTATTAAGTGCCTACTATGGTCCAAGAACTGTGCTAAGCACTGGGGATACAAAGAAAAGCAAAGACAATCCCTGTCCTCGAGGGGCTACAGACTAATGGGGGGACAACAGGCAAAGTGCTGTGTACAAACAAGTTACAGACTGGGTAAATGGGAGATGATCAACAGGGGGAAAGCATTAGTGTTAATGGGAATCAGGAAAGGCTTCTGGCAAAGATGAGGTTTTAACTGGCCTTGGAAAGAAGCCAGGGAAGCCAGGAGGAAAGCACTGAAGACATGGGGGACAGCCCAAGGAAACACCCAAAGCCAGGAGTGTGGAGAATACTAAGTCACTGTCCTTGGAGTGCCAAGTACATAGGGGTGACTAAGGTGTAAAATAACTGGAGAGATGGGTGTGGTGGTGCAGGAATCATGGTATAAAGCGTTCTGAATTCCAAACAGGATGATGTTTTATCCTCAAGGTGACAAGGGCCAGTGGAGTTTACTGAAAGCAGGAGGTTTGGGGTGGGAGCTTGACATGATCAGACCCGTGCTTTCAAAAGACCAATATGGCAGCTGAGTGGAGGATGGGCTGCCCTGGGGAAAGCCTTGTGGCAAGCAGACCCAGCAGCAGGTTACTGCAATGGTCTAGGCATGATCTGATGAGCGGCTGGTGACAGGGCAGAGAAGAGCAGTGGGTGTACATAAGAGACGTTAAAGCTAATGCCCAATGACAAGATTTGGCAAATGACTGGATATGGAAGGGAGGGTATGAGTAGAGGATGAGAGGTTGAGACAAGGTCACTAGAAGGGCAGCACCTCGACATTAACTGGGAAGCTAAGAAGAAGGGAGATTTGGGGGGCAAGGACAACATGCTGATTTTAAGATACAGGGCATTCAGTTTGAAATATCCAAGTGGAGAAGCGAGCCTGGAGATCAACAGAGAGGGTAAGGCTGGATAATCATCAGCAGAGAGATGACAATTAAATCCAAGACCAAGTGAAATACTATAGCGGTAGAAGAGGGTCCAAGACAAAAGCCTAAGGGACACCCATGGAGAAGAGGTGTGGTCTGGATGAAGATCCAGCAAAGGAGGCTTTCGAGAAAGAGCCGTCGGAGCAGTGTGAGAAGCGGGAGAGATCAGTGTCATGAAAACCTAGAGAGAAGGGACTGTCAAGAAGAATGTGGCAGACAGTGTCAAAGGCTGTGAGTCATGGTGAAGACAAAAAACAGAGAGGATTTGGGGTTGCAAGGCAATACAATGTTTGTTGTATTACATTCAAAATGCTACCTGCTGCACTCAGCATTTCTTGGTCTTCCTCACCTTTCCCTTTCGCCTAAATATTTAAAGTCGGGATCATAGATTGAGATGACTTTTGAGCTGATCCAGCCCAACCAAATCATTTTATAGTACTAAAATCTTGAGTGGGAAAGCGACAGGTCCAAGGTGACAGAGGCAGAAAATAGCTAAGATTCCAGCCAGGGTCTCCTGATACCAAATGCATGCTTCACCAGCGCACCCCATCTCTTCTAAATGCCTCTGATTTAAACACTGCAGAGATGCCTCCTGAAGCTACTTTTTTGCCTCACTGATGACATCGTTCTTTGTATGGAGCCGAGCACATAGTGAGCAGCTAATAAGGATCTGATGTCATAAGGACAGAGTGCTGGGAAGCAGCTGACCTCCCCTGTCACTGTCAGACCTGGGTTTTGAGAGGCTTCCACCATGGCCAATGACTGTGCCTCAGAGCTCTTCCCTTCCTGAAGTCTCAGATCGACTTGCAGTGGTCCAGCTCAGTGTCCTCCTTCTCTCTCATTGGAAGTCAAAGAATTTGCCAGTGGTGTAGCTCCAATCGAGTGAAGACAACCTAGTCGCTGGTCCTTTGAGGATCCATGGAATCCAGGATAAGAAGCCCTGTTCTAATATTCCAGAACCAGCCTCAAGATTCACCTTCTTAAAACCCAGCTCTGATTGCATCCTTGCCCTGCTCAGAATTTGGAGTCAGGACTGAAGAAAAATAATAGGAGAACTGAAAAGGGCCCTCGGAGTTTGTCTCATTCAACTCCCTCCTTTTGGATGTGGAAATGGCAGCCCATAGTGGGAAAGGGATTTGTTCAAGGTCATACAGGTCAGAGCAGAGCTGGAATCTGGATACAGTTCACCTAGGCCCCTGTCTCACACCATTATCTCTGTGAGCCTGGGCAAGACCCATTCCCCATCTACTCCAGAGCCTCGGTCTCCCTATCTGCAAAATAAATTGGCCCAGATGTCCTCCCAGGTCCTTTCCAGCTCTGAAGGCCTCTTTGACAACCACACTCTTTCACTGTACAAGTTTGGTCATCCTACGGCCTCTAATACGTCAAGCCTTTATTCATTTATCTCTGATCCGACCGAGGCTCTGAATGGTCATGTCAGCAAGAGGCAAGATCTGGGGGTCCTGGTGAAGTTCTACAGGCTTCCAGTAAGATCTTGGAGAAGTACTAAGGAACCACCATCCCTAGCCCAGCGCAGCCTGGAACATACTAAGTGCTTAATAAATGTCTGTTGACTGATTGATCAAAAGCCCCATGACCAGAAGGTGGCTACTGGGTGATGAATCCTGTGGCCATGGCAGTGCATGAAATAGGCTGGGGGGAAAAATGACATAAACACAGTTTATAAAAGAAGGAAAGAAATCATTACTTGGAATTAAGAAACAAACACCAAAAAAAAAAAAAAGGCCAAAGGTTGATAAAAGTACTCAGTGATCTGATGAAAATACTCCATGAACGATCAACGGAAAGAGTCGGAAGGCAGTAGATGTGGCCAGCACAAAACGTCAACAAAAAATGAAAACTGACTCTATTGTAGAGGACAGAAAACAACTGGTTGCTGACATGGGAATCGTTTCAGAACCGATGGTCTGTACAGTCACATCAGCCACCCTTTAAATGATCAAAATGAGAGGGCACTGCATATTACCCCAATCCTAACAATTCCACCTGATCTATTTAAACAAGACGGTTAACAAACAAAAATAAAGACATTAGGTCCAATTATTATTATTTATGAAATAAATAAAGCAAGTGCCACAACGAGGAGTCCCCAAATACCTCCCCGGCCAACAAACACCATTACCCTGCAAGCAGAGATGGGTGAGCTGAGGACAATACTGGTTTCAAATCAAATTCGTGTGTAATGGCATGAAGGAGGACAACTGAGGGTTACAAGGAGTACTGACTGCTTGTCTAAGAAGCAAAGAGTACTAGGAGGGAAAATGAACCTAGAAGAGAGTTGGTGTGAAACCCAACATCACCCTAGCAGAATCTGTAGACCAAAGTGGAAGGACAATAAAAACCGAGGGGATGGAAACAATCACTAGCATTTCTTTGTTGTTGTTCAGTGGTGTTTGACTCTCAGTGATCCCATCTGGGGTTTTCTTGGCAAGGATACTGGACTGGTTTGCCATTTCCTTCTCCAGCTCATTTTACAAATGAGGAAACTGAAGCAAACAGGGTCACTCAGCTATTAAGACTCTGAGGCTGGAGTTGAACTCAAGATTTCCTAACTCCAGGCCTTGTGTTCTATCTACTGAGTGACCTAGCTGCCTTGAATATTTCTACAAGCAGAAAGGCTGATCAGACACGCAAGCAGAACTAACACACCTGAGCTCCACCACCCTTCTACATGTGGGAATCTGGGAGTCCAGCTGGGTCTGACCAAATACAGACTAAAGTCTCCTGAAGGCAATGGGATTTTAAAGGTACTCGGGTCAATTTTAAAGCATCAGGGTGGGAGGATTCCAGAAGAATCAAAAGGAGGAAAAGAATAAAACCTGGAGTCAGGAGGACCTGAGTTCAAATCCAGCCTCAAACACTTACCAGCTGTGTGACCCTGGGCACACAAATTCACCCTGACTGCCTCAAAAACAAAAAAGTGGAAAGGGGCACACAACGTACAACCTTACTACCAAAAACATGATATCGTTCATCCCAGGAGAATGCACATTTCTTTAGATAATGTAAAGTCCTTGAGGTCAGGGATTGTCTTTTTCTCTCAGTCTTCATGTCCTCGGTACCTATAGCTGGTACTTAATGCTTGAACTTTAAAAAAAAAAAAAGACAATTGAATAAACATCAGTAAGGACCCATCGGTATGCCTGTTTTCTCATCTCAATGAAATCTTGATGAGAATGGCCAATAAGTCAATCCAAGAATTAAGGACATCCTTTCAAGAAAAGGCTTTATTGTTGCCTTTTGTTTCTATGACACTCATTCCTCTTAAAACCTCCCACTGAGACCTTGCTATCAAATCTTTCCTTGAAACAAAGAAAAGCATTTGAGCAAAGATAATTTACACAGGAATGCCATTTGACAGTGTGTACACCAAATTCTACCCCTGCAGCTCCCCTGCTCTCAGCCCCCTCCATCTCTACTGAAAAGAAAAAGGGGTATTCAGGATATCCTTAGGGGGAAAAATGAGAAAAAAAATGGGGTTTTCAGAAACTTTTCTATTGCTAACCACATCTTCACAGTCACACAACTTAGAGGGAATATGAGACCCTGCTGTATTTGTTGTTTGATGATTTCAAATGAGCATTTGCTTCAGTAAAATTTGTAACCTTCCATGGTTTCTTCTTGTAAGATCTTTCCCATGAATACACTTCAAGATTCTTGATAAAAGCAGTCACTGAACTTTGTTCAATGAGCCTCTTACCAACAGTGAGCATAAATCAGTGAGACACTTTCCCAAAGCTGTCTGTCATTGATGTGGAAGACGTCACATGCCAGGTTCACGTGAACAAAGGGTTACCTGCACAGAATGAGATTCTGCTGAAGCTCCTCTTTGTAAGGACATGATACTGTTTTCACCAAGCACTAGAGCCTCCTCCAAGAAACGAATGGCCACTCAAAAGAGATCAGCCTAGCAACCCACACTGGAAAGAAACAAGTGGGGGAAAAATGCATGTTGTCCAGATTATAACATGCAATTCGGCTGGCCGTGGAGGTAAGCCCATCAGCACACTTGTCTTGGACAGACACTACAAACGGACAATGGACAGAGCAAAAAACTGAACAGAGGGACAGTGGGTAGGAACGTATTTAGCAGTTGGTACAGTAGGTGTCTTTCAAGCCGTCCAAGTCCTGATTTCCCAGTGATGCTCAGTGACTATAATTCACTAAAAGAATTGGAAAGAGGACTGACCGTGTGTGGCAAACACTGAAAGTCACCTCAGAAAACTTCGCTTAGTCATTTTTCAGTCGTTTTTGACGCTGGGAATCATTTTAGAATCAACTAGTTTGTGAAGTCAGATCATCTACGATTTAAAGAAAGCAGAGGTCAAGGCCAACACCAAATTAGAAGAAATGGTAAAGCAGAGAGCTCACACGGAGTAGGATCCTAACTGCTCCAACCTGACCCTGTGCTTGTTCTGGAGGTTCAGTCACATCTGACTCTTCCTGACCCCACTTGGGGTTCTCTTGGCAAAGATGCTGGAATACTTTGCCATTTCCTTCTCTAACTCATTTTACAGATGAGGAAACTGAGGCAAACAGGATTAAGGGACTTGCCCGGAATCCCGGGCTGTTTACTATTCAGTAACAAAGCTTAGGCCTACTTCAGAACTCTTCTCACCTAATTATCAGTTAGACCAGTGGAGTCAAATTCAAGTAGAAACAGATCCCATAAGTGGATAAAAAAAACCCCACAAATTTTGTTTTTACTGTATTTTTTTATTTGTTTTGTTAAACATTTCCAGTTCCATTTTATTCTGGTTCACAAAACAGTCACAAATTGTTGCTGGCTGTGAGTCTGACCCCTCTGTATTAAGATTTCTTTCGAAGATTCCCTTACATTTACTCTATATGTAGATCTTGTATGAACATACTTGTGCCCACGTTGACTTCTCATTAGAATGTGAACTCCAGAAGGCAAGCATCATGCTGACTTCCTGTGTACCCCCATTTCTCAGGGTACACAGCAAATGCTTAATGCTTAATTGACTGATTGTTTCCCCCCAACACCATAGCACTCTATATATATCAGGCCTGTGGTTCTGCAACATCAATTCTCAGCTGTTTCCAAAAGCTACTTTTCACAATTCTGTCCCAGAATTCAAGGCCCAGATCTCCCCGGCTTTGGCTAAAGTAACTAGAGAAAGTTACCGGGCCCTTTATTTCCTTAACTCTGGCAGTCTATGCACCCTACCTCCTGAAGTTGGGTATGATGGGGGAAGAGGATGGTTAGAATGCGCTGCCCAACCCTAGACCGTGAGACAGAAGCCTTGGCAGATCAGCGTGGGCAGGAATCAATGCAATGAAGGCCCCCTCCTCCCTCTGACAGATAAAGGAAGCCCAGAAGCAGAGGCAGCCTGCCCAAGACACGGTCCCTGAGCCTGGAGCAACAGGGTAGGAACCAGACCCCAAGGCTTCCTACTTCCCTGGCCAATGCTATTCCCACTTTGCCCAATGGAAACTTGGAGGAAAGCGTTGCTTTTGCTTTAGAATTTGTTTTCTCTCCAGACCAGATCTATTAATTAGTATATGGAGCTCTCCAGGGAGCCACTTTCTCTACCAATTTCCATATTGGCACTTTCTCTACAACGGAATCTGAGAGAGGTTAAGTGATCTTGCCCCTCCCAGCTCCAAGGCCAGCTCTATCCATGCTACCATACCACACTCTCCTTTCTCATTCCAGTTGTATAACTTTGTCTATAACACACCCGCGCTCCATCAACAGACCCTTTCAATAAAACAACTTGCCATGTCATCCTCCACTCCACTTTACCACCCTCTTAATTCAATATAAGAAATATCCCAGGAATCAAGGGGTGTGTGCATACAGTGTCCTCAGCAATTATTTAATAGGGAACACACACACACACACACAGAGTTCAAAGGAGAGACTCTAAGGAAAAACTAAGGAGACTACCTCTAAACCAGAAATGTGAAAAACAAAACGAAAATCCCCCCATTCCTTTCTTGCTGAATGTTCGTTTGGTTTTGTTAAGTGGGTGTAAAAAAAAAAAAAGAAGCCCTCCAAGCAAACCACTTTTCAAAGTTGCAGATCAGCCTGGGGCTCAGCAGGGAGTTACACTGTTTCTATTTGATAACACTTAGGTAGGGTCACTTTCTAACCACCCTTTTAACGCACTCCTTTGCTACAGACAAGGCTGGCCGCCCAAGACCTGAGGCAGTCTTCCTGTGGCCATCTTTCTGAATACAGGGCAATTTTGAGCTCTTGGGGTCAAAGAAAAAATTCAGAGGGCACTAAATGTCCCTAAGCTGCAACCCGGCAAATTTTTTCTTCTTAATCTTCAAGATAAGTTTAGAGTAGACCATGATGGATCTGTCTGTACTAAATGAGTGTAATCAGACAAAAAATATACATGTTTTTGCTCTAGACAACAGCATTTTACAATTACCAACTACTTTCCTCATCTCTATTCTGGGAGAAAATTGTGAATTGCCCAGGGATGGCCATAAGCTGCTAAAGGATAAAGAAAAGGCCTGGGACTCAGGTCTTCCGACTCTATCAGAATTCATGGATCTTCCCTTTATACGCCTCTTAGGCTCTCATGTGTGTGAATCATCTTTCTTGTAAACTGAGGTGATAGACAAAAATCTGCTTCAGTTTCTTGATAGAATCTAACCACTGAGCCTCAACTATCTACAAAACCCTCCATTAAATTTACCTGCTCCCATAATGACCCTCTGACACCATTCTTGCCTCTTATCATGATCACACACACACACACACACCATTATCTAGTCTTCTGCCCTTTTCTACTGTTATTGACCCTCCTCTTCCCCTCAGCAATCAGAGATATCACCACCGGTGCCTACCACCTCCATGTCAACTTCCCCACTCACCTCTCCTCACCTTCATTACTTCTTCCCTCAAATAACAGGAATCACTTGCCATTGACAACTACCTTCATTCTCTATTACCACTCTTTTCCACCACCTTCCTTCACCATTACCACTTCCTCTGGTCCATCATCAACCTTCCTCAACTCAAATTCCTTCTCCTCACCTCCTCCTCTTCCTCGACCTTACCCCTTCCCCATCTCCCCGGCATCTCCACTCCTCTCCAGCATCACTCCTTCCCCATTCCCCTTGGCATCTCCACTCCTCCCATCATCTCCTCATCCTTCCCCATCCCCCCTGGCATCTCCACTCCTCCCATCATCTCCTGCTCCCTCCACATCTTCACGGCCTCTTTTTTCTTTCCTGCCATCACTCCTCGCCCACTCTTCCCCCTCCCTGGCATCTCCACTCCTCCCATCATCTCTTCCTCCCTCCCCTCACACGTTTCCATGGCCTCTTCTTTCTTTCCTGCCGTCACTCCTCGCCCACTCTTCCCCCTCCCTGGCATCTCTACTTCTCGTCTCATCACCTGCTCCTCCCAGCTATCACCTCCTCCTCCTTCCATCATTTCTTCTCTCTCCTATCACTTCCACCTCCTTGTTACCACATGCCACAGACACCTCCCCCCCATCTTCAGAAGCAGTATGTGCGACACAATGGAGAGAGCATTCGTTTTTGGAGTCAGAGAACCTTTGGTCACTGATTTTTGTGACCCTTGTGCAGGACGTGGCCCCTCTGCTCCCCTCTCTGGGCCTCAGTTTCCTGCTCAGTAAAGGAAGGGAGCTGTCCGATGGCCTCCAGGTGCCTTCAAACTTGTGTGACCCTAGGGCACTGGTGCCCTCCCCTCCATGGGCCGAGGCTTCCAACTCGAGAAAAGCCCCCAGGTCACTGCGCCCTCCCCGACATCATCAGCGCCCCACCCTAGCCCCATCTACCGCACAGAGGTGCGCGCAGGACCACACCCAGGTGGGCGGCCAGGCTGGATCGGCGCACAAGACCGGCCGGGGGTCAGTTGCCCCCGGGCCGCCCACCTCGCCCCACCTGCTCTTCTCTCTCTCCGTCTAAGACCTGCTCGGAGGGAGCTCCGCGCACCCCCCCCGCCGCCAGAGTGAGCGCGCCCGGCCGCCCGCCGGGGCAGGCTCCGCGCCCGCCGCCCCGCCGCCCTGCCTCCCGCCGCCCTGCCTCCCGAACACGCCCGGCCCGCCCGGCCCGCGGCCCCCCGCCGCAGCCCGAGCAGCCGCCACCGCCTGCACCGCCGCCGCCGCCGCCCCGTGGCCCCCGGCCCCGCCGCCCCGAGGCCCCGGGCCCCTGCCCGCTCACCGCTATCGCCGACACCGCAGCCGAGCCGCCCGAGGCCTCCGAAATGGCCCGGGGCGGCGGGCAGAACTGGACCTCGGGGGAGGCGGAGGGACAGGCGGAAACCCCCGAGCCCGAGTGAGTGGATCGGAGTGCCGGGGGAGGGATCCCCCGAGAAGAAGCGCCCGAGTGGGGAAAGGGCTCCAGAAGGAATAAGGGTCCCATTGGGGGAAGAGGAGCCCCAAGGAAAAGGGGGTCTTCAGGGGGAACAGGGGTCCCTCAGGGGAAGGAGCGCCCACGAGGGGGAGGTCCTCCGGGGCAGGGGAGAGCCTCTTGGGTGTAGGAGGAGCCCCCGGGGGGGGGGAGGAGAGGGATTCCCCCTCCCCCCAACCTTGGCCGAAGCTCCTCCGTCCGCTCAGCCCGCGGGAACCTCCGCGAACGTTCTAGGGCCACTGTGGCGTCACCGGAGCGCGGAGGAACCTTCCGCCGGCGACCCATAAAAGCGGCCGCGGAGGAGGCCCCGGGCCGTGTGTGCAACCGGCACGGGACGGGGGCGGGTGGGGAGGCGACCGCGACAGCTAGGGGCGTCCTCGGGCGGGGGGCCGCGGCCGCTGCCAGGAGCCCGGGGAACTGCGGCTGCGGGCCGGGGCCGGCGCCAGCGCCGGAGCTAGCCGGGTGGCCGGACCGACCGACCTGGGACCCGAGGGCGGCCGCTGTCCGCGCCCCTCGGGCCGCCGCCGCCGCCTCCTCAGCCAGTCCGTCCGGTCGTCCGGCCCGACCCTCCCCCGCTCCTCGGGGCTCCTTCGCCCGCCTGACTCCCCGCCCCTTCCCGCAGAGCGAAGATGGTCAAGGAGACTGAGTATTATGACATCCTGGGGGTGAAGCCCAGCGCCGCCCAGGAGGAGATCAAGAAGGCGTATCGGAAGCTGGCCCTCAAGTACCACCCGGACAAGAACCCGGACGAAGGCGAGAAGGTGAGGTGGGGGGAGGTGCGGTGGGTCCTGGCCCGGGCCGGGTGGAGGGCGACAAAGGAGTGAAGAGGGATGGAGAGGACGCCGCCGGCCGCCGGCCGCCGGCCGCCGGCCACCGGCGTCCCGCGCCCCCCAGACCCTGGGCGTTGAAAGTTGACGGGGACGGGGAGAATCTTTACTCATTGAGACCCCAGGAAAGTGGAGCCCCGCTGGAGCTGTGGGCACAGGACGCCGGCGGCCGCAGAGGGCCGAGGCGGGGGGGTGGGGGTGGGGTCTCCACCCCAGAAGAGAGGAGAGGGGAAAGGAACTTTTATCAAAAGCAGGCAGCGTTTAATCGTGGTCTGTGGGCACCTTCAGCGTGGCCGGCCCTGGACAGCCGGTAACTGTCAGCCCTAGCAGGCATTTCTGTGGGTGCAGAATTGCCAGGAGGACCAACGATCTTTTTTTTCCTCCGCGGGAGAACAGTAGCCGCGGTGGCTCTGTCAGGGTCAGAGCTGTCACCTTGGCAAAGTTAGAGGGATGAGTGGCGGAGGACCGGCCCGAGCGGGAACGGTCATCAAAAGAACAGCCCTGCAACTTGTCATAAATGTTTATATACAAAGCTTTAAAGGGATACAGAGTAGTCAAAAAAAGCTGAAAAGCGAACATAGATAGGTCTAACGGTAACCTCATGTATACAATACCGTAACGTTTACTAAGGACAAATTCACTTAGTTTATGGTCACAAATGAGGTACCTGTCAATACCCAACTCTTCCCCATTAATTAAGGTGAGAAAATTTTGCCAGGTGTAAAAATGAGAACTAGGAACCCTAGAGCCCCAGGCTGGTGGTTAGTGCCTGTAATAATCAATCCTTGCTACCAGGGGGATGCTGAGGCTGGGGGTCTCCGGAACTCTCTGACTTAGTGATATTATGTAGCAGAACCAGAATTGAGTGTTGTCACTAAGCACCAAGGTAGTGAGCTTGGAGTGGGAAGGGGGAGGGCATCTGGCCCAGGTAAAAAGCTTTGTGCCAATCTCTGGATTGGGCTGAGAAGCAGCCCCCTTCATTTCCAATCCGAGTGATCCAGAGACCCAGTCTCAAGGCAAATAAGAGGAACACTTTTGTAGAAGTGCCCCATTTCATACTTTGAATGGTTACTGTCCCTTGACAAAAAGATGACTATCAAACACTGAATTCCTGGAGAAAGGCACCATGGTCATTCTCCCTCCCTGTAGATGACAAGTATGTCCTTTATGCTTTGTCATTTCCATGTAAGCTCTGTGGGTTTCCTTCTCTTTTGATCTGGAGCTGGCTCCAGGGCGACACTTTGAAGCAGGCTAGCTAGCCACAGTTAACCACGGGCTTCTGTTTAGTACCTATGGAAACAACCCTGGTATCAAAATACCTGTCTGCCTTCTTCATTTCAGAGTGGGAGCTGCTTCAGAGCATTTGCCTGGGCACTGATCGAATATTTATATTTAGCTGCATGTGCTTTATGTGAACCGCGGCCATCGTCACAAGTTTAAAATACTTGCTGTTAGGCCATTTGTCTCTTGCCCACTTAGGTTCATTCTCATCTATATTTAGGGGACAACTAATTTTCTCTTGTCTTACGTAGGTCATTTTAAGGTCTTGTATGCTCCTTGCTAGTCAGCTCTATAGATGCAGTCAGCATCATGGATGATCTTATTTCTTGTTCTTGGAAAATGATTCAAGATTCTTAAAGGCTTTACAAACAAACTGAGTTGTAATTTTCCAAAATGGTCATCTTAAATTAGATTGCTTTTTTGCAACATATAATTTAGTCCTTATCAATCCCCAGATCAAAAACCTCACAGCCAACAAGACAAAAACATAGAATCCTTAACCTGCCTGGCATTTCAGATCATCTATGCAACCTGGCTCCAACCTCCTTTCCCGTTATTCCCCTTCAAATATTCAGCCATTCTTGCTGGTCTTGGTTCTGCTGTTCCCTGTGCCTTTTTTCTCCTTCCAGTCCCCTCACACCTTATAAATTAATCTTCAGTCATAAGCCCCTCTTTCTTGAAGAAACCTTTCTCATTTAGCTCTGCCATTCTCCCCTCCCCACCAGGAGAATGTGTTCTTTCCCTTTAACCTTATGCATTCACTAAATTAATTCTCTTTACTGTGAAGGATGTCATTGGGGTCCACCTCTTTTGAATTATACTTAGCCCTGCTGGTGGAAAGCAAGTTCCTTGAGGGCAGTGCCAACCATTGCTTTATGGGATTAGAGGTACTTGAGTTAGCTAAGGAAATA
This sequence comes from Phalanger gymnotis, assembly GCA_028646595.1. Taxonomy (NCBI): domain Eukaryota; kingdom Metazoa; phylum Chordata; class Mammalia; order Diprotodontia; family Phalangeridae; genus Phalanger; species Phalanger gymnotis. Next base: position 26,966,151 of record CM053624.1, on the reverse strand, counting down.
TTTGTGCAGTTAAGTTTTATGGTAACCTTTTCATTGTTTATATAATTCTTTGGCTATACTAGAATATTTTCATTATTAAATGTTGAAATAAGTGTGCCAGTAGGCTAGGGGCTTAGAAATACATTTCAGTTAGCTATAAGACATTGTGCACACCCTACCCCACCCCAAACCAACCCATGGCCTAATTTACCCAAGCCTGTCTTTTTGAGTTTAAATATGGTTCTGGCTTAAAGAGAGTGGGGAGGAGGGGAGTTAGGGACTAGCTTGTCCTTATCTAAGATTAGGAAAGAGAATCACAAATTGAGTTGGAAGCAATTTGCCAGCCAAACCTTATTTTTTACAGATGATGAAGTGAACTTGCCTAAACTAAGATGATGACACAGTTAATAAATAAAATAAGACCTGGAATTGGAACTCACGTCCTCAGCTCCAACTCCAACGTCCCTTTTCTAAGCGTATGGGAAAAACTCTCAAGCGGAAAGCACCAAATGGCGCCGCTGCTGTATCTTAGTAGAGGAAACAGGCAAGAACATTACACCATGTTAGAGAAGATACCCTAGTCCAGACCCCTCATGTCACAAAAGAAGGGAAAAGTGAGTAGTGGATTGGCATGTTTAATGAGTATAAAAGGCTTTTAAAAAAGGAGGAGAGGGGAGTTTCCACAAGGGAGAATAACAAGGCCCCATAACTCGGATGGCACCTGCAGAGAGAAGACTGGAGTTCTTATGGGAGGAAATGGTGAGGCGTAATTTTAATGTCCTTATGTGGCCACTAATTTGGTTTTTGTTCTTACTGGTGACAGTACAGTGAAGAGAGTAAGATCTCTTTCCCTCCCTCCCCCAGTGCAGGGAAGGCTTGGGTCTTCTCATTCCGTCTTGTTGTGGGTTGTTGCTAAGCATCAGCATTACTTAGAAGCTCTGCTTTGTGGTCAAGCTCTTTGTACACAGACTCCACCAGCTTAGGGCCAGCAGCATAACTGGGGGGAAGGTATAGCAAGCAGTGAGGCAACTAGTCACTTTCAACTTTTATAAGCTAAAAAGACCCATTACTGAGTGGTGCTCAAAGTTATTTGTAGATGGAAGTACCAACCAAACTTGGGGGGGGGCGGGGCGGATACTGATGATGCTGGAGCCAGTTTCGTTGTCTTTGTCTCTTTGGCCATAGAATTCAGATTGAATGTTTAGTGCTAGAAGCCAGACAAGCTATTTAAATTTAAGATACTTTAAAAATATGTGTAAAAAGTTCAGTTTCATGTCTTTTCTGTTGTATATTTTAATGTGTTCGTGCTTGTCTTAAAGTTCACAATAAAAAAAATTTAAAAGTTTGACCTATCCTTTGTGTTTAAATAACAAATTACCAGTGGTTTGAAGGGCAAATTTATCAAAGCAGTTAACTATTTATTGCTACAGTGAAAAAAGGGTTAGTTAAGCTACTAAAACTATCCAAGCCGTAAGCCTCATCCTCGTCAGTAGTCAGTTAATGTTTCTTACTGTGATTTTTATGATGGACTTAGCCATTGTGAGTGTGAGACTCACCAGTTTCTGAGGGCAGCTTGACCTGAGTTTCAGTTCCAAAGTCCTAATTCCCTTTGTGTTACTTAAGGTGCTATGTGTTTCCCTGTCGGCAAAAGGGGGCTCTGGTAATAGCTACTTCCTCAAAGAAGTCATTTCAGCTCTGATCACAGTACGTGTTATAAATGTAGGCTTTAAGATTTAACGAGGGCTCCTTGAGCCTCACAGAAAGCATGTAAAGTCACAGTTGAAGTAACCAGCACCATGTTACATACATAGAGAAAACAGGACAGTCACGGAAGTGAACTGTCTTGGCCATATGAGCCACCAGGGAGCGAGGAGGAAAAGGCAAACAGGACGCCCCTCTTGGTACCTGGAACATGAGTCTCAAGAATCAATCCTGATTCTGACATTGGCTGGCAACACAGCCATGCCCAGTCATTAATGGGGCCTCTCTGGGAAAGCCTACTTTCCCCCTCATCTGTATTGCCTTAGCTATCAAGAAGCAGCTCTCTGTAACCTTTACAGTCACCAACTGTAACAGCATCCAGGAGGGAGAACTGCTCTTGCTCAGATGATCTCTGCCTGTTAAAGCTGTTCAACTCAGTCTCTGGTTTTATTGTTTTTGTTTTCAAGTTTAAACTCATCTCCCAGGCTTATGAAGTACTTTCAGATGTAAAGAAAAGGGAAATTTATGACCAGGGTGGGGAGCAGGCTATTAAAGAAGGAGGCACAACCAGCGGCAGCTTCTCATCACCCATGGACATTTTTGACATGTTCTTTGGCGGTGGAGGACGGATGACCAGGGAGAGAAGAGGTAAATGGTCTTGGGCGGGGGGAGGGATCTTCTTAAAGTTAAAAGTCTTAACTGTGCCAGAATCACACACAGGGGCCCTCTCCTACGCCACTCAATTTTGGTTCATAATATACAAGATTAAAAAGACAACTTCAACACACTTCTGCATACTATTCTAACCTAATATATTATAGATTATGTGACTATAGGTAATACTGAATATTAGAAATAAGTTGTTTTACAAGTTAAGTATTCTTTAGTTTACTAATATAGAGGTAAAAGATTCCTTATAGAACAGGGGTTCTGGGAGTGCAAGAATGGGGGCACTGTGAGAACTTGGATAGGAAAAAATTATATTTTTATTTTCACTGATAAGTGAGATTTAACATTTCCTTCAGTTCTTAATGTAGGCAACAAACATCTTTCTAAGGAAAAAAATCCATAATTTTCACTAGCCTGCCCAAAGTGTCAAGAGTGCTATGACACCCCCCCCCCAAAAAAAAGGTTCTGAACCTCTTAAAGAATTGCTTAGAAACCAAATAGTCCTCTCCCCCTCCCTTCCACAAGGGAAGTTTGGCCTTTTTGTTTTTTTAAAGGCCTTGCCCATATACCAACAAAATTAGTTGCTTAGCACAGTACTTGGCATCTAACTGTTGCTTAAATAAATGTTCCCTGACTGAGTCTGCTTTCCCGGTTGCTGAGCTCTGCCTGCTTTGTGTTAAAAGTCAAAAATAAAACCTCATTGATCATTTATTGGGGAGTGAGGTGTTTGAACATTCTGGTCAACTGAAGCTTCTCCCCACTCCCCACCCCTACCTTTACCTGTTGTCGGATGGAATTGAGGCATTTTATGAACTTAGATTATTATATGGTGGGCTAACTCTGCAATGTGCCTTCAGCAGCTATGGAGGTATGTTGTGGGGAGGACGATGACACTGAATGGCCCCAGGCTTATACTTTTCAGAGTAATTTGTTTCTGAATGGTCTCTTTGGTAGTTCTCTCAGTTACCTTCTCCCCTTGCCCCACACCCCTTTACCTCTCTTTTACCCTACAGTTAATCCATTTATAATCTGATATACAGCTGGGAAAAACACCTTACTAATTTATTAGAATTGTTTGTAAATTAGAAAGAAATAAATATGACCCTTTGAAAAGGTGGGAAGGGGGCTTATTTTTTTTTCCCGTTCAGAAACCTTTTTAACTTACTTTTTTTGGTTGTAGCATAAATAGCTGGTCTTCAATGAATTAGTCTTATAAATGTACTTATTTTCACATGTTGATTTACTAACCAGAGTTAGAAGGACCTAGATTATCAGTTCCAACAAGACAAAGAATACTAAAAATTAAAATGTGCCCTTTTAATGAGCATTATCTTAATGCATTATCATCCCAAACAATGGTTAGGGTACATTTCCTTTAACCTGCGATATTTTTTGGCTTCCTACAAAACTATCAAGCTTTTACAATTTTATAGAAATGTGATTGAGAACTGAAGAATAGAAGACAGAGCCATTAATATTTGGCTTACATATTTCACATGCTAATATAAGATCTTGCTTAATGATTTAAGAAGTCTGGTTTATACCTTCCTGAAATAAGCTGCAATAGAGTGTTTTATCAGGAATGAGTGGGCTCGTTATTGAAATGCTCTTTGTTTTACATTGCTTTACTTTATATTGAGCACAGGGTGACCTATCAGCCTCCCTCAGATTGGCTCTAAGAAAACTAAAGTTTAGTTTTTAGCTAAAACTAAGACTGAGGACTCTTAGATTGAAAGAAGTAACTTGTAAATGACTAGAACAGCCTAATTCACATAAATATAGAGGTGGAAAAAACTCTGAGCTAATTCCGCTGCTGGCCAAAGCTAGCTGAGGTAGAATCACTGTTCTGTTTTGGGGGGCTCGTATTAAGCCTGAACCATGACGCTTCCTAATGCATTTGCCTTTAATTGTGCACTTTTTCTTGGAAGGCAAGAATGTCGTGCATCAGTTGTCTGTATCTCTTGAAGACATATATAATGGAGTCACAAGGAAACTCGCGCTCCAGAAAAATGTAATTTGCGAAAAATGTGAAGGTAATGAATGCGGAGGTGGGGTTGGGCAGGAGGAATACTTCCCAGGCTTTAGAGTCAAATGTATATATCTCGTAAACTAATAAAGTGAAATACAACACACATTCACTGGCCCCTCCCCCATTCTTCATTATTTACATATACACAGTTTGCTTTCTCACAAAGTATAAATTTAACCGCCTGCCAAAGAACACTGAAATTTTATGCCATTCAAAGTCTATGCATTTATTAGTACACATTTTTTAAAATGTCCCTCACTGTTTTTAAAAAAAAGCAACAAAACCCTTTTGTAACTAGGGGATTGAGTGCTAGGCTTGGAGTCAGAAAGACTTATCTTCCAGAGTTAAAATCTGGCCTCAGACATGCTGTGTGGCCCTGGGCAAATCATTTAATCCCGTTTGCCTCAGTTTCCTCATCTGTAAAATGACGTGGAGAAGGAAATGGCAAACCACTTCACTCTGTCGCCAAGAAAACCTCCAGAAAAGGGTCATGAAGAAATGGACATGACTGAAGAACAAAAAATTAATTTTAAGGCGTTCTTCAGGATACGTCAGACCAAAACGAATTATTTCATTCAACTTAGTAGCTATTTTAGGCAGAGATGTTTCCTTAACTTGAGTATTCCATTTCATTCTGTACCTAATGTTTTCAAAGGAACAGTCAAACTATAAACATGTGGCCACTACCCATGGCTTTCACATTTTTTTGTTCTGATTAACTCTGAGGAGATCATAAATTTCATTTTTGTTTTGCTTCCCTAGGAATTGGTGGGAAAAAAGGATCCGTTGAAAAATGCCCCATCTGCAAAGGGAGAGGAATGCAAATTCACATCCAGCAGATTGGGCCAGGAATGGTCCAGCAGATTCAAACAGTATGTCTTGAATGTAAAGGCCAAGGTGAACGAATTAACCCCAAGGACCGGTGTGAGAACTGTAATGGCTGTAAAGTTGTAAGAGAGAAAAAAATTATAGAAGTTCACATAGAAAAAGGTAAGGCCCCAGGGCTAACATCAGCCTCTCACCCCACCCCCACCCCTAATCTTCTTTTCCCAATGAGCATCCAAGTAAGCTGAGGACTCAGACACTCGTCCTTATATAAAGTTCTGTCCTAATCCAGTTAAACACGATAGATGGAGAAATAAAATCTGTCGCAGATTTTGTCACCTCAGTTTCCTCAAGTGTAAAATGAGGATAACAATAGCAGCTACCTCCCAAGGGCTGTTGTGAAGTGATTGACACAGTGCCCAGCACATGACAGTAGATGCTATACAAATGCTTATCCCCTCCCACCCCTCCTTGAAAAAAGCCTTACAAAAAAGACCATATTTAAGAAAATGGTTAATCAGTAAAGGATGATGTTTCCTAGGTATGAAAGATGGACAAAAGATTATGTTTCATGGAGAAGGAGATCAGGAGCCTGAGCTGGAGCCTGGCGATGTCATCATAGTGCTTGATCAGAAGGATCATGGTGTCTTTCAGAGAAGAGGCCATGACTTGATAATGAAAATGAAAATTCAGCTCACTGAAGCTTTGTGTGGCTTCAAAAAAACCATCAAAACACTGGATAATCGAACTCTGGTTATAACTTCTAAGGCAGGTGAGCTTTGGGCTGGGTAAAGAGTGCTGCTATCTATTAGATATCATTCTGTATGTTTGCCTGTAAAAGTTCTGGGAGATTTCAGTCAAGCTCAGCAAAATCACTTTGCCTCTAATTCTCCTATGGCCTCCCCACACCCCATTTTCTGTCCTTTATTAGAAGATGACACTATTGACATTAGGCTGTGTTGCTATTTTTTCCAATAGCAATGGTCAAGACTAATCCAGCCAAACTCAAAATTTTACAAAAATGAATGTAGAAAACTATCTTTACATGTAACTGGGGAAAAAATACTATTAAAGAGAAAAAAAAAACTAATCTATCCACACTCTTCTAGGTCTTGGGTGGCAAAGTAAAAAGAAACATACATCCCAGTGTCATCGTCCCCCCCGCCCAAGGCGCACACACAATTTTTCTTATGAGATATTTGGCTGATGAATGCACATTTTTAGTTTATCCTGAAGTGAGTTCTTCAAGAACAGTGTCAGTTGTTTCTTCCATACACTGTGGAGGAGCCCAATGAAGTTGACCCCTCAGATGCAAATGGATTACAAGGCTCAGAATCGAACAGAATATCCACATACCAAGTCATTGCCCTGATCATGATGATTTCTCCTTCAGTTAGTTGATGGGTCTACACTACTCAGACCAGTCTTCATAGGTTTATGGATCAAGGGTTGAAGAAACAGAAATAAAGAGTGAAATAGCTCATGGACTGGTCAAATGACACCACCTTGTGGTCCAAAACTGAGTGAAGAGGGATGGGGGAATGAACAGACACATGAATAAACACTTCAGAACTGACTGGCCTCTCTCCAAGGATCCTCTCTTCTATGTCTCCCTCGTTTCTCATCTCTTCTTTGGTGTTCACTTATCTGCTCTCCCCCACCCACCATACCTCTTTCTTCCTTTCTACCAGTCTTACTTGAATGATCATATGAAATATAGATTTTTTTTTTTTGCTTTTTAAAGAATACTTCCAAGTTATTTTTTACTTAAATTTTATAACTAATTTATTTACTTTGTTTTCCACGTTCACTTCAATAAAATTTTGAATTTTAAATTTTTCCCCCTCCCTCCTCCCCAAGACAGCATGCAATCTGATATAGGCTCTACTTATACATTCATATTAAACAATTTCATGTTAGTCATGATATAAAGAAGAATTGGAACTAATGGAACCATGAGAAACAAAACAAAAAAAAGGAGAATAGTATGCTTCCCTTTGCATTCAGACTCTTTCTTTCTCTGGATGTGGATAGTATTTTCTATTGTGAGTCTTTTGGAGTTATCTATGATTCTTGTAATCCTTGCTTGTGAGAAAGGCTAAGTCTATCAAAGTCAGTCATCTCATAATGTGGCTGTTACTGTGTACAATGTTCTCCTGGTTCTCCTGGCTTCACTTCACTCAGCATCAGTTCGTATAAGTCTTTCCATGTCTTTCTGAAATCTGCCTGCTCATTTCTTAAAGCACAGCAATATTCCATCACAATCATATACCAAAACTTCTTCAGCCATTTCCCAATTGATGGGCATCCCCTCAATTTCCAGTTCTTTGCCACCACAAAAAGAGCTGCTATAAATATTTTTGTACATATGGGTCCTTTTCCCATTTGTATGATCTCTTTGGGATACAGCCCAAGAAGTGGTATTGCTGGCTCAAAGGGTATGTAGATTTTTAAAGCCCTTTGGACATAGTTCCAAATTGCTTTCCAGAATGGCTGGATCAGTTCACAACTCCAACACCAACAATGTAACAGTGTTCCAGTCTTCCCACATCCTCACCAACATTTATCATTTTCCTATTTTGTCATGTTAGCTAACCTGATAAGTGTGATATGGTAAGTCAGAATTGTTTTGATTTGCATTTCTCTAATCAGTGTGATTTGGAGCATTTTGAAATATTTTCTCGCCTTAAAAACAATGCTAGAAGTGTGTGTGATCCTAGGTTTCCATACAGTGGGGTGGGGTGGAGTGCAGTATGTGTAGGGGAGGGAGGGGTTTGAGCCACTCTTTAAAGGAGCATGCCCTGTGGTCCCTGCTACTGTGGGGACCTGTTTCAGGGGCACAGTTACCACCTCAGAAAGAGAAGGAAGCAGGGAACCAAGGATGGATCCAAGAGACCCACACCCTTGCAGACCTGCTAGCAGTGCCAAGAAGTCCACTGTTTCTGCTTATCAGACTGGAGGGAGAGAGATGTTGAAAAGCAGGAAGATTTCTAGACTTGAGCCCATGAAGGCAGAGAAAACTCTGCTTAGCAGAATTCTCTCATCTTTCTCTTCTTTTTCCTTTTCCTCACCCATCCCTTTCTTGTATTTCTCCAGTCCCTCATATCCCTCTCCTTTCCTTCTCTACTACCAAATACTTCATTTACACTGAGATGTACCCTTCTAGAATGATCAGCTTCCCAGACTAACACAGTAAAGAACTAAGATTTTTTAAAAGCCTGAATTCAGCAGCCATGGTAGCTGGTATCCAATTCTCACATTGTTCCTAACCCCTCGGGTCTCCACACTTCCATCTGCTTAATTTAATTTTAGACATAATTGTAACAAGGCCAGTTATCTAGACCTTAATTCAAAGTAAATCAGAAAAAGGGAAAGAGAGGAGCTCGTTGCTAGAAACAATCACAGTACCAACAGCAAGAAGATAACAGCTGACACCAAAAAGAGATGGAAAAGCAAAACAGATAAAAGAACTCAAAGCCCCTAATAATCCTGGTGTTAGTTTATACCAGGCCTGCACAACATATAGCCCATAGGCTGCTTGCAGCACACCAAAGGATTTCGGCCAGCCCTTGAAAAACATAGAGGATGTAAAACAGGCCTGCACAACATACGGCCCGCAAAAAATAAATTTTTCGTGGACCATATGTTGTACAGGGCTGGTCTACACAGCTGAATATGCCTTAACAAAGCCTAAGAGTATTACTGTATTATAGAAGCAATTTGTTTCTTAATGGAGTCTCAAGTCATTAAAAAAAAAAAAGGATAGTGTTCATTGTTATTTAAAATAGAGAAGTTTAAAGCAGAAGAAAAATGACCATTTAAAAAGGATTTCCATCAGAAATGTTGAAAATCAGGTTTTAATATTTGAAGAAATAAGCTGTTATTATAGTTTGAAAATCCACTTGTGTAGAAATCTTGTGTTCCTTGAGAACAGTATACATCATTCCTCCTTTCTCCCACATTTATCTTTATGTTCAGTTCATGTTCATTATTATAGTAAAAAACAATACATATCGAGAGGTCCGCCTTTCTCTTCTCCCCTTCTCCAAATGTACACAAGTCATCAAATTATATTAAAAGAGGATCCGGGCTTGTCACAGAAAAAATGACAATTTGGTAGGGATTTCAGGGTTGGAAAACAAAACTAGGTAGGACAGAAATTCATCTTAATCTCTTATATTTTTGTATTCTTACTCGAGCATCAAGAGTACCTGGTTCTGTTTCTAGAGTAGTTTTCTATAGTATATTATCATTCCAGTACAAGTCTCTAAGTACAGAATCATTTCCTGGCAGCATATCCTAGGAATTCCAGCAGTTCAGGCAGCATTTCTATGATCTATTCTCTGCCCTATATGATGCTTAGCTGTACTTAATTTTATTGCTCAATTTGTGCAGCCATTAGTTTCTTGATGGACTTGGGTTTTTTTAAAGTACAATTTCTGACGTAGAGTAGTTTTGTAAGTAAATTCCAAAGCAGTATGTCTGAGATTATTAAGATTTGAAAAAATTATTTGCACAAGGCAATGACTGCACAAGGGGGAGTGGTGGGGGGCTGAGGGGAGGAACCTGTCTTGACAATGTTTATTTACCTGGAAGAAATAGCTAAAGATTTGAATGGGCTTTTAAGCTTGAGCCAATTGTGCCCCTAACGCTTTAAAAGAAAATAAAACAAGAAAACCAAACCACCTTAGCTCAGCGGCTGCTGGACAGAAACAGGTAGAGGCTATATTTGGTCCTCAGGCCAGAGTTAGCTGGCCCCTGCTCTAGAAGGCAGAACTGGTGTAAGTTAAGTGAAAACCAGTGGTCTGACTATTGTGCTTCTTTATTACAGCCTTTTAAAAAGTACATTAGCTTTAAAACACAAACACACACACACACACACACACACACACGGTAATGGCATACAAGTGGCTCAAAGTTGAGATGAGCTAAAACTTCTTTTAGCTCTTCCTCCATGTAAAAAAAAAAACTGTCAAGTCAGGTCTCTCTTGTCATCTTATTTTGCTCAAACTAAGAGTGCTCTGGACCTTATTGGCAGTCCTCCAGTTGTAGTATATAGTTACAGACGGGGTAGCAGATTTCAGCTCGAGAAGTAAGAACTTCCTGTTACTGAGGCTCTAGTAGACCCTCGTGGTAAACACCAGGTGATCCCTTGATGTTGAGGGGATATTGTCAAAGGCTCTCCCACCCTGGATGAGAGGTAGAAAATATCCTGGACCCCAAAGGGCCTCCAACTCAGATGTGATATCAAACCACTGGGAGACAAGACTTTATCACATCTACGGTAGCTATTTTAACTTCCTTTTGTCCATCCACGTGAGGCCTCACTGCTAATGTGTGTGATGCTGACATCCACAGCATTATCACCTTTGTCTAATTAGGAGAGAGAATGATCCTCTTTCTTTCTTCCTTCGTCACTTTGTGGGTCGCCCTTATATGCCTGTGATAATTGTGACCATCGCTATTGTCCTGAGGCTGAATTCAGGTGCCTAATGTTGTATCCTCCAATCTCCTCACCAGTGTGTACGGATGAACTATGTGGTTAAACGTTGGAAGGTGGATGCAAAGGGGGAAATGCTCACAAAAACAAGTCCCTGAGGTGTGTGGATGTAAGGGAAAGGTTTAAAAAAAATCTGCTTTGATGTTGCTGGGAAGTTTCTTTTAAGGGTCCTCATGTTGCTATCTCAGCTGCCTCTGTGTCCAGCCCTTCTTGAATGACATTGTTCTCCATCTCACCGCCCCCTAATAGTCAGCATAGCCTGCTTTAGCCAGAAGTTCATAAAGTTTTGTCTTTGAATACTGGTGAAAGGGGTGATGTGCAGGGCAGAAATTCTCGTGTCTAAATTTCCCATTGGATCATTTTACAGATTTTTCTGGTAGATCATACATACTCAATAATACCTTTCCAAGGCTTCAAGCCCATCTCTCTCAGTTTCACATGGCAGTGACATTTTATTATGTAGGTTGCATTCAGATGTGTCGTGGAATTAAGAGACTGTTGTTCCTACTGCCTAATAAAACCAAGCTCTCTTATGGGCAGGTGAAGTGATAAAGCATGGTGACTTGAAATGTGTACGGAGTGAAGGCATGCCCATCTACAAAGCACCCCTAGAGAAAGGCTCTCTCATCATACAGTTCTTGGTAAGTCTGCTTCCTCTTATTACATGAAATTTGTTCCAGTGACACCCTTTCCCTCCCATTTATGTAGGCTTTTCCCCTCAACATAGGTTATCTTCCCTGAAAAACACTGGCTCCCCCAAGATAAGCTGCCTCAGTTAGAAGCTTTACTTCCACCACGACAAAAAATAAGAATCACGGATGACATGGATCAAGTAGAACTCAAGGAATTTAACCCCAACGAACAAAACTGGCGCCACAGTGCAGAAGCATATGAAGAAGACGATGAGGGCCCTAGGGCGGGCGTGCAGTGTCAGACGGCGTGACGTGGCGTGGTGTGCGCGGACTAGCAAACTGATGAATGTAAAGTTGGCACAATGAAAATGGCATCGCTTTAATGGCCTCGTGTCTGGGGTGTCCTGTGTGTGTGCGTGCATGTGTGCGTGTGTGTGTATGTATGTGTGTGGTCAGCACAAGGAACTGCTGAGTGTCCCCTTTTTTGGTTGTATCTTAAGTTATAGCTTAGTTTATATTTAAATATTTTTAAGTGTAAATCACATTTAGTCTGCATATGGAATCTTTTCATTTACACTTCCAGGTTGTAGCTTCGAGAAGCCCCTGACTGAAAGTTGTGGTTCTCAGGTATCAGAGCTGGAGCCCTAGGGCAGTCAGGCAGTCGAGGGTGACTGTGCCCACCTGCGAGTGATGCTGTCATATCTGGGCTCTCCCCCACTGCTGCTAAGATGCCACTCTGGGGAAGAAGAGAGCACCCAGGCCCAAGCTGCACCTTGTACCTGCCTCACCATGCTGAGATGGGAAGGGCAGCCCGCAGCACCCAGCCCACCCTCTGGGGGGCCTGAGGAATTAAGTTACCAGGCAGTTTTGGATTGGATTCTTATACTCCTACTAACTCTTCCAAAACGTTTGTTGGTATAAGCAAAAACTCGAACCACAGCACCTGTCTGGAAGTGACACTGAGAATACAGTGTGGCTGCAGTGCCCTCGCTGCCTAGTGCCCACCTGACATGGCTCCCTGTATACCACCGACCAAGCCAAAGAGCTTCACTGCAGAGAATCTTTCGCTGCACCCCACAGCCACTGTGTGGCCCTCGGAGGCTGGGTGTCTATAGTAAAACAGTAGCGAGTGGAGATGTTTCCACGTCTGAGTGACTTCAGAAACAGTTTGTAAAGTTCTGTCAATCCATAGCACTATGTCCAATATGTTATTGCCACTTCTTTTACTCACCTGTCCTATAAAATTTAACTTTTTTTTTTAAAAAGTGACGACTGAGGAAGTTTGCTTTTATACTCGCATGAGGGCATTTCCTTCTGCTTTATTCTGCTCCTGGATGGCAGATACCCAGCTAGTGACCCCTCCATGTCTTCCGAGGGTTTCTGTTCTCTGACAACACTGTCCCTGGCCATTAATGGGTCTCTTAGTTTACTACCAGCCTATCATATCTCTCTAACCTTGACCTACCCATCAAATTCCATTATAAGTGATAAAAGTCAGCCTGCTTGAAAAGACATGGGCTGGCTACCATTTGTTGTAGTGGACAAGCACACACAACTGAGGTGTGGTTGTTGACGGTAAAATGGAAACGGCATCAGTTAAGGTCCTGCCAAACACAAGATAATCCTATTGAAACAGACCTGATTTAGCTACAATGTTCTTAGCTATAGCGGATAAAGGCCATTTCTTGAATTCTGATCTGTGAGGCAACGTAGACACGCAGTCAGGTCCAGGTGACTAAGTAACAGTTGCTGGGCTAAGACCGAGAAGTCTCATTTGTACAGCGTTAATGGTTCCTTTCCCAATGACTCAAAATAGACAGATTTAGCTGGTACCACACAGCTAAGACCAGAAGTGCTCAAAGTGCATGTGAGACTTTGTGCTTAGGGGAAAAACAACACCTGGCCAATAACATTCTGGCACAGAACAGAGCTTACTCCCTGTGAGCAAATGGAGTTTCACACTGAAAGTGAATCAAGGCTTCTGCTCCCCAACCCTTGGCATTTTGTGTTTTCCTAGCAAGAATGATTAGTACTAAGCAATGCTAGTTCTACCACAATTTAATTTATTTTTCTACATTCTTCTGTTGATTTAAGTAGACTTGTCTAGATGGGGACCATAGAGGGGTGTTACTTTAAATAATTTTTTCACCTGTATTTTCAAGTCATTCTGAAAATAAAATTGCTCTGGGATTTGAAAGAAAAGTGACTTTTATTCCTTTTGAAAGCATGGACATTCCAAGTCAGGAAACTCATTGCCAATTTCAAAGCTTGGGGTTTGCCTGCCCAGTGAACAGACCCCACGGAGTCATTGCAAAAGATGTTTGAGACACCAGACTTGGTTGCAAGACTCTTCCTAACTTGTGTAACTGACAAATTTGAAGAAAAACCACCTATTAATTATTTCAGGTAGTATAAATATTTCATCCTAATTAAAGGCATGAATGTATTAGACCGTGGCTTCTAAGATACAGATACTAACTGCTAAAAAAAAACCAAACTGTATCATGATGACTCACATTTAAACTATAAGCTCATCTTTTAATGTTTAAGAAAACTTGTGTTTTAACAGGAAAGTTAAGCACCTTTAAAAAAGTCAATTTATAAAGATCACATTAACATATGGCACTTGATTATTTACAAAGCATTTTCCATACAACCATCTTGTAATGTTGGTCGTTTAGATAATTTTTATCCCCGTCTTATAAAAAAAACCGAGGCCCAGAGAGGCTCCAGGGTTCATCAAGTCCCATCGTCAAGCCATCCATCTCTGACCTGACCATGCCAGGGGTGAGACGGAACCGGTGCCAACACTTGAGTTCTCCAAAGTTCTATGCTAGTCTAACACTAATTCTCGAATTACTATGAAAAAGGAAAAGGGAATTATATTAAAACACGACTTAATCTGAAGATTAAGAAAGGAATTAGGTCAAAGATCATATTTAGAAAAAATGAGAATGGTGTACAGTCTTGTGCCAGCCTGTTTCTTGTGACATCATCTTTTTCTAACTCCCTCTTATTTACCCTAAGGGTAGAGATTTCTCCTACCTCCTGAAGGACACAACTCCACTAGCAAGTCTCTTTCACTTTGCCATACCATCTCTGTAGTACCTTAAGGTTTACAGAGTGCTTTCCACACTACCATAGTTGAATATACTGTCCCTCAGGAAACTGAGGCTCAGAGTTCAAATGACTAAGCAATTATTAGCTTGAAATATCTCCCTGAAAACTGTCGATGCCCCAGAACCAATAAGACATCATCTGATATTCCTGAACTGGACAATGTAATCCCCCTTTGCCTTTTTGTCAAAATAGTTGAGTTTTGGGGGGTTTTTTATAATTTTTTTTCTTATGCATCCAATTTTTCTTCCTTTTCTAGCTACACTTAATGTTTTTGTTTTTTTAAAGCAATGTTTCAATGACTGAAACTTCTAGGCAGGAAGTTCAATTTTGGTGCACAAAAATAACTTCTTCCGTGTAGCTTAAAATACACACGACAGGCAGGTAAGTCTGTTTGATGACCAAAGAAACAATTAAATGCTTCTAGTTAGGTGATATGTAAACTTTGTTTTAAGCACCGAAATAGAAGGGGGGAAGGTTATAAAACTAGATGGCTCCTTGGAAGCAAAACTGATCTCTTCTGACAGTTATAACATTTAATTTCAAGAGACATTAAAGTGTGATTCATGGTTCTTTTCCCAACTGAGTTTGTTCAGACCCATTTGGATTGTTCACTTGAAAAAAACAGACTGTTTACAAAGGGAAAGAGGGAATAAGGGAGTTTAAAAGACATTTCATACTATATCTAAATACCTGTGCAGAGAATACGGCATTCTTTATTAAAAGAATGAAAATGACAACTACATATAAATTTGTACTTCTCAAGAATATCCAAAAATATCAAAGTTTCTGCCCAATGCAGCGTTCCATATGTCCATCTGTTAACATGTGGGATATGGTGCGGTCCATCCCTCTCTGTATGCCTTCCTCCCCCCCAGCATTAGCCTACCGGGTTTGGAGCGTGATTAAGTTGGACAGTCATAGATATGAATTTCTTGGTCATCTCCAACGGACACAATCTTGGAGCCATTTGCATTGTATTTCACGCCCCAGACCTGCAAAGAAAACGGAAGGAAGGTCACACCCACTGGGGCCTTTACCCAGATCTGGGGCCGCACACACTTCTAAACTTTCCATTATGCTGGACAGAGCGTCATCAGAACCACGGAGATGGAAGACGATGTTCATTCGGCAGCATGTGAATTAGCCTCCCTCATTCCCCAACCCGAACTGAGTGAGGAGTGAGGTGAGGTTCCTCCTTCATTTCTCATCCCAGAGCAACAATGAACTAGATAATCAGCAGCTTGAGCATTTCTAGTGGGCTTGGAGGTTTGCAAAGCACTTGACTAACATGACATCTCACTGGTTCTTCATGACAACCCTGGAAAGGAGGGACCGGTATCTCTTTTACAGATGAGGAAACTGAGGTAGACAGTGGTTAAGAGACTTGCCCGGGGTCACCCAGCTAGGTAAGGGTCTGAGACCAGATTGGAACTTGGGTCTCCCTAAATTGCTCTCTAGCACACGCCCGGCGGCTGATGAGAATGCTCTTTCTTTCCATTCCTAGTATTTATCGGCACTCGAGGACATATGCTCTGCTTCAGTTGAACCCGCTCTGGTCCCACATAGCCTGGATATCAAAGGTTGAAGGGCAGGCTTGGCGAGGTATGGGAACATGGGGCTAGGTTAGTGGGGAAGCATTGGATGTGAGGTCAGGAAACCTGCATTTAGATCTTAGCTCTGTACTTCCTGCCTATGTGGCCTGGGACAAGTCAGGTCCCTTCAGCCCATCTCCTGAGGGTTGATGATGATCTCCAAGGTCCTTTTCAGCTCTAAATCTCTAAAGAATAAGATTTACAAAGCCCCAGAGGGGCCAGTATCTTGTGAGGAGACTAGACTACCCACACAAAGGCTGGAGGTACTAAAAGAGACTGGATTTGGAGTCAGAGAAACAGGGTTGAAAGCCCAGCTCCACCCTACCAGGGTAACTTCAGGCAAGCGACCTCCCCTCTGGATCTGTACAATGAGGAAGCCCCACCTGTGGTCAATGCAAAATTCAGTAGGGGTTCTTGGGCCATGCATATATACTAGGCATCTCTGAAACAAATCCCAAGTTTGTTTCTAGGAGGAAAATGAGCCCAGAAATGACGCGGTCATTTCTCATTTGGGAATTTTGAAATTGTTATATCACATTATCTCACTCTGCCAGCGGTCATTTGAACCCATGACCAGAAACTCCAAATTTAGGTCATTCATTAATCCCCAACAGTTCAGCCAAAGCAGTTGGAAAAAAGGCCAAATTCCTTTTTTAAAGGAAAGCTCCCCTCCAGTGTTATCAGCTTCATTTTCTTCACCTCTTTCCAGCCCACAAGGAGGAATTTCTATCATCTCCCTACATCTGAATGGTATCTCATCTGGGAACAGAACTCTTAACAAACAGGAAGAATTTAACCCAAGGTGGAATCAGTCACTAGGGAATCAATAGTGAAAGTTTTCTTCCAGGTTCTAAACTCAACTTTTACGCTTTTGTGAATGAGTTTAAGCATGTTGGGTATGGTCTCCGATATGCAACCTGGCATCCTGAAACAGCTGCCACCATTAACGGGCCCACTCCAAACCAAGCTGTTTGAAATGAAACATAGCACTCGCCTGAAGAATGGCGGCTTATGACAGGTAATATGATACAAGCAGCCGTCTACATGTTTTATAACTCTCAAATAAAATATGCATGTTGAGGAGCGTTCACACTTTTGTCAGAACTAAGAGCTAGTCCACACTGTTAAGATCAGTTTTTTTGAAGATTAAAATTCAAGGCAAAGTACATGGATTTACAGCTGTCATTAAAGGGGGAAGGGAGAGAGAAGGAATATTTCTTTTCAATTTTTATCAAAATGAGAAAAATCCACAAAATCATTTCCACTGAAGACATGGCTTATTAAGAGCGAATTTCTATAATGAAAAGTCATCTTTTTTAATTTAATATTTACCAAGAAAACTTGACATTTCAAATTTATGCACTACTTAGAATTGAAAGCACTTTACCAGCAGGCAAATGAATGGATCCATAAGGGTCTCCCTCCTCCACCAGTTTAAAGAGGCAAGCAGAAAGACAGTGCAAGTATTTCTAGCTCTCGGTTTTAACTGGGTTAAATGAACTAAAACTGGGACCCACCAAGAGAAATTATATCACTTCATGTCCAAAACATGGCAAATCATGATTTGAAACAGGTGTGTTTTATTTTGGCAACAGACATCAAAACCTCTAAGCTGTTTGCTCATTGCCCACATACGTTCATGAGTGTGGAAACAATAAACGGGATTTCAAAGCCTGACTGTGGTCCAATGCAGTTCTCTCCAGCTCCCGTAGTGCCCAGACACCGTCCATCAGATACACCCCAGGGAGAGCTGCTGAAGGCACTTACTTTTTGTGAGGATGCAGGTTTTCTCGTCTACATCTGATTTGGAAGCTAAGCCTCTGAGGTCTTGACCAAGTGTCCCTTTGGTTCCCTAAAGCACAGCTCTAATCAAATCACTCCTACTTTAACAATGGTCAAAGAATCCTTCTTGTCTAATAAGATAAGTCCCAACTCTTTAGCCTGGCATAGGAGGCCTTTGATGTTCTGGCCTATTTTCTAGCATTTCCTACCACTCTCACACTCTGCTAGCCCACTGCCCTGAGCTGCAGTTTCCTATACTCTTTCCATAATTTTCTGCCTCTCTCCCTTTGCTCCCATGGTCCTGAAGCTTGGGATGCCCTTCCTGCTCCCATCTCTGCCTGCTGAAATCCCAACCCTTCAAAGCCCTGCTCCAATGATGATGTTGGTCCTGGCCATCCTTTCTCCCTACTTCTCCTCCAACTCCCCCCAACCAATGTCATTTCTCGGAATCCTCACAGCACCCTGTACACCCCTCTCATGGGACTAAGCACATTCTGATATACTTGCACATTTTACATGCATCATTTCGCTCGTGCTTCACAACGACGTAGGGAAGCAGACGGCTCATTTCAGAAACGAGGCAGTGGAAGCCCTAAGGAATTATGTGACTCGCCCCCAGTCCCAGAGCCGGTGAGTAGGAAACACGGCTTTCCCTCCAGGTCCTCCTGACTCCAAGTCCAGCACTCTAGATATCCCAGCCCATCAACCATTTCAGGAACATCCTCATCTTTCCCCATCGGACCCAAAGTTTTCTAAGGCAGGCACCGCATCTATTCCTGTATCTCCCCTACAAGTGAAATATAGCCCAAACGTAGTGATTGCTCATTGAATGAATGGCAGATTCTCCGTCCTTTGAACTGGAGGTACAGAGTTTTCATGGGGCACTCTAACTGAACAGGGGCTAAAGCTGGTAGAGTGGCCTCAAAAACTCGCCTTAAGGTTTGCAGCCCAATTCCATTCCATAAACACTTATTAAACACATGTTCACTAGGCAAGGTGCAGCTTACTAAATAGTATGGGATGAGACACATTACAGAAATGAGTATAAAAGAAAATCAAAATAGAGCAACAAAAGCTGGGCCAACCAGTGCTCCTGAAGGAGAGCTTGGGGAAGGAGAAGATTCCTGAGAGGGGAAGGAAAGACAGCACAGAGGTTTCATGGAAGAGGGGACATTTCCACTGAGTCTTAAAGGATAAGAAGAATGCTACTGGACAGGGATTCTGGAGAGACGGAGGAATTCAGGAATTAAACACAAAGGGCTTGTTTGAGGACACATGCAGTATTCCAGTTTAAGTGGCATGTGATGTACGTGGAAGGAAGCAGTGAGATCTGTGATGACAAGTGCCAGAGCATGGCCATCCTGGAATGCAAGGCTGAGCTTGGACTTTACATAAGACAGTGCTAGTGAGGATTTGTGAGAAGAACACATGGTCAGATGTGGTCAGATTAGAAGGAGCACTGTTAGGGTACTGTGTTAAAGATGACTTAGAGAGGTGACGGGCTAGAGGCTTTTGAAACGGCCTAAGCAATCAGAAACAAAGGCCCAGACTAGGATGGTAGCAGCGGAAACGAAGGAGAGAGATGAAAGACATATGTAAATATTACTGAGAAGATATGGCTGTTTTATCTGTTGCCTCACGATCAAAAAGAATAGACAAGACTGAAGCAAGTCAATTCAGATGGCCAGCTGGAAGCCCTTACGGCTCACAGGCTCATGACACCTGAGGAAGATGTACAATACCTGGTCCTGGTGGTCAAAAAACGTGTGGACACAAGTTCTTGTTCCGGCGTCCCAAACTTTGACGCTTTTGTCTGATGAACTAGAAAACATTAAAGTGAAACCAGTGAGTTACAGCCCACTTCAAGAAGCACTATTCAAAATGTCGAGCCAAGCATGCCGACATTTGGCAATAAGATCACTGAATTCTGAGATTGACACATCCCTGAAGGGGCAAGGGGCATGTGACTTGCTTTAAACAAACATGTGAGGGGGAGATATGGATTTACACTAAAGAGAAATTAGGGATGATTATCCCTTGTACAAAAGACCTTGGGAGCTGATCTTTTAAAATATCATTAAAAACATGTTTAAACCACACAAATTTTCAAGAATATAAACACAATGTCCCACATTAAAATATAAGAATCATTTACAGAAATGTAGGTGGAGATACTTAATCTCCTTCACTTTCTGAGAGGCAGCTAGGTATGTCATAGTGCCTGGAGTCAGAACACCCGAGTTCAAATTTGGCCTCAGACATTTACTAACTGTGGCACCCTGGGCAAGTCACTTAACCTCTGTTTTCCTGTGTCCTCAACTGTAAAATGAACTAGAGAAAGAAATGGCAGACTATTCCAGTATCTTTGTAAAGAAAACCCCAAATGGGGCCATGAAGACTCAGACATGACTGAAAATTAAGTAAAACTAAAAAGAATTCTGGGTACCTGGATACAAAGTGAATATCATCCGGACAAAATGCAACATTTAACACCCAGGACGCATGGCCACTCAGAGTGCCAGCCAAATTTGCATGCTGTCTGTTAAAAGAGAAACAGATGTAAAGAGAATGAATGTACATTTCAAATAAAGATTGTAAGTACAACGATTTCAATTGACTGACCAGCCTGACAGCCTTAGAAAAGACTTTGGAAACTACCCAAATGGCGCTTTTCTATAAAAATATTACACTATAGCAGAAAAAAATTAAGTTAATATTTTTGCGACCCCACAATACACAGAATTCTCTCTGATTAAAGAGAGAATCAGCGGGTATAATGGAGCACGTTTGGAATCGGATTGGAAGCACCGGAGGTCACATGCTAGATCGACTACTTACTAACAATGATGCGATTGCAGCTGGCCCAAAGTCCGGTCACTGTGGGGCGCAACCTTTGACCAACCGTCTCCACTTTGTGACACTTCCCTTGTTCTCCCATACTCCTCAGAGATCACTGACAGCTATTCAGGAAGTGTATCTGCACCTCTTTGGGCATCAGTTTTCTAATTGTGGAATAACACTAGTCCTCTGTACCTCACAGGGCTGGTTTAGGAATAGGATAAAATCATGCTGCAGAAACCCTCCTCAGACGCCTCATATTACCGTGATGGTGACCCTTGGTTCTTGAGGGCAGCCAGCTCTAGCAGGTTCTACCAAGCTGGAAGGGCTTCAAATACAGGTCTAACAGACTGGATCTGCCTACCTTGGTATGGTGAAACTCTTCATGGGTATACTGGGGACTATGTGGGGAATTCTTTGGTGCCACCACAATCCATGAGGCCTTTGGTCTTATATAGGTCCCTTCTGCCTCTGGAATAAGTGGCACCACAGTAGAAAACAAGGCTGGGAATCACCGCTTCTGGATCATCTACAAACATTAATCGATGGCAATCTCAACATGAAATCTCTGTATCCAAAATGTCTGACACAATACTAGGGCGAAATTAACCATATGAATAATGACAGTCGTATTATAAATAAAACCAGAAAATATAAAGAAGCTGCAATACTCAGGTACTCTTTGATGAACAGATAAAGGCACAGTCAAGTCAGCATTTCAAAGACAATACACAAAATTTACTGGGATACTCGATCACTTTGTCTCACAATGCTCATAATAAGCAAAAACCAAAGTTCAAGATTAAGAAATGAAAGAAAATGAACATTTATAGACTATTCAGAAGTCTCAAGAATACATGACTAAAGTTTTTCCAAGAGTCTGATGGCACTAGATAGTGAGCAGTGAATATACACATACACCAAAAAAGACAGTGAATACATCTTAACAGATATGACTGTTTACTGATGTGAGAATAATTTTAAGATCACTTTTGAGCAATAAGACCATTAACTCAAGAGCAAAGGTCAAAATCACTACCTAGTGAGAAGAAAAAATACAGCTGAGTCAAGACCTTCTACAATTACAATAGTTCCAATCTTATTTATTAAAACAAAATGGAAAATGGATGAGACATTGAAAAGGACAATCACCATTTTCTATAGAAGTTTAACTTATGTAAAGCAATTCCTGCAATGAGTAAGCCAAAAGGGTCTAGAAACCTTTTAAACCAATCAACACTTGATTTCCTTGCTAAGTGGAGAAAGGTGGTGGTCACTGGCTTAGAATATAACCTCCTTTACAATAGTAAGCGGGTGATGATGTGAGAAGATTACAAACAGGACTGCTCCCCAAACAGCAAAGGGTAGTGAAGGGACAGGGCCTCAACTAAGCCAGATCAGCAAAAGCCCATTTCTAGATAAAACTGGAAGGATGAGAAAGAGACAAAAAATGGCACAAGAGATCTGCCAGCATTGCTTGCTATACCAAACTTTTTGTCCCTAATGATACCAGATACCAGAATCTCCACACCTGGACTCAAATATCTCACTTCCTAATATGCTCTAGAAGAGGAAGAAGAATCACACCAAAGGAGATGAAGATGGGAAGAAGAGCTGGCTGGACCAAATAAAACCAGAAAAAAAAATCTGTGTTAGAGTTAACGAAATTGTGAGAACACTGAGGGATTGATTTTCAACATAGCCGAATGGAAAATGTACCCAAGAAGTAGGAGAAAAAACCAACAAATGGCATTATTTTAAAAGGCACCTGAAAGAACATTAACAACTACCAACCCACATTTATTTGCACATATCTCCAAAAAGTTTATAAACACAACATATGTGTGTGTGCGTGTATACACACACACATATTATATATATGTATATATATGTATATATATGTATATATGTATTTTATATATATATATGTATGTATGTAGTGTATATATATAATACAGGTATGCATGACCTATGTATCAAAGTTATCTCTGATGAAAATAAGAAAGTGGTCTTTCACAAATGATTTTTGACAACAGACATCATCAGTCATACAAATGACTAAGAGGTATAGAGAATACAGGATACTACTGTGTTTATTTATTGATTATAGAAAGCATTTGACTTGGAAGAACAAAGAAACAGGCTTGCAGACTTCTCCAAAAAAATACCGCCCATGAAGACGTTAAAATCATAAGAGACTCCTTGATACCAAGCACCAAAAACATAATTCTGTTCAATAATCTTGATGAAAACTATCAAGTGAGAAATCAAATAGGGATCTCTCTATGGTCACTGAAGGATTTCCTAGAGATCTGGAGTTCTTAATTGGTTCCAGAATAGATTTCAGGGGTGTCAAGTGAATTTGGATGAGAAAAAAACCCAACGCCTTTCTTTTCACTAACCTCTAACTAAAATTTAACATTCCTTTCAATTATGGATTTTTAAATTTATTCTGAGAAGGGCTCTATAGGCTTTACCACCTTGCCAAGGGGGGCTTGTGGCACATAATAGGTGAAGGGCCTCTGTCTCCATGGTAAGATTCTCCAGCTACTCCTGTTTGTATATGACATTGTGCTATGATTACATCAAGGCCCAGAATATTACAGGGCCTCCTCAGGTTGATGCAGAGATTGAAAAGAGACAAGGCTAACAATCCACACAGGAAAAACCGAAGGGATGCAGAATGTTCATTGTACAGACTTGGAGGTGTAGTTGAAGGACAGCTCATGGAGTTTATCAATTTATCTATCACTGATCTTCAACAAATAATGCAGAGATACTGAGTTAGAGAGAGAACTGTGTGCAGTTACTAAATTGTATACCATATTCAATGATCCTAGCTGATCCTAGACAATCAGATACTACAACCCTGGGATTATTACTAAACAAGGAACAAAGGAGATCATAAAAGATTAAAACAGAATTAGAAGTGGGTAAATATTTGCATCAAATATCACCAATATAAGTCTAATATTCAAAATAACAAAACAAACCACATGATACATTTCCCAAGTGGTCAAAAGACATGAATGAACATTTTTCTTAAAAGATTTTCAAATTAATAAATGTCCACATGAAAGTCTACTCCAAAAACCACTAATATTAAGCAGAATCTAAGTTAAAATAACTCTGAGGTTTCAGCTTGCTGCACGCAAACTGGTGAAGATGAACGAAAGATGGAGACAGTGTGTGCTACAGGGGCCTTGGCAGCTGGGCTCCCTGGAACACGGATGAGCTCTGATGTGGTGCCACCTTACTGTATTTTGAATTGTCATTATTCAAGAAAGTGACTAATATGCCCATCTCTGACCCAGAATTTTCACATCCAGGTATCTACCCAAGGAAATAAAACAAAGAAACAAAGATCCAATATGTAACAAAATTGTCATGGCAGTACTCTTTGTGGTAAAACAACAAACAAAATAGAAACCAAGGTGGCAAGCATCAACTGGGTAATGGCTGAAAAAACCCCAGAACATGATGAACATGACAGAATACTACTGTACTGGAGAAATGACAAACACAAGGAAATCAGAAGATTCATATGACAAATGCAGAAGGATATAAGGAGAACCAAAGGAATAAGAGATACAACTATACTAAAATAAATAAAAAGGAAAAGCAATGGAAAAACCAGTGAAGGTCCTCATGGGGTGCTTGGGTGCCTACACTTGGACCCCAATGCCAAAATCACATTTCTCCCTAGCCTCAAAACACTATCCTTGGCTGCTTCTCCCCAGCCCAAGGACACTATGCCTAGCAATTACTCATGAGAAAGCACCTGCCAAACACACTCTCTCTCTCTCTCTGTGATAAGGTAACAAGCTGTACTGGTAAGAATTCCACTAGATTATCTATACCAACTCCCTACCTCACTACATACATCTTGGACTCCTTATTATGAATACCTTAGGCTTTAGACATCTCTATACTCCTTACATCTATCTTGTCAAACCAGACATTGATGGGTGGCAGAATGGGCATTCTTCAGTTAGCCCTGACCACTAAACCACACCGCCCTGTGACTCTACCTTGGGTAAAATGCCTGAGCAGTAGATACAAAAAGTGCTTGTTCTTTCAAGAACTGACCACTTCTTAATCACTCCCTAGTCCCACCCCACATCACTTAGCATATTTGGCACATGTTTTACTAGAGTCTATCCTATATAAACTCTAACTGTATCCCCACTAAGGTCACAGGGTCCTTAAGAACTTTTGCCCACTGGAAAGCATAAAAATAAATCTTTGCCAACTTAAAGAATGTTTGAGTCTGTGAATTCTTTCCAGACAACCCTGTCCAGTTGAAAAGGCCATGCCATGTATCATCCTGCTCTCAAGTAGCTTCTAATAAAATGGGGGAAGGGGGGAAGAAAGCAAACACACACAAGGAACTCTGAAATAAGGGAAGCAAGGCTGAAATGAGCAAAGACAAAACGTCCAGACAAAAGATCAGGAAAATGTGAGGAGAGCAAGAGCTCCCTTTGGCTAGAGCTGAGAGGGCAGAGGGCACTAGGACAGGTACCGTGGGCTGGGCCTGCCTTGACTGAAGCCAGGAGCTCAGGCTCAGGACACTCACAAACCATTTGACAGTGAACCAAAGAAGCATACATAGCCAGAGCATGAAACGCTGTTCAGCAACGCTGCTTCCGTCCTTCTGTAGGGCCCAGCCCCTGCCCACCACCATGGCGAAGGACCAGAGTCAGGGAGGGGGACTTGGCTGGGGAAGAGCAATCCAGCATACAGAACATGAGAGAAGTAACCAGCCTCAGGGTCTCGGAAGGCTGTGAAACCATCGCCAGAAGGAGAGAAGTTTGGGGGGAAAGGATGAGTTCAGTTTTAGGCTTCCTCTTAAGGTGCCCCCTGGATAACCATGGGAAGACCAGAAGCCTGCACGATTTAGTGCTGCAAAGGGATCTGGGAGACCATTTATTCCAACTTTCTCATTCTGCAGCTAGAGACAGTGTGGTGTGGTGGAAAGACCTCAGGACCGAGATCAAGGAGAGCTGGGTTCCAGTCCTGGCTCCAGGCCATATCTCTTTTCCTCCCTGGGCCTTGGTTTCCTCAACCGTCAGATAAAAAGATCTGTGTCCAGATATCTCTGAAGTCCTTTCTAGCAATCCACCCCATGACCTGGAAGTAAACGGGACTGAATTTCTTGCCATCCATAAAGAATCTGGAATGTCTGTGACGGGCTAGTCAAGGAGACTTCTGCGCAGGCCAGGGTGGACAGCACGACTGCCAGGCTTCCTTCTCAGTCTGAGATTCTAGGATGACAGATACACCTACCAAAACAAAACTCTTCAACTCTCGAGGTCACTCCTCAAAGGAAAAGAAAAGGGTGGTTTTTGGAAAGGGCCCAGAGGGAAGAGTACTGAATGATCCTACTGTTACTGGCTAGTGAGGGGGCCTATGGGTCAAGTGTTCACATTTTGACCCTACATTCTCTTCATTTCAAAGCCTGACAGAACTCACCATCACTAATATGGGAATCGTTATTGATTTACCTGTCTAATAATGACTAAGAAGTAAAATAAAAACAATAATAAGTATAAAGATTTATAAAAATAAATTCATGTGAAGACAGCTAAATGGCATAGTGAGTAACATGCTGGGCCTGGAGTGAGGAATGCCTGGGTTTAAATTCAGCCACAGACACTTACTTAGTCATATGGTAAGAATGGGAAAAAACCAAAGCTCAGCCACTGTATCTCGATGATACCTCTACTATGGCGAGAAAGAAGGGAAGGCCTCACCTATCAGCTGGACATCCTGTGTGAGAGCGCTGAAGGCTACGGGCATGACAGATATTACAGAGCCATTTGGGTTTTTAAGTAATAAGGAGAAGGATGCTAATTATTAACTAACCCTGCCCACACAACCTATCCCCAAAGCCTGAGGACAGTGGAAATAAGTGGAGAAAGCAGCATCTGTTGACTTGGGAATTCAGAA
Organism: Phalanger gymnotis; assembly: GCA_028646595.1. Lineage (NCBI taxonomy): Eukaryota > Metazoa > Chordata > Mammalia > Diprotodontia > Phalangeridae > Phalanger > Phalanger gymnotis. Next base: position 26,939,535 of record CM053624.1, on the reverse strand, counting down.
GGTCCTCCTGCTCAGACAACAATCCATATGTGCCAAATTGTTCCAATGTACAAAGGGCTCAGTCCACAGAACTGATCCCGACAGTCTAAAGCCTTGCTGACTGACCCAGGCATCACATGTGTGCACCATAACACTTTCATTGGAAACGGCAACTTACACATCATAAATCTTAATGTAGCCATCATCTGAAGCCGTGACAAGTAGCTGAGAATCTGGGGAGAAGGTCAAAGAGCGGATGGGCATTGCATGGCCTGAAATTTAGAATAGATACTATTAATCTAGGGGAAAAAATCCCACTGACCTAGGCTCTGCTTCTTGAGACGGTCATCCTCAGCTGCCTTCTGGCCAATTCCTGGCCCTGCTCCCAGGGTCTCCCTGCAATCCTCCAAAGTCCATGGGACACAAAGGGCCTTCTCACCCCAAGCTGTTCTACCTTAACAGTTCCGTTTTGACTCCTATCTAAGCACCACCATGTTTCAGCCAAGACAATCATTTGTTCAAATATGTCATTCCACCAGGCTTCATCTAGAGATCACTGAAATCATTATCTCCTGGGTTTCCAAATACAAAACTCATTTACCATCTAACAATACTGTTATCTAAAGGAATGAGTAGATGGCCTGACACAACATGGCTTATGTATATGTGCAAAGACACATACCTTCAAGCGTATGGAGAAGTTTTCCAGTAGCAATATCAAAAATATTAATGATTCCATCTATGGCTCCACTGGCCAGATATTTCCCATCAGGACTCTGCAAGGAGGCATTGACATTGATATAGTCATAGTAATTACCGACATCAATATATTAATCCCTGTGTGGGAACAGTGTACTACATACACACATCACATACACATATAAAATTTCATTTGAACTTTAGTAGAATAGTCTTTTACTCATTCTAAAACAAAAGAAATGTAAATACAAGTACAACTGATAAATAAAAGTAATTCTCAAACATTTCAAAAAACAAAATTAGAGCAAAATGGTAAAGTAGTAGGGAAGGAGAAAGCAGAAAGAAAAAAGCAAGGGGGATGGAAGGGGAGAGGTCCAAAAGCAGTCAGCACCTCACCAGCACTATCTAGGCAGAGGACAGGGAAGGGAGCAAGGTTTGAGCTGCTCCAGACACTACCAGAGCCAGGCAATGATACCCTCTTTAACTCCAACCCTGGGACAAAAAGGGAAGAAAGAGCAGATGTTGCCACTGCCCCGTGCTGCCCCCAATGCTGGGAGGAACAGCAAGGAGGTATGGAGTCAATCTGTAGACACTCTGAAATAAAAGCTGCAAACAGCAAGAAACAACCACTAAAGCTTTGTTCCTACCACAACTTCCTCTCTTCCATCCTCCTAGCAAAGAGGTCAGGAGCACCCAATAACAATCACTACAACTCCATCCCTAACATGATAGGCTAGACCAGGGGTGGGGAATCTGCCACATGTGGTCTTCTATATCTTTAAGTTCAGCCTTTCAGTTGAATCCAAATTTTACAGAACAAATCTTTGAAAAGCCACAGGTTCCCTACTCCTGAGCTAGAATACAAATCAATGGGGTGGGGTAGGGTGGGGGCTCATTTTAAATCCGGTGTTATCTGGCTCTGTATTAAAGGAAAAAAATCCATAAAAGCGGTAAATGGCAGGAACTTACCTGGTATAACAGATCAAGTACTTTGATTTGAAAAAATGAAATTCTACAATAAAAAAAGAACCAAGAGACAAAACTAATACAGACACACAAGCTGAATCAGCACCAGAAATGACAGAATACTCAAAGATCGACTAACTGGGTAATAAATAAATTAGTGGAATTAAGGGAAGGTTCTAATTCTGCCAAGAAAAGTAAGGGAAGAGTGAAAACAAGCTACAAAAATGTAAAGCAATCCACAAGATTGGAAACTGTTCATGGAAGCAGCAAAAAAGCAGGATAAATGTTGGTCATACAAGGAGTGCCAGAGAACATGACCATCCAAAGCCCAAGTGCCAAACTGCCCACCATGCCACCCCGAAAACCAACACCACAAAGTTTCCCTTCAGACCTCTTGCTGACTAGTGGCCCAGGCCAAATGTGGTTAATGCCTAAACAGACCCAGGGAACAAATCTCATCCAATGCATACACTGTACTTGTATAGAAAAAAGAGAGAGGAGAAGCCTGGAGTGAAAACAAGCAAGAGGAAGGGAAAGCCCAGGACTGAAAAGATTGCTTACATAGGCAATGCTGAGGATGAATTTCCCTCTTGTATCCAGTGAGTATTCCTTTTTCCCAGTCTCGACACCAAAAATGTTTACTTTGCCCACATGGCTTCCTGTAGCCAAAAACTGGGAATCGGGAGAAAAAGCCAACGACCAGGCATCCACTGTAAAGTGAAAGGAGAACAATGACTGGGATCGCTTCATGGTCTTCCAGCCTGCTGTTCTTTTCGCTTTTTTTTTTTTACTAAATTATACAGTTTTGCATTACAAAATTTAACAAATTGTCCGCCATTTGTTGTTTTACACAAGTCACTGTTGGATGCATTTTCTAAATTTCATAATTCAGCTTTCAATTCTCATCATATTGTTTCCATAAATATATTTCACATGCTTAATTGTAGATGTGATTTAACAATCCTAAACCTAGGCACATTCTCAAGAAGACCATATCTCAAACTTTGGGCTCTGAGCTTGGAACCTGGAATGTTATTATTGCTTTGGGCTTAAGTGAATACTCAACCTCAGAACATTATTCAACAGGGCATCTACAATCCATGAGACAAGTCTGCTGTGGCTCCTAAAGGAACTCCCATCAGTTCAAATATCTGGCACATGCCTACTTCATGCAAACCCTGTGCTGGGCACTGAAAGGTACCAAGATAACTACAACAAAGTCTCTGCCTTCAAGAAGCTGAGTCACCAGAGCACTCAATGGGTCTCTCAAAAAGACAAGGGCAGAGAACAGCCCTAGACGCCAGCAAATTTCTTTCATAATAAAAAAGACTAATAATCAGATGTTTCTTGGCAGTGGCCCATCAGCACTAGGTGATGCTAACCCACTCTGTTTTTGTAACAAGTCTAACTGAAAGGTAATTAAGTAACGATGAAGTTCCACACTCCTTCCTCACAGTAGAATGAAGGTCAGGCTTGGACCATGCACTCCCCAGGGCAGGGTGAGAAAAGATGCTTGGTCAACAGTCAAAAAGCCTATTTGATTCAACAAGCACTGAAGTGCCTACATTGGAAACTTCACTGATGCAAGTAAGTGTGAGAAAGGGCTAAGAACCCTAAGGCAGGTAAAGATGGAAGAATAGGACACACTATCAGCTTATACACAAAAAGAATTGCTTTGATGCTGGGAATATGCACTTTCAGATCAGTCATCATGTGAAATATTTTTTTACAGATAACTAAAGGAAATACTGCAGAGTTAAAATCACACAAAACATTTGCTACATGAGATTTGCCCTATCTGAGGGTCTATGAAACCATCTCTTCAGCAAGAATCAGGCAACAGCCTGGCTCTGTCTTGTGCAAACCAAAAAGTGAAGCTCCTCCTTACCGGGGCCGGCATCAATGGCCTTCATCTGTTTGCCATTTTCTAAGTCCCACAGACGAATGTGAGCATCCAGCGAACTGGACGCGGCGATGGCCCCAGTCTGACTAATGTCCACAGAAACCACACCCAACTGATGGCCCTCCAGGCTCCACTGTAACTCTAGCTTCTCATTTTTCCTTCAACAAGAGAAAAGGGGGGAAGAGGCGAAGGTGAAATCGCCACTTGTTACTTCTGCTGAGGCACACGGAGTGATACAACACAAACATTCACAAACATTAATTTTTCATGACTAATCATTTCTATGAGATACAATCAATCACAGGAGGGAGCTGAACCAAACAAGCATTAACACAAAACTAAGCAAAGAGCAGCAGTCCAAGGACCAGCAGATGGCCACCAAGTGGCCATATGTAAAAGGAGACGACAGCAATTATAATAGTGGACACTTCTATGTGGCATTCTTTCTTATAAGGAGCCTCATCTCGTATTATCCCAGTAGCAAGTGAGGAAGTAAGGGACGGAGGAAGAAAGGAAGGAAAGGAGGGAGGGAAGGGAAGAAGGAAGAAAGGAAGGGAAAGGAAGGGAAGAAGAAAAGGAAGAAGGAAGGCGGAAAGGAAGAAGGAAGGAAAGGGGGAAGGAAGGCGGGAAGAAGGAAGGAAATTCTTTCTTAAATTTTCACTGATGCACATCTTTGCATGAGTATCACCTCCCCACGACTACTCCTTCCTTTCTAACAAGGGAGCACTGTTGTGCCAAATAGATGATCACATTGGCCATGTCGGACTACAGGGTGTTTGAACCTACGGTCCATATGGTACAGTGGAAAAGGCACTGGCTCTTAAGTCAAAGGATCTGAATTCAAATCTTGTTTCTGACACATACTACCAATGCGACCTTGGGCAAGTCCCTTAACCTCTGCAGACCTCCAAGGTTAACTTATTTAGGAAATAAAAGCGTTTCACTGTACGGCCTCTGAGATACCTCCTAACTCTGGAGCCATGATGATCTACTGAAGGTGGGGGAAGGGAAGGAAAAGCACATTTGTCAAGCATGTGCTGCGTGCCAAGCATCGTGCTAATGTGCACATTACACCTATGATCCCTCTGATCCTCACAACGACCCTAACGTGGGTGCTGTTATTATGCCCATTTTACAGCTGAGGCAGTGAAATTACCCATGGGTACACTAGCAAATGTCATAGTACAGCTAGTAAATGTCATAGTCCTCTTGGTTTTTTTGTTTGTTTGTTTTGGAGGGGGGGAAGGCAGGGAAATTGGGGCTAAGTGACTTGCCCAAGGTCCCACAGCTAGGAAGTATGTCAAGTCTCTGAGGCCGAATTTGAACTCAGGTCCTCCTGACTCTAGGGCCAGTGCTGTATTCACTGCGTCGCCTAGCTGTGGAAGTCTTCTTGTTTTTATGTGTATCTATCAAATTCTCTAGATAATTTAAATGCTGGACTTTCTTAGTTTCAAAGAACAAGAGACACTCCTCAGCAGATCATCACCCTAACAGCTAGAAGGGATCCAGAAGCCACATAGTGCAAGCCCTTCATTTTATAGAAAAGGTAACTGAGGCCTTTAATTTATGTGCCAAAGCACACACATTTCTATATATTTCAAATATCTGACCATCAGACAAATGTACTTCAAAGATTTTTTTTTACAGTTAACTGCTTCTAAGTCTAGCTGCATTTGCTATTTTATATAATCAAATCTGTTCATTTTATCTTCTTTAGTAACAGCTAGCTAGCATTCATATAGCGCTTGAGGGTTCCCATAACACTTTACATGTTACCACATTTGATCTTCAATATCCCTGGGTTTGGTTAGGAATCCTCTCCCTAGCCAGTTTTACAAGGTGCCTTCTTCTATTATCTTCTACTTTTAAAAAAAATAATGTGCCCCTTTATATTTAGGTTATCTATCTATTCAAAGCCTTTCAGGGTAAATGGTATAAGAGAAGCGTCAGAAGCCTCAATTCTGCCCAATCGCTTTCTGGTCTTTTCCGACAGTTTGTCATGAATAGAACATCTTGTTCTTAGCAGATGCTCCCTCAGATTTACTGAACACAAGACTGTGAGGCTTGATTGCTTCAGGGCTCTTACTTGTCTCAAATTACAAGTGTTTCCATTTTGTCTCTGAATCTCAAAGATTCTATAACTGGTCCACCCTCTCACCAGCAAATAGGAACAAGTGGCGGTTTTGGAGCTCTTTGAGTTTGGCAAAATTCTTTACAAATAGCACCCCATTTTCATCCTAAAAACAACCCTGGGAGGAGGGTGCTACTGTTATCCCCATTTTTCAGATGACGGAACTGAGGCAGAGGTTAAGTGACTTGCTCAGGGAAACAGTAAGTTTCTGAGGCCAGATGCGAATTCATGCTTTCCTGACCACATTTGGTGCTTTGCAACTGCAGTAGAGAGAATTTTGCTTACACTTGCTCTTTAATTTGTTTACTTGTTTTACTGCTAGAGCAAGTGTTTGTAAAACTAAATCAAACAGGAAAAGTGACAATGGTCATCCTTGCTTTACTCATCAGCTTACTAGAAAGGCTCCTACTTACAAATAACGCTAGCTCTTAGAATTTATTCAATATTTTTGCATCAATAATCATTAGAATGAGAGCTATTATTCTACAATTTTCTCTCTCCTCACTTTGGGTATCGGGCTTATATTTGTTTCACACAAGGAATTTGGTAAGGTGAGGTGTTATCTAGTTTTGCAAAAAATTTATGCAATAAAGGGGCTAATATTTGATAGAATTCACTTGTCAGTCCATCGTGGGCCCCCGAGATTTTTCCCTGGGAATTAACTTATGGCTTCTTCAATCTGCTTCTGACATTGGGTTGTTTACATGTTCTAGTTCTTATCTTAATCTGGGCTGTATATTTTTATAAATATTACTCCATTTCATTTAAGTTTTCAGTTTTGTTGGCATATAATTGGGCTTATGTGTAGCTTTATCAATTTCCTTGATTTCTTCATTTATCATGAGTTCCCTTTTTCATTCTTGATTTTGGTGATTTATTCTTCTTTTAAAAAAAAATTAAAGTAGCTAATGGTTTTCCTATCTTATCATTTCAGAAAAAATAACTCTAAGTTTTTATCAACTCAATTGTTTTTTGTTTTCAATTCTGTTTCTTCTTTGAATTCCACAATATCTTTTTATACTTCAGAGTTTTTAATTTGACAGTTTTTTCTATTTCTTTAAGCTGTATGCTTCTTTTTCTCTTTTGCTGATTAAAGTGTTTAGAGATATACATTTTCCCCTCAGGTTTGTTTTGGCTGCATCCCCAAAATATGGTTAGATGCTAGAGAACAGGTGAAAATATCTTAACAATATGTATGTGATAAAGGCCACTAGAACATTTTTAAACTTACACATGGGAGAGCGTAAGGTTGGAAGAACATTAGCTGTTCCTCCTTTCCTACAACTCAATATATTCCGGATTACAATCCCTGGTTTGTTGATTTGGGGTTTTTTGATAACTGTAATTGTCTTTTTTTTCCTAATCAATAAACAGTTCTTTGATTAATCTATCCCCGCCCTCCTCCATAAACACAGCCAGGGAGCAAATTAAAAAACAGTAACAAAACAAAAACAAAAACATCACGAATCCCTCAATACAGATCCACATAGTTTGGTAAAACAAAATTCCCATGTTAGCAATGTCCAAAAATTTATGTTTCTTTTTGCAATTTAAATTCACCACAGTTAAAGAAAAAAAAAAAGATTATGTAACCTGATGAGAATTCAAAAACTTTCTTTAAGCCTAATGCTCCCAGAAAAATCAACTTACCATTTCCACACTTTGACTAGATCATCCAGGGATCCTGAGACAATCATTTCAGAGTTCTCTCGTGGATTCATCCCCCAGGCAACCGACCAGATGGCATCATCATGAGCTAGGACAGGGAAAAATGGTTATTCATCACAAGAGGGGTGGTCACCAGGTGATAAAATGTTTCAGACAAAAGAACTCAAAAAGATATATGCTATGGTGGGGAATCTGTGGGCAGAATGAATATCCACAACAATGAAATCAGAGATCCTTGAGATGCTGAAGTATGTTTCAATCTCATGTCTATAAAATTTATACATCTAGTTTCATATCTCCATTAATGGAGGCACTGAGTGGCTATCACTTTCCTATTTAAACAAAGACATTAAAATAGTCTTAAACTGGACAACAGAACGTGGAGGGGAAAAGAGGTGGTAGCTGGAAAGTTTCCTAGAAATCATGAAATCCAGCCAGTGGTACAGAGAATGTCATACACTTACAGATTCTTGATGGACTAAAATATTGCCTGCCCAGGGCTATCTTTTTTCAGACCAAACCTGTGATTTCATTATTATAAGGAACACCTTGTGAGGAATTTCTTCTACCATTGTACATCCACACTTTCTCTGCAACTTAAAAAATGTTGAGGGTTGCTGGCAGCAGAAAGAGCCTAAATGACTCATCCAGGTCACAGACTAAGGATGTGATGCCAGCAGGATCTGAATTCAGGTCTGCCTCAGAGGTCCACTTGGCCACCCACTACATCTTGCTGCCTCTGTCCAGTACAATCACATCACCTGGGTAAAGGGTAAACTATTCTAGTCTGTAGGCTGGAGGATCTTGACATTTGGGGCAGTGTATTCTTGTGCATCTTCAGAACTGCAAGCTAACCAACAGAGGTCTTTGACAAAAAATATTTAACATCAGAAGACCTGGGTTCTAGTCCTATCTCTAACACTAATTTGTTGTGTGACCATGGGTAAGAATGTACCCGAAAAACGAATTTATATCTGATGCCCAAAGACTAGCCTCATTAGGTTTAGAGAGAGAAGCTCCACACTAGATTGGCTGAAGGATACTGTATTTTTTCAGCCATAGCAAGTGACCCAATGTATTCCTTAAAAACCCACAAGGCAACTCTGCAAGACAAGGACCCTTTAAAGCTGTTGCTTTCTGATGAGAAACAAAGAGCCAGAAGATAGTGTTTTCATACCTTGTTCTTGTTTGAAGAGAATGCTATACTGGAAAAAAGAAGTGTAATCACATTACACAATTGGTCAGAGCTCAAAAATAGACCTTCTCTCTCCACCCACCCCTCACTCCCACAAAATTTCCATAGGAATCTTTCCTGACTGCCCATTGTCCAGCCTCTAAACTCCACTGCTTTGGGCCACAGGAACAAAGATCTGGAGCTAGAGGAGCCACAGAGGCCACCCAGACAACACTCACAATTTTACAGATGAGGCAGAGGGAGGTCAACTGATTTTATCCACCGTTAAAAAGGTGGTGCCAGAAGAGAAATTGTTATCTTTTGGTGTATTTGTATCTCATCTCCTTAACTACACAACTTCGAAAGGTCAGGACCTGTGCTCTTAGACATTTTTCTATCACTGGTACATGACTTGTTCAGTTGTTTCATTCCTGTCTGACTCTTTGTGACTCCGGTTTAGGTTTTCTTGGCAAAGATACTGGAGAGTTTTGCCATTTCCTTCTCCAGGTCCTTTTACAGATGAGGAAACTGAGGCAAACACTCAAAGTTGAGTGACTTGCCTAGGGTCACCCCGTTAGCCCGTACTTGAGTTCCCAAGCACAAAGAGTTGGCACCCTGTGTGTGTCAGCCTCCCGGCCTCAAGTATCTGATACCCACTCACTGACCAGCCCACGCCGGCGATTCTCCCTTCCCCCAAAACCCCCCCCCAGGGCAGGGAAGGTTTCACCGTGATCTCTGCGAGGACGAGAGGCCTCAAGAGCCCGGCTGCGGATGTCGCCACCCCATGCTCACCTGGACACTCATCTCTGCGGGCCGGGCGAACGAGCACGGGCTGACTGCTGGGAGAAGTGGGCGTTATAGTTAAAGAAGGGCCGGCCTCGGTGGGAGCCCTCCCCCAGCGGCCCCCCCAAGCCTCTGCTCCTCTCAGACACGAAGGCAGCCTCCCCGGCACCAGTAAAGGCCGCGCGGCCTCACGGACTGCTGGAACCTCGCGGTCCTCGGGTCCCGCGTGGGGAGGGCCCGTCCGGCCGCTCCTCACACTACCGGGGGACCCCTTTTACGGAAGATCGGGGCCTCGCCCAGGCTGCCCCAGCTGGCGGGGGAGGGGACGCTGCCCCCTGCACCCCCCGCCCCGGCCTTTCTCTATGGGGAGGCCGGAGGCTCTCTGCTCCCACCTCCCCAGTGTCCGAGCGGGCAGACAGTCCGCCTGCTCTCTTCGCCGCGGCCCGCTTGGGCACCCTCCCGCACTCCTCAGGGTCCCCTAGCCCCTGCCTCACCAGCTCCGGTCTCTCCTGCTCGGCCTTGGCCTCCCTTGCCGCCGCCCTCCTCTCAGCCTCTTCCTTAGCGACAGCGGCGCCGGATTATGACATACAAGCCGAGGAAGGTGGCGCGCGGCGCGCAAGGATAGCGTCACGACGCCGCGTGCGCGCCACGCGTCACTGTGGAGTCCGGTCGCCCCCTGCTGGGCTCAGGAGAAAAGGAAAGAAGAATGAAGAGGCCCTCAGGCCACGCCCCCTATTCCATGACCAAGCCTCTTGGACCGCCTTGGAGCTGGAGTGCCTCCGCCCAACCGGGCTCTAAAGCAAAAGAGCCAAAGAAAGTAGAGAGCGGCCTCAGGCCACGCCCGCTGAGGTCCTGACTCCGCCCCCATACCTACGGCTCCGCCCCTCCCGCCGACCATGGGTTCCTTTCTCCAGCCGTGAAAAAAAAAGAAAAAGGAAGAAATAAAAGCACACCTGAGGGGCAACGGGTTGCGGGGAGAGGGTGGAACTCACTTTTAGTGAACACAATAACAACAGCGAAATGCAGGGCCATGAGAAAGATGCCCCCGGCCTCTGCCCTCGGGCTTCCAGGCCGAACTAGCCGGGTGACCCGGGGCCATTCGCTTCCACAAAAAGTCACCGAGGGTCGCATGGGTGCAGGAAGCTTCCACGCTGGGAATTCCGCACTACGCGCGGAACAGTCACGGGCGTCTCCTCCGAGGAGAATGGCCTCGCCCCTCCGCGTCATTTGGTTCGGGCTGCACAGTCTAGTGCAAGGAGGTAGAGAGTTGATTTCACCTCTGGCTGGTCGATTTCACCTTTGCAATGTCTCTCGTACCGACCGGTTCTCTCCTCTGACAGCTGCCTCCGCACCTCCCAGCCGCACTGTTGCCTTCTGGTGGGTCCGCTTGCCTCGGCTAGGTGCCGGCTCCGATCCATCCTCCAGAGAGCAGGTTTGACTTTCAATGTCCTGCTCAGTAAACTCCAGGGGCTCCCTAGTGACCCCGGTTTTCTGTTTGGCATTCAAAGCCTTCGAGACTTGCTCCCTTCCCAGCTTCTTCCCGGCTACTCACATGTTACATCCTACAGCGCTAGGTGAGCCAATGACGCTGGCTTCTTCCTTGTTCCTCCCACAAAGATAGCCCATCTCTTGACTCCAGGCATTTGCCCTGGCTGTCTCCTGCACCAGAATTCTCTTCCCCTCTCCTCTCCGCCTCCTGGCTTCCTTCGGGTCCCAACGAAAAGTATTTCTCGTGGGACCCGAAGGCAGAGATGCGAGGCTCTTGTGTTCAAGAAAAGTTCCGCCTCCCCATCCCTCCCACCCCACCCCCTCACTGCTGGTCCCACACCCCACTGGACGTTTTTCTTCTGGCTGGAGAAAGGAATCCAAGATCTGGGGGAGGGGAGGGGTCGCAGGAGGGGAACAGAGTCAAAGCCTAGGAGTCATGACTAATAAAGGCTCCCTTTATTCTAGCACCTTCCCTCTCTTGGTTATCTTTAAAACATCCCGTATGCATCTTTTTCGTACAGAATTGTTTTCGTGCTGATGTGCGACATGCGTGAAGCATCTAGGTGGTTCAGTGGCTACAATGCTGCTTTTGGAGTCAGAAAGACCTGAGTTCAAATCCAGATTCAGATACTTACTAGCAGAGTGACCGTGGGCAAGTCACTTAAACTCTGCCTCAGTTTCCTCAAGTGTAAAACAGATAATAACCCACCTCCCAGGGCTGTTGTAAGGATCAAATGAGATAACGTTATCAAGTGCTTAGCATTGTGCCTGACACCAAGTAGGCAGTATATAAATGCTAAATATATATATGTATATATATATATTGCTATTATATTGTTGCTGTGATAGTCTTCTGCCCCATTATACTGTGAATTCCTTGAGAGCAGGGACTATCTTTTGCCTTTCTCTGTATCCCCAGCACTTAGCACAGTGATTTGCACACAGTAGGCACTTAATAAATGTTAATATTTTTTTTCGTTTGTTTGTTTGTTTTAATTTGATGTAAAGAGCTCAAGAATGGTAGCCAGGAGCTTGAGTTCTAGTTCAGACCTTAAAAGCTGACTTAGGCAAGTCACTTCCCTAAATGAGCCGCTAGGTGGCACTGTGCACATAGCTCTGGACAGGGTCAGGAAGCATTTCGACACTGGCCTCCAACATTTAACAGCTCCTGTAACTGGACAAGTCGCTTGACCCTTATCAGCCTCAGTTTCCTCATCTGTAAAGTGGGGGGTGATAATATCAGCATCTACCTCATAGGGTTTGGAGAATCAAACACGATTAGGATATGTGAAGGACTTTGTAAAGCTTGAAGTACTGTATCGATGTTAGTTTTTAATATTTCCCTCTCTGGACATTGTTTTCCTCTTCTGTGTAATAAAGAAGCCCGACTTCCAAGATCTGCTCCCATGAAATGCCAAGGCTCTAACTCAATATCAGTGTCCTACAGTGGAAAGAGCCCTGTATTTGAAGACAGAAGCCCCAGATTCAAATCCTGACACTGCCACTTAACCACATAGCTGATCTTGGGACATCACCTGGTATCTCTGGGCCTCAGTTTCCTTATCTGTAAAACAAGATGGGTGGCCCAGGTAACATGAAAGATCCCTTCAACCTCTGAATCTGTGACATATGATCCTAACCTGAAGTCCAGAACCTCCCAGTTGGGAGGAACCTCACCGGAACCAGACAGCTTTCAGCTGCCAAAAGTAACAGGGGATACTGTTCTGGGACGATCACTCCCATATATGGATAAAATATCTCTGACACGATCATGGTGGCCAATGGATAGAATGTGAAGATAAGGTTAAAAAAGTCTTTCAGAGCCCAGATTGTGGAGAACATTGAATGCCAAGCTAAGGAGAGATAGGGAGGCATTGAAGGATTTTTTTTTTTTTTTGCAAGAGTGACATTGTTAAAACCGTGCCTTGGGGAAAATATTCGGCCAAGATTAATGAGGAACGAATTTGGAAAAGAAAGGGAGACGAGTTAGGAGAGAATTAAGGTAGGGGAGGAGGGTGGGAATTAAGGTGGTGCCAGCAGAGTTGGAGAGACAGATGGAGAGACACTGAGGAAGTAAAATTGGCCCTTCTTCGAAAATGACTGAACATTGAAGCTGAGGGAGGAGAAGGCACAGGACAAATAATAGGATTTTATTAATCCACTTTTCTTAAGCACCTACTATGTACACAGCACTTTTAGTCTCTGACATAGCTGTTATGTGGATTCATAAATCCTTAAAATAGGAATAGCTAGAGCGGGGGTGCGGAACCTGTGGCCTCAAGGCCACATGTGGCTCCCTAGGTCCACAAGTGAGACCCTTTGACTGAATCTTTTTAGATTTTGAGTTCCATCAAAGGGCCTCACTTGAGAACATAGAGGGCCACATGTGGCCTCGAAGTCACAGGTTCCCTACCCCTGCCCTAGAGATAATTTTGTCCATCCTCCTCTTTGGCAGAAGAGGAAACTGAGGATCACTGAGGTTAAACAATATGCCTAAGGTTAATAATTTAGTCAATACAACTGCGGTGTAAACCCAGGGCCTCTGACTCAGCCCAGGGCTCTCTCCACTGATGGAGCAATTTCAAGGAATCTATGTACTATAGTAATAAGCCATGTTATGGAAGGGTTCTATTATTTCTCCCAGGGCCGCAGCTCCTATGAAATACAGAAAAAGCTTGTCATGGTGTAAAACAAAACCTCTCCCTTCCCGAACCTTCAGGAAATGAATGAGTCATTTGGCCTAACCAACTTTTCCAAATAGAAAAGGACACCAAAAAGCTCATACAACAACCCTCTCCCCAACATGCTCCTCCAAGTTCTCATTCCCTATTTTTTTTTTCCTTGCCTCCTCCAAGATATTTCCTAGAGCAAAGCTCAAATGCCCTCACTTGCCTCCCCGGGAAAAAGTGTTCCCAAACAAGGATCCCAGCAAGCCAAGCTCCTGGAGTCATAGCCCAAGTATCTGCTCCCTGAAACACCAAGGCCAGGAGAAACTGACATCAGCCACCCAGAGTGAGGCAGTCCTCTCCAAACAATGATGGGCCATGCTTTCCATCTCTAAATCCACTGAAATGCAATGAAGGATGTATTGCCTCAGCTTCTTCCTCCTCCGCCATCCCTTTTGTCTCTCCCTCCTCTGCACCTCACACCCCTCTCCTCCCCAAACATCACTACCCCAGGCTCGAGCATTTCACGAAAAACCAAAAACCCTTGCAAGGAGAAAGCAAACTTGCCTTCAGACTTTGGGGATTTTTGTTTTTTTATATATAATTTTATATTTTATTTTGAATACACCAAAGAAAGCTTTTCCATAAAACACAAAAGGAAGTTGTATAAAACCATGAATCTCCATTTCATACCACTGATTTCTTCGGGGCATCACCAGTTGTCTTGACCTTTGTCTTGCCACAGGACCACAATGATTCTGGAAAAGAGAGCAAGGTGAGGCTGATGGCTCTATCTCACTTAAATCCAATTCAGGCTGAAGTCAAGACATCACCCTCATGAAGTCCTTGGTCCTTTTTAAGAATGAAGGATGAACAATCTGATTTCTTAAAAAGTCTTTAATATGGGCTGTCTTTCTGGCAGGGAGATGGGGAGGGGGGTCTTGGAGAAATTTAGGTAATGTAAAATAAATATGTCAATAAAAATTTTAAGTATATAATAAATTCCACACATTACTTTCAAAATTGTCCTGTTTGTCTGTGCTCCCTTCTCAACTTCCTCTCCTGTTCTCTTCTGTGCCTCCACGTCTGTTTTAGCAGCTGTACCTACTGCCCTAATGAGGGGTAGGGGTGAGCAGAGAAGAAAGAATCCTGAGAGGAAGTGTTGTTGAGAAGCCCTGAAGTCAGGGTTTGAACACCTGGGTTCAAATTCTGAGTCTGGCTCCTAATACCTATGTTACTGGGGGCAAGTCATCTTATTTACAGATAAGATGCCAATCTACAGAGGTGCAAGGAGATCTGAGGAGAGAGGGAGACAGACACACAGACAGATACCCCGAACTGGGAGTCAGGACACCTGACTTCTAGGCTTGGTCCTGCCCCATTTGACCTGGAGAAAAGTCTTCTCCCCTCTTTCCATGTTTCAATTTCTTTATCTCTTAAATGACGATATTTTTGTAAAGCTCAGATAACCCTATGCTTCACCAGCTTGTCTCAGATACCTCATACTACACCATTAGAGGTGTCTCCTTTAGCTATTCAAAGATTCTGCTCAGGAATGGCCCAGTATCTAACAATGATGACCCCCAACTCTACTCCTAGCTGGACAGATGAATGATTCCATTGTTTTCCCGAGAAGTGGGAATGGGTAGCACTGAGTCACCTGCACTCCCCTTTGTGATACTTTACAGTTTATAAAATGCTCTCTTCACAACAATATAGTGAGGAAGGTAGTCTAAACCCTCTCTTCACAACAATATAGTGAGGAAGGTAGTCTAAACCCTCTCTTCACAACAATATAGTGAGGAAGGTAGTCTAAACCCTCTCTTCACAACAGTATAATGAAGAGGGTAGTCTAAGTCTCATTATTCCTATTTTATGGATGAGAAAATTATGGCTGGGGAGGGAAGGGGGGCAGAGGGTAAGGGATTTATCTCCAGTTACCAGATTAGTGATTATCAGAACAACTAAAACTTGAGGCAGCGTGATTTAGTTAAAAGAACATTGGATCTGGTATTAGAGAACCTAGGTTCAGATTTTGGCTTTGCTATTTACTTACTACCTGTGTGACCTAGGAAAGGTCTCATTCCTTCTCTGGGTCTCAGTTTCCAAATTTGTCTGAGTTCCAGCTCTAGGATCATAATGATCAATCTTCCTACCACACCTCTCTGCTCTAGGTGTGTTTTCAAGATGACTGACAAGATTGAGGAGCTCATTATGTGTGGAGGAAGGAATGGTTCTCTGTCTAGAGCTTATCGCCCAATGGATGTTTTACAAACTAGGCAGCCAGGTGGCACAGTGGACAGATAACTGGGCCTGAAGTCAGGAAGACCTGAATTCAAATCCAACCATAGACATTTGCTAGCCGTGTGACCCTGGGCAAATCACTTAAAACAAACAAAAAAAAACCCCACTGTCTGGCTCAGTTTCCCCAACTGGAAAATGGACAAGTTGCTTAACCTCTCTGAGACTCAGTTTCCTCTTCTATAGAATGAGAATAATGGCAGCACCATCTGTCTCACAAGGCCGTTTTGGGCTAAATGAGATTGGAGATGTAAAATGCTTTCTAAACTTTCAAGCTCTATGTAAATGTTGCTTCTTATTATAAGAGAGTTAGAGTCCAAGCCTTTTCTATATTTCTCTTTGAAAAATAATTTAAGCTAACCTAAGGGATGACTCATTGTTTTCCCCTGCTCCCTGCTCCTCTCATAACCCTTCTGTGAATTCTGGAGAACATCTGTGGAGCAGATCGAGGGCTTGCGATTGGGAATGGGGTCACTTCATACTGAGGAACTGAGTCACACCCGCCTCCTGGTCCAGTAATATGAGTGGAAGTGACAGGCCATGCCATGTGGGATAGGAGGGAGCGGTCATTATTTCAGACAGATGCTGAGTGGGATGTGGGTGTGGGGACTCCAGATGCAGCAGCCTCTGTCTGGAAGATGAGGGGATTTTGCTGCTGTTTGCACGGCTCCATGGAGAATAACAGTAACCACTCAAAAAGCCCATCAAGTTACTGGAAGTATCCAGTGAAGAACGCTCCAACTCCTTCTGGGGAAATGGGTAGCAATAGGACCCTTTGAAGAGCAAACTGAAGTGCCTCGGGTCCCTCTCAAAGCTGAGATCCCGCAGTTCTAGGGAGGAATCCTCTAGGACCCAATTCTAAGAGATGTGAAATACGACACACGAGAATTTATAATCTGATCCTTGTAGAGAACTCCCAATGTGGCAGCTCCCTCCAACACACTGACATTCATTCTCTCTCTGTACAGGTTTTCACGAAGTTACCTGAGATTCAGGAGAGATTGCAGTGATTTGCCCCAAATCAAGTAGCTTAGGAGGGCAGCTAGGTGACACCGTAGTACATAAATCGCTGAAGATTCATCTCTCTGAGTTCAAATCTGGCCTCAGATCCTTACTAGCTGTGTGACCCTAGGGAAGTCACTTAACCCTGTTTGCCTTAGTTCATCACGTGTAAGACAAGCTGGAGAAGGAAATGGCAAATCACTCTAAATCCTTGCCAAGGAAACCCCAAAGGGGGACAAGAAGAGTCAGACACGACTGAAATAACTGAACAAAAACAAAATTAAAATCACTAGTTAAGGCTCTCCTCTCAGTGGGGAAAAGAAAGGACAGAGGATTCTTATTCATATCCCAGAAGCCACACTGGTGCACAGGTGGGTAGCCTCAATACTAGAGATTCAAAGTCCCAGCTCCAGGTCACAGGAAAGTCTGCCCCATCATTCAAAGGGTCCTCTACCTTCCCTGTGGTCCAAGCATAGTACAAGAAGAGGCTCAAGTTCCTGGAACATTCAGAGTGGGAATCAAAAGAGGGGCCCCAGGGATAAGGAGGACCTGTGGGGGTGGGGTGGGGGGAATCCCGGGGCCAGTGTCAGAGAGCTTGTAAGGAATAGCTCTGGTTCAACAGTACAAGGAAGGAACTCTGCACTGAGAGACAGGAGACCTGGGCGCTCTAGTCTAAGGAGGAGTTGGGCCAGTTGGTTTCCAGGGTCTCATCCAGCTCCAACATTCTCTGAGTCCCAGGACTAGAAGTAACAGGATGGAAACTGGATGTGGGAGAACAAGCGATGAATAATTTTGTGGAAGGCCTCAAATGCCAGACTAAATAGGTTGGGCTGGACCTTCCAATGTTCCATCAGTTTGTATGGGTTAAATGGGGAGGGAAGGCTGACCTACGATGATTTTCTTCAGGTTCTGTCTTCAGAATGCCTGGCTTTCTAAAGATCCATAGTGGGCCCTTGGGTTGATTGTGCATTCGAATGAATCCCTTCCCTTTTTCCTGACAAGGGGCAGGTGATCCAAATGATACCAAAAGTCTGTTCTAACACCTCATTTCAATCAATTGGTGTTGATCCTCAGATGATGGAATGATTTTTAAAAAAAATTAATGTTTATGTAGATATAGATATGCTGTTATTGTTCACTTGCACTTCAGTCATTTTAGACTCTTCATGATCCCATTTGGGGTTTTCTTGGCAAAGATACTGGAGTGGTTTGCCACTTCCTTCTCCAGCTCATTTTATAGATGAGGAAACTGAGGCAAACAAGGCTAAGTGACTTGCCCAGGGTCATATAATTAGTAAATGTCTGAGGCAAGATCGGAACTCAGGTCCTCCTAACTCCAGGGCCTCAGACCAAGTTAATAACCAAATTTGAACTGGAGCCCAGATCTTCTGAAGGTCTAGCAGGGAATGGAAGCTGCACCAGAGTGAGTCTTTCTGTTGCTTCTCAGATAAGACAAGACTCTAGCCTGAGGACCAGATAGAGGATAGAGAAATTTACTAATGTTTATCAGAGATTTGGTTTTAGATTTGTTTTGGTTTTTCTGGGGGCGGGGGGAGGTTGGGAGGGAAAACTAAGCAGGTGGTGCCACCATTCATTCCTTATAGCTAGTCATATTCACAATTAATGATTTGGTTTCTTCTCCATACCCAACTGTTGCTATCTCTAAGGACCTGGAGGTCCCAGTGAGCAGGAAGAACAGATGTGTGTGTAATTGTATATGGAATCCTGAGATCAGGGGGTACTGTCTTTACACTTGGTGTGGAGGTGAGGGAGGAATTGGATCAGAACACTTTCAAAAGGGAACAAAAGGAATCATAGAATGTTAAAACAGGAAGAGGTCTAGAACATTAGAACAAAGAACATAAACTGTTAGCATTAGAAAGGGACCCTAGAGATCACCTAGTCTAATCCTCTGGTTTTATATTTTTATAGATAGAATTTTAAAAAGTTTCATGGTTGAATTTTGTGTTTACACTAAAGTAAATTTCCATTATCTCTTACAATTAAACTATCCTCTCTCTCTCTCTCTCTCTCTCTCTCTCTCTCTCTCTCTCTCTCTGTCTCTCTGTCTCTTACACACACACACACACACACACACACACAAACCAGTGACCAAGTCTGATAGCACATACCTCATTCTACATCTATAATTCTTACTTCCCATCTAAAATGAGGTGTTTCATTACCAGTTCTCTGAGACCCAGATTAGACATTGAAATTAATAGTATTCAATTGCCTTTTTCTATTATTTTCACTCACATTACTGTAGTAATTATGAATCTTCTCTTGGTTCTGTTCACTTCATTTTGCATCTGTTCATCTTCTCACATTTGTCTGATTTTGTTATATCCTTAATTTCTTATGGTTGAATAAGACTCATATTCATATAATGCATGTTGTTCAGTAATTTCCCAATAGATAAGTCCTCACTTTGTTTCTAGTTTTTTACATCATAGCAATGCTGTGATATATATACACACACACACACACATATATGTATATGTAAATATGTGTGTATACCTATCTACAGATATATACTCAAAGAAGAAAGGAAAAACTATATCTATCTGTCTCCATATCAATATCAAGGTACAATTTTTTTTCCTTCCTTTTCAGAGAATATATCCAGTAGAGGGATTAGTGAGTCAAAAGATACTAGCAATTTAGTGATTTTTCTTGCATAATTGTAAATTATTTTCCAGATTGGTTGGACAAATTTTTCAGAGAGAGAGAAAGAGAGAAAGAGAGAGAGATCCATAGCTCTACCAACAATGTATTAATGTTTGTATCTTCCTATGGCCTTTCTAATATCTACTATTTCCATCTTTCATCTTCCTTGATTTGATGGTATGTAAATGAAGACTCGAGTTGTTTTAACGTGTATTTCCCTTATGACTGGTGATTTGGAGTAGGCTTCAATATGGTGATGGATAGTTTCCAATTTTTCTTTTGAAAACCATTTGTTCAGTAATGACTCATCATATATTTAGGTCAATTTCTTATATATTCTGATTTGCAAACTCCCCTCAGAGGCACCTTCCTTCCATTTGACAGTTTTGATTCTTATTCTGGGTGCATTGATTCTGTTTGTGCAAAAAATTGTCCACTTTTGTGTTTCACAAGTTTTGCTATCTATTGTTTGCCTTTTGTATGACTTTGCTGACATTGCATAGTTATACTTTTCCCTAGTTATAGTCATGAAAGCAATTCCTTCTATTCTTTAATTTTTTTTCTGATATGGAATTTTCTTACGTTTAGGTCACATGCCTATCTTGAGCTTCTTTTGCCATATGATATAAAAAAATCTAATTTTTGCCAAATAGCCTTTCACTTTTCCCAGTTCTTGAGAAATGGAGGGTCCTTACTCAAGGAGTTTAGGTTTTTGAATTTAACAAATACTGGCCTGTTTTGTTTAATTGCTTTGGAGTCTTGCCAACCTGGTCTCTTTCATTGACCTACTTTTCTATCTTTTTTACTGGTATCAAATAGTTTTGTTTTAAATAATTACAGCTTTAAAATATAGTTTGTGATCCGATAATGCTCTACCTCCTTTAATCCTGCTTTTTTTCATTAATTCCCTTGAGATCTAGAGCTTTTGTTCCTCCAAGTAAATTTTGCTCTTATCTTATTTAGTTCTATATAATAACCACTTTTCAGTTTAGTTGGTATAACACTAAATTTCTAAGTTAATCTAGGTAATCTATTAATTTTTATTACACTGGTGCAACCTAACCATGAACAATAAATTTCTCCAATTGTTTAAAGCTTCTTTTATCTCTGTGTTTTATGGTTATAACTACATAAGACCTAAGTATGTCTTAATAAGGTTAATGCCCAGGTATTTTATTATTTTTCGTTATACTGAATGGAATTTTTCCTTCTATCATTTCGTATTGGTTTTGATGGTACTATATAATGATAATGATTTCTATGGTTCTATTTCGTTCTTTACTGAAGTCACTAATTGTCTCAGTTTCTTCACTAATTTAGTGGGATTTTCTAAATAAACCATCACATTCCTTTCACTTTACAGAGGAAGACATTGAGGCCCAGTGAGAAAAAAAGAATATGTCTAATATCACTAAGGAATTTTTTTTCCTGCCCAACCATTCCCCTATCCTTAAGCTAAGAATATTTATTTTATTGGGACAGCTAGGTGGTAGATAAAACTACCAGCCTGAAGTCAAGAAGGCCTGAGTTCAAATCCAGCTAAGACATCTAGTAGCTGTATGACTCTTGGCAAGTCACTTAACCCCATTTGCCTTAGTTTCCTTATCTGTAAAATGAGCTGGAGAAGGAAATGACAAACCACTCCAGTATCTTTGCCAAGAAAACCCCAAATGGGGTCACAGAGTCAAACACAGCTTAACAACAACAAATACACTTTGTCAATATTGATTTATTAGCCAGTTAGTTAATTTAACAGAGAATGAAAAAAAAATCTGACCTTTTTTTTTTTTCAAATGCAAAGCTAATGGAGGTAAGGACAGTTTTGGAAACAGGTTTGAAACATCCTTCCTCCTTTTCAGCAGCATCCCACCCCACCCTCGGGCCTCCTCTTAACTAAGTCCTCCCTCCAATCCTCCTCCCTCTCCCAATAAAGCTTGACTTTTTAGAATACCAACAAATTCACCTCCACCTTTCTGAGTCAAGTCCTATTTCCTCCAGGAAGACTTCCCTGACTAATCTTTCCCTCTTCTGATCTGTCTGCTCCACTCATTTGGTTCACCCTCCCTTCTGATACATCTTTAGGGGTTCTTTTATGCTGTTATGTTTATACCCTGCTCTAATACTTCATCTTAGCTTAGAAGTGACCCTGGTTTCTTAAAGGGTGCATGCCAGTTGAACATAAGCTCTCACAGGTCCTCCCAAGCTGGAAAAGCTTTAAGTCTGGGCCAGGCCACGGGCTGTAGGTCTGTTTTCTAAGCACCAGACCAGCTAAGGTTGTGGGGAAACTTATCATCAAATAGCCTACAGGGTGATTTGTTATTTTTGGACACTGCCGATCACTAAGATAGTCTTTGATGGTTTGTTGGGTTTCTTGTATTTTCTCCTCCCTGTGATATATTATGAAACAAAATCTAACCCAGCAGAGATTCCTACAGTGTGTATCTGGCCTAGTCCAGATGCTTTTTCTGATCTCAGGTTCCTAAATCTCATTTCTATTTATTTATGGGACACATTAAGAGATGAGGTGTTGAGGTCTAATGTGGTGGTTCCACATAATGAAAATAAATGGTTATAGAAATACTGGCAAATTTGTCCCATTTTCTATTTGTTGTCCTTCCTCCCCCAAGCTCTCACCAACTCCACCCCTCATGCCGACACATAGCCTTCATGGAGTTGTTAAGAGGCTGGGAGATGACTATTCTGGCTTCTGGCTTCGAGAGGACATAAAATGAATTCTCTCCACTAATGAGGAGAACTTTCTGCCAAGGTTTGCATCTGAGCCCTAGGCTACATCTCTCTCTGAAGTCAAAAGGCTGTCTGGGGAAGGGGTTCTTCATTTGGAGGGGGGGAAAAATCCCATCTTGATTTCAATACACTTGGTTTGCTTTATAATCCTACGCACTTATTTTATGCCTGTCGAAACACTATTCTGAGAAGGGTCCTTGGGCTTCACAGACTGCCAGACTGGTCCATGACACAAAGAAGAACCTCTTGTCTAAGATATGAGGTGAATATTATCAAGATTGTGGAATCTCTGTCTTTTATTGGCTCACCACCACTTGGGACAGACCAGAGGAAAATACCTCTCTTGAGCTGTTTCTCTTCCATTTTCAAACCATGCACTCATAGATGGAAAACATTACAATAAATGGCCATATCATTTAATAGCAACTTCATAAAGCAGCTAGGGACCCGGTGAATGGAGTGTTGGGCTTTTAGTCAAAAAGACCTGAGTTCGAATCCTGCTTCAGCCACTTCTCATAGGAAGTTACTTAGCCCTGTGTGCCTCAGTTTCCTCATCTGCAAAATGAGCTGGAGAAGGAAATGGCAATCCACTTCAGTATCTTTGTGAAGAAAACCCCCGCTGAGGTCACAAAGAGCCAGACACAACTGAAACAGCTCAACAACAAAAAGAACAAACCTCAAGGTGGTTGTTGTAAAGATCAAAAGAGATGATATCTGTGTAGACCCTTGCAAACCTGAAATCGCTACATAGCGCAAGCTATGTTGTCCGTCTTTATTATTATTCGTCACATAATGCCAATGAGCATTTAAAGGAATCAGTTTCCCCTTTCAGGTTGGGATAAATCTGTGCCCTGACATGGGGGTAGGGGTGAGGGAAGGACCAGGAAGAAAGTAGTGAGGTAGACAGAGGGCAGCTTCCCAGACAACATTCCTAGAGAGCAAAGGGAAGAAAAATGACAATTGTAGACGTCTCACCGCCCTTGGTCTGCTGACCAGAGTGTTTCTCCTCTCTTCTCCCCTTTCTCCTCCTCTCTTCTGACCCTCTCTCTCCTCCTCTCCTCTCTCCATCTCCCCTCTCCTCTGTCTCTGTGACAGAGGCATCGTCTAGCTCCCCAGTTCCTGCAGCCTCAGCGGGACAAGGGAGGGGATGAGCCCAGCACAACCTGGTGCCAGAAGCCCCACCTCCGGAGCCTCTCTGCTTGACTTCGCTGCATCGTAACCCCAGGACATCTTGGCAGAAAGAGCTTCCTTCAAAGGTCCAAATACCTTGGAAACTTGGGAAACTCTGGTACTGCCTGTGCCAAAGCATGCCCCTTCCACCCAGGCTCCCTGATAACAGGACAAAGGCTTTAAAACGTCTTTGCAGATTTGGGATACCGGATATTGTTCAGTTCCTTCTAGAACGTGTCTTCCTCTCCGTTCTCTGCAACAGATGTTAGCACATAAACTGCAATTATCTTTATTGAGATGTTTTGCTCGTGCTCATCGTGAGCACTGCAGGAGGAAATAACCACGTATCCCACGAAATGACGTTTCTTCCATCCTATGGGGACATGATGAAATTAACTCCATCAGCCCCTTTGTTTCTGCAGAGGGAACCTTCAAGCCACCCTTCCACGTAGCCACAGCTTCCTTTTGTCTTCTGGTTTCGTTTAGTTTGGGAATATCACTGCGGCTGTAGTTTAGTCCTTCCATCAGGATCTCGTTTGTTGATTATAAGATAGAGATCTCACATTTAAAATGCCAGCGGTTAAATAAACACTTGTTAGGTGACCAAAAAATATGTGATTCTTTCCATCCTTTGCTTCCTCATCCACCACACCACCATCGAGGGACCATAGAATGGTAGACCATAGAAAGCTGAAAGGGACCACCTAGGACAGAGGAGTGTTTTGTACTTTTGTTTGTCTTAGAGCCTTTATGTGCTCCGAGGATCTTTATCCCAACCACGGGTTCAACAGACAAGTCTCAGACCTCAGTACAAGGCTACATGTCCCCATCAGAGTTCTAGGAGGACCCCTGAGGAGGCAAGGGTGATTTTCTCCTGCTATTAGCTCTTGCCAGTTCCAATGTGTTCTCCCCTTTCTTAATTGCTAGTGATTATCACCTCAATTCCATTTAACCAATTAATGTTCATTGTTTTTGCAAAAGGATATTTACGCCAAAGATAAACGAAGAACACCAGTACGCCACCACTTTGATCCTGAGAAGAGTGGGCTTATATTTCAAGTGGTTGCTGCATAGCATTCACACCACCAAGTTCACTTCCAAAAACAACTCTCTGTAGTTCCCTTTTGGTTCCCTTCATCTGCTATTAGTCAAACAGGTCACTCAGGATTGTGTGACTCACTCTCTGGGCTTTCCATAAAGCCCAACAAGTTTTCCAGCTCCTGGACTTCTAGTGGCTCACCATGCTGACTTTTCAAAGGTCCTTCAGAGGCCATCTTGTTAAACCCCATCATTGTACAAAAATAAAAAAAAAACTCCAGTGGTTCCCTATTACCTCTAGGGGCAAATATGAAATCTTCCATTTGGCTTTTAAAACCCCCTTCATAACATTTGCTCCAGTCTTCCTAGGCTTTATTCCTTTCCATGTCATATGCATTTCCAAAAGTGCTTCACCTAGACAAGAGTAACCTTTATGGTGTCAGGAAGGATTCTTTAACAGGCTGACCAAAGATGATCTCTCCATCATTCAGTCAGTCAACAAACTTTTGTGGATCTTCCACAAATGTACGACTCCATGTTGAAGAATGCTTAAATCTCCTTATCCAACAAAACCCGTTGGTTTTTCTCCTTTCCTTCTGCATTCCTGTACCAAATGGCACTCTTGACGTGTGTCTTGTCTTCCCAGCCTCCCTAAGGTCACATCATAGACTTTTAGTTGCAAGGAGTCATGGAGGTCATCTAGTCCAATCCCTTCATTTTACAGATCAGGAAACTGAAGCCTAGGGAAGTAAAATGACTTGGCCTATGTCCTACAGGGCATATGTGGCAGAAGAGGGATTTGAACACAGATCCTCTGACTTCAAGTCCACTCATCTTTCCCAGGCAACAGAGACCATTTCTTTTTTTCCCCTCTGTTTCCTCCACCATGTCTAACATGGGATTAGACACAAAGTAGGTGGTTATTAAAGATTTGCTTTATGCATGAATGAATGAATGAATGCATACATGAGTGAAATCTTATTTTGTTGTTCACTCATCCCCAAACTAGACTAAACAGAAATCTAGAGACCAGAAGAGCAGACCGAAACTCGTGTAACAACACATACCCATACATAATGCCAATGCAGCAAAGAGGCTTGTGGGATACAAAGCATTCCTCAGGAAATATGGCAAATATTAAGGATAGCGAGAACTATCCACACACCCACACACATAGCCTCGTTGGACTGGCCAAGCTAGCATCTGCTTATGGGCTCTGGACACCTAGATGTTAACCGAGAATGCCTAAAGAGATGGTGATTCAGTAGGAAGAACACTCCCTGGGTTTAGAATCGGAAAGTCCCTGTATGACCTTGGTAAAGCGCCCCTCTGAGCTTCAGTTTCTCCATCTGTTAAAGGGGGATAAATAATGCTCACGATCCCACTTTCACAGACGGCTTGTGAGGGAGACTTTTTAAAGGACAGTGGAAGTGACAGTTGCTATTATTTTGAGTCCATAACCATGATTTCATCAACGTAAGGAAAACTCCCTCAGCCAATGGGGATCGCTGACGTCACTGCAATTTAAAGGTTACATGACTTGCCCATGGTCATGCAGCTGGTCCACGTCCAAGGCAGGTCTTCCTGATTCTGAGACTGACCATGTGTCCAAACCACAATGCTATGTGTTGAGTTACTAGTATTAGGGTCATAGGAAATAGCTCTACAGTTGGAAGGACCTTCAGAGGCCATCTTGTTAAACCCCATCATTGTACCAAAAAAAACTCCAGTGGCTCCCTATTACCTCTAGGGGCAAATATGAAATCCTCCATTTGGCTTTTAAAACCCCCTTCATAACTTTTGCTCCAGTCTTCCTAAGCTTTACTCTTTCCCATGTACCCCGTGAGCCATTGAGCCTGACTGTTCCTCATACAGAACAATTCCTCTCATGATTCCATATATCTTCCCTGGCTGTCCACTCTGCCTGGAACTTTCTCCTTTCCATCTCTCCCTCCGAAATTCCCTGGCTTCCTCCCAGTCTCAGACTGGAGGTCTCTTCCAGTCCTACTTAATGCTAGAGCTTTCACTCTGAGATTACCCCCGATTTCACCTACCATAGCTTGCTGATATCTAGTTGTTTGCACGTTGTCACCCACCTCACTTAAATCCAATTCGCCAGCAAGTCAAGAGATCACCTTCAGGATGCCATTGGACTTCTGGACAACTTCACTCCTGAGACTGGGAGCTCTTTGAGAGCAGGGACTGTTTTCTGCATTTCTTTGTATCCCCAGCACTTAGCATACTACCTGGCACACAGTAGGTGCTTAATAAATGGTTGTTGATCTGATGGGACTTGAGAATGCATGGAGGTAGGAGAGGACAAGATGAGATTAGAACATGTGAGGGAAGACTGAGAAGGTAAAGCGGACCCACAATATGGAGGAACCTTATGACCAGGTGAAGGAACCTCAACTTTGTTTAATTGTCTATGGTGAGCTACTGAAGAGTCTTGGGAAGAATTATGCAGTGGGAAAATCATTCTCATCACTGGTAAAGGATGAATAGAAGAGAAACACCAGATGGAGGGAGATCAGGAGTTAGAAGCCTGTTACAAGGAAGGCTGAAATTAAAAACTAAGGGAAAGGGACAGAAACAAGAGATAAAGGAAAGTCATTCCAGGCATCAGAAACAGCATGAGCAAAGGTGTGGAAGTGAGAGGCTACAAGATGCATCCCGGAGAGAGACACAACAGAGATCTGGAGCACAGAATACATGGAAGGTGGTAACATAAAAAAAATACTGGAAGGATAGAGTGGGTTTTGGGGGACCTTGAATATTTGGCAAAGGAACTTGAGCTTTGCATTGGAAGTAAAGGGGGACCACTGAGTATTTTTAATAGGGTAGCAACAGGACAGGATTTATGTGCAAGGCAGATTTGCCTTGAAGTGGCCCAAAGGATGGACTAGGAAGGGGAGAAAGTGGAGAAGGGAAGACCCGGCAAAATACTCTTGAAATTGTTCTGGTGAGCGGCAATGAGGGCCTGGACTAGGGTGGTAGTGGTGGGTTAGGAGGGATACAAGAGCGATTGTTAAGGAAGAATTAGCAGGACCTGCTAACCTTCTGCCTATGGGAGACAAGGGAAAGAGAACAATCAAGAATCACAGAGTCTGAGTTAGAAGGGGCCAGCCTGCACAAGAACCCCCTCCTTCTCACCCATGACAAATGGTCCTCCAGGCTCTGCCTAAGATCTCCTGTGAAAGGGAACCCGCCATCTCCCAAAGCAGCCTGATTCACTATTGGACCATTCTAATCATTAGGAAACGTATCCTTCCACTGAGCCAAAGTGTGTTTCTTGGTCACTTCCATTCATTGTTCCTTGTTCTTGCCTCTGAGGCCAAACAAAACAAATCCGATCCCTCTTCCATAGGGCAGACTTTCTAATACTGGGAAGCAGAAATCACGTCCCCTCTTAGTCTTCTCTTATCCAGGCTAAACGTCCCTCCATTAACCAAACCTCATCTGGCAGCGTCTTGAGACCCTTCACTATTATGGTTACCCTTTCCTGTTCCAGCTTGAGCTTGTCAACATCCTCCCTAAAATATGGCAGGCAGAACTAAAAACAATGCTCCAGATGTCGTCTGAGCAGGGTTGGGTATAGTGGGATATTCATTGGAGATCAAGCAGTTGGAGTGGGGCCACTGCTGAATTCCAACTTTGAGCTGCTTTTATTAGATAGAAGTAAAACCATTTACATATGAGTGTAAGACGATCCTGATTGGTAGACCTCTGAATGAGGAGGTAAGATTAGTGTCTCCTGAATTCTTCCCCATCACTCCATCATTGCAATGGGAGTAGTCCTAAGGGGACTGAGCCTCTCTTCCAGGCTGGCTGAGCACTGTACCCAAAGGCTGAGCAAAGTTACAACATGAGGGTCACTCCGACTAACTCTGATCCAATGGCTGACTCTGTACCCGCTTTGGTGCTAACCATGCTCATGGTGCAGCATCACATTTCAGTAGCTTTTTTTTTGGCTGCCATGTCACAGTAGTGACTCACAGAGTTTGTAGTCCTCCAAAACCCCCAAATCTCTTCCAAATGAACTGTTATCTAGTGACATAGCCATGCATCTTAGACTTGAGCAATAGGTTAGTTTGCACACACCATAGAGCTTTACATTTATCTCTCTTAATTTCCATATTATTAGATCTGATTTATCATTCTTACCAGCTGAGATATTTTTGGATCCTGATTCTGTCATCCAACATTTTAGCTATGCCCTTCAGCTTCCTGCCATGTATAAATCTGATGGTCATACCATATATACCTTTATCTAAGCCAGTGATGAAAATATTAAACAGCACAAGACTAAGCATAGATCTCTGGGGCATTCAACTAGAGACCACTCCACAGCATCCCTTAATGACTACTCTTTGTGTTTCATCATTCAGCTAGCTCTGAATCCACTTAACCCTCTACCTTCTAAGGTCCTGGCTTCTGTGTCTCTATCTTGGACTCAAAAGCAACTTAAGAGACCGTGCAAATGCCTTGCCTGAAATTCAGGTATACTATGTCTATGACATTCCCCCCATCTAACAGTATATTAACAGACCAAAAAAAAGAAACAAGGTTAATATGGAATTATCTGTTTTTGTTGAACCCATGTTGGCTCTTTGTGACCCTGGCTTCATTTCTAGATGTTCACTAACCACCTGTTAATAGTGTGGTCTAAAATTTTGAACTAAGGAACTGAGCTAAGCACTAACCCATAATTTTAAAACTCTACTCTCTTTCTATAAAAAAAAATCAAGCCATTTTTGCCCACCTCTATTCTAGCTACTCCTCATCCATTCTGCACATCTCTCAAACACTGCTGACAGCAGCTCAGAAATTGAGAATTTCAGTTCACCCAGGGTTAGTGACATCAATGCATAGAGAGCTTTGCTTACTATTGCTTCAGTTACTTGGGATTTCAGTGCCCTGGTAGCCATTTGTGAACATCCTCTCCAGTGTAAAGATCATTCTTCTTTGCAGAGAAAATGAAATCCAAATAAGAAATCAGCAGTTCTACCTTTTTTCCTTCATCTGAGAAATGAGAAATAAGAAACAGAATTGAAATAAGATGAATAGTTTTCTTCTCTTGTGCATTGTCCTATCCACTCTGAGTGGCAGTCTTATCTCTTCTTTGATCATCCTTTTGCTTCCAAATTAAAAAAAGAAAAACAGGTGCATATGAGAGAGAGAGAGAGAGAGAGGAGTCCCACATGTGTATGTTCCATTAAAACTCATCCCTCTCAGTTGTTATACACAGCACATAACGCCAGAGGGAGCAATGCTTTGTGTCTTTACCAGAGGTTCTTAACCTATAGTTGTATCATGGACTTACTTAGCAGTCTGGTAATGCCTAAGAATCACTTTCCACAAGTTTTTAAATGCATAAATTAAATTACAGAGGATTATAAAGGAATCTAATTATATTGAAATATAGCTATAAAAATATGTATACATAAATACATATGTGGGTATATGTATTTGTATGTGTGTGTATGCGGCAGCTAGGTGGTGCAGTAGGTAGTCTTCCAAGCCTAGAACCAGGAAGACTCAACTTCCTGAGTTCAAACACAGCCTCGGACACTTACTAGCTGGGTGACCCTGGGCAAGTCATTTTATGCTTTTTACCTCAGTTTCCTCATCTATAAAATGAGCTGAAGAAGGAACTGGCAAACCACTCCAGTATCTCTGCCAAGAAAACCCCAAATGGGGTCACAAAGAGTCAGACACGAATGAAACGATTGAACAACAATAAATGGATGTATATACTTTCACCAGAATTTTAAGAATGAATAAATCAGGAACCATCAGTGCATCCAATACAGGTGTTCACCCCCAGCCTGTGATCTTCCTCAAAGTCATAACTGATTTACACAAGGTCAGACTGCAGAGTCAGTCTCAGAACCATCCTCTTTCCCACCATCTCATTCCAGCTTCAGCCGAAGGTTTAGCTCAGAGGTTCCACATCATTGTTGTGTCCTGGATCCCTTGGGTGATCTGGTGAAAACTGTGGACCCCTTCGCAGACAATGCTTATAAATGTATAAAATATAGTAGTTGGGATTATGAAGGAATGCAATTAAATTGAAAGTTATCCAAGTATTAAAAAAAATAAACAAGTTCAAAGACACCAGGCTCAGATCCTCTGATTTAAAGAAAGATGAAATATTACGGGAAAGAAGAAGATGGGGTTCTGCCATGGTGTGATACACAAAGCCAGACATTGTTCTCCACCTCCTAGTAGAAGAGGAAGATTATGGGTTTCCAGAAGAACTGACAAGACCTTAGTAGGATTCCATCATTGACCCTGTTCTCCAGGATGGTAAAGTGAAACAAGAAGCCATATGAATATACCATTGTCAAGGGCGTAGCCTGCAGAGGGTGGAGAGTGGGAAGGTTGGGGGTGAATCCAAGGGAACCCAGTAATAAGGCTCCTCAGCAGCTTGTGGAGAGTTTCCCAGGGTCCAGATGGTTCCCTAAGGATGGAGCTCTCTTAAAGGTAATCATTCTCTTTCCATAGAGAAGTTTTCTTTGATGTTCAGTTTTTAAAAATGTGTTCTCTCCCCCCTGCCAAGGTTCCCCCATCTTTATTCCCATCTTGGTCTGAACCTGGGCATTCTGACCCCTCCACCATCACTGTTCCATGAAGTATGACTCCCCCTTATCTATAGTGTAAAGTCTAAAGTACTCATTCAAGTAGCCATTCAAGGCTATCCTTAATCTGACCCCAATTATCCTTTCCGGTCCTTTTCCACCACTTGCCAGAGTGGCCTTGCTCTGCTGCCAGACCCATTTCAGATTTATTCCTTCCTGAAGAGATGTTTATCCTCCTCTCTTCGGCTCGAATCCCTCCTCTCCCATGAAGACTTTTCTGACCTCCTTGACCCCTACTGATCTCTCCCCTCCTTAATTCAATTCATGTCAATTCAAATAAAGACAATTTAATTCAAATCCAAACATTTATTAGTGAATTGTGTGCCAGGCACTATGCTAGGCCCTGAGACTACAAAGACAAAAATAAAAATAAAACACTCTTGCCCTCAAGGAACTTACATTCTATTGGAGGAAAGCAATATGTACAGAGACAAGGAAACAGAAAAGAAATTAAAAGCAATCCCTGACATTGAGATTGCTAACTACTGGGGATCAAGGAAGGCATTGTGGAAGAGGTGATTCTAGCTAAACTTTGAAAGGAGCAAGTGGTTCCCAGAGATAGAAATGAGGAGGGAGAACATTCCAGGCATGGTGACAGCTTATACAAAGACAGGAAATGAAACCAGTGAGCTGATGAGTCAAAAAAAAGCAGGAGGGACCAAAATGCGCTGTTCTGTAATGAGAAGAGCAAGCATGCCAATTGGGCTGGAAATAAGAGTGGGAGAGGAGGACTAATATGGAATCAGGCAGTCTAGACAGGCCAGAGCAAGGAAGGAAGGAAGGAAGGAAGGAAGCAAGGAAGGAAGGAAGGAAGGAAGGAAAGAAAGAAACAAGCATTTATTGAGCACCTGCTATGTGCCAGACACTGGGCTAAGAGCTTGGTAAATATGATCTCGCGGGATCCTCCTAATAACTTTGGGAGGGAGATGCTTGTTATTTTTATTTATTTCATTTTAATTTATTGAACAACATAAGCATTTTCATAACATAATATAAAAAATAATTGCACATGAAACTGTGCTTATCATTATCTCCAGTTTACAGTTGATATAACTGAGGCAGGCAGAGGTTAAGTGACTCACCCAGAGTCACCTAACCAGTAAGTATCTGAGGCTGGATTTGAACTCAGGTCTTGTTGATTCTAGGCCCAGTTCTCCATCCACTGTACCACTTGACTAATTTTTAAATACTTAATTTGTATTTATCCTAATTTATTTTATCATTTGTGATTCTTTTCTTGTTGTTCAGTCCTTTTCAGTCACATCCTACTCTTCATGACCCCATTTTGGGTTTTCTTGAAAGAGATACTGGAGTGGTTTCCCATTTCCTTCTCCAGCTCATTTTATAGACGAGGAAGTAAGGACTTAGCCAGGGTCACACAGCTAGTGAGTGTCTGAGACCAATTAAACTCATCGAGATGAGTCTTCCTGACTCCAGGTGAGGAGGAGAAGATTAGGAGGAGGAAGAAGGGGAAGGGGAAGAGGAGGAGGAAAGGGAAGAGGAAGAGGAGGAGAAGAAGGGGAGAAGCAGAAGGAGAGGAAGAAGAAGAAAAAGGAGGAGGAGGAGGAGAAGAAGAGGAAGAGGAGGAAAAGCAGACTCACAATAGTAATCGTGCCCAGTTATAGCACAATTCAAGGTTTGCAAAGTACTCGATCAGCATCATCTCATTTGATTCTCATAGGTACCTGTGGTAGGTACTTCTATTATTCTCAGTTTACAGAGGAGGAAACTGATGCAAAGATAGGTTAAGTGACTTGAATTCACACCTGCCGCATAATAGGATCATAGATTAGAAGTAGAAAGGACCTCAAGGGGTGACTAATCTAACTCCATCATTGTTTAGAGGAAACTGAGGTGAGAGGGGGTCACACAGTCAATAACCCTGTCCATAGTCACACAGCTAGTGAATGTCTGAGGCTGGATTTGAACTCAGGTCTTCCTGAGACCCAGGATTCTATCCACTGAGCTGCCTAGCCACCTCTAGGAGTACACTTATAGATAGAAAAACAGATAAAGAATTTATTAAGTACCTACTATATGCAGGCACTATGTTATGAGCTGAGCATACAAATACCAGCGGGACAGTCCTTCTCCTTAAGGAGCTGACATAACGATGGGGAAAGAAAGTAGATAAAGGGACAAAGATGTTTGGGAAGTGTATGGCATGGTGGCTTGCTTCTGTGCAAAATGAGCCTCAGTTTCCTTATATGTAGAGCAAGGATAATGATGTCTGTTGAATCTAAGTTAGGATCTAATAAGCTAATAGATATAAGGAGCTTGGTAAACCTTGAAGTTCTATGTAATATAGCCTCCTCTTCCTCGTCTTCTTCTTCCTCCTCCTCCACTTCTTCCTCCTCCTCTTTTCCTCCCTCCTCTTTCTCCTCCTCCTCTATCCTAGTCCAAGAAAAATTATTGAGTCTTTTCACTGAGTAATCTTCGATTTGTATTGTTGGATTTCCACAATGCCCCCCTCCCCCAAATCCTTTGGTAAGGGAGTCACCAACCATCATCCAATCTCTCTACCCTTATAAAACATAAAGGCCGCCAGTGATTGAGTTCATGTGTTTTAGCCTTAAAAACACATCTGATAGTTCTCCAGGGCCTTCATTTTAGAAAGGAAAAACAAAACAAAACATTCTTTTGGAGACACGAGACCCAACTCTTTAGTGGTGCCTTTACTTGGGTACGAGTGAGTCATCTATTAGCCCAAGAGAAAGGGCACCCCTGGTCTTGGAATGAGGCATTCTGTTCCCTCAGGATTGGAGCGCACTACAGCCTTGGAAGGGTTTCAGAAGGGGCACGTTGGGATTTGTTTCCCATTTCACTTATCCTCACTCCGTGGGTCCATTGTAAATTAATTTGGCAGCTACATTTACTGCCGCCATTTGCCTTCCAGATGTATAATTTATTCATGTCAGGCATAATTTATTGGGTTCTCCTTCCGAGGGTTTGCTCTTACTGATGCTTTTTCTTTTTTTTCTTTTCCGGTGCCACCTTCAGAAATACAATTTTATTGTTTCCAGGGAGGCCTTTGCGACTTCCCAGTGGCCAGTCAATAGGCACAAGGGAATCGTTCTGGTCGCATTACTGGTCACTTATTTGGATGGATGATGGAGTACCCTGGCCCCATCTGCACATATATTATTCGATTTTGTCTTTGGGGCACTTTTGGGAAGATTAATTAGGCCCATCTGCAAGAAGAGCTCTGCCTTAGGGAATTCAGGTAAATAAAACAACTCCAGGAAGGGGACAATGCTAGGGAGGTCGGGAGGAAGGGGGGAGGCAGAGCTGATTGTTCTGCAGGTTAATGGGGTCCAAGGCTGAGCCACCAGATAAAAGGGGGTCTTAATCTGAACCGTCTTAACACCAACCTCGTAAAGCGGTTGATAGGGAAGTAAATGCACGCCCACTCAGGAAGGGGCCACTAGAGTTTATTTATGTCTGTGCTCGATGTTTATTTAGACTTTCCTGACTGGGACCTTCCACAAAGCTGAGCCAGGGACTCCAAGGGGGCCAGGAATGTGCCAGCCCCAGCACGACAAAGCTAAGGTCTTTGCCAGGTATGAGACAATAAGATCCTAGAATCTCCATCTAGATGGAAGGAACCTCAGAGGACATTGAGTCCAACCCCTTCATTTTACAGATGAAGAAGCTGTAGCTCAGGAAAGTTCAGTGATTTGCCCAACATCTCCTAGGCAAGAGCCATCAGAGATGATATTTGAACCCAGGTCCCAAGCTCTTTCCCCTATACTCCCTCTCAAAGGAACAAAGACCTAGGGCTAGAATGATCATCAATTCAGAGCTAGGACTTTAGAGGACATCCAGTCAAACCCCCACATGGCTCAGTGGATTGAGCTTTCTGGGCCCAGAATCAGGAAGACCTAAGTTCAAACCCAGCCTCAGACCCTTCCTAGCTGTGTGACCCTGGGCATGTCACTTAACCTCTGTTTGCTTTAATCCACTGGAAAAGGAAACGGCAAACCACTCCGGTGCCTTTGCTAAGAAAACCCCGTGGACAATATTGGCATGCCGAGGTCCACAGTGTCACAAAGAGTTGGAGACAGCTTAACGGCTGAACAACAGTCTAACCTCCTCGTTTTATGGATGAGAAAGCGGAGGTTAAATGACTGGCCCAAGGTCACAAAGGTAAGCAGAGCTTGGATTGGAACCCAGGTCCTCTGTCAAAGTCTTTCAATCTTCTTTCCAAGGCACCACACTGCAGATTACTGAGGTCAGTTAAGCCTGGGATCCGTGACCTTTGCTTATGGTTCTGAAAATGTTAGTCCTAAGAACAGAACTATAAATAGGAATCCTTTCACTTGAGGGCAAAAACAGCTGAGAAACACTGCGATGGCAGGGAAGGGGGTCAGCCCAGGTGTAGACAGAGGACAGTACGGCTGATAGTTCAGTCACACTAGGGTCCTGCCCAATCCACGCCTCCTCAGACGGGAAGGTGTGGCCAGAAGAGGGATATCATGGTGACAAGACCCTAGAAACAGGGCTAGAAGAAAGAGCAGGGTCTCATGGGCCCATGGAAGGCCATGAGGTACAAAGTGACATTGATCAACCTCGCCCTCCCTCATGGCAGCCCCCTGAGCCGTAGCCTTGTTGGCTGTACCCTAGTTTTGGCTCTGAATGGAGAACAACACGAGTCAGGCACCTGAAAGATTAATCCTGATTCCACCACCAAGTGACCGTGTGACCTTGGATGAGTCACTTAAGTTCTATGGACTTCAGCTTCTTCATCCATAAAATGAAGGGGTTGGAACATCTGATCTCTCTGTTCCCCTCTCAGCTCTAAATCCTATGATTTGAGGAGTAATGACTGGGAGAAGAGCCAAATGTGGCTTCTAAAGGAGAAACTAAAAACTTTAATAACAGGGCAGGTGCGGGGTATGGAAGACATAAGAATCAAACTAGGGGCTAGGCTTCTGTCTTTGACTATCAAAATTTTCCTCTCTAGAGACTGTCTGCAGCTAGAATTTCCCCAAATCCACACCCAACAAAGAGCCAATGGCCCTTTGTTCATTCTTCGCTGTTCCTTCCCATCAGAAAGGAGGCAGAGGTCTACAAGGTGGCCCTGCCTGCCCTCGGACCAGCCACGTGACAGGAATGTGGTTGGTGGACATCACCTTTCTCAACAATCATGGGAGCATCTCTTTAGAAAGGGAAAACACCTCAGAGGCCGATTAGTGCAACTCACTTATTTTACAGATGAGGAAACTAAGGCATGGGGAGCTTGGATTTGATCAAGGTCACACAGTTAGATGAAGCAAAACTCACCTTTCTGGAGGGCTTTAAGGTTTTAAAACATTTTCTTTATGACAGCCCTGCAAAGTAGGGAGCCTACCTAGTACGCCCATTTTGCAGATGAGGAAATGGGTTTAGGGAAAGCG
This sequence comes from Phalanger gymnotis, assembly GCA_028646595.1. Taxonomy (NCBI): domain Eukaryota; kingdom Metazoa; phylum Chordata; class Mammalia; order Diprotodontia; family Phalangeridae; genus Phalanger; species Phalanger gymnotis. Next base: position 26,903,115 of record CM053624.1, on the reverse strand, counting down.
ATTGTGTCTAAAGTGGGGAGCATTTCTAGTCTGGGGCTCTTTTTAAAAAAAAACCCATCACACATTCTTTAGCAGCAACGCCATAACCAGCCATTTTTTAGCCCTGCACAAGAAACACAAAATGGGACTTCAATTCATTTCCCTAGATGGGGAGGGGATGGAGGAGGCTGCTGTATGGTTGCATCATATTTTAACTGATCGTTTTCTGCTAAGTGGTGTTGAGAAGCAATGGCTGGCTGGCCTCAGAATTGGGACAGCTGAGCTTCACAGAGCCCCTCTTCATACACTAGCTGTGTTTGTATATCTCAACCTGTCAGAGCACTGGGTGACTTTCTAAGACTAAGCAAAAGACTGGTAGCCATTCTATATTGGTAGGCCACTAAAATCATAGATAGAAGCTGCCCCCCACCAAAAAAACCCCAAAACAAAAAAGAAACCTCTCTATTAAGCTCAGCTGTTTCTGTTACTGAAGGACTGAAAGTAGTCAGTGCCCCCTGGAAATTTCAGTGCCCTGGAGAAAAAGTTCCAGTTGCCCCATCCCTAGTTGTGGTTATGGTTAGTTAAAGCAACCTTACGAGTAAGCCTGATATTCAGACACCAAGTGGTATCATCTGAGGGTCTAAGACATGGATTCTACCCATCCCCAGACATGCTTTACCTGAGCAATTAAAGCATAGAGTAGGTCACACACACAAAAAGAAACAATTTTGGTTATGTGAAAGCTGGAGCGAGAACACCAAGGTTCAAATCCTACAACTGATGCACACCACCCAATGTGATCCCGAACAGGTCATTCAAGCTTCTGTTCTTTTTCTGTAAAATGAAGAGGCTAGATGAGGTGAACTCTAATAATAATAATAACTAACATGTATGTAGCACTTTAGAGTTTGCAAAACACTTTACATTTGATCTATACAAACCTGGAAACTGAGGCATATTGTATCTGAAGCAGGATTCAAACTAGAGTCTTTCTGATTTCTGATTCCAACACTTCCAAAAGAAGGATTCCTTATAGATTCAACTCAATGCAATAAATATTTATTGAGCACCTAATTATTGGAGTGTGCAGTCGCTGGAACTCCGAATGGGATCCCGATCAAGAGGCAGCAGGCCCCGGAACCAAGATACTTGCTGGTCCTAGGATGTGAGATCCCATTCTTCCTGAAAATGAAGCAGTACCATAGGCCAGGATGTCTGCTAAGATTGAAGCTGGAGGCATTGATGACTACAACCAAGCAATAAAGCAGTGTGCTGCAGAGACCAAGTAGCCTAGCTCAGAGGGATCAGGGCAAGGACATTAATGGCCCTCTAAGAGACATGAACTTTCCCTATTCTTGTGTTCTGGGGCCACATATGTTTACTACATGGGTGCCTTTCCACTTGTTAATTATACAGGTATCTACTCTTCCCACTGATGCATATGTATTTATGGCAGCAATCGCCCCCCATCTTGTGAGGGAGATTCTGTATTGCTACTGTTGTTGCTTTGCCTTTTCACTAAATGTCTTTGCCTTGAGTCAACTGCGTCTTCCAGCTAAATAGCGTAAAGGTAAATACACTGGTGGGGGCTTGTGAGCTATAGTTTCAGGTGTGTGGATTTGCAGACTATCTTGAACCTTGGCTAGTCATCTATTGATGCCCTCTCCAGTAGCAAGGGCTGGCAGTGGGAGTGGAGATGGGGAGGCAAGAATAGAGGGAGACAATTGTGGCAAAAAGGCATCTGGCAAGATTGGGGGCGGGGAGAGGGCAGCTGGGTGTGATATGAAACACAATCTGGTCCAGGACAGGCTAGATATTACGACTGGGAGTTTTTGCTTATTCACTCAACAATCGGGACACAGCAGAGAAGGACAAAGCAGACTCTTAGGGACCATTTGTGTTAAGGACTTGGGAAGAGGTAGAGCCAACAGTGAAAGTGACAGAAAAGGGAGAGATGGAAAGGCAGGGAAAGATCCACTGGGAGGAGGTGGTCTCTGAAGCTGAGGGTGTGCAGACAATCTGGTTGCAAAGGCATGGTGGAGTCCATCACACAGCGGCCAGCCTGGCTAAGGGCTTTCCACCAGAAGGATGGCCATGAAGGCCATCACCACATTTCATTGTGGTCGTAACTCATATAACCAACAGTTAGGGTGTGAAAGAGTTGTGACAGTGGATCACTAAGTTAAGAACATGGGATCTGAAGTCAAAGGACCTGGGTTCAAATCCTCTACTTTGTCAAGAACGCCATCAATCCACAAGATCACCTCAGCCTCAGTAGTGAAACCTCATCAGCACCCTCTGTGCTCTTGGCTGGCAGGCAGAATGAAGAGTCCCCCTAAAAACCCCGTGCAAGGAAGGTGTCGGGACCAACCTTTGCTTCATTTCCCACCCAGCTGCATCATACCCCTTTTCATATTTTCAAATATTTTTTGACCAACTCACTACCCTCTACCAGTATGACCTTCGGCAGGCTCCCTAGGCTACCCAGCCTTCAGTTTCTTCTTCAGTAAAGTTGGGGGGGGGGGGGTTAGCACTATTCCAGAGGCCTGATAATGAAACGCATTATCCAACCTCCGACATGGAGCAGATGGACTCAAGCTGCGGAATGAGACAGACATTTTTAGATATGGCCAACGTGGGAATTTGTTTTGTCTGACTATGCAGATTTGTTACAAGGGTTTTGACTTTCTTTTCAATTGAGGGTGGGAGAGAGAGTGAGGTAGGAGTAAAGCTGACAAAAACAGAAAAAGAAAGGAAAGAAAATCTCTGAAACATTTGTTTAAATGCACAGAAGTAAGGCCAGAAGAATCACAAGTAGGCAAGATAGCTCTGAAAGTTTCATGTTGGATTTTTTGTTGTTGAGTCATTTCAGTCATGTCCGACCTTCCATGACCCCATTTGGGGTTTTCTTGGCAAAGATACTGGAGTGGTTTGCCATTTCTTCCTTCGGCTCATTTTACAGATGAAGAAATTGAGACAAACAGGGTTAAGTGACTTGACTTGCCCAGGGTCATATAGCTAGTAAGAGTCGGAGGCTGGATTTGAACTCAGATCCTCCTGAATCTAGGGCCAGCGCTCTATCCACTGCACCACCCAGCTGGCCAAATGTTGAATTGATTGTATATTTTTAAAAGAAAGGCAAGCTGTACACAATAGAGTCCCTAAGTTTCATGCATAACCCTCTTTTTTTGTTCTACAGCATATATGGAAATGCTCATCTTCTTTGGTGTTAAGTTCAGAAAAAAAGAGAAGAAAATGAGGAGGTTGGACCAGATAGGGTCTAAGGGCCCTTCTGGCTCTGAACCTATGGGGTGATGATCTGGGAAGGGAGTGCCCACAGGCAAGGAATTTTGGAGCAGGATCAATGCTTTCTAAACAGACAAGGATGAGAGCCGTATCCCCATAAACCTGTGGAATGGATTTTCTGGAAGAAGCAAGCTTCTCTAAGTAGTGGATGAATGACCATCATTCAGATATTCTAAAGGAGATTCCTCTCTTGGCTGGAAGGCACAGCAGGATTCACACTGTCTCAAGTCTAGAAAACTGGGTGCAAATCCTGCCTCGGACGCTTATTACTTGTAGGACCTTGGGTAAAACATTTAACCTTCTTGGGCCTCAGGATCCGTATCTGCAAAATGAAGGGATGACCTCTGAGGTTTCTCCCAGCCCTGGATCCATGACCCTATGACCTCTGAAGTTTCTCTCAGCTCTGAAAATCTATAATTCTATACCCCTGAGATGGGTAACACATTATGGTCAATCATTAATGCTGGAGGGTGAATCTGTCAGCTCTTTTTTAAAGGGGTCGGCAGGATAAGAGCAGGTTTTGAAGAGGAGATCCCGGAAACACAGACTCAGTGCAAATGGAACAGAGAAAGAGAGGGGGCTTCGGTGGGGGCCTGTACTAGGGGACCCTGGAGATTCAGAGAGTAGCTTGATAGGGAGTCACGGTAGAGAAGAAGAGGAAATAGGAGGAAAATAAATCATCTCTGAGGGCCCTTTCAACTCAGAAATCCTGCGAACAATGTCTCCTCTTGGCATAGGAAATGACCCTAGGTTCCCAAAGGTTTTATTGAAGTGGAACTCAAGCTTTGGCAGGTCCAACCAGGCCAGGAAGGCTTCAAGTCTGCCTGTCACCTTTGGATCAACCTAGCCAAGAGCAAAGAAGAGGGTCACCAGAATTTCTGCTACCTACCGGTAATTGCTTTCATGGAAATTGCCTACCGAGGCAGGTGGGAATTGCAATCTACATCAGTGAAGAGAGAGCCCTCCCTGGCCAAATCACAGGTCTCTAAGCTACACTAGCAATACCACTGCTGTGATTGCCACTTGACCAGACTAATGATTTCATGGGTTTAGGGAACTCCCTCTACCAATGCAGGTTGGCACCTCCTTTCTATCTCAAAATCTTAGAGAGTCACCCAGGGCACCAAAGGGTTAAATAACTCATCCAAGTAAGCATATGGTGCAGGATCCCAACTCAGGTCTATCTGACTCCAAATCTACCATTCTATCCACTATGCCACCTTACTGCTGTAGATATGCTATGGAGGAGATTCTTGCCTTAAGTAGTAGAGTGTACAGGAACCCAGGTCTTCCTCCCTCTGAGGTTGGCTCGCTATCATATCATTAAGGTATATCCATCAAGGCAGGAGAATCCAACTCCCATGAAGACTGAAGTAGCAAGCTTGCTGTGATCACTATTCCATACCCTTCCATCCAAGTTTCCTCCTCCTCCCTCCTGGTTTGTCCATTCCATTCCATCACTAGGCACCAGCAGGGCTTTTGATTGGGTTCAAGGTATTTTTGGAAAGTTGGCAGTATGATGAAGTGGGAATGGAATCCTCTAGTGGGAAGTGGGTGGACTCAACTCACCCAAAGGCCCGTCTTTGCCACTAACTCAATATGTGATCTTGGGTAAGTCACGTCCTCTGTCTGGTCTTGGGACAATAGAAAGAATTGGGCTTTGTCCTATATTCAATGGACTGGAGTTTCAAGTCCCTGCTCTGTCACTTACTACTTGTGTGCCTTAGACAAGTCATCTAAGCATCTTGGGTTTCAGTTTCTTGGTCAGTTAAATGAAGGAGCTAGACTAGATCATCTTGAGGGTCTACAACATATGCTGACACCTGAAAAAGGCAAGAATCAGTCAAGCTCGTAAGAACTGGGGGAGATACATATAGGAGGAACCTAAAGTTGGAATCTCCAGCTAATTTGTAGGGGAGTGAGGGGCAGTAAAGGCTTCCTGGTGTCCCTCACATCCCAGAATGCAGGCCTCTACGCATAGGGCCTTCACAGACCCCACGTCATGGGCTTTACATGATCCTTATGCTTTCAAAGCACAATTCTATCCATATCCTAGCTTTTCTGGGAGCCAAAATGCTGTGTCTTTTGGAAAGACACCCATACCCAGCTTCCCAAAGTCCACATTCAAACCTTCCAAGGGTTCTCTTCTTCTGCTACCCCCCTCCCCTCCAAAGTCCAGTTTAACTGGAAACTCATCTGAATTCACACAAAGACCACACTGCCTTCCTTTAACAAAGGCTGGCTCACTCCTGGGGGAGACAAAGGCTGATATCAAAGCTGCCTCTTCAGCTGTTTCTATCTCAAAGCCCTCCCAAGGCAAGCCTCCTCCAGCTTTACTCCCCCTCCCCCATGCCTACTAGCAGACTCCTTCCTCAAGCCCAATTGATTGGGACCATGCTGTAGATGTACCACCCCCTTATCTCCCCCCAGCCCCACATACACAGAGGCCCTCAGGCCCTCGGGTCTTTCCAATCCCTATTCTCTTCCCCAGTCACCTTCAACCCCCACAACTTGGGCAAGACCATAGGTCAGCCTGCTGTCCTTCCATATACACAGTGGGCCTGATGGGCATGGGCAGGTAGGAACATCAGATCCTGTTTCCAGCTCCAAAACAGGTCACCATCCATCTCAGCCCCTCTCTGAACTTAAGCTTTTTTACCTGTAAAATGAGGAGGTTTGTATTCAATGCCCTCCGAATTCCGACTTCTAGAGGTTCTGATTAATTTAACAAATATTTGTTAATATCTACTGGGCACTGGAGGAAGCAGAGTTATAGATGCCAGAATCCCTGCTTGAATGCAGCTTCCAGTCTAGTTGGGGGAATGTGACTCCCAGAGGGCTAGCTGTATGCAATGAATGAGAATGTAGGAGTTCAGACCAAAGCACCATGTGAGGAACCAGGGGAAAAGAAGCCAGGCAACAGGGGAAGTAGGGAAGGCTTCCTGCAGAAGTGGACATTTGAGCTGGATTTTAAAGGACGGGTATGACTTTAATAAGGGCAGGAAATTGGGGAGCAGGAGAACATTCTAGGAATAAGGAATGAATGAATGAATGAAGCATTTATTAAGCACTTACTACATACAAAGCACTGTGGACAGACACCCCTGCTTTCAAGGAGCCCGCATTCCAATGAAAGAGACAATACATATGGAAGATTTCATCTTTGAGTCAGGTGGAAAGGTCCCCTGGTCTGTCTGTGGTGAAGCAGATAGCCTGTCCTCTTCCTTAATGTCATTTCCACGATAGAATCCTATTAATTTCTGATGTCGAACCATTGGACAATACCAAGGACTTTGGTGGCAAGGACTTACTTTTCTGGATGGCAGCTGGTCAACAGCCATTGCTGGTGGTGATGAGGAAAGTGAGCCCCTTCTTCACAATGATTTCTCCGAACAGCAACAGCCATAGGGGCTAGGCTGAAATAGAAAGGGAGAGAGAGGGAGAAGAGAGAGCAGGAGGAGGAGGGGTGGGAGAGCATGTTAAATGCTTACTACGTGCTGAGCACAGCTAGGTGGTGCCGTGCACAGAGCGCCGGGCCTGGAGTCAGGAAGACTACTCTTTGTGAGTTCAAATCCAGCCTCAGACACTTACTAGCTGTGTGATCCTGGGCAAGTCACTTAACCCTGCTTGCCTCAATTTCCTCATCTGTAAAATGAGCTGGAGAAGGAAATGGCAAACCAAATGGGGCCACGAAGAGTTGGACACAACTGAAAAACAGCCTAACAACAACTGTGCTGAGATCCAGACACAAGCAAGGCCACAACCTTTGCCTTCATTCTAATGTGAGAAGTTGGGGGTAGAAAGAGAAGGCCTGAATGGGGAAGAGATAGAGATGAAAGCACAGAGATATCAAAGGAATGAAAAATAAGCCTCATTTGCTGGAGCCTAGAAGGGAAATAACATGAGGTAGAGAAGGCAGAGAAGGTAGAGACCAATTGGAAAGGTCCTTTGGTGTTGTTCAGTGGTTTCAGGCGTGTCTGACTCTTCATGACCCCATTTGGGATTTTCTTGGCAAAGACACTGGAGTGGTTTGTCATTTCCTTCTCCAGCTCATTTTATAGGTGAAGAAATTGAGGCAAACAGGGTGAAGTGACTTATCCAGGGTCACACAGCTAGTAAGTATCTGGGGCTGGATTTGAACTCAGGTCCTCCTGACTCCAGGGCTAGTGTGCCACCTGGCTACCCAGCAGGGTCCCAGAAGGTCCTTAATATCAGACTAAGAGGACTGAAATGTTCTCATCAGGTCAGAAGAATCCAAGGTAGAGTTTTAAGCAGGGTACATGATCGGATCTGAGCTGCAATGAATAAATTGAAAGGGGGAGGGTGGAGGTGGGAAACCCTGTCTGGAGGCTACTGTAGTAGTCCAGGCAGGTGGGAACAGGCCCGCATGCTGGGCAGATAACACTGGGATGGGGGAGAGAAAGGGCCCCTGGAGTCATCGAACCGTCAAGACTCATTAGCCGATTGTCTATAAGAGGTAAGGGAAATGGGAGAGTCAAAGATGGTGGTGAGGTTTGGTAGAAGGAAGACTCAGAAAGAGGTAGTGTCACTGCCAGAAACAGGGGAAACGGGAGGAGGAACAGGTAATAATGGAAAACGTAATCCATTCCCCACAATGCTCGGAGCCAAGAGAATATGTGCAAGCCAACAGCATGGTGACTAGGAGAGGCCTCTGATTAGTGAAGAGACTCCATAATATGGTGGGCAAGCGAGTTGCAAGAGCAGTGGCATTTCATGAGTAGGAACACAGCTGGGGCTGAAGTCAAGAGAAAGATAACCACCAAGTGGAGTGGGAGTCATGGCGGCCTGAGCCCTTGACATCCCATTTGAACCATGAAAACGACTGCTGCGAGAGTTTTCAGCCCTTCTCCAGCCTGCCCCGAGTGACCACTGGGAAAGTCTCCAAGAGACAGATGGCACCGTGTCCCCTACTCAGATGGCGGGCTGCAGAATGACTATGCCATTCTGCTATGCTATTAGACTGGAAGGGAATTGGATTGTTATTCTTTTAGAGGTATAGGAGATTTATATCCCTTTGTGCATGGGTACAAAAAAAAGGTTTATTATTTGATTTCCTTCCTTGTTGTTTTATGTTTTAATCAAATGCTTCGAGATTAGATTTACATGGCTCTGGTATGCTTAGCAGGAGAGAAACACATCAGGTGGGGGCTCATATTGTGAATTAATTTCTTTTTTTGGTGGGTTTTTTTTTACTTATTGCTTTTTTTGTTTGTTTGTTTTCAGTCTGGCCCTATAATTTCAACGTTGAAGGGAACACTCATGAGGAAACTCCATCTCCCAATGCAGATCAGCAGCTGTTTTTCAACTTATAATAATCTTGGAGAGATGTGTGGGGACACGAAAAGATTAAATAATTTTCCCAGAGCTAGACATTTATTATGTGTCCAAGGTGGGACTTGAACCCAGGTCAGCCTAGCTCAGAATCCAGTTCTCTCACTGAATAATTAACATTCCTAAAACTGAATCTTAGAGCATGTTCCATAAAGAAGGAAGCCTTTATACCTTCCAAAGCTCTTTCATATCTATTCTTTTATTTTACCTTGCTAATATCCTGCATGATGTGGAAAACGACTATTGCTATTTTCCAAATAAGGAAATTGATAGGAAGAGATAATGTATTTTCTTTTTATGGAGAACAGCTTTTGTGAAGAAGCTTTAGCTGCTAAAGCAGTCATCACCTTCTCTGCCAATGTGTAATCTTAGGTATCCACTCAAGGCCCCAAGAGATTCATGGTCAGACAGCCAGTATATGTTACAGGCTGGTGTTAAGCCTGGGTCTTCCTAGCTTCCAGAACAACTCTACCCACTAGGCCACAATGCCACTCACAGAAACTGAGGCAGCAGAAATCCAGTTTGCCTCTCGCAATAGCCTTTCCACAGTCAGGTTGGCCTTGGAACCTGCAGTCTTTGTGATTTTATGCTAGGTGTGGGCTTGTCACAGTCAGGATGGCTGGGCAGGTACTGGCTGGATATTGATCACACACACACATCTCTCCTTCAATAGATAAAAGTAATTCACCAGGCATCTGTCAAAAGAGGAGAAGGGGAATCTATTTCCTAGAACAAATCCTCAAGGTTTCTGGTCATAAAGCAGTCAGCAAACACTACGAAATCTGGTGCAGAAACCTATACTGTCTGTTTTTGTAGCCTCGCAACAGGCAATGTCAGAGTAGGAGAGACTGTGCCCTTCGGTGGGAGAAGCAGCAGCTGCTGGCCACTTTCCCAGCCTTTCTGCCCAGCTGCCCTCCATTCACTGACTTGGAGGGGCAGGGAAGGCATGCTGACGGTGGTAACTGAATAATGGAGGGGAAGCCAGCTGTGCCCAGGGCTGGCCCCTCGCCTCTGAGGATCACCACAAATGGATGTCAATGGAGTGCCCTTGCTAAGTCCTGCATCGAATATGGTGAGCCCGTTAAAGTGCAGGACAAAAAGAGGAAGGAAACAGCCCAGGTCAGAAGACAAAGCACCAGGGCCTGACGTGGAGTGGCTGGTGAACATTCCAACCGCCCCACCAAATCCAGACAACTCATGCTGCATGGGGCGGGTGTTGGGTTGGCTACTAAAGCAAGAGGTAGTATAAAGAGTTTTGAATTTGGACACAGGAGCCCCAAGTTTGAATCCCAGCTCTGCCTCTCAATCCTAATAATAGCTTACCTTCATGCAGAACAGATACTCACTCAGTCCTCACAACAGCCCTGCAGGGTATGTGCCTGTATTATCATCCCCATTTAAATGTGGGGAAATGGAGCCTCAGAGACGTTAAGATGCTTGACCAGAGCCACCCAGCTCTCAAACATCTGAGGTGTGATTTGAACCCAAGTCTGGCTGATTCCAAATCCAATGTGCCATCGCCTTGTCTCTTCCTTCCCAGGTGTGGGATCACAGGCAAGCAATTTTACTTCCTAGCTTTAAAGATTTAGAAGGGACAGCAGAGATCATTTAGTCTACCTATCATCTAGTCCAATTTACCAGCCATGGAGAATACAGAGAAATATGGGAAAGTTTACACAGATGAGAGGCCTGAGAAGTGATTGGCCCGAGGTCACGCAGGTAGTAAGTGATACTCCTCTGACCTCCGTTATCCCAGCTTGCTCTCTGAACCCGGTTTTTCACCTGTAAAATGGTAATAGGAACATTCCCAGGGCCTACTCCAACAGGATTGCTGTGAAAAATAAAATTCTCAGCAGAGTATGAAAGGGGCGTGTGCTGTAAATCACTGTGGGCCCAGCCTGCACACATCAGTTTGTGCAAGAGTTCGATGCATGGGTTTGGGTGGAGGAGGAAGAGGGGAGTGGAGCGTTTTATGGGGCCAGTGGGGATGGGAAGCTGAGGGCGAGGGCATCAGAATCACAGAAGCCATGAATCATATTTATAAGCACATGTGCTTATAGCAAGAGAGAGGGCCCGTTCTAATTCATAGCCTGCCTCACCTCAGGGAGCAATGAAGCTCGATAAATAATCGAGAAGCAAGCAGTAAAGAAGGCGGCGTGGGAATGCCGGGAGGCCATCATTCCGATTCTCCCAGTGCCGATATTATTTTATGAAGGAGAATAACGACGCCATCATTCTTAATGATCTTACAAGAACCGTCCCTGTCAACCTGAAGAGTTCAGGCCTAAGGGAGAGAACTGCTTCATCATTTCTGAATGAGTGGGAGCAGCTTGTCTGGAAAAATACACATGGAAACCCCCCCCACACACACACACACACATACATACACCCTACGCCAGCCTAGCCCAGGCCCATTCAGCTAGGCCCCCTTCCTATGTCCACCACCCTTTCCAATCCGATGTCACTCAGCTAAAAGAATCAACCCAGATGAAAAATGCATGCCACCCAGGAAACACTGGGCTGCCCTGAATTCCCAGAGCTTGGTTGACACCTTTTCACTCATTTAATAGATAATTTGGAGGCCTCAGAAAAGAGAAAGACAGAGGGTAGGGGGCACATACGGGAAACTCCTGTGTGATGGGGAGAAGGTTGGGGGATGGAATCTTTCTCTCTCATTTGTATATGAATGGACTTCCCTGGAAATTTGGGGGAAAGTGTCAGCTGTCCCACCAATCCCCCAAGGAGAAGACAGGCTCATTCATTCCTCCTTCAGGAGAAATACGTTGGCTTCTATAGTAACCACACGTCCCTTATCGGTCAATCTTTATTAAGAAGGGATTTGGAGAGCCGGTGCTTCCATGTTCATCGGATCATTAACCAGAAAGAGGAGGGAGAGAAGCTGGGGTAGAAAAGGAAAAGAAAGAAGGAAGGAAAGAAAGAAAGAA
>CM053624.1:26865826-26891033 GCA_028646595.1 Phalanger gymnotis | reverse complement strand
GTTCACATTTCACTTCAGAAGATTAATTCATTCATTTAGCAAATTCAAACATATATGGAGTGACAATGTGGAAACTACTGATATTCTCCAATTGATCAATGAGATGTCTCCTCACTGTAATGGAATATTGTTGTACTGGTGGTTTGTGTGCATGTGTGGTTATTTTTTAAATTCCAGTTCAGGAGAATATAGAAAAATATGGGACAGCTTATCCCAAGCAAGGCAGAGCACAGGAAGGGGGGGTCAAAACAACAGAAAGGCCAACTCCATAACCACAATTAATAAAGTCCATCTATCCAATCTGATAAGAGCACAGAACAAACCAAGCTCAGGAAGAGGAGACCACTGAAGCAAATGAGATGCTATGATTACCAGTTCATTATAACTTATCGCAACGTTTTCTTTTAAAGAGCTTTAAATAGCTGAGAGCTTATAGTTTCAGGCATTGATTTATTCTTCATTTTGTTGGTTGTTTTTGTTGACAGTTATGAGGCTTATAATGAAAGCAATTTTAAAACATTCATTACTGTTTATGCGCGAGGCCATGCATGTCAGGTGCTGAAAATGCCACAAAGAAGGCATTAGGGCTGATTGATGAGGACAGGCAGGATGTACTCAAAAGGTCTCTCATTCGAAGAGCTCTCAAAGGCTGCTGTTTGGCATCCAGGGCTCACTGGGGAATCGATTAGGAATAAAGGCAGAGGGACGATGGTGTCTTTGTGCTCAAGCCTGGGCTTGACAGGTGGACAGCCTGACGAGTCTGGTAGGAAGTGGGAGAGAAAAGACAAGGCTGCCGAGGCTGCAGCTTTTTCATTGTATTATCAAATAGAAAAGTAAGTGCACTCCCTAACTGAGAGGAGATGTGTCATTTAGACCCATAACATCCTTCTCAACTGATATTCCATGGTCTATATTCTAAGGGTCCTTCCAGCTCATACATCCAAAAATCTGTGTTCAGAGGTCCCTTCCAGCTTGGACATTCTCTTTTCCCTCTTCTGAGATCCTTCTAGGCTCTGACATGCTAGGTTCTTTTAACTCTGATGTTCTCAGTTCCAATATGCCTTCCAATGCTGACATTCTGCCCTATGTTCTATATTTTTCCAGCTTTGAGAATGTTTTCTTTTGCCTCATCTGCCTAGGAACCAAGCCTCCACAGGCACTCCCTGCAGTCTCCTTGATGTATCCTCCCCAGGCTGTTTTCAGCACCCCTTTTTACCTTGTCTCCTCTCATGAGAATGTAAGCTCCTCGAGGGAAAGGACTATTTTGTTTGTATTTGTATCCCAGAACCTTAGCACAGTATCTGGCTGGGAGTAAGTGCTTAATAATGCTCTATCCATCCCTATTTCTTTCTTTCTTTCTTTCTTTCTTTCTTTCTTTCTTTCTTTCTTTCTTTCTTTCTTTCTCTCTCTCTCTCTCTCTCTCTTTCTCTCTCTCTCTCCCCCTCTGTTTCTCACTCCCCCCCTTCCTCCCTCCCTCCTGTTTTCACTTTCTATTTCACAAGGCTCCTTCCAAGTCTAACAACACCCTCTATTCCATATTGTAAGGTCTTTTTCAGCTCTAACATTCTGTCATTCTATCACTGGAAGTAGTCTTGTGTATCTTTACCATCTGAAGGACCTCTCTAATATTTGTCAGCCTAGTATAGAGAGACTGAGGAGTTTTGCTCAGTGATCAGGCTTAGGGGCTGCATTTTAACTAGCAAAAAAACTCAGTATCCCCCCCCATCCCCCAGGCCTTGTTTTATCTATCAGTTTCTCTCTCCTGAAGTCAGAAACAATCATATAAATATATATGTACATATGCACACACACACATATATTGACAGATTATTTAGTATCCGCCACAGTCTCTCAGCCCTGAGAATCCCTGGCCCTTTTTATCCAACGCATGAAGGAAAGCCTGGCTTGTTACTTGGCAAAGGGAAATAAACCCCGAGCTCTGGGGCCACAGCATTGAACCATGTGCACAAAAGGCCAGAGGAGAAAAGCCAAGAAAGCATGGCCCAGGTGGCCACACACACACAATCAAGATACACATTAACCCAAAAGAGTCCAAAAGGAAGCTCCGTGAAGGGCTGGGATGATGGATGCCAGAAGCACCCAGGAGGGCTGCATGAAGGAAGTCATAACTGAATGGGGCTTTAAAGGATAGAAAGGAATTCAAGCAGCAGACATAGTTCCCAGAATAACAACGGTTATAGCTACCATTCATGGCCCTGTGCTAAGCACTTTATAATCACTATTTCATTTGATCCTCTCAACAACCCTGGGAGGGAGGTGCTGTTATTATCCCCATTTTGCAGTTGAGGAAATTGAGACAGAAGTCAAGCGACTTGTCCAAGGTCACACAGATAGTAAGTGAACGAGGTAGGATTTGAACTCGGGTACTTCGGGCCCATTGCTCTCTCTTCTGAGCCACCCAAGCATCTTAGCAGGGACTGCAGAGACCACCTAGACCAGTTGTTTCATTTTACAGATGAGCAAAGTGAAGCTCCAGGGATGGAGGGGATAAATGATTTCCCTAAAGTCACATAAGCACTAAGCATTGGAGCCAGGATTAGAACCCAAGTTCTCAGACTCCAGAGCCACTGGACTACAGGGACTAGCAAAGGCACAGAGACAGAAAAGCATGGTGTGAGTTTGAGGGACAAAAAAGTAAGCCGTCCAGGCTAGAGCACAGAGCGAGTGAGCGGGGAGAAGCCGAACTCAGGCTAGAAAACCCAATCAGTACCAGAGCATGAAAGGCCTTGAATGCCAGGGTAAGAAGTCTACTGACCTTTTAGGCAATAGGGAGCCACTGTGTGGTTTTGAGCAGAAGGATGACATGAGCAGATTGTGCATCAAATCCTACAGTAGAGAAATTGAAAGTGATTGAGTTCTAGGGTCTCCATCAGTCTTTATAGACATCATATCCCCATATACTAAGTTCACTGAAAAAATAAAAACTGCTTTCAGGATGGGGCCAGATTTGTCACATAAAGAGATGACAAGCTGAGCTCGGTGACAGAGAAAGGGACTGTCCATTGAGTTGAGTCAGGCTGAAGTGACAGATCAGATCTCCCTAGGTCCCTCCCTGGCCACATTGCTCAGTGGGTTCTCATGATACACTAGAAAGAACACCACCTCTCAAATCGAAAGACCCAGGTTCAGTTGCTTACAACCCATATTGTTGTTGTCCAGTCATTTTAGTCATGTCCAACTCTCCGTGACCCCATTTGGGGTTTTCTTGGCAAAGATACTAATGAACCTACTCAAAAAAACTAATTAGAGCAGATGAGATGGACCACAAAGTCCACAGAGTAAGAGCTAATCTTTTTCTGGACCTTGGGGACAGCGTCTGATGAAGCCCACGGCCCCCTTCTCAGAACAGGACTTTTAAATGCATAAAATAAAATACCTAGGATTATGAAGGAAACCAGTTACATTCAAATAAAACTATCAAAATATTTAAAAACAACAACAAACCAGGCCCTTATATCCAGACTAAAGGAAGAGAGCCTGAGCCTGAGCCTTGAGGACAACCACTAAGTCAGAAAATGGTAGTAGGAGGGAAGTGAGGCAAAAGAGGTGAGATAAACCATGAGTCTGCAATGGATGGATGCTACAGGATTAAGTTGTCTATAAAGATCCATTCTGAGAGTAATAAAAGGGCACTGGGTTTGGGCCATGGGTCTGCATCCTGACCTTGTCACTCACCACAAAGCTACCTGTGTAACTTTGGGACACCTGATGGTTGTCAGTTTCCTGGGGTGAAAAGGGAAGTGCTTGGGCCGGGATGATTTCTCTGGTCTCATGGCTCTATGCTGTGAGTGCTTCATCACTGTAGGGAAGCTGGAGCTCGAATTTTCCAGATTTCTCTCTAAAAAGCGGGCTGGAATGAGAGGGAGGTGGGGTGGACACTTCCATCCTTCAAAGTTTAGCCCAGGTCTGGCACAGGGGCCTCGGGGCTTTGGAAGTTGCATCCAGGCTGGCAAATAGCTCCAGGTGAGCTTTGAGTATAGATAATAATAATCACTGGCATTTACACAGAGCTTTGAGGTCTAACAAAACACTTTACACACATTAATAAGAGTTGACATTTATACAGGATTTAAAGTTGGCAAAAGCTTTACATACATTTTCTCATTTTTAACATCACACTAACCCTAGGAGAGCAGCCCCATTTTACAGATGTGATATATATATATATATATATAATATACATATACACACACATATATAATATACACACATATTATATGTATGTACACATATGTGTATGTGTAGTTACAGATGTATATGTATATATAAATGTGTATATGTACAAATAAATACATATTGTTGTATATATACATTTATTTTCCAATTCACAGACACTGTTGTCATGAATAAAATGCAAATTGATTTCCAAACATCCCTAAACACAGAGTTACTGAGAAAGATTTCTACCATGACAAGGGTGGAAAAATTCCTTGAGGTTACAAAGGAGTCTTCACCCTCCAAAGAAAGCATTGTGGCGCAGAAACTCTCAGAGGGTGAGGGTCTCTGAGTCCTGGCCAAGAAGGGCAGGCCTGACAGAACTCTGCTAGGTGGTTCCGTGTAGTTCCCAAGCCTTGGGGGGCTTGAACTCTGACCCCCTCATTATTTCCAGCATGAATGCTGTTGCCAGAAAAGGACTCCTAGCCGGACAGCAGGCTGGAGGTTCTAATAGGCGTCTCTGGGCAAAGTTGCACAGCACAGCAGAAATCCAGTGGAACCTTCACAAAGAGGCCGGGAGAGGGTCAGTGCTCTGTGGGACAATTAGGAGCCAGTACCTAACAATGCCAAGAAGGCAGTGCCCCACTGGACAGCCGGCAGACAAAGGGGACCATGGAAATGGAGGCCCAGGCAAGGTGTTTGTGCTCAGAAGCCCTGGACCACTGGCCTCATGCTCCTTTGTGGACTGGGAGCCGCAGGAGTCCCCGAGTACTCTGCCTAATGGACTGCTATCCCTCCTGGCCTGGGGGTGGGTCCAGCTGGCCATTCCAGGGATAACAGTTTAAAACATCACCATATTTTTGAGCTGGATGAGATCTTATAGCTCACCTAATCCAACACCTTACAGCCAAGAAAGCCTCAGAAAGGAATTTGGAATGGGAAGGTATACCTTGGATACCTTTAGTTTGCAGATGATGAAACTGAGTCTCAGAAAAGTAACTTGCTTAGCGTGACAGAAAGCCAGGACTGAAACCTCCGACTTCAAATCTAGTGTCCTTCTATGGAGCTCTACCTCCTATGACCACATGACAAATCAGGTTCATAGTGTACATGAAAACACAGGCCTCCTCTGGTCCCTAGTCCAGGGCACCTTATCTATGGCCAGGATGCCTCCAAATAACTCATCCAGCCAATGCCCACTCAAAATTCTGCCCTGACAGTAACTGCCTTGTAGGGCATGGGATTTCATCAAAAGAGCCTTCCCTCCATCGCTACGGATTCTTAAATCCCTTACGCTTTATTAGATGGTCTTCGTGAGTCCCTCCAGCTGGGGAAACATATTGTCCAGTGGCCAAACCTCTGGTTCTACAAATTCAACAAGACTCATCCTTCTTGAAGCAAGTATCTCCAAAGTAATGTGAGGTCTGTAGTTTCATTTCATTTTCATTTTTCTGGCTTTCTTTTGTTTTTACGTCATCTTAATTTCCCAGAAAGTCTTTCCCTGTCCCTTACCCAAAGAGCTGTTCTTTACAACAAAGAATAAAATGAAAAGACTTACATGAACTGATGCAAGATGAAGAAAGCAGAGCTGGGCAAACATAATACACAATGACAACATCCCTGTAAATGTAAAGAAAAGAGAAGAAAGGCAGGAAGGTAAGAAGGAAGGAAGGAAGGAAGGAAGGAAGGAAGGAAGGAAGGAAGGAAGGAAGGAAGGAAGGAAGGAAGGAAGGAAGGAAGGAGGGAAGGAAGGAAGGAAGGAGGGAAGGAAGGAGGGAAGGAAGGAGGGAAGGAGGGAAGGAAGGAGGGAGAGAAGGAGGGAGGGAAGGAGGGAAGGAAAGAATAATGCATACACTATCGGGCTCAGCTTGCATGTTGCTTCATTTTGCGGAATTGTTCTTTTTTTCCTGTCTTTTATAAAGTCCTAACACATTGAAGTTCCTTCCTTGGGATCTGCCACATAGTACAGTGGAAAGAATGTTGGTTCTAGAGTGAGAAGTCCTGGGTTCAGATCTCTATGTACGTATGCTCTTAGTCTGTCTGAGACTCAGTTTCCAATCTGTAAAATGGGGAGATTAGACTGAGTAGCCACCAAGGGCCCTCTTCCAACTTGGAGCCTGGTTCTGATTCTGGGATTCTTTGTTCTGAAGGCATTCACATTTTTTGGCACTGTCAAATACCTGAGTCTATTCTTTCCCAGGGCACTGACCCTCTCCCCTCTTCACTGTGAGGATTTGTCCCAATTTCTGCTTTTCTTTAATACTCAGAGAAACACATCAGAGAATCAGCTCTGGTTTCCCTGAACCAGACACAAAGTCAGCCCATTGCTGGGCCCACGCTCCAAGCTTTTCCTGCTTGGCGATGCCTGGTATAAATTCTAAGACCAGTGGGCATCAGTGAGATAAGTAGCCAAAAGTCTTTTTTATAAGATGGTGTCACTCTAAAGGATCATCCTATCTACAGATGCCAAGGAAGACATTTCAGTGTTTTTTGACTTTAAAAAATGTCAGCAACTTTAAGACGGCTTCCCAGGGCAAGCTTGAGTGGTTAGCCAAACCATATGCTAGTCAAAGGGTGGGGAACCTTTGGCCTCAAGGCCACATGTGGCCTCCTAGGTCCTTGGGTACAGCCTTTTGACTGAGTCCAAGTTTTTTGACTGAGTTCAAGTTTGTCCTTTTATTAAGAGGATTTATTCTGTGAAGTTTGGACTCAAAGAGCCGAGTTTGAGGACCTAGAAGGCCACATGCTCCCCACCCCTGTCTAGTCTCTCCTAACAATAAAAATAAAACTGCTGCCCAATTATTACTTAGCTAACTCCAGTCCCCAAGCCCACTGGTATGGGAGTCAGTCCTTGTCACACTTAGGACTGAAATTCTTTTAACTTAGGACAAAACCTTACTATAATGTAATGAAAATAGGTGGGAGGAAGCCAAGGTGCAGAGGCCAGAGGGCCAGCCTGGGATTCAGGAAGGCCTGGGTCCACATCCTGCTACCGGGTAACCCTACTGGGTGACCTCAATTCGTCAGGGCAACCTCTCTTGCTCAGAGGTCCTTAACCACTTTCTGCACCATGGATCTTTCTAGCAGTCTGGAGCAGACCTTCTCAGAAGAATGCTTTTAAATGCATAAAATGAAAAGCGTAAGATTAACAAATAAAGCCAATTAGGCCAGCCCCTTACATATTGAAAAACAATTACTGAAATATTTCAATTTTTAAAAATACAAGTTCACAGATATGCCCCCCCCCTTAAAAATTTGGGCAAAAGACAAAACTCTTCATCGATGAAGGGAGTCTCCACACTGCTCACTTATCTTACTGTAAGTGTCTTCCTTGGTCTTCCTTCCTCCAGTCTCTCCCTCTCTCTAATTCATCCTCCATACTCTTGCCAAAATAATGTCCCTACTCGGAGCAACAATATTCAAATGGCTGTTCATCCCACCTCTGTATGAGGACTGCTATTAGAGACAAACCTCTCCATTGCACGAATGGATAACTGATGCTTAAGAAGTCACACCTAACACTAAACTAGAATCGGCTTCTCTGTTATTATCACTCATGGTTCTTGGTTTTGGCTTCTGGGACAAAGTACAGAAAGCCAATCCCTCTTCTACATGGCAGGGCACACTCGTCTGACAGGTATATTCTCCCCCTCAAAAATCTGGGCTCAAAAATAGTGGCTCTCTATTGCTTTTAGGATGGAGAAAAAATTCCTTAGCCTGGCATTTAGAGCCCCGACACAGACTCCAACCTCCCTTCCAGCCTTTTTTCATGGTCTCTCTCCACGAAGAACCGAATGTCAGCCAAACAGGACTGCTTCTGAACTTGAGTTTCCACGTTCTGCCGCCCTCTCTGCCTTCCCTGAGCACTCTGGACACCCCTCCCCCCCCCAATCTGGACCGCCTTCCCTCCTCATCTGTCAGAATCTTCGTCTTCAGGAAGTACCGGGTTCTGAGTTGTCAGTACTCTTTTCCTACGAAGATTTTCCTAGAACATTTCATTGGGATCTTCCCATTCCCCTCTTCATTATCAACCTTGTAGCCTACTTATATGTCACGTGTTGTACATCCTCCATCATCTCCCTCCCCTCCACCCCCAGCAGTGAGGAAGCATCCAGATGGGTAGACCTCCAAGTCTAGAGTCAGTAAGAAGCGAGTTCAAATTCGACCTCAAACATGTCCTAGTTTTGTGACCCTGGGCAAGTCACTTAATCTCAATTACCTCAACTGTAAAATGGGGCGTAATCACACCACCCACCACTACGGGTTGTTGGGAGGATCAAGGTAGACTATGCTTAGCACGTAGTAGGCGTTCTATAAACGCCCATTCCCTTCCCTCCCCCACCTCCATGAACAGTCAAACCAATGAGGGTGGGTCTATTTCTTTTTTTTCTTCTTTGTATCCCTAGCACCTAGCATTCAGGCTTGCACCTGCTAAGTGCTTGCTACATGTTTGCAGAAACTAATTCTAAACCTTAAATGCTAACATGGAGGAGTCATTATTTCACGATTTAAAAAAAAAAATAAGGCAAATGCTCTTGGGAGAAGGAATGAATGATTTGCTTTCCCACTAAAGTGTAAGTGAATGAGAGATCCTTTCCTGAAAGAGGAATTTAGGGAGTAAGTTTGGAACAGGCCTGCATGGAGGAAAATGAAGCGAATTGCATTTGCCCACGTTCCAAATGCAATCAGAGGTTGGTGCCGCTCACCCGAAAGACGAAGAGTTTTTGCAATGATACGCAAAATAGAAAAATGCAAACACTTATACATCCCGATATAGAAACGCCTCCTCCTCCCAATGTTTTCCGTCCAGACAGTGGCCATGGTATAACTTTGCAATGGTGAGATTTTACTGCTGCGTGGCTATTTCAGGAGAAAATTGTAGCTGGGTGAAACAGTGCAATAGAGCCCGGGAAGAAGCAATGGGCGCCATCCCAATCCCCTGGGCAGCTCTTGGGACAAACAGAACAGCAGAAGACATTGCCTTCGCGTGCCCTGCCCAGGTTTCGCGGGCATCCCTGGCCAGAACTCCGGGGACACAACGAACCAGACAGGGCGGGCTCTGCAGGGCTCTGGGTGGGTGCTGGCGCCACCCCGGCAAGGCCCGGGCGCAGGAGAGAGCCCGCCCTTGGGGGAGGGGGAAATCCCAGGGGGCGAATCTGGGGCTGCGGAAGTGCCTGCGCGCCATCTGGGGCGCGTCTCTCCCTGACTGGACAGTAGCAGCAGCGGCAGCGGCAGGAGCGCAACGCCGAGCAGCGCAGGACGCAATCTTCGCCGTTTCACCTGAGACACCTCGGTGAGAACCCAGTCAGAATTCTGCTAGCCAAGAACCTTTTGCCCCGGGAGGGTTCAGGCCATGCGTGGACACCTACGGGCTGGGCGCCAAGGCCCGCTGGCAGCTCCCACCCGTTGGACCGGGCTCCGGGCTGCTGGGGTGCTCCAAGCTCCGGTCCTTTGCAAGGACTCCACAACGCTTTGGTTATTTTTCGATGGGTGGGGCAGATTTGGGGCCTGGGGGAGCATTCTTCCAAAGGGCCCCAAATTATCTATAAGACCCGCTCCTCTTTTCGGGGATCCTTTTCTTGCTCCTCTTGCCTATGTCCTCCCACAAGGGGGGCCATCCCTGGGTTACTGGGACTCTGGTTATTCGGAGACTGGGGGCCTTGCAGTATTTCGAGAGCTGGTCAGTTTTCCATGAAAGCCCCCCGAGGCGCGAGTGGGAGGGAGAGGTCACGTACACGCGGGACTACTTTCCGGGGAGGGGGGCTTCTTGAAGGGCAATCCCTTACACCAGGGATGATTAAAGTGGTCCGTCTGGCGTCTTTCTGGAGGGGCATGTTCGTGTGGTGGCGGAAAGGGTGCTCTGGCCCTTCTGCTCTCTATCCCAAGCCCAGTTAGAGCTCGGGAGAGGGGAGCCCACAGGGCTGCAGGGTATTAAAGCGCCCCCTCCTCTGGTTTGTGAGCAGAGCGGGAAGAGGCGGGAAGCATCGGAGCATCCTAGATTTAGAGCTGGACGTGATCTTAGAGGACATCGAATCCAAGTCCCTCATCTTAGGAAACTGAGGCACTGAGAGGTTAAGGGACTTGCCGAGGGTTACCAGCTAGCGAGTGTCCCAGGGCCATCTGCACTATGGCTTGCTCCACGCCCCGCGTGGAGGGCGCAGCCCAAGGAGAGTGGGGGCGGGGCGGGCGGGCGGACTGCCTCCTGGTCCCCAGGGAGCAGGGGGCGGGGGCAGGGGTGGGGGCTCTCTGCTAGTGACTCACGCACTGGGCAGGGTCGGGCGCAGTCCTGCAGTCGGCTCACAGCGCTTCGCTCTGATCTCGCAGCCCGCACCGCCAGTGCACCAGCCTCTAGCCCAGCCCGACGCCGCCATGCCCAACTTCGCCGGCACCTGGAAGATGCGGAGCAGTGAGAATTTCGACGAGCTTCTCAAGGCTCTAGGTAAGAAGGACCCGGCCGGGCTGGAGGGTGGCATCCCCTTCTCAGCGAGCCCGTAGTGGGTCGGGGGGAGGCGAGTCTGCAGCGCCCAACTAAGTGGCCACTCTCTAGCCTGGACGGCCCCTTCCCTCGGGGGCTGGGCGCTAAGGGGAGACAGACCGGGCAACTCCTTATCAACGATAGAGGGACTATCTTCCACTCGGACACCCCTGCCGGCGTCCCCCGCCCCCATTCTCCCTATGCCACCTCTTTAATGCCGCCGCACTGACCCGAGCTCTGCCCTCCTTGCCCTCCCCGGGGCCAGGTGTGAATGCCATGCTGAGGAAGGTGGCCGTGGCCGCAGCCTCCAAGCCGCACGTGGAGATCCGCCAGGACGGAGACCAATTTTACATCAAGACTGCCACCACCGTGCGCACCACCGAGATCAACTTCAAGGTTGGCGAGGGCTTCGATGAGGAGACGGTGGATGGACGCAAGTGCCGGGTAAGGAAAACCTAGTGGGTGTGGGCGAAGGGCAGCGGGACCCTAGAGCCCTCCACTGTCAGTGCCGGAAGGGCGCTTTGGGGATTGTCCAGCCCACTCTTTCATTTTACAAATTAGAATACCGAGACTCAGAAAGGGGTAGGGATTCGCCTAGACACACAGCCAGTGTCCGAATCCTAAAGTCCCTCAGCCCCCTAGTCTTCGGCTTCAGTCCTGGGTGACTAGAGCTCCGAGTCACACCCCTTCTTCCTCTTTAGCCAACCTTGGCAGCCCCGGGCCAAGACACATCGCCTCCAGCTTGAGGCAGCCCACCTTGCCCTCTCCCCTCGGTGATCCTCAGTCTTTTGGATTAGGAAATGAAAAAAAAAAAAAAGCCAACCCTTTGGACCCGACCTTCTGTCCTTCTAGGTCCAAGGTGGAGCTTGCTGTCTGAGGATTTTTAAAGGGTTTGTGTATATCAAACTTTTTTTTGACCAGTCGTCTGTAAGAGGGACAGACTTCCCCTGTCCTTAGTTTTCTTAGCCCAAAGCCCAGATTCGGGGGAAAACATCACCAAAGCCAGAGGGAGGGCTGCTTCTTTTACCTCTAACAAACTTCTGTGAAATATGGCTCTTGGAGGGGAGGTATAATCTTTTCTTTCCACCGAAGTTCAACTTTTCAGCGTCTTTCTCCAGCAGACTCCCCGGTGATTAAGCTCAAACAGCTTTATTAGGTTGTTTCTGTTCACAGGTGTAAAGTGATGGCTTGGCCTATCAACCTTTCCCTCCCCATCCCCCCTGTTTGGCTCGGAATGTGTTGGAGGAATGCTTTTGGATCTAGTTACAGTCAGCTAGGGGTGGACCACTGAGTAAATTTCCCCCGTGCAAAAAAAAAAAAATGCTTTATATTATGCATTCCAAATGCCAAGAAACTAGGAATCTGGTGAGAAAGCCTGGCTGCTTATTCTTGAGAAAGAATGAAAGAGGGGGACCTGTGTAAGCATTTCTTATTTCCTCCCCACTGGTTCTAAAGCATGTAATGCAGCTTTAGATTTAAACAACAAATACAGGAAATAAAAAATCCTCAGTCACCTTCATTTTTGTCTTTGTAAAGGCGAAATTGAATTTGGCCCTGCCTCCCTCTGAAAGGGAAGGGAGCTCTGCTCCTGCTTAATAACGAAAGCCATCTAGGACAGATGGAAAAGCAATTGGGCCAACTCTCCATTATTTGAAGGTTGATAGAACAGGCCCCCATCCCTTTAAAAAAAAAAAAGTATTTTATAGTGCAGTTTTAAAAGAAAAGAGAAACAAAGTTCCAAAGCGTGTGAAGTTAGTTATTTTCCCCCCAACTGAGTTATGTTCCTTGGCGCCCAAAGCCATGGGATGCAGCTAAACAGCCTTACTGTTTTAAATATTTGCATCCCGCCCCCAAAACATGTTATAGGCTCTAAGTGACATTGGTTATGAGTCTGAGGTCCTAGTTAAATTATCATTCATACAGAGAGCTGTCTAAGTTAGAACAAAAGCCATAAAATTGGATGGAGAATCTGCCTAATAAGAGAAAAAGACTTCATTTGGACACAACGATGGGGAGTCTGTAGGTGGGGAGACCAGTTTTGATACATAAAAGTTTCCCAGGGCACACAGCCTGGAGAATGGACCTTTATTTATTCCAACATCCCTCCCACCCCTGATGCTGCCTAATGAATGTTTCCCATGTGTTAGTTATAAAGAGATTATGTGTACATTCATTACTGCTCTCCCATGCCCCCCCCCACTCCATCCCCAAAGCCCAGCTGTTCCTCTGCTTTGTAGAATAATAATACAGCGCTGGGGGAGCCAAGCAGAGGCGGTCGTCCTCTGCACCTCGTCCTCCTGCAGCACAAGAGAAATTGTCTCCCCCAGCCGTGGCTGCCAGGACCATTCTCCCTTTAAATTGGTTTCATCACATTCTTTAGAACATACCCAGTAAGTAGCGATCTATTTCTCCTCAGGGCATCTCTGGTACCCAGGAAGCAATCCCTGGGCTTTTCCTGGGCTCTCAGATGCCCAGGTTTACCAGATAAGGCTTTGCTCAGCCCAGAGTGAGTGCAGAGCAGCAGAAATAACTAGAAATGAGTTTTAGCAAAGTAAAATATTTCAGGTGTCACAAAAGGAAGCCAGCGAACAGTTTAATTGATGGTTCGGGCGGGGTAAGGCCTGGAGTGGGTGACTCTTGGGTTATTAGCACATAAAACACTCTAAGTTTCTTCCAGCTTGGGTAGTCTTTGCTTCTCGCATGCATTGATATTAATTAAGCCTCTAGATGCCTTAAAGGAGGGCTGTGTCTGAATGTATTTAAAAAAGAAAAATTGCTTTCTCTAATTTGGAATTCAAGACATAAATTGTGCCTGAGGACTCTGGACGCATCCATCTCCCTCTGCTCTAAGTGGGTTTGTACTCAAGCCACTTAACCAGCCGCAGGAAGCGCCCTTAATTTTGGTTTTGTACCATTCTGTCAATGTGCCTTTTCGGCCCGTTATTACTGTTCGTTCGCTGTTGCTCCCCAGCAGCCATTACTCTCCAGAGCCCTCATTGTCGGTCCTGCCTTAGTCTGGTCTTCGCAGCCAAGTAGAATTCATGGTGCTAATGTTTTCTGGCCTGCAGAGTTTGCCCACTTGGGAGAACGAAAATAAAATCTACTGTACACAAACTCTGGTGGAGGGCGATGGCCCGAAGACATACTGGACCCGGGAGCTGGCCAATGACGAGCTGATTTTGGTGAGGCCCTTCTTGCTCTGTTAAGTGGACGTTTCCCCAACCACTTTCATTGCTGACTGGCATCTTCTCGATTTACAGCTTGTACATTCTTCCTTTCTCTGTCTGCCTCTGTCTTTCCCACTCTTCTTGCCTCTTCCTCTTGTCTCTGCCTTTTTTGTCGCTCCCTGACCCCTGCTTCTCTTGCTATCTACCCCATTTCGCTCCCTGTTTCTCTTTTTCTCC
The DNA here is from genome assembly GCA_028646595.1 of Phalanger gymnotis. Lineage (NCBI taxonomy): Eukaryota > Metazoa > Chordata > Mammalia > Diprotodontia > Phalangeridae > Phalanger > Phalanger gymnotis. The sequence continues at coordinate 26,876,978 of CM053624.1, read as the reverse complement.
TTTTCTGTCTCTCCCCAATTTCTGTATGCCTCTGTCTCCTTCCCCCTTTCTCTGCCTCCATCCCTCCCTTCCTCCCGCTTTCTCTTTCCCTCTTTCTCCCTCTTTCTCTCTCCCTCCCTCTCCTTTCTGCTTCCCTCTTTCTCTCTCCCTCCCTCTCCTCCCCTCTTTCTTTGTCTTCATCCCTCCCTCTCTCCCTCTTTCTCTCTCCCTCTCTCGCTCTTTCTCTTCCTCTTTCCTTCTTGTCCCCTCTTTTCTGTTTCTCTCTTCCACCTTTCTTTGTCACTCCATCTCTGCTTTCTCTTTTCCTCCCTGTCTTCCTCTCTCCCTCTCTCTCTCCCTCTCCTCTCCTCTTTTCTGTTTCTCCCTTCCACCTTTCTTTGTCACTCTCTTCACCTCACCACCTCTGCTTTCACTCTCCCTCTCCTCCCCTCTTTTCTGTTTCTCTCTTCCACCTTTCTTTGTCACTTTCTTCACCTCACCCCCTTTGCTTTCTCTCTCCTTCTTTGCTTCTACACATCCCCCACCACTACCCAAGAAGGATAAGATAGGGATGTCAGAAGCTATCCCTTGAGAAGTGACCCCACTGGATCCTGTATAATAAACCTCCTTGTTTGCTTAAAGGATCCAGTGGACCTTCAGCAGATGGGGAATGGGGAGAGAATGTCGGTTCAGGAGGTCATTGTGCAGAGAATAATAACAAAAACCTTTAATTCGATAGCTCATTAAGATTATAGAAAGCCCTTTCCTCCCCCCTCCCCTCCATCCTCCGAGGGGGTAGTGCCAGCGCTCTCTCCCTTTGACAGAAGAAGGAGCTGAGACTCAGAGGGAATGTGATCCATCCAGGGTCCCCCAGGTCTCTGAACCCCAAGGCTGGCATTCATTCTGTGAGCCTGACAGTGCCCTCCAGGAGAGCTGAGACGGAGAGGTGAAACAGAACTGTCTGTGCTCAGTCTATCAGACTGAGCCGTTAAGAGCACAATAGCCTGCCTGGGAGGTTGGGCTAGGTGATATTAAGGTCCCTGACAGCTTGCATTTATTTGGATTGGCCTTCAACCTAGAGGGAATCATCTTTGTCCTTCCATTAACCAGTGATTGCCGCCACGCTTTGCAAACTGTTTCTTAGCAAGATCAGTTAGAGGTGACTTTGCTTGCAGGAGGGTCCCAGGCAGGCAGCTTCTGGTTTTGCTTTCATCTTTGCCGTGAAGATGTATGTCAATTACACGTCTTTCTCCTTTAGTCTTACCAGTGGGGGCCCCATGAGTCTCTTTTCCCACCTTCCAAAAGCAGATGGAGAGAAAATGACTTGCTCATGGCCCTACTGCTAATAAGGGAACTGGGATTTGAATGCAGTGCTCATAATTCCCAGCCCCCGGCTCTTGATAGGCATTTATGAAGTACCTACTGTTTACCATGCACTATAGTATGTTCTAGGAATACAGAGAAAAAAAGATACAGCCCCTGCCAGAGGTTTACATTCCAGTGGTTAGCACAGTGCTGGGTAAATAGTGGGCACTGAATAAAATGTTTGTTCACTGAATGATTTAACACAACAGCAGGGAATGAAGAAATATTCCGAAGCTTGTAATGGCCTTAGAGTCGGGAAGCTTGAGTTACACCATTCAGGATTCATTTCTTTGTCTATACTTCGATACAGGTTCACTTGCTGAGACTGACCTAGGCAGGGGATTGTAGGAGTCGGACTGGGAACCGTGTCAAGGAACTGGAGATGTTCAGTGTCCAGGGGAGGAGGAATTAGAACATGTCCTTCTTTACCCTTTCCACTAGGTGGAAGCCACAGGAGGTCAGATTTTGGCCTTGTTATGGATAAGAGCTGCTTACTATTAAAGAGCTTCTCGTTAGCATGTGTTCCTCGGCTCCCCGTTTCTGGCGGTGTTTAAGCATAGGCTAGAAGGTCACTTGTCCAGGATGTTGGAGTAAAGGTTAGACTCTGTAGAGGCAGCAGTACTATAGGTGATGATTCTAAGTTACCCATTTCACCTTTATGGGTTTGAGCTTCCTCATCTGTAAAATGGGACTGCCAATACCCACTACATTGTAGGGTGGCCATGAGTCTTACATGAGACAGCATATGTGAAGTGCCTTGACTCTCTAAGCCTTGGGGTCCTTTGGGGCTCTAGGATGGTAGTGTGACCTCGTTGGGATGGCACGCCGGACTTAGAATTATCTTCCCATCTCTTCCCTTACTTTCACGAAATGGAGGCGCCATTTTGAACAAGCATTTTTTATTGGAGTAAGGACAGTGGAGTGTGGTAGCCTGGACCATTAATCCATGGCTAACAGATAATGGCCTCAGGGGAGTACTGTTATTAAGTTGTGGATTGAACTATATTTTTTAAAAATTAAATTTAAATTTAAATTTAAAAAATTTAAAATTTAAAAATTGAGTCTGAGGATTCCAAGATCGTTTCCTCCTTCCTGTGTGTGTGTTCTTTACCGTGTATCAGCTGCAGGATGTGTGAGACCTTATCAAGCTTAGAAGTTGTCTTTGGGAATAGATAAGGCATTTTAGAATCATAGGGTTATAGATTTAAATCAGAAAGGGACCTTAGAAGTCAAGTAGTCCAACACCCCCCTTTTACAGTTGGGAAAGCTGAGGCTTAGTCAGGTTGTGAACGACAGATTCTTAAGTAGAGCCTGTCCAGAATGATTTCAGGGGCCTGAAATTCTCCTCTTGGAGCTCAAGGCCAGTGTGGTAAGTAGGTAGGTAATAAATGGATGAATTGGCTAGATACAAACAGCATTTATTGAGTGCTTACGGTGTGTGAGGCTCAGTGCTATGTGCTGGGGAAATAAAGACTAGGTCCTAATGAATTCGAATAATGAATCCCACATGTATTCAAATTCATACTATTTAAAGTAATAATTATTTAAAATATGGTAATTGGTTTCAGCTCAATGGAAATATGCATTACATCAACAGAATTCATATTTTCACTGATTGGTACTTAGTTACACACGCAAACACAACAGACTCTCCCTTGAGGAGTTTACATCCTCCTGGGAGAATAAATATAAGACTTGGGTGGGAGTGGGGTGGTGGGTGCTTGAGGTGGTAGAGGAAGAGTCCACAGTGAGTCTTCTTGGAACATCAAGTGTTTTCCAGGTTCCCCTGCTTGGACCACCTTCAGTCAGTTTTATATTCAGGGACCCATTTATGTCTTGCTTGGCTCTGCTCTTACAAAAGCATTTTGCAGTAAGCACAAATATTGACTTGTAATTTAGGATCACTTAAGCTGGACCAGGCTTTAAAGTTTTCCAAGGACTTTCACATGTCTTAGAGATTATGAGAAATGGAAGAGACGTTAGGAGGAAGCCCTCGTTCCTTATCGTCCTTTGTAGGGAGTAGGGACACAGACCCAGAGTGAGAGGCTAAGTGACTGAGTGGTCCAAGATCACACTGCTCGTCGGTGGCCATCTGGCCCAACACAAGCCACGCCTGACTCCAGTCTGATGTTCTTTACATCACGTCTCTCTGCCTTCTGTAGTTGGGCCTCAGGACAACTTTAGGAGGCAGGGTCATAGGACCAGAGATCTAGAAGTGGTCATCTGGTCTAACCCTCTCCTTTTATAGGTAAGGAAACTGGGGTCAACATGGGTTAAATGACTGTCCCAAGGTCTTACAGGTAGTAGGTGAAGGCCTTATGACAACCCCCTCAACAGTTGCTGTGTCCTGAATGCAAAGATATGGTTAAGTTTGTACACCTAATTAGAGTTTTCAGAAGTGAAAATACCACTACTGTGTTATTCTAAAGCCCTGTCTGGTGGAAGCAGGGAGCTGGGGTTACTTGATCTGCACTGTACCCCCTTAGGGGTGTGTCCAGGCTTAGCTATACCCCAGGAGGCACTTTCTTTCATCCCTCTCAGTCTCCCCCCAGCTCTGATTCTGAGGCCATAAGATCTTGGGGGATGAATGAGCAAGGGTGGAAAGCAGACAGGTTGGGAGACCTCTTCACACTCCACTCCGCTCTCTCCATTACAACAGGGAACAAAGTAGGAACCCTTTCACAAGTGCCAGAGGCCAGATCCTCTCTCTCTTGAAGCTCTAACCAGGGAACTCCCGCTAGAATTCACACCACCCAGGATTGAAAGTTGAACAGAAGCACCCTGTCTTATTCTCTGCCCTCATTCTCACCCCAGTTACCAAAGCCTGTGTCTCTCCTCTTGCCCTTTGCATGAGAACCCAAGAACCTTTCTCTCTCCTCTTGCCCTTTGCATGAGAATCCAAGAAACAGGACGTCGGGCAGACAGGCTTCCAAACGGGGAAATGAGCAGTACCATTTACCCAAAAAAAAATGTAATTTTTGCACTGATCCATGCTTCTTGTTTCTTTCTGCTGCAGACTTTTGGTGCCGATGATGTCGTGTGCACAAGAATTTATGTCAGGGAGTAAAAAGAAGATGTTCTGGTCTGGTCCTGGGGATGGGGAGGGGGGAGTAGAATGAAGGCATGTAAACCCATACTTTGTGAGGGGCTAACTCCTTAGGGGACCGAAGACCACCGCTTCCTGAAGCAGCCTTGAATGTGAAGCCGAATTCAGATGAGAAGCCCCGCCAGCTGACCTTAGGTGTTTTCCTTGTTTTTGTTTTTTGTTTTTTCCTGTACCAAAAACAGTCATGTTCTCTCTTCTAAGACATCACTCTTCTCGTGTATTCGCCATTTTGTATCTTGGAATTGGAATGGTTTGATTACTCATTAAATTTGTTGGGCACAATTCAAGTTCCCTTTCTTTTTTCCTTTCACTCACCAATTGCTTACTCTTCATTTATTTACTCATTCATTCCACAAACAAGGGCAAGGAGGGGCTAGGGGCACAAAGGTAAACAGTGACACTTCCTGCCCTTGAGGGAGCTGCTCACCCCTCAGGGATGACCCTAAATCAGTCAACCAGCATTTATTAAGTAGGCGCTGGGTATACAAAAAGGAAAATCATTCCTGCCTAGAAGGAGTTTCTTTTCTAGGGAAGATAAGTTGGTTGATCAACAAGCATTTATTAACTACTTCCTGTGTACCAGGAACTGCACTGGGAATACAAAGATGAAAACATGGATCGTGCCCTCACAAGGAGCTTACTTTCTAACAGACAACATGCAAATAGTTATGGGAATACAAGATACATGTAAACAGAGTAAATGTCTTGGGAAGCTACATGGTGGAAAGGACAGGGAACTAACTCACTTGATCTCTCTGGGCCTCGTTTCTTCTGTAAAATGGGGAGGAGGAGTGAATTTAATGATCTCTAGAGCCCCTTCCAGATCTGGGTCTATAAGTAAGTCCAAGGGAAGTGGGATGGGGATTTAGCAGCTAGGGGAATCAGGGAGGGCTTCCTCTAAAAGGTGGCTCTCTATATAACGTTTTGTGAACTATAATGTACCCCAAACAAATAGAAATGGGGGCTGCCAATCTTGTATAGTAAGGATCCCTGCAGGCACATGTTGACTTGGTTTTAAAATCTAACATTACCTGTTTTTTATTGTATTTTTACTGAGTTTGTTAAATATTTCCCAGTTCTGTTTTAATCTGGTCTTGGCCGCACTCTGCAGCGTTGCTGGCCAAGTGCAGCCCCTAGTGTATGTCTGACACCTGCTGTATCTGGCCGGTCCAAAGCCATGTTCCCTAAGCTTAGAAACTGGATCTAGTTAGAATTGTGTGGAAATGCAGAGAAAGAGTAAAGACCAACTGATCGTGCATGGGACCTTTTTAGTGCATCAGCCTAATTAGATGCGTAAGTGGGCATCTGAATGTCCTTTTTTGGGGTCGCCTTCCTGATCCTCATTGTGTCCCATTTGGGTCAGGTTGCCAAAAACAAAGTCTTGGAAGTCTAATACAACGCGCCGCTCCCCCCGTCCCCGCCCCCGTTCCTTCCCCAAATCTATCGCTAGAAATTGCCGTTCAGTAGCTGTGTGACCTTGGCAAATTCAATGAACCTGGCTGCCTCACTTTCCTCATCATTCTCAGGATGAGAATAATGAGATAACGTATTTGCAAACTCTAAAGGGCTTCGCAAATGCTAGCTATTAATATGCCCTCCAGTCCTCCTTCCCTGATGGTCCCAAACAGAGATCCCTGAGCTCAAATGACCCCTCCCAGAAGAGTTTCTTTGGAATTAGTGTTGTGTTCAGCATGAGCTGCTGCAGATCAAATACGTTTTCTAGGAAGGGGAACAGTGTTGGTACATTCAGTCCTTCCTCATGTGACTTTGTTTTGCAGAGACTATTAAAATGTCACTAACCATCAATTAGCAGATTAGTTCATAATGACAAAAACATTTCTTGCGGCCCTTTAAGGCTTGCAAAGCTCTGCACTCACAACTCTTATGAAACAGGGAAAGGGCAGCACCCATTTGAACAGTTAGGTCACTGGACCTGCAGCCAGGAAGTCCTGCATGAGAATTCTGCCTTAGATACTTACATCTCTCCCTGTCGCATTCTAAATCCATGACCACATGCAAATTACACATACAAGATTTATACAGTGGAGATGATGAGAGGGGAAGGCAATGGGCAATGGAGGAAAGAGAGACAGAGAGAGAGCGCATTCCAAGCATGGAGGGCAGAGCCAGGACAAAAGTATGCAGTCTGAAGATTTCACATGCGACATTTACAGCAAGGAGGCAGGCATAGGTGGATCGTAGATTTTATGGAATGTTATAACATGTAACAATGACTAGGAAAGTAGGAAGGTGCCAGGTTCTGAAAGGCTTATTGTCAGACGATTTTCCTTACATTTAATTTTTATTTTATTTTTTCTCAATTACATGTAAGCAAAAATTTTTTAACGTTTGTCTCTTAAAATGTTGAGTTCCAAATTCCCTCCCTCCTCTCCCTGCTTCTTGAGAAGACAAGCAATTTGATATAGATTATACATGCGCAATCATGCAAAACATTTCCATGTTATCCATGTTGTGAAAGACAATACAGACCAAAAAAAACCAAGAATAATAAAGAAAGCTTAAAAAGTATGCTTCGATCTCCATCTGCATCAGTTCTTTCTTTCGGGGTGGATAGCATTTTTCATCATGGGTCCTTTGGAATTGTCTTGGATCATTGTATTGCTGAGAATAGCGGAGTCATTCACAGCTGATCATCGTTACAATATCAACATTACTGTGCGCAGTGTTCTGGTTCTGCTCACTTCACTTTGCATTAGTTCATATAAGTCTTCCCAGGTTTTCCAGACTGACATTTTTGATTGGATATTTTTGATCCTGCCGCAGAGATCTAGAATGCCGGCTGAAGCCTTTGGAAATGCCACTCTCTCCAGGCGTGCCCCAGCTCTGCCGCCTGCTCCGGAGCTCTTCTCTCTGCTATATGGTGGAGGGCTCGTAGCCCCATTGGAGTCCTCCCTCACACACGACAGTACATCTTTTAAGGCCAGGGATGCCTGTCTGAAATCAGTTCACTTAGATTTATGTGCCACGGACCCCCAGGACTGATTGCTTTCTTTGTGCCTGGTGTGGCTCTTGTAGGTTCACCTTTAATACTCTGCCAGTCATGAGGCTGCACATTATGCCTCCATACAGACATGCTGTCTAGCACACCTAAGTATTTAATAAATGCTTAGTGACAGCTGCCGAGTTTCCCTCTCTCTGCTCCCCCGCCCTGTGAAAGATGCCTAGAGAAGATTTTCACTGGTTTTATACAATGTTCTTCAAGATTTACAAAGTGCTCATCGCTGTAGTTCCAGGTGTTTTTCACTGGCCCTACTGGCTTAGAGCAAAGAATCTGAGAGAATTTCCTAGGTTTCTCCTGCTCTGTTGTCGAGTCACAGAATGTTAAAGCTGGGAAGGTCTTTAGAATACAGATTGGCAGAACTGGAAGGGACCTGAATTTATGGACCGTTGGAGGTGGGAGGGGCCTAAGAACACAGGACACCAGAACAAATGTCAGAGCTAGAAGGGACCTTGGAACCTGGCCTTTGAAAGCTGGATACAGCCTTCAAAATACAAGCCTTTGAGATGTTAGAGAGGAGAGCTGAGGCTGCGAGGGAAATGTACTGCCATAGTTCTCTCTTCTACTGTTTCTGGCTGTATTCTACGGCTCAATCAACTCCCTAAGGAAAATGGCCACTCCCCATAGGGTATATATATTTTTAGATCAGTCCTTTCAGATACTGTCACTCAAATAAACTGAGCCATAGCAATCTGAAGCAAAATTGTAACCCAGGTTCAGATCCCAGCTCTCTTGTTACTACATGCATGACCTTGGGCCAGTCACGTCACTTTTCAGTTGCCTCATTTGTAAAAGAAAGCTCACGATACTCAAAGATAACTTCCTCCCAAAGTCATTGCGAGGAAAACCACTTTGGAAACCTTAAAGCATGGTATGCCCTTGTGGATTGCTGCTGATATTTTTACCACCCACTTTCCTGAAGTTTGGCAGAAGGTTCAGGTGTGTTGCTGGGTCACTGTACCCCTGGAACCTGAGGCAATCCCCTCAAGCCCCCAGGGGAAACAAAAACTCTCCTACCAGTGAAATATATGTACATGTGTGTGTGCAAACATGTACACATACACATGAACACACATGTGTTGTGCATATGTGTAGGTTGTGTGTCCGTGTGTGTATGCATGCACATGTCTATGCATGTGTGCACGTGTATAGCCATATACATGTGTGTTGTGTGTATGTGCATGCACCTGTCTATTTACATATATGTGCATGTGTATTATTATATAACTACATGTGTGTTGTGTGCATATGTGTGCACAGGTCTATTTACACATGTGTGTGTGTAACTATATATAACTACATGCATGCGTGTTGTATATGTGTGTATATATGTGTGCGCATGTCTGTATGTGTGCATGTGTATAACTATATATATCTATATACATGTGCGTTGTGTGTATATGTGTACACATGTCTATTTACATATATGTGCATGCGTATAACTATATATAACTATATACATATGTGTTGTATGTGTGGGGGTATATATGTATGCATGTCTATGTATATGTGCATATGTATAACTATATATACCTGTGTTATGTTTATATGTGTGCACATGTGTACAACATGTGTATAACTACATACATGTGTTGTGTGTGCACATGTCTGTTTACACATGGGTGTATTTATAACTAAATACATGTGTTGTGTATGTGTGTGTATGTGTGTGCATGTCTATTTATGTAAGTGTACATGGGTATAACTATATATAACTATATACATGTGTGTTATGTGTGTGTGTATGTGTATATATATGTATGGCAAAGTAGTCATCCTTCTGGTGGCCCGGGGAAATTGGGCTGAGATGAACTGAGTCTCTCTGGCCCAGGCTTAGCTTTGCCAACTTGGTTACGGAAGGTGCTGTAAAGAAATGGCCCCCAGCAGTGAACCTGACACTTTCCCTGTCTAGAGCTTAGCACAGTGCCTGGCGCATAGTAGGTATGAATGTTGACTGATTGATGTCGCAGATTCATAAAATGAGCCCCTCATCTGTGGTGGATCGGGGACTCTCTGCAGCTTGGGTTCAGACCATGATGGCTTTTTGAAAAGCAGCTAAGTCTAATTCTTTATTCGATGGTTGGTTTTAGCCCCTGGAAGAAGCATAGAGTAAATTATGTTAAAAGTACTCCATGTAGAGTTAGAGGAAGCGGCTTCAAATGCTGCTTACATGACCTTGGGCAAATCATTGAACCCCATCGGGTCTTGGTTTCCTCATCTGTGAAATGGAATAATAAAAACACCCACCCCACCTTGCTCGGTTGTTGTGAGGATTGTCTCAAGAGAAAGAATCTACATAAAACCCTTTTCAAATCCTAAAGCTCTCTCTAAACATAAACTATTATAAATTATGATTATCTCAGGTCTCTTCCAGATCTAACTCCATGGTTTTATGGGATGGTGGCTGTACCTGAGATTGACTGACATAAAGGACACTTTTGGATAAGCAGACATCCTCAAACAAGGCAGGTCAGCACCTCTCCAGGACTTATAGAGAGCTGCCCTGAGTCCTGATCAGTGACTTATCCAGGGTCATACAGCCAGTGTTGGTTAGAGAAAGGACTTGAACCCAGGTCTTCCAGGATGCCAAGCCCTCAACTACACCATTGTGCCTCTCTTTAGCAGACCCTTTGTGTGACTTGAACCAAACCACCAATAGGTCTGAGGAGAGCGGCCCATTCAGAGGGGAGAATCCAAAAGTTTCTTTCCCTCAGTCGCACAATTCTGTGATTCTCACACATATACAGATTTAGAGCTAGAGAGGACCTTGAAGGCCATCTGTGCTAACTCTTTCATTTACAAACAAGGGAACTGATCCCCACAGAAGTGACATGATTTCCCCCAAGATCCCACATGCAAAAAGTAGCAGAGGCAGGATTCAAACCCAGATCTGACTCCACATATGGTCCTTTTTTCCACTGCACTACCAAGTTTCTGCTCGAGATGACTGGAATGGATGAAGGAAACAGTCCATTTCAACAATCTACGCCTAGCTACAGAATGTCCCGAGTGCTTTCCCACAGACTTTCTCACTGAGCCCCAATTTTGGAGTCAGAAAATCTGAGTTTGAGAGGACCAGCTTTGCAACCTGCAAGCTGTGTGGCCCTGAGGTAAGTCATTTACCTTCTCTGAATCTCAGTTTCCTCATCTGTGAAATGGGTGTCATAAAACTAACACTGATTCCCCAACAGGGCTGTTGTAAGGAAAGTGCTTTGTAAACCCTGAGATGCTCTAGAAATATGAATTAACATTGGAGAGAGCACTGATCTGGGAGGTAGGAAGACTTGGAGTCAAGGCACGTCTCTGACACGGTAAGACCAGGGACAATTCCCCCAGCCCCTGTAAGCCTCAGTTTCTTTATCTGCAAAATGAGAAAATTGGACTACATGGTTTCTGAGATCCTTTCTAGCCTAAATCTGAGAGAGAAATAGATAGATAGATAGATAGATAGATAGATAGATAGATAGATAGAGATATAGAGAGATGGAGGAAAAGATATGAATAGAGGGATAGAAGATAGATGAATAGAGGGATAGAGACATGGATAGAGGGATAGATAGAGGATGGATAGATCGATGATTAGAGAGAGAGAGAGAGAGAGAGAGAGAGAGAGAGAGAGAGCCGCCAGTAGCTGTGGTGCCGAAATGGCCGGAGGTGGCCAAATGCCAGGGAGAGTGAAAGAT
>CM053624.1:26841486-26865326 GCA_028646595.1 Phalanger gymnotis | reverse complement strand
GTTGTTTTCTCCTTAGAGAATCTCTCATACCTTGCGATTTCGGACCATTCAAACATATACATGATTATATTTGAGATCATAAATTCGGCCTTCCTACTACATCCTCTCTTTGGTGGTTGCTAGCTCTCATTGTGCCAAGGGCTGATAGATCCAAAGACAGCCAGGCACTGTGCACAAAGCACCATAGCTCTCCTTGATAAATCCCATCTGCCTGCTTTGATCCACAGTAAAGGGTAGACTGAATAGTTAGTTACTGGTTGGGTGACCATTTACTGAGCTGGTGGTTCTAAGGACTCTTTTCTCCTTTACTGGCATCCAATGGGCTCAGGCATTTGGACCCACAGCCAAGCCAAGAGTATGGTCAGCGTGTGGCCACAATAAAAGGCAATTGTCACTGCCAGAGAAGCTGTGTGTTGTTGCCTTTGTAGTGTGTCCTCCCTGATTCTGCACTGTGACCTCCCCAGATTCGGACCATTGCTGCTTCCTGCCTAGCCCTTGGGTTGCCTTATATGGTGCATGAACCCTGGCTTGACTGGTCTAGTTTCCTGTTTACTCCCATGGATCACAAGCTTGGACTATCTTTCCTTTCCTTTGGAGGATTCTTTCCCTTGAACCTTACTAATTGCATTCCCCGTCCTCAATACCCACTGGTGTCTCCCTTATGGCTCTGAGACTCAGACCTCCCACTAGGAGACATGGATTCCACATCAAGGCAGACAAGTCAAGGGATCCATTGGCCTGCCTACCCTTTGGACATTTGGTGTTTCATGGGAGAATAACGGTCAGGGAGCATTGAACCCATGATCAGCTTTGTATTGAGCACATCGCTCCAGGGCCAGTGCTTCCCAAGGGCATTCTGTGTCCTGGATCACTGGAAAGTGGGGCCTTTGGAATTCCAGTGAAAGAATGTTTTGGTTTCAGAAACAATTCCCCTGGAAAATTTATTGAGTTATGGAATCTTATATATAACATAATGAAAAATGAAATGGGATGGAAGAAATCCAACTCTCATAAGGATAGGAAATAAAAATAAGGTTCATTTTTTTTTCTCTTTCATCCAAACATGAATAGAATCAAGAAAATCCCATTTAAAATGTAATTTAAAAACATACACACCAGAGCAATGGAGAAGGCAGTTCAGGATGGAAAGAGCCTCAGCCTAAGAGGCAGGAGATTTAGATTCCCATTCCAGTTCCGCCGTTAACTAACCACTTCAGCATTTGGTGCCTCTGTTTCCTGATCTGTAAAACAGGGAGGCTGGGCTAAATGGTTTCTGATGTCCCTTCCAACTCCAATGTTGATGCCCTATGAATTGTACTTTACATGTAAATTAAAAGAAAAGATCATCTTGAAGGTCAAATACAACTCTCTCATTTTACAGATGAGGAAACTGAAGCAAGAGAGGTTAAACCCAGAGTCACACAGCTAGTAAGGGTTTGAGGCAGGATCTGAATCAAGGTCTTCCTAACTCAACTGAAAAAAAAAGGAAAGAAGTCAGCAAAAAGATGCTAATGTATTAGGAAGAGAAAGAAAAGGACATCTGAGATGGAAAAAGAATATGTGCTTATTGAAAACACAGGTGTTATTTCAAAGTGGCAAAGTTTGTAATATTAGGGTTTTAATAAGAAGAAAGATGGCAAGAAAGGAAGGATGGAAAGGGAAGAAAGCAAGAGAAAGAGAGGAAAAGAGAGGGGAGAAAGAAAGAAAGAAAAAATGGAGAGAGTAAAAGAGAGAAGAGAAAGAGGGAAAGAAATGAAGGAAAGAGAGAGAGGAAGGAAGGAAGGAAGGAAGGAAGGAAGGAAGGAAGGAAGGAAGGAAGGGAGAAAGGAAGGAAGGAAGAAAGAAGGAAGGAAGGTAGGAAGGAAGAAAGAAGGAAGGAAAGAAGGAAGGAAGGAAGGAAGAAAAGGAAAGAACAGAAGGAAGGAAGAAAAAGAAAAAGAAAGGAAGGAGGGAAAGAAGAAAGAGAGAGGAGGTTGTATGCAGCTTGCTTGTCACAGTAATCATCACCCCTATGATTGGGGGATCCCAGGGGTCCCTTTCAGAGAACAGTGGCCAAAGAGCAAGGCCCAGCCTTTACAACAGGCCTCCTCAGCCAGGCAGGCCTGCAGACCAGATTTCACCGATGGAATTAGTTTCCTTGGCTTAAGTAGCCCGGTTTCCGATTTCACCAAAGGCTCCAAGTTTCATGAATCTGTTTTTAATCAGAACCCTAAGCTCAGCTGGAGAGCAATTGAGTTCCTGCCTCAGCATGGCCCTGTTGGAGTGCAGCACGGCTGCTGTTTCAACAGGAGACCCAACAGTGAGCCCTCGAGCGCCAATGAAGTGCTTTCTGAGACCCCCTGGAGAAGCCAGACCATAGGGGGCACCTACGGAAGGCATTTTCTCCCCAAAGGGGAAGCCCTCAGTGGGGTGAGGGTTGGAGTGGGGATTAGGAAATTGCCTCACACCATCTACCCTCCATTATCCCTGGGCAGGGTTCACATGTGCATGTCATTGTCATCCGGAGCGCTGGCAGAACCAGTAACGGCTACATGGCTACAATGCTTTGAAGTCTACAAAGCATTTTTCTGCACAAGAGTCTGTGAGGCAGGTAAGCCTGTGAGGAAATTGAAGAGGAAGAGAGGCTTACCAAAAGTCACATGACTGGACATTGGATGAGCTGGTCTTAGAACCCCAAGCCTCCAACCAACCCAATAGATCTGGATTGACACCAGACACTCCCCTTCTGCATCCCAGGGAGGACTTTCTAACAAGTCTGGCATCCTCATTCTATGCTCCAACCCTCAGGGAGTTCCGCCTTACTTATCTGGCAAAGGGTTATAGCCACCCTTACCCTTTCCACCTTGCAGTATTGCCACACAGTTCAATGAGAAATTCAGAGTTCTGAAAATGTGAAGGCTTCAGATCACCTTAAGGAAGCATCATCTGCTTCTCCATCGTCATCACTGTTAGCCTTGTTGACACTGGAGGGAAGTGAGATCCAAGAAAGCTGCTCAAGAACGTCACAGCCTGGAACGCAGATCTCTTGACTCCTAGCCCAGGGCTCTTTCTATTAGATCAGCCCCACCTTTCTAAAATCTAAATAATATGCAAGAATAATAATAGCAGCTGACGTTTATATTGTACTTTATACAAATATGAATCTAATTACTGCCGTGAATTCATTTAATCCTCACAGCTTCAGGACGAGGTTTAGTAGTTCAACTATTATTGTTCCATTTTAAAGTTGAGGAAACTGAAGCTTAGGTTGAAATGACTTCCCCAGCTTTAAGTGATGGGTCTTATCTGGGATGTGAAACCTGGTCCTTTCCATTCTAATCTAGGGATCTTCCCAGTGCACTAAAGTTGATTTGCTAAAGGCCACCCTCTTAGTAAGAGGCAGAGGACTTTGACCCTGACTCCTGATTCATCATTTTCCCACCACAACACATTGCCACCTGCTGGGTGTATTTCTCAGCTTTCCCACTGAAATTATTTAAATTAAAAAAAAAAAACAATCAATGTCACCCCACCCCACTCCCACCCCTCCAAAGGAGGCAATCTTGTGGTTTGGCTGGTTAGAATAGCTTAGACAGTGGTCCCTACACCTTTTAGTCAGAGCTCCCTCGGTGACCAACTGCGACTCCATCTGCCTGCTCCTTGCATAGACCACCTTCATAGAAGTGAGCCGTCTGCTTTGACCATTTTCATATGTGAAATTCTCACATGGAGAGATGGAATCTTTTTCTTGTTCATGCTGGAAAATTGGTAAGAATGGATCAAACCAGTAAGGGAAGTCATCATGGAAATTTTAATAGCAACAGAAAGTTAACCCAAGCTGAACTCACTGTCTTTGAGTTAGGAGGCAGAGACTCTCTGAGCCCTGATTAGAAGCTAATTTAAAAGGCAAATCTGAAGCTATTCATTTCCAGAAGGTATCTAGTCTACCCTGCTTCTGAACAAGGATTCTCTTCTACAACACCTCTCCCAAGTCCTCCTGCTATCTTTGCTCCAGGACCTGGGGGTCAGGGGGCGGGCACTACCTTCGCAGATAGCCCATGTCACTGGAGGACTGCTTGGGTTGCTGGAAAGTTTGTCCTTCCATCCAGTCTCACTCTGCCTTTCTGCAGCTTCTATCCATCATTCCTAGCTCTGTTCTCTTGGCCCAAGATCAATTCGACCCTTCAAATATTCAAAGATTCCTGTAATGCCTTCTCAAGTTGTCTTTCCTATGGGCTAAACACTGGACTTTCGGAGTGGCAGGCAGGAGATCTGGGTGCAACTGCAGACATATGAGAATTTCACACATGAAAATGGTCAAAGCAAACAGCTTGCTTCTGTGAATGTGGGCTAAAGACCAGGCAATGAAATCATTGCCCTTCTCCTTGATTGAGCTGAGATTTTATCTCAATTCCAGCTGAAAATCACTTTTATTCTTATGCATTCTGGTCTATTCTAATCTGTTTTATATTATTTTTATATTTATTATTTTTATTCTAATCTTCCTTGATTTCTGTTCACTATTTCCTTTGATAAAGAGGTGCTTGTGATGGTCTGTTGTATAACTAGTGTTTTCTGGAAGGGAACTATGCTGGCCTAGTAATGTAGTATAACTCTTCTCTAAGAAAAATCAGGGAAAGTGAATTTATCCCAGGCTCCAAAGTACTATACCCCTAAACTACACGTATTTGAAGTGTGGTAGACAGATGTTATTGCAACCCAATACAGGGACATGCTGGAGCAGCTTACACCAGCTCCAGAAAGCCAGTTGTTAAATTTTCAGTGTGAGCATGCACAATTTGAAAATCAACAAATGCAACAAATCTTGGCTTGATTTATTGTTCTGTGGATTGTCTAGTTTTAAGAAATTCATGGAGAAAATGTGAATAATTCAGATTCACTTCCAGAGAGCTGGTTGTTAAACAATTGTCAGTCTACCACTGCCAGTATCCTTCTTTGAGATCAGCAAAGGAAGGAGCAAGCACTGAGCGACAGCTGTCCTCCTGCTCCCACAAAGGTGGGAATTACAGTTTCCCCTTGAAGAGAGGCAGGCTGGATCCCAAATCAAATATGTATCTATGCCATAGAGAAGTGGAACATATTGATACTGCAAGGCCCAACCATGTGTATATCTTACAAATAAGTTCGGGATTTTTGCTAGGGATAAAAGTTGTACTCTAGAGTTTTTATGTGATATGATATTCTCTTTTTTAAAACTCAGGATATTTTATTTTCCCTATTTCTGTAACCCTTAGGGCAAGCCAAAGATTTATTAATTTTTCTTCTTTTGGAAGAGAAAGAATATCTGTAGAAACCTGGATAAATGAAGTTCTCCAATCACTACCATAGCATCCCTCATTGCCAATTCAGTTACCTATTTTCCCAACACCTTCTCTATTTCATCCTACTGTCCAGGTGGTATGAAATATACTCCTACTAACAATATCATGTCTTTTTTTTCCCTCCATCGATCTTCAACCAAATGAACTCCACCATATTTCCACTCTCTGGTTTCTGCACTTCCTTCTTAGAATACAATATACTCTGCTCCACTCCTCCATATATCTTTTGTTCTTTTGCCCTTCCAGAAAGTGGCATAGCAAAGTGGAAAGAATACTGGAACAAGAATCTGGGTTTGAATGGTGGCTTGGCTACTTATTCCCTGTGTAACTTCAAACAAGTCTTTTCCCTCATTGGTCCTCAGTTCTTACATCTGTACAATCAGAAGGTTGGACTCAGTAACTTCTGGGATCCCCTCCGGCTCTAAATCTATGATCCTAAGAATCCAAGATGGGGCACAACTAGAAAGCAATTTGAATGGAAAAGATCTGGAGATGAGAATGATCGGCAAAGCTCAACCACTGTCAACACTCTTATATGGCAGCCAAGAAAGCTAATGTGTTCTTGAGCAGTAGGACAAGAAGCCCAGTGTCCCCTAGGGACTAGTGCAGTGTCCCCAGCACTAGGGAAGGGACAGTCTGCCCTGTAGACCACAGCTGGAATATTGAATGCCACATTTTAGGAAGGACTTTGTTTAGGAAGGAGAATATCCAGGGGAGGGTGACCACGAAGGTCATCATGACACAGGAAGAGAAGGCTGTGGGCAGGACTAGGTAACTGTCTTCAATTATATAAAGGGCCCTAATGTGGAAGATTATTTCTACTTGGCAATTGATAGCAGTGGGTGTAAATTTCAGAGGCTTGGGCCTAGGCCTCCATAACCATTAGAGCTTTTGAAAAATAAGAAGGCTGCCTGGGGAAGATGGCAGGTCCAGTGGATAAGCTCTTGTTGAACACATTAGAGAGAATACTCTTGTTCAGGCACAGGTTGGATGAGACGTTCTCCATGGCCCCCAGTCAACTCTGAAAGTCTATGATTCTATAAATAAGATAGCCAAGGGAAGGAGAAGAAGATGCTCAACCAGGTCAATACCTTTAGCTGGCTATCTGGAAAATAGGGAGCTACCAGACACAAGAAGTCATTAGAAGGGGACCAATAGACTCGAGACTAAGGGGAACAAAAGAATACAGTGAGTAACGTCAAAAAGTGTGGAGAAGGACCCAAAAGAGGCCATTGTTTTGTGAAAAAAGGAGCTCTTGGGTGGCCTCTGAGAGAGCAGATTCTATAGCATGGCGGAGACAGAAGCCTGGATGCAAAATGATGGAGGGGAGAGGGGGCGGTGAGGATGGAGGAGCACCAGAGAGGGACAACTTCAAAAAAGTTAGTATTGAAAAAAAAAGGAGAGAAAGAATCAAGGGAAGGGTCTTTTATGACTAGGGAGGCTGGAGTGCTTAGGCAGAGAATCTGGGAAGGAGGCAGAACATGCTGGAAAAATATAGGATTAGAGACCCTAGAAAACAGGGTGAGAGTTGGTGGCCTTGCAAACTTTAGTTTAAAACTTGGCACTATCTTGAATAGGAAGCTTTTCCTGGGCCTCTCAGCGACTAGCGTCTCCCCTCCCTCCTCAAAACTACCTAGGTTTTATTTTGTATAAATATACATGGATGAATACATGTATATGTGTACATATATATTTTTATATATGCAGATATATGTGTAGATAAATAGAATGAATAGGTAGGTAGGTAGCTAGACAGACAGACACTGGTGGATAGAAAGGATAAATATGTAGAGAAAGAGAGAGGATAGATAGGATAGATGAATGGATAGATAGATAGATAGATAGATAGGATGAATAGAGAGGATAGACAGGATAGATGGATGGATGGATAGATAGACAGATAGATAAACTCTCCCCCAGCTGGATTATAAATTCCTCAAGAGCAAGGCTTGTTCCGCTTTTGTCTTTGCATCCTCAGCTCCAAGCACTGTGTCCAACACATAGCAAGTACTTATTAAAAGCTCATTAATGGATCATTAGGGCAATTTCTGAGATTGATGGTTAGCACCCTCAGGCTATTTTATGAGCATCGAGATGTGTCTTTGATGCTGGTGACTGGTTAATTTTGGTGCAGAGAAAAAGAGAGACAGTCACAGAAGGAGAAAATAAAAAGCTGTGTGTGTCCTTGATGGCAGTAAATGGATAGAACAGAGCTGGAGTGATTTGTTAATGCAGTTGTCTGGAATTGGAGAGAATGTTTGCTGTGAGTCATTGCTTATGTGTGAAGATGAAAGACTGGATGTGTATGTCAGGGATATTATCCATATGGAACTGGTGTTTTTGGGAGGCCCTGGACTAAGAGTAAGGGACTTGTGCCTGATTTAGGGGAGCATAGGAAGAGTGGGTGCTGGGATCAGAATCAAAGCTTAGGCACTGTGATCAGGATGTTGCTCTCTAGAAAGCTGAAATTCAGACGGTGCCATGCTTCTTTAACAGATTAAAAATAACTGAGCTTAGCACAGTGGTACCACGGAAAGAGGGATGGATTGTAAGTCATAGGACTTGGGTTCATATCTCAGTTCTGCCTTTTGTGTGACTTTGCAAAATTCACTTAACCCCTGTGGGGCTCAGTTTCCTTATATGCAAAATTAGGGGTTTGGGTTAGATGGCACCTAGGGTCCCTTTCAGTTTTAAATCTATCACCCCACAACCCAATAACCTCCTTGGCAAGAATTAGAATGGAGATTAGACTTGGGATTTCATTGTATAAGGAACTCCCAGGTGAGGAATATTCCTTTCTCAGTGAAGTTAAGTACCTCCTCTTCAGCGTTTAGAGATTAAATTATTTGCTTGCCATCATACAGCTGGTATGTATCAGAGGGAGGGCTTGGATTTAGATCTTTCTGGTTTCAAAGTCAGCTTTCTATCCAATAAACCCCAGTGCCTCTTGTAAGCAAGGGGTTGTTAGGGAGATATGAGATGGTACACTACACACACACACACACACACACACACACACACACACACACACGTACACATGTGTTCACACGCACACACCCATACCATTTCTGCTCCCTAGGTCAGCTCCTTCTCACTCAGCCTCTCACTCTTCCCTCCTTGGGCAGTGGCCTCCCCAGTAGAGGCTGGTGTGTGTCTTGCAGTCTCTATTTCTCCCCCACAACAGTGTCCCAGGGTCTCCTCTCACAACAAACCTAATATCTCAAGGACAGATGTCTTACCCCATTTCTTCAACCTTTGCTCCACATATATTTTATGGTGCTTGCATTGGGTGCCAAAATTGCTACTTATAACTCTGATTGGCACTAATAAAGACTGAAAAACTGCTCTGGTGCTCCAGGCCCTGAGCTTAGATGCAACTCATGGCTCCCGTGCCCTCCCTCAACTCCCCTGGGACATTGGAGGTTGAGTGACTTGCCTATGGTAAACTTGTAATGAGTGAAGTCAGAGCAATTGGATCTTGGGTTAGGGGACCTGAATTCAAATCCCACCTTTGTCTCTCATGTAACTATGAACAAAGCATCTCCTCCTTTCTGTGTCTTTACCTCCTCATTTGTAAGAAGAGGAGGTTGGACTAGACAGCCTCTAAGGTTCCTCCTAGTGCTACATAGATGATCCTAGCTGTGATTATCTCTTCTGGCACTCAGAAGACTTTGGAGCAAGAATAGAAGAATGAGATGGTGAGAGGCACCCAAGACTGAAGTCTGCAGTTTAGCAACAGCCTGAAGTCAGTGAGGCAGGGAATTCTGGGTACTTGCTAGTGCTGTACCAAAGCAGCAGACCCAGAGGATAAGGGCTGGGTAAGGAGGTCAAAGAAGACAGAGAAAGGAGGATGGACTGGAAGAACAGGGATGGGTCAAGGGCCTGGCCATCATAAGCAAGGAGAAGTGTTGACTCAGCATGAGTGAAAAAGTGGGTGGCCTCGAAGGATCATGGCAGGTTGTTGCTGAGCAATCAAGTCCATTCTGAAACCATCTGATCTTAAAGTTCTTACCGAATCCAACGTGTGGCTACAATCAGCAAGCTGGAGCAACTGAACTGTGGGAAAAGGATGGAAGCAGCTCCAGTTGATAGCCCCAGTGAAGGTGCTAGCCTCTCTCCTACCCCAGGGAATATATAAAAGCAAGGAGATCCCAGGCCTCTGGTCTGCCGTTCCTAAAAGGGTCCCCATGCTCTGATTACAGAACTGATAGTTCTGGCAGGAAGGGAGGCAAGAGAACCATGTGTGACATCCTTTGGGTGCACCAGTGTGGCTTTGGGGGCCAGGGGGCGGGTGTATCTTCCCTGTGTTTCTGCTCTTCTGTTTCTCTGTGATGTGTTTGTCTCTGGAGCAAGTCCTGGATCACGGACCACGCTGGGAGCTAGCTGCCAATGATTTTAGGGGCAAAGAACGAGTTTGGCTCAGGGGCCCAAGATGAGCAACAGCTGGTTCCTTCATAACACTGTCTGAGTCCTTCCCTAGCATTAGGCAAGCCTGTGTCACAGAATCTGGCAGCAGCCATCTAGAACCCCTCCTAAAACATGCCTGAGGAGCGGTGGTCCAGCCCTTGGTTAGAGAAGGAACCCACCACCTCCTGGGTCAGCCCAACCCATTGGTGAATGGCTCCAGTGATTAGGAAATGTTTCCTTGTGTGGAGCTGAAATCTTCCTCTCTGCAATTTCTCCTCATTGTTGTTGGTTTTTCCCTTAGGGGCAAGGTCTAATCTCTCTTCCACACAACGGACCTTCAAATACTTGAAGGCAGCTCCTCAAAATCTATAATCCTCTGAAATCTTCCTTTCTTCGGGCTAACTCTCCATACACCGTGCTTTCTAGTACCTTTGCTGCATGAATCACCCACCTCTGGAGGCACTCTTGCTCATCAATGCCCTTCATGACAATATGTGGTGCCCAGAACTGAACCTTCAGTATTGAAGATAGGGTCTGACCAAGACCGAGTCCACTGCGACCCTCACCTTCCTAGACCTGCATGACGCACCTCTGACATGTGCCACTTGCGTGAACTTTAACCTCCCAGTGCTAAAGCTGCTTGCACTGATAGAGGGAGCTTCCTTCTCTGAGGATTCCCTCTATCAGTGACGACTCAAGTCTGCTTCCTATCCCTCAACCAAAAAAAAAAAAAGGAAAGAATAGCCAGCCAACTCCCACAGGAAAATAAATAGGCAGTATAATCATTCTCAGTGCCCTCTTTCTCTACACACAAGTGTCCAACCCACTCATTTTACAGATGAAGAAACTAAGGACCAGAAAAGATAAATGACTTATCTAGGGTCACACAGTTAGTAAATGTCTGGGATGAGATTCTGACGCAGGTTGAAACTGAGCTCCGGAAAGATAAGCCACTTGTTGAAGGTCACAAAGGTAATACATGACAGGGGCAGGATCGGAACCAAGGATCTCTACCTTCAAAGCCAATGCCTTTTCAACCGTGTCTTGCTATGTATTTGAGAAGAATTGAGGACCTGAACCAGGGTGGTCTCAGGGAGGGCGGATGAGAGGGGCCAGATGGGAGAGATAGTTCCAAGGTGAAATCAACCCAACTTGGCAACCGTTCAGATGGATGGGGTGAGCGAGAGAGAAACGTCAAAGATGACTCCAAATTTTAAGTGGGAGAAAGTGAGAGGGTTGATATCAGTGCCATTTGTTATGGGAAGAGGGGCTGGAGCAGGAGTCTTGGATGGGGATGAGCTCAGCCTTGGATATGTCGAGCTCCAAGTATCAGCCGATAGGGCAGGCAGTGATGTCCAGGAGGCTGTTAGGAATCTGGGTCTGGAGCCATTGGGGGAGATGGGCACTGGAGCTGTCACTTTGAAAGTCATCTTCATGGACGTGATGATTAAAGCCGTGGGGTGAATGAGCTCACCCACTGAGAGAAAACAGACCGAAGATGGAAGAGGGATGAGGACAGAGCCTTGGGGAGCAGCCTGGATTGTGGGGATGGAGTGCTGTGCTTTGCTTTGTTGGGGTTCAGATTTTTAATTTTAATTCAACAAAGGAAGGTTCAGGTGTGTTGGAACAGGCTTCTAAATCTCTTCCATTCAGTCCGATTTTCCTGCTTTTGGGACAGGCAGAGCAAGCTGAGCTCTTGCCCACAAACCAGCCCCTGAGAACAAAGGCCAGACAATTAGACCGGGTGGTTTCCAGTTACAGCAAAACAAGTCTCTGAGTTGTTTTCTCAATTCCCCCAAAGGGGCTGATGTTTCCTGCTGTCAGTGTGAAACACGCTTCATCTACTTTTGACCCTGATATTTTGTGAAAGGCCAAACTGCCAGCGGTCCCAGGGAGACATTCTCTGGAACTAGGTGCCTGCAATCAGGGCACTGGCCCGATTAATTAAGGGGAAGGGGAGTGGGCAAGGGAAAGGAGAATCATTTAAGACCTCTTCACTTCTGAACTCTTGAATATGTACTTATGATCTCTTTGACCTGAATCTTATAAAAATATGATGTCATGGGGAACTGGTTTTGCTAGAAGAACCTAGAATCTTGAATAAATGACAGTAATAATAATAATTCACACATTCATAGCATTTTAAGATTTACAAATGCTTTTTCCTTTGCAAAACCCTATAGGTCATATCCACATTATTGTCCCCCTTTATAGATGAGAAGACTGAGGCACAGAAAAGGAAAATAATTTGCCCATAGGGTCATTAAAATTAAATTAAATTTAAATTTAAACCTGTGTCTCCTAGGTGTTTTGAAGAACATAAGAGAGGAGAGGATGTGTATTCAGGGCAATAGAGAGGAGAATCACAGAACTTTAGTGCTGGAAGGAACATCACCTAAGCAAAAGGTCTTAACCCAGGGTTAAGATTTCAGGGGCTCTGTGAACTTGGATGGGGGAAAAAAATTACATCTTGAATTTTTACTTACTTCCAACTGAAATTTGGCATTGCTTTGAATTACAAGTGTAGATAACAAATGTTATTTTGAGAATGGGTTCATAGGTTTCCTCAGATGCCAAAGAGAACCACTACACAAAAAAGGTTAAAACCCCCTGATTTAGACCAGTCCTCTCATTGGACAGACGGAAAAACTGAACACCAAAGTTTTCTCAAGAAAGTCATTCAGCTGGAACTCAAATTCAGATCTTGGAATTCCAAATCTAGTCATCTACAGGCAGAGGGATAATGACATTTCTGGAAACAAGAGCTCTCCAGAATTCCAAGCTTTCCATAAAGAGCCAGTGGATGACCCTAGGGAGCCATATTATATGCACGTGGTGCCAAGACACATATATAAATACATCTGTATATGTGTGATACATGCCATGTTATATGATTTCTATCACATACATGTATGTGTGTCTTATATGTGCCTAGTGACAAGGGCACTGGACTTGCACTCGGGAGACCTGGGCTAGAATCCTACCTCTGCGTGACCTGAATAAGCCACTTCTTTCTGAATCTGTTTACTCATCTGTTTACTCATTAAAAGAAGAGAGTAAAAATATTGATGCTTCCTATCTCACAGGCGGAGCTGTGACCAGACAGAGAAAACAGGGTGTTGCTCCAGGCAGGGACATCTGGGGGGTGGAGATGCACTTCCTCTCCATAGCAGCTAGCATCCCAATCATTTTCTGAGACCTTTCATTATGACATGGGAGGAACCCTGGGTTCTCTGACGCCGAGTCAGTGGCGGATGATCTCTTGGAGGCCCTAGAAGCCCAAAAGACTTTAAATATGGGCTCAGTGACAAAGTATATCTGCCATCCAAGAGCCATGTGACCTTGGGCAAGTCACCTCATTTCTCTGGGCCTCAGCATCCTCATCTGTAAAAGGAAGAGATAGGGAGAGCAGGTACGTTATTGTGTAAGAATGGAAAAACAGCAGGTTTGGAATGAGAGGACTCACTTCAAATGCATGCTCTATTATTTGTATGATCTTGGGCAGAAAACTGATCAACAAGCATTTATTAAGCAGCTACTGTGTGCCAGGTCCTGTGCTAAATTCTGGGGATACAAAAGAAGCAAAACCACAGTCCATGCTGACCCTAAAGAGCCTTCATTCTAATGGGGAAGATGACCTGCAAACAAGATTTAGATTTAGATTTAGATGGAGTAGAGGGAAGGTCCTAGCAGTGTGGTTGGGGTGGGGAGAGGGGAGAAGAGGGAGGAACTAGGAAATGGCTTCTGGAGGAGCATGAGCTGAATCTTGAAGGAACCAGGAGATGGAATTGAAGACAGAGAGCACCAGAGGCATGGGGGAGCCAGTGAAAAGGCGCCAAGTCTGAGCAACTGTGAGGGATAGCAAGGAAGCCAGCATCTGTGGGCCAAGTGGAGGATTTTGGTTTTGATCCTGGGGGCAATGGGGAGCCGTGCTTAGGAAGATCGTTTTTGGTAGCTTAGTGGGAGATAGACCGCAGTGGGGAGAGACTCGAGGCAGGCAGACCCACCAGCGGCTACGGCAATAGTCCAGCTGTGAGGGGGTGAGGAGAGAAGGGGATGCGTACAAAAGGTGTAAAGTAAAAACAACCAGCCTTGGCAACAGGCTGCTTTCGGGCACTGATTATGAGTGAAAAGTCAAGGTTGCAAGCTTGGATGACTAGCAGGATGGTGGTGCACTCTGCAGTTGAGGGAAATTTGGAAGACAGAAGGATTGGGAGGCGGGGAGAGGATGAGGAATGAATGAACGTGTTTCTGACTTGTTAAGCTGGAAATCGTTGCAGGGCATCCAGTACAAGATGTCCAAGAGCCAGTTAATGAGTGATACAAGTCTAGGTTTCAGGGGAGAGGATAGAGCTGAATTTATAGACCCAAGGATCATCTCCATGGAGATAATAACTGAACTTGTACAAGTCGATGAGATCCACTTCAACCTCAAGTTATTTCACTTTTCCAGGACTCAATTTCCTCATCTATAAAATGATGGCTTCTCAGTGGATACAGCACCAGCCCTGGAGTCAGGAGGACCTGAGTTCAAATTTGACCTCAGACACTTATTAGCTGTGTGACCCTGGGAAAGTCTCTTAACTCCATTACTTTCCCTTCAAAACGAAACAAAAATAAATAAATAAAATGATGGCCTCAGGTCCATCCCTTCCAACTCTAAGTCTGTGATAGGAAGGAAGGAAGGAAGGAAATTGTCCTGTTTCTGTCCCTTTCTGAATTTCCTTTTCCTTTCTTCTATATCCTTAAGTGTTTTATAAATAGTTCTAAAACGAAAGAACAATGATAAAAACACACAAAAGAAAACAAATAGTTCAGGATACACTACCAATAGGTTATTTTTTTACTATCTTGTTTGATCTTAAAAATACAATTGTAAATAATTTTATGTGACAAAGTGTTGCAGTTTCATCTATAACCTTTCTTTTTGTTCTTTGTTTATGGAAATTCTTGTGTTTATTGGTGATTGTTAAATTCATAAAGTTGTTTAATACATAATAATGGGACCGGATAATCTTTGAGCTTCCTTCTAGCTCTGAATCTATGATCTTATGAATGAGCCTTGTACCTAGAGGCTCATCACCAGATGGGCTAAAAAGGGGAATAAAGTTTTCACCCACAAAGCCTGTCTGTTAAGGTATAGAGGGGCTCTGAGCTGAATCAGTGCAAGGGGTGCCCGCTCTGTTGAAATCACAGATCCTTGAAGTCTTGAATTATTAGTATAAGTATCAGATTATTAGGCATCTGGAAACAGTTCAAAAGTGGTGCTCCCAGGCAGACTGTGGTATGGGTGTCTGACAGATGCATTCTGGAGGCCTCCTCAGCTCCTCTGCCCCAAGGCACACGGGTGTGAGAAAAAGAAAACCAGTCATACAAAAGACCCTGTGAGGAGTCGGTAACAAATTGGATTAGATGGCATCAATCGGCAGAACCCAGGAGCTCTGTGGCTCATGTGAATGTGAATTTTAAAGGAAGAGGCCCCTTGGAATAGTGTCCTCAATAATAGACTTAGAAGTCATGAGCCACCTTCCACCAGATGTGTCTCCCCAAACCTGGCCAACTTTAGGTGCCTATGCTGTTTAAAGTGAGGGGATCCCTCCACTCTGCTGTAGGGATGTACCTGAGATAAATTCAGGTGGGGGTAGTTGGGAGATACCTTGGGGAGAGACATTACAATACAAAGCTCTAGGGGAAAAAAGACGTGGATAATGCCTGCCCCCACTTAAGGATCTGTAGTGATGGTGGGGAGACAAAGAACCCAGGGAGGGAGCCCTTTCTCTCATAGACAAAGACCACAGGAAGGGAATCAGCTGAGATCAGGATAAAAAGGACCACCTGGGCATGGCAGGGGTTGAGTGAATGGGTCATCTAGTAGCTTCTGATTTTAGTTAGTTACTCAGGCTAACTTTGTGCTAATCTCAGTTGTTCTTGCCTGCTGAAGGAGTACAAGTGTTTGCAGCACCCCAGTTCAAAGCTCCAGTTGCCTCACCCTAGTTATGGCTCTTCAATGTCAATGTCTAATGTATGGGTATCTGAAAGAGGAAGCAGCTGCTTAACTAAGAAGAACAACATTGTTCTCCTTGATGTGTCCATGCTAATGGAAGGGAACACTGGTATGGAAAATCCCTAAATAGAAATTTTTTGAAAAATCTAATGAAAGGAGAAGTATAGTATAGTAGAGAGTGTCATAGAACAATAGATACAGAGCTGGAAGAGATCTTGGAGGACATCCAGTCCAGGAAGTGGCAGGCAGCTAGTTGGCATAGTGGATAGAGAGGGCGTTGGACTTGGAGTCCAGAAAAACTGAATTCGAATCCTGCCACATGACACAGTGGATAGAGTGCCGAGCCTAGAGTCTAGAAGACCTGACTTCAAATCCAGCCTCAAACACTTCCTAGCCTCATGAGTCTAAGCAAGTCCCTTAAACTCTGCCTGCCTTGGTTTCCTCAATTAAAAAAAATGAGGCTAATAGTAGCATCTTCCTATCAGGGTTGTTGTGAGCATCGAATGAGATATTTGTAAAAAATGCTTAGCCTAGTGCCCCGTACATAGGAGGCACTGTATAAATGCTTTCCACTCTGTGATTCAAATGACAGAAATTTTATGAGAGCACTCTGTACTCCACAAAGATCCACTAAAACAGTAGGAAATGGGGCAAGAAGTGTGTGGGGGGCTGTGTGGTACTCCACTAAGTCTAAGAAAAAGGGCTCAGCATCCATTTGGAGCTACCTCTGTCTCCCCATCCCCCAGAAGTCACTTGGGGGAAGAAACCAAGGCTGGTGAACCTTGAAGTGCCCAGCAAGGGAAGAGGCTGAGACAGTCTGAGATCCAGCCCTCAGGGAAACAGCCGCCAAAGGGGAAGGAGTCAGAAAAAGAATAATAGGGAGAAATAAGGAGAAAAGACCATAGTTACCAAAAATCTCAGAGAAAGAATACTCAGTTGAAGACCTTGAGCGGAAGTAGATGAACTAATAGGGAAGATATCGTAGCATAAGGGAATGTGGCCTCCTATCTAACCAAATTAATACATCTATGAACAAAACTTGTAAGGCAAAAAAAAAATCAACCAACACCTGAAGAGGCTGAGGATCCTGTGGATTTCCAAGAGAGCATGGAACCACAGCAGGATGTTTCTGAATGGTATAATGAAATAAGCATTGAGAAAACAGAATTTATGGCCTACATAGCAGAAATAATTAGGAGAATAGAAAAATTTTATCTGTGAGGGCAAGTCTCACCAAAGAAACAAAAGAGAGCATAACTAATTGGGAATGCAAATACATGGGAGTGAAGGATAACTGGAAGAAAAGAAACAAAAAATCCCTCTACTATTTAAAGTCCCTAGGGATGTAGTTAGTTTGTTTAGCCAATCTTGCTGGCCCCTTCTTGATTCGATTAAGAGGAATTCACACTTCATAAAGAGATCACAGAGTGTAAGCCATCCTGTTTGCACATCTGAAAGGCATGGCTACCCTTATACTTAACACCTTGTAATTACATTAATTAGAGTTGGAACTTTACCCTTCCACAAGGATGAAGTAGGCCTCCCTGCCCTATGCTTACTCCCTGCTTACTGTCTCATGGGACAGTTACCCCTTTTAGCATTGCCCAGCACCCTTTCTCTACCTTAGGTTTTAGGGACCTCTCATAAGTTGCCTCCAGACCCTCTTGTGCCAGGGAGGGAGTGAAAATCAACAAACTCATTCATCCAATGATAGAAAGGAAGCCAATTTGAACCTTAATCCAGTGTTCCCTCCATGATACCAATATAGCAACTGAGTTCTTAGACATAATGGGTGAAGAGGTAAGACAAAAGTATGCACATCAATATCAGGGGTGCCAAGCTCTCCAGCTCATCACTAGGTTCTAGGAGTTCCACTTGCCCTCGCTTCCTTCTCCTCCTCCTCCTCCTCCTCCTCCTCCTCCTCCTCCTCCTCCTCCTCCTCCTCCTCCTCCTCCTCCTTCTTCTTCTTCTTCTTCTTCTTCTTCTTCTTCTTCTTCTTCTTCTTCTTCTTCTTCTTCTTCTTCTTCCTTTGTACCTCTCCCTCCTTCTTTCTCTTTTCTCTCTCCCCCTTTCACCAGCATGGCAGCTGGAAATTCTGATGGTTTCCCACTGAGCTCTACTGAGTCCAGATACAGTTAGAACTTCATCACTTATTCAGGTACAAGGATCCTAGATCTGACTCCCCAAAGACCAGAATGCCATGTGTTTGCCTCTCTCCCACTCTCCCTCATCCCCAGGTCTCCCCATTTCTGGATTACCTAACAAGTCCTTGGGCGCCACGGCCAATCTCTCCTTTCTTCCCATCCAAAGTCACGTCATCTTCACCATGGTTGTTATTGTCATTATACCATAGGCTGAAATTTTATAGATGTGCTGAACTGCTTTTTACCCTCTTTTGCATTCTTTGCGGCAAGAGATGGTTTCTGGGTAGGGCAGGGGGCAGGACAATAATTTTTTTAAGCCAGCATACAGGACCAAAAGTCACCCAGTCTCAGAGTCAGGAGGGATCTCTCTCCCTCATCTGTCCAACAGGGGTATAACTGGACACCAGACAAACAGAGGCACACCAGGGCAGAGTTTGGGAGAAAAAAGGGATTGTGGCAGCAGAGAAGTTTATGGTGTCTTCCCCAAGCTAACCCGACTAGTGAGTAGCAGAACCGGGGTTCAAAGTGAGGTATAAAGGACTATTGTTGGGGAGGGGGATCAATGAAAGTAACCCTCCAGGGGGTTGGCAGGTAGGCAGCACAGAGGACCGAGTGACTCGGGTGCAGTCACGTTAAGAGAAAGAACAGCCTGCCCCTAAAGTTCAGCCAGCCCCTCTGTCGGGGTTGGGAGGAAAGTGAACACAGGGAGGGAGGCAACCTCAGCGACAGGACCCTGGGGCCAGAGCTCTGGACCAAGCAAGGAAGCATGGTTCTGCCACCTAGCACAGGATGACTGGGGACTTCAAGGCACGTACAAAACAGTTTGCAGACCACCCTAAGTAGGAATCTCTTCCCTCCACCACTCTGAGAAGGTGTGATCTCTCCCTTTGTTGGCACCACTGAGAAAACCTTCGGTCAACCCTTCTGTCCATACCTAAATCTCCTCTACATTGTCGCCAATAAGTGATCGCTCAGCCTTTGATTAAAGACCTCAAGTGGTAAGGAACCAAATAATCCCAGAGGAAACCCATTCCATGTTTGGACAGCTCGAATTATTAGGACGTTTTCCTCTACATTAGAACTAAGCTTGCATCCCTCCCCTTTTATCTGGGGCCGAGCAGAATAAATCCAGTCCCTCTTCTTCGTCGTAGCCCTTCAGACATTTGAAGAGACCTAGGTTTGAAACTAGGCTGTGACATTTGCTAACTGCTAGCCTTGGGCACATTTCCCCTCTGGGCCTCAGTTTTTTCACTTGTAAGATGGGAATCATACTTATGCTTCCTACCATTTAGGGTTTGTGAGCAAAGTCTGGTTATAGAAGAGGGGGATGTTGCCCTATTGTGTTTTTAAGAAGGCAGGGAAGTATGTCACACACACAGCCCCAAAATGTTCCCAGTCAACACACTTAAAATTTTTTAAGGTTTTGGTGCTTTCAAGGGTAAACCCAGTCATGAAGACTGATTCGCTCCAGAGGGTCCTGGTTATTACAATAGTAACTCACATTCCTAAAGCACTTTGATCTATAAAATACATTCCTTATAGGAACCTTGGAAGTAGGTGGTACAAGGATCATTAACCTCCTTTTACTGATGGGGAAATTGAAGCCTAGAGAGTGCCCAAGATTGGTAAGGAACAGAAGTCAAAATTCAAACTCAAATCTCTCGACTACAAGTCTGGCAGTCTTTCTTTTTTAAGGGCAGTGAGGTGGGAAAGGGAAACTTTGGACCTGTGATTTTTTATCAATACCAGGAACTCTCAATATGGAAGCTCCCTCCACCGAAAGAGGTTGGTAACTCCTTTGTAATTGAAATCTTAGAGAGCTGTCGAGGGGGCACTTTGAGGTTAAGTGACTTGTCCAAAGTCACGTAGCCAGTATGTGCCAGAGATCAGATTTGAATCCAGACCTTCCTGACTCCAAGCCTGGCCTTCTCTGTTTCGTAGGCCATACCGCCTCTCATTCTTTTCACACTCTACCATCACCAAAAACAAAACAAAACAAAACAAAAAACCTGAGAAATTGTAAAAATGGTCCCTTGCTCTCTTTTTCTTGGAATGAAGGATGGAATGCTAGTCCAGGATTAGTGAAGAAGGCCCACGGAGTCCAGGCTTCCCCCCCAGCCCCTTCTCTGGGTCCAGCATTAGGCTCCTTAGAGACTCCTAATGCCACATATAATTGGGGGGAATGTGAATTGCCCAAGTATTTGAGTTAATCCATCTCACATTGGAGCAATAAAGTAATGAGAACCGGCCTGAGTTTCCCTGCTCTAATATCCTGGGGCCAGCGATCCCTGCAACATTTCAGCAAAAGCTGTTGGAAAAAAACAGTCTCAGTGGGAACCATTTTCCAGGAATGTCTTTCATGTGGACCCAGAGTCATCATCTCGCCTGCAATTCTATGGATGGATGTGGACCTGGAGCTATTTCCCAACATATAATTTGCATGCCTGGATCTCTGGAAATCCGCCGGAGTCGGACATGATGGAGGTGCGTTGGAAATGCTCGCCTCGCTGCCTACCCTACTGGGTGATGCGCCTGAAAAATTGGTGTCACGGGACTGGGGATTACGGTCACATCTGCAAAAGGCAGGCCTGCCTCCTCGCAGATGACCCAGAGCTTGGGAAGGTAATGAAGGCAAGAATCAGGTTCCCAAAAGTGTAATAGAGTAGGAAGAACATGGAACCTGGAGTTAAGAGACTTGAATTCAAATCCCCATCCTGACACCTGCTACCCCAGCCCCCACCCCAGTCCAAACCTCAGTTTCCACAGAATATTATGCAGACTGTACTAGAGAGGTAACATGGGAGATAAGGAGTCAGCCTTGATGTCAGATAGACCTCCTCTGGCTCCTACTGGTTGTGTGACCCTGGGCCAGTCACTTAACCTCAGTGCCCCCAGGCAACTCTAAGATCATCAATTTACAAATGGTTGTTGATCTACATTGGTCATGGAGGGTGAGGGAAGCTCTCTATACCAATGACGTCATAGGTTCCAGTCCAAAAATAACCACAATAAATACCCACAAGGCCAATCTCACAGGGTTATTGGGAAGAAGGTTCTTTGTAGATCTCATGCTGGCTTATAAATATAAATAAAACTGAGTTATATTATCTCAACAATCTTTAAAAACAGGCCAAATCTAATCAGCTGAAGTTTAATAAGAGGAATGTAAATTCCTACTTTTGTGTTCAAAACTGCAACCGCACAAGTGTAGGATGATATGGCTAGACGACTGACCTTGGGGGAAAAATGCATACGATGTTTAGAATCGTAGGAATTCCCCTTCCTATGGGGCTTTGAAGTTTACCGAGTGTTCTTCCTCAAAAACAAACCCTGGGAGGAACGTCAATTATAAATGCCAGTAGATTCAGCCCATGCTTTCTTTCTGCACACCAAAGACAAGGAATATTATCTCATTTTTCAGATGAGGAAATTGACGCTCAGAGAGGCTAAGCAATTTCACAGCGGTCACACAGAGAATATTCCAGAGCCGACATGGTTTCCCTAGATGCTAAGAATAGTGCTCATTCTGAGATAATCTTCCTTTTGTTTTGCCCGTTTCTTGTATGTACCTCATTATTTTAGGGTTATCTTTCTCATTAGAAGGCGAGCTCCTTAAAGGCAGGGACTTGGAGGATGGGTTTGGCCTTTCTTTGTATCTCCTGCACTTAATGTAGTGCCTGGTGTTTAGTAAGCTTTTATACAAATGCACATTGACTGACTGAGAGACATTTCTAATACGTTATGCTTTTTAGCACGTGTGTAATATAAATCAACAGCGTGAGATGGCACACCAAAAAAACTAATGCGATTAAAGGCTGCATTAACAGATGCTTAGCCTCCAGGACCTGGAAGAGGACAGCCTGGCCATCCTCTCTCCCAGATCACAGTCCATTAATTGAATATTATATTCAATTCAAGGCACCACGGCCGGGGACGGGAACTGACAAGCTTGATAGCGGACAAGAGATGAGTAGCAATGAGGGAACCGGGGACCCTACCAGACAACGGTGGTTTGAAAGAACTGGGATTCTGTAGCCTGATGAAGAAAGTTCTTATGCAGGTTCCTGACAACAGTTTTGGGACTTGAATGAAAATGCCAAGCAAGAGAGGGATTGGGTTTACTCTGCTTGGCCTCAGAGGGCAGGGCTAGAAGCAAGGGCTTCTAGAAGAAGCTTCAGAGAGGCAGATTCAGGCTTGATTTAACAAGAAAAAACTATTAATAGTCACAACTATGGAAAAATGAATCATAAATCCAGAGCTAGAAGAGACCTCAGCGGCCATTTCACAGATGAGGACGCCGAGCCTTGGCACTGACTCGTCATACAACAAAGGTGGGTATAAACCCAGGCTCTCTGACTCTAGAGTCTTCGTGGCTTCCCTTATTCCATGTCGCTTCCATAGGTAATACAGTGGTGGGAGTCAGCCGGTTCATTCCAGTTCGCTAGAACCAGTACCTAATTTTAGGTTGAGTTTGCCAAACCGGTTTTAGTGGGGGCAGGGTCTGTGCCCACCTTGTCAGAAGCGAGGGTGGCACCTCTGCTCAGCACCTGTTGTTAATTCATTTTAATCCTACCACTGGGTAATAAGTTCCCCTTCACATGATCTATTGTACCTATCAGTAGATCTTCTGGACAATGCAGCAGAGGGGATTACCATTTGGGCACTGGTTGGATGTATATAGCCTTCCTTTGCAGCTCTGAGATTCTATGTTCTTATGATTCTCCAGTTTATTAAACAACAGATCCTCGTGAAGTGCTGCCTGTGTGCCTGGTTGCATGCTATGGGCTGTCGTGGACACCAAGTACAAAAGGGTCCCAGGCCCTCAGAGTGATGAAAGTTCCTTGAAGCATGCTGTGTATAGTTGTTCTGCAGTTTCCATGTGGAAGTAAACAGTTTCACTCCTTCAAGCTTACCAGAGCACCCTTTCTAGGTCACTTAGAAAATGCAACCTAGAAAAACCTAGCAAAATCCATGCTCCTCTCCTTTTTTCCCCCAATGATTTCTAGAAAGATCAGCTCCATATTCAGGCACAAAACACATCTATAGGGATGTGAGCTGCAAAAAGAGGAACCAACAGGGCCCAAGTCGACTCTTGTTTCCTTCCAAGATCGGAACCGTGCTATGGGAGAGCAATTCTAGCTGAGCCTGGAATGTCACTTTTTAGGGAATGCAGCGGCTCCATCCTACAAAGTGCTCCACTCACTCAGCACTAACCACTGGCCCTTTGAAAGTAGGCCTGGAATGTCAATAACCATCATATCCCATTCTCCCACCGATTACATGAGTGGTTTGCATTAGCGGACCCCGGGTACTTGGCTGGGTTCATTCTTTCCAGATGAAGTTAAAATTGCAAGCCCAAATAATCTGACGAATGGGATGATTGATTTCTTGGAACAAACTGAGTGATATTTAGTGCTCAGAGGCAGGAAGAAATGTCCCCAGCATACCATGCAAAAGTAAAAGCCCCATCAGAGACTGGAAAGACCAGAGAATACAAAGACTGTGTATTCAGGTATTCCAACAAGAGCTTTGATCAAATGCTTTCCTGACCCATATTTCAGGGGCCCCCTTTCTTTGTGCATTCCATTTGTGAAAGCTAGATGCACTCCACTTGTCATTGGTATGGCCCAACTGGGCCAGTTTGGCCTCAGACCTTCAGGCAACCACCTCCAAACAAGACCTGCAAACTCAGTAATTCTGGCTCAAACTGTCTGCACCACCACAGCCTCCCCTAAATCATACTTCTGAAAAAGGGAAAGCAGGCACTGAGCCCAAACCTAGAGCACAGATGACCTTGGAATTAGACACAAACAATGTTACTGAATCGAAGCACAGGGAATCACAGCATGATCAAGAATTCCATTCAATTCCACAAATATTTATTGTTTCCTTGTGCTAAGTGCTAGATATACAAGAGAGAAAGAAAGAGAGAGAGAGAGAAAAAAAGAAAGAGAGAAAGAAAGA
>CM053624.1:26715006-26841386 GCA_028646595.1 Phalanger gymnotis | reverse complement strand
AATGTTGTATACAAGGAAGAGGGAGTAGGTTTGAAATGTGGAATGTGGGGGGTGGGGTGGATGTATTGTGAAATAAATCAGGAAAGGTCACCTGGAGCTTGGCTGCGAAAGGCCTTAGATGTCAAACAGAGGAGTGGGTATTTGTCATACAGACAATAGAGAGCCACTTAAATTTCTTGAGCAGGGGAGTGATGTGCCCTGTGCTCTGGGAAGTTTATCTTGGCAGCTGTATGGAGGGTGGATGGTAGAGAGAGAAGGGAAAGGAGATCCATCAGGATGCTATTACAGTGATCTAGACCAGTGGCCTCCAAAACTTTTTTGATGACGCATCCATCAGTAAGAAAAATCCAAACAAACAAACCCAACAACAAAAAATTTCGAGTACATATTCCCCAGTATGTTTATATTTACTTATCAATTATATTCATGTACTACTGTACCATAGAATTATGTACTAATAATTATGTATATCATAAAACTTACGGTTGTAGAAGAGGGAGACATTGCCCTATTGTGTTTTTAAGAAGGCGGGGAAGTATGTCACACACACAGCCCCAAAATGTTCCCAGTCAACACACTTAAAATTTTTTAAAGTTTTGGTGCTTTCAAGAGTAAACCCGGTCATGCAGACTGA
Source organism: Phalanger gymnotis (assembly GCA_028646595.1). Taxonomy (NCBI): domain Eukaryota; kingdom Metazoa; phylum Chordata; class Mammalia; order Diprotodontia; family Phalangeridae; genus Phalanger; species Phalanger gymnotis. The sequence continues at coordinate 26,840,752 of CM053624.1, read as the reverse complement.
TTCGCTCCAGAGGGTCCTGGTTATTACAGTAGTAACTCACATTCCTAAAGCACTTTGATCTATAAAATACATTCCTTATAGGAACCTTGGAAGTAGGTGGTACGAGGATCATTAACCTCCTTTTACTGATGAGGAAGTTGAAGCCCAGAGACATTAAATATTGTGCCCAAGATCAGTAAGGAACAGAAGTCAAATTCGAACTCAAATCTCTTGACTACAAGTCTGGTGGGAAAGGGAAACTTTGGACCTGTGATTTTTTTATCAATACCAGGACCTCTCAATATGGAAGCTCCTTCCACTGATAAAATAAAAATTAAAAATGAGATAAAGAAATAATATTTGATCCTAGAGGCAACAGAGGAATGGCATGGCCCTACCTGAGCTTTAGGAACATGCCCTTGGCAGCAGAGGATAGATTACAGAGGGGAGAGAATTGAGTCAGGGAAGCCAGTCAGGAGGATACTGCAGTGGTGTGGATGAGAACTGATGAAGACTGGCAACTGGTCGGTCACGTGGGATGAGGGAGAATGAGGAGTTGAAGATGATACTGGGAGCTGTGGGTCTGGGGGAAAATCAAATGTAATGAGATCTATAATGGAAATCACAGTCCATCTGTGCCTGTTCATCCCTGGATCATTTGTTCTGCCTCACCCCCAAAAAAAAGAGGAGGGATGAGTCTCGTACTCATGGTTACTTCCCTGGATTGAAGAGATACCTGCCACAGCCCAGAGAAGGTGGATGTGCCACCAGTGGTACCTGCAGCTGCTGCTCTGGGTACAGGGGTAGTCCTTGGGTTATAAATGCCCTGAGAGGCCTTTCCTGGCTTAGGAGGTTGAAGTTGGGAGCTTGTACAGCAGGGAGAGGCACAGAGTCGGGGATCAGGGCTGTAGAGCTAGAAGGAACCTCACAAGCCACACAGTCAAGATGCCTTCATTTTACAGGTAAAGAAATTAAGGCCCAATGAGGCTTGATGACTGATTCAAGATCACACAAGGAAACTTGTCACAGGTGGGATGTGAACCCTGGGACTCTAACTCCAGAGGCTAGCGCCTTCTCACTGCATCAGGCTATAGTACTTGGGCACTGTAGTATTAGCATTGTGAAATCACAGTATCACTCCTAGGACTAGTACTACAGTGCTGATGGGATGGCCTCATGATCATGCGTCCTAAGGTCAGAGATGGAAGGGTGACCTAATCTAACTGCTTCATCTTATAAATGAAGAATATACATCTTTGAGAAATTAAGTGACTTGCCACCAGGCACATAAAGGGCAGAGCTAGGATTTGAACCCAGGTCCTCTGATTCCATAATCCAGCATTCTTTCCACTACAGTAAAGCCCTTCTCTTACAGGAGGGCATAGACAAGAATAACACCAGATTGAGACATGTTGGGGTGAGGCTATTTTGGGTGGGTGGGTGGAGGTGTTAAAGAGAAAGGGGAGTTTTGATCCGTATCCTTGGGAGGAGAGCTCCCAGACGCATCAGAGCATTGAAGGAAGAGGTATGGTGCTAGGAATGGGCCACTTTGGTTCTAGGGAGGTGATGCTCTGGGCTTAGGGTCAGGGCATTCTAGGACCAAGGCTCTGCTTCTGGGTCCAGTCTTCCTAACCAGGAGCTGAGTGTCCCTAGTATAGCAGTGGTTCTCAGTGCGTGGTCTGGGGACACCTGGAAAACCCAAGACCCTTTCAGGAGGAATCTGTGAAGTCAAAATTATTTTCATTAGTAGTACTGATATTTTAATTTTAATATGGTAAATATTGATAAAGATAACTCATATAACCAAAAACTTTGCAGTTCTCCATAATTAGTAGTGTAAAGAGGTCCCGAGAACAAAAAAAAGTTGAAAAGTTGAGAACCATTGCCATAATGTAGAAAAGCAGAGAAACCCTGGAGGGTTCAAGCATAGGCTAGACAATCGCTTGTCAAGGATATTTCATGTTCCGAGTCAAAGTTGGACTATATGGAGGCAGCTAGTGGCACAATGAATAGAGTGTGGGACTTGGAGTCAGGAAGATCTGAGTTCAAATGTTACCTCAGACACAGACTAGCTGTATGACCCTGGATAAGTCACTTAACCTCTGTTTGCCTCAGTTGCTTTATCTGTAAAATGGGGGTAATCATAGCACCTGCCTCCCAGGGTTGTCGTAAGGCTCAAATGAGATGACGTGTAAAACTCTCCACAAACCTTAAAGTACTACATGAATGCTAGTTATTGTGATTATGGAGAACCCTGGATTTGTAACTGCCTGAGCCTTCAGTCTTCTCCTTTGTAGGATGAGCCTTTTGGCTCCAGTGACTGGCGATCTCCAAGGACCCTTCCAGATCTAAAGCTGGTGATACTCTCTGAAATGCATCGTCCCTGCCACCCATTCACACCTGCTAAGGACTGTCACTAGGTATACCCAAGCCTGGCGAGGGACGACTCAGCAGCCCAAGAATCCCCTGCCAGGCCGTCTTGCGTGGTGACAGTGAACGAACAGGCTTCCTGTTCATTGGCCCAGGCAGGTGCGCGCACCTTCTCCCCAGGCTTCCCATTACACTGAGGGAACTTTGCCCTCGAAGGAAGACAGGGCCATATTTTCCTTTCCTTCCATGCTTAGTGAATCCCTTCTGATTCTGGGATTTCCTCTGAGAATAGGAGCTCGCGCCTCGAAGGAATTTTAAGAGATACTAGTAACCCAGTCTCTATAGCCAGTCAAACTTTACAAAGCCTCCTCCCCACAACAATCCCATGAAATAGGTGGTGCAAGAAGTAGCACCCCCATTTTATAGTTAGGGAAACTGAGGCACAGAAGAGTAAACTGGGTCACATAGCTAGTATGTATCTGAGGCAGAGTTCAAACTCAAACTCATTCTAAGGCCAGTGAGTGATTGTTTTCTCCTGGACCATGTCGGCTAACCCAGCCCAACTCTATGTTTTCCCATGGATCAAGTATTCTCATTTCTATGATAATTTCCTCATCTGCAAAATGGGAATTAATACTACTCTCACTCCCTACCTCACAGAACTGTTGCAAGGACAGTGCTATGGTTTTTTTTAAGTTACTTGTATTTTTTTTTCAATGACAAAAACTTAATTTTCTTTTCCCCTTCCACCTCCAAGTTAAAAAAAATAATAAAACCTTGCATAGTCAAGCAAAATGAGTGTGTCTGAAACATATGTCTCAATCTGCACTCTGAGTGTATTGCCTCCCTCTCAGGGGGTGGTTAAGTGTGTTTCATTATGGAATTGTGTTTGGTCATTGTGTTGGTCAGAGTTCCTAAGTTTTTCAAAGTTATTTGCTTTTGTAATGTTGCTGTTATTATATAAATCGTTTATTCCACATCAGTTCATGTAAATCTTCAAAGGCTTCTCTGAAACCATGCCACTCATCATTTCTTACAGCACAGTAGTATCCCATTACATTCATACACTACAATTTATTCAGCCATTCCCCGTTTTATGGGCACTTCCTTCATTTCTAGTTTTTTTTTTTAACCACCACAAGCAGAGCTATTATAAATATTTCTGTACATGCAGGTCTGTTTCCTCTTTCTTTAATCTCCTTGTGGTATTGACCTAGGACTGGTTGTTGCTGTTCTTTGCCCTTCATTTCTGAAAAGGACCGACGATATGGGCTGATGTCTTGACTTATGCAAGAAGTGTATTTAAGTGAGGCAGAGTTGCACAAAGTCATCAGCCTCCCTCCACCTTCCAGAGTCATTGAAGTCCAGTGGCGAGACCAGGATGAAATGGATGACCTTAGCACCTCAATGTCTGTCCAAGCTCTAAGCACTCCGCAGCACCTGCTTCAGCCACCTTCATGGCCACTGGAACACGCTGTACCTAGTAGTGGCATCAATGGGACAGAAAGTATGCACATTTTGGTAACTTTGAGGGAAGGTTCCAAAATGCTTTCCAAAATGGCTCAGTTCACAACTCCACCAACAGTCCTTTAATGTTCCTGTTTTCCCACAGCCCCTCCATCATTTGTCATTTTCTATTTTTGTCAACGTTGTCAGTCTGATGGATGAATGGATTTGGTAAACCTTAAAGTACTATGGAAATGCGAGTTCTTATTATCTCATTTTTTTTAAAAAAAGTACCAAAAAATTACTTACTCAAGGTCACATCCTGGGTAAATAGTGCAGTGGGTACTAAAACTTGCATTTCTTGCCTGCAAGTTAACTTCTATTGGAGATGTATATATGCACACACACATATACATACACACACACACACATATATATATATATAATATACATGTACATATGTATAGATATATAATAAAGGGGGAAAGAAGCCCCCAGCTCTAACCAATTTTTTTACCAGCTCATTCCTTAGATGAAACAGTTTAAGGAATTCTCTGCTAACTAAGATAGGAGGCAGTATTTTTTTTCCATCCAAACCTGTAATTTCTTTCATATCAGTAACTCTCTCCACTGAAGCCCACCAGCAACTCTTCTGTCTTTTGGTTATTGTCATCAGTCATTTTAGTCACGTCTGACTTGTTGTGATCCTGTTTGGGGTTTTCTTGGCAAAGATACTAGAGGGGTTTGCCTTTTCCTTCTCTACCTCATTTTACAGATGAGGAAACTGAGGCTTACAAGGTTAAGTGACTTGTCCAGGGTCTCACAGCTAATGAGTGTTTGAGGTTGGATTTGGACTCAGAAAGATGAGTCTTCCTTACTCCAAGCCCCGGCACTTAAAGATATAGAAAATAAAATACAAGTCTCCGCCCTCAAGGAGTTTATGTTCTAAGGGGAAAACAACCAGAATATGAAAAAGTAAATGCACAATACATATGAAGTCACTGAGGAGGGTGGGATGAATCAGAATAGGCTTTCTGGAGGAGGTGAAGGACCCTAGGGTATCTAAGGAGCAGCGGGGAGGAGAGGGTACACAGGAGGCATGGAGGACAGCCCATGTGAAGGCCCCAGGAGGCTGTTTGGTGTGCCATCTGCACCACATGCTTTATCCAAGGGCCATCCCATCTCCTCTGGGATGCCTTCTTCAATCACTCCCAGCCCACAGTTGCCTCTGTCCCCTCTGAGCTTCTCCTGCCTGATGCCGGTACTGCATCTTCTCTTTTTTTTCTTCCCCATGGGATGAACATCCTTCATAGTCATTTCATAGGCTCATGGGTTCTAGAGCAGAAGGGGACCCTGGCCATTGTCTGCCTAACGCAGCCCTCTTATTCTACAGATGAAATCAACAGCCTTCGCCTTCATTGTCCAAGGAGCTGTAGTAGCAGTACAGAACTTCTATCTAGTCGCTTTAGAGACAAGGAAACTGAGGGTACAAAGAGGTGAAGCAGCTTGTTCTATGTCAAACAGGGGCTAAGTGACAGAGCCTGAGGTTCAAACTCATGTCTTCTTACCCTCAAATCTTGCTGCAACAAGCGGGGTGCATCCCTTATCATCCATTATTTTTGTCCCCACTTTACTGATGAAAAAACTGAGGTCAGTTATAGGCAGGGTCTTAGTAATTAGAGTCGAACAGGATCATAGAGATTACCTAAGCCAAGAGTTCTTAATTTGTTTACTTCATGGACCCCTTGGGCAGTCTGGAGAACCCTAGGGATGCTATCTCAGAATAATATCTTTTTTTAAAAAATAATTGAAAGAAATGCTAGATTTCAACTAGAGGTTAGTGAAAATAAAGATGTATTTTTCCTCACTCGAGTTCACCGACCCCCTGAAATTTATCCACAGACCCCTTGGGGGTCCATTGGCCTTCAGTTTCAGAACACCCAATCTAGAGAAATCACCTCATTCTACAGGTGAGGGAGCTGAGGCCCAAGGGGATCAATGTTTGGCCCAAGGTTAGACAGCAGAGGCAGTTGTTATCTGAACCCAGGTCATCTGACTTGCCATTCCTAGCCTCTATAAAGCAGGGACATTGGCTTCAACATTGGCCTTGGTCCCTTGGCAGCTAGACTGGCACACGGTGGGTGATCGATAGGTGCTTTTGAGGTTGAATGGTTGATTTGAATTAAATGCGAGGGGCAGCTTGGTCCAGTCCAAAGACTCAGGTCCAAATTCCACCTGTGCCACTTACTCCCTGTGGGCACCTGGACAAATCCCTTGGCCGCTCGTGGCCTCACTTTTCTTATCTGTAAAATAAAGATTGGACTGGACATCCTCCAGGATCTTCAGAGACCTCGAAGGCCTCTTCCAGCTCTAAAATTCTGTGATTCTCTGATAATCCCTGCTTTGGCAGTCTGAGAGTATTACCATCCATTTGCACCATTACAGCAAGAGTGGACTAAAATAACGACCAAGAACGGGCTTTGAAATGTTAGAGGCCCTTCACAAAAACCAGGGTTCCAGGGGAACACAGGTGCTGAGCTTATGAGGGAAAGATGTCACTAACCAGAACCTTATGGACCTCCATTCTCAAGCCCTTCAAAAGAGGCAGGGGGTGAAGGGGAGTATAAACCATTTGATTAATACATAGGAAACCAAGCTCTGGTGGGAGAAAAGAGCTGCCTAAATTCAAGTGACTGTAATCTCATTTTTCATATTGTGTACAATTTAACAGAAAAAAAGAATGTTCTTTGGGTTAGAGGACCGCCCCACCCCCACCTCAAATCCCCAAATCCTTTAGACCAGTCCCTTCTAGGGTAAATACAAATATCAGACAACCATCTCCCTCCTCCACATCTTTGCAGAGGCTGTTCCCACTACCACTCCCTCCTCCCAGGTCTGGAATGTACTCCTCATCTCTACTTTTGGAATCCCCAGCTCCTTTTAAGGCTCAACTTCAGGGTTACCTCCTACACAAAGGTGTCCAGCTCCTATCCACTCCCGCCATCCCAGTGACCTCCTACCAGTGGTGGGATTCAAATAAATTAACAACCAGTTCTCTGCCCTAATGACCTTTTTTTTTTTGAGTTTTATATCAAGTGCTGTGTTAATTCATTTCATACTTACAAAAAGAATCGTCCTCCCCTTGTCCCTTCTCAGAAAAATGGTCTCTTTGACAAACATTTGAAAATTAAAAACCAAATGAGGACAGGTTAATTTTGGTCCAATTACTGAGCAATGTAGCTGTCATAATACGGGTGCCCGTAGGACATCACAACTCTAATTATGACAGCTATGCTGCTCAGTAATTGGACCAAAATTAACCTGTCCTCATTTGGCTTTTAATTTTTAAATGTTTGTCAAAGAGACTGTTTTTCTGGGAAGGGACAAGGGGCGGATGATTCTTTTGTAAGTATGAAATGAATGAACACAGCATTGAATACAAAACTCAAAAAAAAAAAAGAGTGAGGAATGTAAATTTGTACCCACCTTAGAGAGAACCCTGATTACAAGTGCCATTTTAACAACTGGTCCCCGAACTCAACATAAAATTAGGTTATCGGTTTAGTCAAACTGATACTAACCAGCTGAATCCCACCTCTGCCTCCCACTCTTGGAAATTTATATATGTGTGTGTATGGATGTATGTATAACTTTTATGTATATTATATTTCCCACTCTCTTGGAAATGTATATGTATATATGTATATGTATGTATGTATGTATGTATGTATGTATATATAACTTTTGTATATACTTGTATTTCCCACCCTCCTGGAAATTTTATATATATGTACACACATATTTATATATACACATATATATGTTTGTGTATGTGTATATATATATATGTGTGTGTATGTATGTATATACTTAAATATATATTTATATTTCCACCCTCCTGGAAATTTATTCATATATGTATGTGCATATATGCATGCACACTTACGGGTGTGTATATGTATGTATATGTGTATATCTATATAAATTTTGTGTATATTTATATTTCCCACCCTCCTATAAATTACTATATATGTATACATGATTTATATACATATATATGTATTTCATGTATATTTAATTTTGGGGTACATGTGGTTTTAAGGGCAAGGACTGAGATGGATATATACATGGATGTGTGTATATATATATGTGTATATATATATATACATATATATATATATTTGTCTTTGAATCTCCAGTGCTTAGCAGAATGCCAGGAACATAGTAGGTGCTTAACAAATGTTCCACGAGTAGAACTGAGTTAACTCAAACTGCCCAGCTTTGGTTCTGCAAGGGTCCTTCAGTACAACCCATATCCAGCTGAAATCAACATGTGCTAGATAATACAAATATTTGGCTGAACCGCCTTCAGAGACAAAACGAGGGGGCCAAAAATAACAGCAACTTGGGCTGAGGTCCCAAGCCCTCAATCCCCTTTCTCCCTCCCTCCCCCAAACCACCCCAAAGGGAATGAGTGCAGTGTAACCCGGAGGTTAAGTATGAGAGTCAGACCCGAGCTCAAGTCCCCTGGATGCTCAGCTCTCAGGCAGCTAAGTGGTGTTTGGCCAGCAACACTAATGAGGGTTCTGAATCCCTGGGAAGATTACAGACCTGCTAGGGAGGGACCACCTACTCAGTCTGGGAAACTCTGAGCACACTGACTGGACTAAAGGCATGATGCTCGTTATCATCAGTGGGCTACAAGGCATCACTGGGTTTTAACTCTATGACAGCAGATCTTGAAAGCAAGGGGTAATGGGAGTCTGCTGGAGGGAGGGTTTGGGGCTGGCAGCAAGATTGGCACTAACTGAGAAGGTGGACTGGAAGAGAGCTGGAAGGGAGCCAAGAGATTATTCAGTCCATCCTCCTCATTTTATAGAGGAGGAAAAAAAGACTAGACGGGTTAAATCACTTGCCTAAGCTCACACAGTGATTTTTTTTTTCATTGTAAAGGATTTTGTTGATGCCTTTGTTTTGATATTGCAATAATTTCCAGATATACACTTTCAAGAGCTCTCTCTCTCTCTCTCTCTCTCTCTCTCTCTCTCTCTCTCACACACACACACACACACACACACACACACACACACATACACACACACACACACACACACACACACAGAATGAATCTTCATTGGTAACAAAGAAAAAATTAAGCAAAACAAAAGAGAAAAGAATACTGTCTCTGGAGTCAGAGAACCTGGGTTCAAATCTCCTCTCTGATGCTTACTGCCAGCATTACCTTGGGCAAGCAACTTACCCCCCCCCTAGGTCTCAATTTCCCCATCTGTAAAGTGAGGGGGGCAGAACAGATGGTCTCTGAGGACCCTTCTAAAGCTATGAGATCTGAGAGCAACTGCATCTGGCAGCATATGCATCCTTCTACACTCAAAACTCCACCCACCCACCTGGACATCCCCACAGAATCGCAGACACAAAGCATCCAAAACAGAACTGATCATCCCTACAAATACCCTCCTCCTCCAAATTTCCCTATTTTTTTTTAAAGAATACCTAACTTTTTCTTAGTGGCTCAGGTTCATAATTCCCACATCCAATCAAATGCCAAGTTGATTGAGCCTATGTCCAAAATAGCTCTTGAATCCTTCCCTTTCTCCCATCTTGGCGGCTCATCACCTCTTTCCTGGACTATTACGAGTGTCTTTATTGGTCTTTCTGCTTCCATTCTCTCCCCTTCCCAATCTATGCTCAACACAGTTGCCCAATAATCTTCCCAAGCTGGAAACCTGATCACGTCACCACTCTGTTCAAAAGTCTTTAGTGGCTCCATATTACTTCTACAATGGCATATGAAAAGCCTAGCCTGGTATAGAAGGTCCTGCACAATCTGACCCCACTCTGTCTTTCTAGCTTTATCTCACATTGTTTACCTAGTTGCTCCTTATATTCCATATTCCGTTCCACTTTGTGCATTTCCACAAGCTGGCTCATTTGGAGACTCCTATTTCCAAGAATTCGTACCTTTCTTTAGGGCTGAGCTGAGTTGGCAATTCCTTTAGGACGCCTTCTCCCTGATTCTCCAGATGTTTTCTGTGCTCCTCATCTTGCCTGGTACCTACTTAACTGTGTACACCTAATATCCCTAGTTGTAGAATGTAAGCTCTTTGAGGGCAAAGACTAGTTCACATTTGTCTTTGTATTCCCAACCCTTAGCATAATACCTGAAACATCATAAGTGCTTAAGAAATACTATTGAAGTGATCAACAGCCAGAGGGAAAATGTTCCAAATGACTAATAATTAGAGAGATGAAAATTAAAAGAACTTTGAGGTTCCACCTCACGTCTCTCAAATTAGCAAAGATAATAAGGAAAAATGGCAATTGTTGGTAGAGCTGTGGAATTGTTGGTGGAAGACAGACACATTAATGTACTGTTGGTGGAGCTGTGAATTGGTTCAGCCTTTCCAGAAAGCAATTTGCAAACATGCCTCTCCCATCCCACAAAATCACTGAACTGTGCCTATCCTTTAACCTATCAATGCCACTCGCTATTAGGTCTATAAAAAGGCCCATAGGCACGAAAGTATTTATAGCGGCTTTTTTTTTTTTTTTGGCTTCAGCAAAGAACTGGAAACAAAGTGCTTTTCACCATTAATTGGGGAAATGGCTGAACAAATTATAACATATGAATGTAATCAGATAACACAGAAAGCGCTTAGTAAACCTTAGACTGCTATGTAAATGCAACCTGTTAGGATTATTGCGCCATAAGAAATTTTGTAATGTACAGTTTCAGAGAATCCTGGAAAGGCTGGTATGAACTGATGCAGATTCAAGCGAGAAGAACCAAGGGAAAAATTAATACAACAACATTGTAAAGAAAAACGGCTCTGAAAGTCTTAAGAACGCTGATCAATGCAGTTACCCACCACAGACTCCAGAGGAATGATGACAGCACATTGCCCAACTCATGATGGATGAGAGACAGAGGATGGGACATGGTGGTGGCGGTGGTTGTCCTTCATGCTCACAGAGGACCACAATGACATCACCGTGTTGAGATCAAGCTACAGTGTGTCCAACTGTGGCCGATCAGACCAGTAAGAGCTCTGAAGGCTCTACCGCAGGTTGGACACAAATAGACCATATGAACATTTGGAGTGGCGATGTCTCTTAAGTTTGTTCATCTCGCGTTTCTTTTGAGCTACTGAAATTAAGCTTCGCTCACAGAGCACAGAGCTTTGCATATATTTTCTAATTTGATCTTCACAACAAGCCTGTGATGTAGGCGTTATTATTACGTCTATTTTATGAATAAGAAAACTGAGAGGTTAAGTGAGTTGCTGTTAAGTATAAGACGCAGGGTTCAAATTCGGATCTTCCTGACTCCAGGTTCAGCACTTTACCCGCTGCGTCACCTAACTATATTTCCCCTCTCTCCAGTTACTGACCTCTTCCATTTCCTGTTAGTACACTCCTTTGGAATTTTAGACCCTAGGCCACAATGGGCTTAATGGGGCCTTTGAGGAACCTATTAAAATGCCAATATTAACCGAAAAGGATAAAGCTCTAAGTCATTATCAGCCATTCACACATTTAACTTTAATTAGTTAATCTGTTTACCAGCCAAGACCCCAGAGAGAGAAAAGAGAAATTTTACTTGGCATTGAGAGAGACAGCATAAGAAAAATTCTGGGGAATGCAACTGTCTTCAGGGGACATCATGAAGTTTCTCAGGGAGACTGGCCAGGGAGGGTGTTGGGGTGATCATCACAATTTCTATAAAGTGGCTTCTTCACAATAATGCCTAATTTTGTAGTTTGTCCTTCCTTCTTGAAGAGGACCATGACATTGGCCAGGTGATGTCATGACTTCAAAGTGAATTAGATTTAAGTGAGGCAGGGCTGTGCAAAGTCACCAGCCTCGCTTTCTCCCCAGAGCCACCTGGGTCCAGTGGCCAGATAAAGATCAGGTCGACTGGAGGTGGCCCCGGATGCAATGGGAGACCTTGGCCTCTTTAAGCTAAGGTCTTTCCTAGGTACTCTCAAAGCTCAAGATTAAATAATGAAGAAAAGGAAAAGGGTGACATTAGTTCAGTGACCCCAAGAAAATTGGTTTGGAGCTGGAAGGGACCTTAGAGGTTACCTAGTCTAGCACCTTCCTTTTTCAGATGAGGAAATCAAAGCCCTGGGATGAAGAAAGTTGGTAGTGGGAGATGGTGAAAAGAGCCTAGCTAGGGAGTCAGCCGACCTGGGTTCAAACCCCTGTCCCCTCACTTCTATTCATGAAGCATGAGGAGACTTAAGCCAAATTAGTCAACAAGCATATATTTAAGCCCCTATTTTGTGACAGGAACTGGACACAAAAGCAAAAAATCAATCCTTGCTCTTAAGGAGCTCATATTTTAACAGGGGAGACAACCAGCAAACTATTCTGTATAAAAAAGATATAGAAAGAAATGAAGTGACTTTCCTACATTTACAAAAGTAGTATGTCAGAGGCATAACACTCCATCCACAATGCCATGCTCTCTCTCATTAGATTTGGGCCAAATCCAAAAAGATGACATTTAAAGATTCTGGTGCCATTTTAGCCTTAATTTTTAAAAAATCAACTTTACAAGTACAAACTAGTGGAGATTTGACTAGATAGGAGTTCATCTGAAAAAGATCTGGGGGTCTAAATGGCCTGCAAGCTCAACAGGACTCTGTGTGAGTTTTGATACAGCAGACAAGAAATCGAATGCTATGTCAGACTGCATTAAGGAGAATCGTGGCATCCAGGAAGAAAGCAATAGTTCCTCCAATTCTGCCTCAGTCCCAATCGGGATTATATTCAGTACTTAGTCCTTTTCCACAGTTTAGGAGGAGATCGATAAGCTGGAGGATGTCCAAAGAAGGACAATCAGGACAGTGAAGGGTCTTCCTGTTTGAAGGAAGAGGCAACGTTCTGCTCAGAAAAGAGAAGATTTAGATGTGAGGGGAAGAGGGGCCCATGATGGCTTTCTTCCAAGTTTTTAGAGGGCTCACATATAGAATGGGATTAGATTTGTTCTGGTTGGCCCCAGAGAACACAACCAGGAGCAATTGGTAAGTGTGGTAAAGAGGCCCTTGATGTCAGGAAAAACTTCCCAGCAATTTCCAAAGTGGAATGGCTTGCCTTGTGTGGTATTTACCTGAGTCTTTAAGGAAAGGCTTCTCATACATGTTATGGAAGTAGGGTTTGGACGAGATGGCCTCGGAGGTCCCTTTCCCACTCTGAGTTCTGGGAGTCTGTGATTCTTTCCATGTGGCACCTTTGCTCTGATCAACTCCATGCTGGCTTTGGAACTGTGACTGCCACCTCCAGCCCTTGCCTCCACTCCATCTCTCAAGATTGGTGCAGCACAGGCTCCAATTTACAGTTTTAGACCATACTCTCTTTCACCTGGAAGGCTCTTCCCTTAGTTTCAGTTGATTACCATTAATTTTTGTCACTTTTCAGACCCATCTCTACTAAGGGACATCAATGATCCTGACTCTCATTTTATAAACCAGGACTTGTTCCCCAAATATGAGGTGGTGTTGTTGTTCTCATTCTAAGTATGACCTCATATTATCATGGTAGCTAGGGGAACAACAGAGATGAAGGTAAGAGGTGAAATTGCTTCTAGAGGAATTGAACACCAATTTCCCACTTACCAGCGTAGCATTTAGCCAGGGCATTTCAAGGGAATGATAGAAAGTCACTATGGACAGGATATTTGGGTCAGCTAGAACCCTGGGCATATTTAGATTCTTACTGAGAGAGAAAGTGATCTGGGTGAGCTTTCAATGCAGAGAAGAGCACATTTGTAGGTATATGGGTAACCTGGCAGCGTGACTCCCAGGGGCGTTACACTGTGGCACACACAGTACACTGATTTGCTGAGAAGGCAGCCAAGCAGGCTAAAGGTGGGAAACGAGGTGATTGGGATGTGTCTGGATCTCCCCCAAGCATTCCATGGACTACAGCTGTGTCTGGCACTTGCCACACAGTCTGGAGGTTAGCTCATAGGGAGGACAAATCTGATGATGTGAGAATTCTGACTTAGCTTAGACAATACCTTTGAGAAAGCACCAATATTCTTTCCTCCCCTCTTATGGGGAGCAACTAAAAACCATATATTAAACTCTAGATGAGTATTTTTAACCTCTCTGCCCTCAGTTTCCTCTTCTGTAAAATGAAGTCTTTAGATTAAGTGATCTCTAAAGCTCCTCCCAGCCCCCAACTCTGTGATATTGATCCCAAGAGCAGCTTTTCCATCTCAATAGCTCTTTTAATGGCTAATTTGAAAGGCACACATGGATATTATGAAGTGGTTCATACTCCCCAAGCTAATGTGAATTGCAGTGAGGAACTATTTATGCAGTTCATCTAACTTCCAATCTTCAGTGAAGCATTTGTCTAAAGTCAAATATATGTGGTCTCATAGAGTATCATTTAGCCCATGGGTTGGCAGCTGACAGTATGTAAGCCAAAGGTGACATGGAGACTAACTTATTCCAGAGGTATGTGATCTCCACTCTCCCTCCTTCACTTCTTTGAATAAAGGAAAAAGCATTTATTAAACATTTGCTGTTTGCAAAGCCCCGTGCTAAGCACTGGCAGTAAAAATAGAAAAGAGATAGTCTCTGCTCATAAGTAGCTCACATTCTCATGGGGGAAACAACATACAAAAGATTTTTGGATGCAAGTCAGAGGCAAAGGTCCCATGATCCTCAGAGTACAGAGGCAAAATAGTTGATAATTCCCCTTCCTTTATGTCATTTCTATCGATACAATCACATTCATTTCTTTTTTATTTGTCCATTCAATATATTTTTATTGTTATATATTTCCCGATTACATGTGGAAACATTTTTAACAATCGTTTTAAAAAAATTTGAGTACCGAATTCTCTCTCATCCTCCCACCACTCCCCTGTCCCTTCAGAAGACAAGCAATGTCATATTGATTCTACATGAAAAGTTAGGCAAAACATATTTCCATATTAACCAGTCATATCAATTCCTGATGTTGAACCATTTGACAGTGCCATATTCACCATCCTTCCTTGATTCTCCAGGAGCGGGGACATCAGATTACCAGGTTACCCACATACCTACAAATGTGCTCTTCTCCGCTGACATGCTACTGATGCCTGCCTGCTTCAATCTACCAGAATGTGGTTGACAGGCTCCTACTACCAATATTTAGCAAAATGAAGCTATGAGAGAAATGAAAAGTGGTGGAGTGAAAATTGTACCAGACTTGGAGGCAAGAGTCCAGCTAGGTGACAATGGGTGAAGAGAAGCTCCTTAATTCTCACAGCCTCACAGAATCACAGAGCAGATTTGGGAGTTGGAAGGGACCTTGGTGGACATTTAGCCGGACCCATATCTGAATATAATCAGCATTATGGTAGACTTAACAAATAACCATTTGTCCTCTTGCTTGAAGACCTCCAGGGAGGAGGGACCCACCATCTCTTAAAGCAGTCCATTCCATTTTTGTAGAGCTCCAATGGTTAGAAAGTTTTTCCTGAGATGATTTCAGAAAAACTTGGAAAGATTTACATGAACCGATGCAAAGTGAAGTGAGCAGAACCAGGAGAACATTGCACACAGTAATAGCAACATTGTGCAATGATCAACTGTGAATTACTTAGCTACTCTCGGCAGTACAGTGATCCAAGACAATTCCAAAGGACTCATGATAAAAACCTCCAGAGAAAGAACTGATGGTGTCAAAATGCAGATTAAAGTATACTATTTTTCACTTTGGTTTTTTTTTTGGTCTGTGTCTTCTTTCACAATATGACTGATATGGAAATATGTATTGCATGATGACACATGTATAACATATCAAATTGCTTGCTGTCCCTCAGGGAAGGGGAAGGACAGAAGGAAGGGAGAGAATATGGTACTCAAAATTTTAAAAAATAAATGTTAAAAATTGTCTTTACACGTAATTGAAAAAAATTTTTTTAAAAGAAAGGTTTTTCTGAGAGTGAACCTAAATTTGTCTCAGTTTCTCTATCCATAAAGAAAATTTGCACCCCTTGGGGAAGGGGGAAAAGCACTCTGTATCCTTTGAATCTCCATGTCAGTGGGAGCTATTAGTGTGTTCTATGGGGTATGTATTTATCTATTTATGATAGTGAGTCTTTCAGTGTGAGAAACCCCTGACAGCCATACCAGAGGAAGCATCAGCCCAGAGGAAGGAAACTACTAATGTTGGAGAGAGAGCACTAGAGTGGAATATGGGAGTCCTGGGTTCTAGAGCTCTCTGACTTCCTAGCTATGTGAACCCTCACTGTATATCTCTGAGGGTCAGTTTCGCCAATAGATCTATGATCTCTTTGACAGGAGCTTTCTGTTGATCAGTCTGTGCAGTTCTCATTTATGACCTCCTATAAGTTCACCAATGGGGGCCTTTTCTTGGTATCTTGACATCAAGTAGATGTCAGCAAAATGTAAGCGTTAACCATAGGCTATCCCTTTTTTCCTTCTGGTTTTTGATACTATCCTTTACTCAGTTTTTCTCTTATAATCCTTTACTTGTTGTGGGTTGCAGTCAACTCACTCATACCACATCACTGCCCTTTGGAAGACTCTCAACTGGGTAACCACAAGTGATAGTTTATGACTTGTGATCATAGTATTCCAGAAGAAGAATATGGTGCTAAAAAGATAGGGTTTTGTTTCCGGAGACCTGGGGGCCATTAAAAGAACTTTGCCATTTCCTTATCTGTAAAATAGAGAAACAATAATGATAATAGCTATCACTTTAACATTTTCAGAACACTTTATAACTATCATCTCATTTGAGGAAGGAAAGAAGGAAGGAAGGAAGGAAAGCATTTATTAAGCACCTACTGTGTGCTAGGTACTGTGCCAAGTGTTTTACAATTACTATCTCATTTGGACCTCACAACAACTCTGGGAGGTAGGTGCTATTATTAATCCCATTTTACAGATTAGAGAAACTGAGGCAGACAGAAGTTAAGTGACTTGCCTGAGGTCACACAGCTAGAAAATGTGTGAGGCCATCATTTCCAAAATATATAGAGAACTGAATCAAATTTATAAGAATACAAGTCATTCCTCAATTGATAAATGGTCAAAGGATATGAACAGGCAGTTTTCAGAGGAAGAAATTAAAGCTATCTATAGTCACATGAAAAAAATTATCTAAATCACTATTGATAAGAGAAATGCAAAACAAAATGACTCTGAGGTACCACATCACATCTAGCAGATTGGCTAACATGACAAAACAGGAAAATGATAAATGTTGGAGAAGATGTGGGAAAGTTGGAACACTAATACATTGCTGATGAAATTGTGAAGTGAACCAACCATTCTGGAGAACAATTTGAAACTATGCCCAAAGGGCTATAAAATTGGGCGTACTTTTTGACCCAAGCAATACCACTTCTAGGTCTGTATCCCAAAGAGGTCATAAAAACAGGAAAAGGAGTTCCATGTACAAAAAAATATTTATAGCAGCTCTTCTTGTGGCGGCAAAGAATTGGAAATTGAGGGTTTGTCCATCAATTGGGGAATGGCTGAACAAGCTGTGGTATATGAATGTAATGAAATACTACTGTGCTATAAGAAATGATGAGCAGTGGGACTTCAGAAAAACCTGAAAAGACATATATGAACTGATGCTGAGTGAAATGAGCAGAACCAGGAGAACATTGTACACAGTAACAAGCAGTGTTCAATGACTAACTTTGATGGACTTAGCTCTTCTCAGCAGTGCAAGGATCTGAGACAATTCCAAATGACTCACAATGGAAAATGCTATCCATAGCCAGAGAAAGAACTTTGGAGACTGAATGCAGATAGAAGCATACCATTTGCTCTCCTTTTCTTTCGTTGTTTTGTTTCCTCTTTCTTGTGGTTCCTCCCATTAGTTCTAATTCTTCTTTGCATCATGACTAATGTGAAAATATGTTTAATATGAATGTATAAGTAGAACCTATATCAGATTGTACACCATCTTGAGGAAGGGGGAAGAGAGGGAGAGGGCCAAAATTTATAACTCAAAATCTTATAGAAGTGAATGTTGAAAACTAAAAACAAATAAACTAATTATATTAAAAAAAAAAAAAGAAAAGAAAATGTATGAGGCCAGACTTGAACTCAGGTCTTTCTGACTCCAGACTCGTGCTCTACCCACTGTGCTACCTAGCTAGCATCTTGTTTGCCATGAGTACTATGGTTTGTTACATTGATACACACAATGCACAATGCACAATGGTCTCCTGAGAAGGTATCCAAGGGGCGCAAATAAGACTGAGATTGCCTACCTCATGGAAAAATTAGGAGTAAAAGGTTACTAGACTATAAAGGGCCATAGAAATGGGGGTTATTACTCTGCCAATAATTCACTCTGTGACCTTGAGCAAGGCCCTCCCCTTCTCTGGACATTGGGACAGTGGGAAACTGTATCTAAATCCCAATCAATGAACTCTGTAGCCTTGACAAATCCCTTAACCTCTCTGGGCTGTTTCTTCCTTAAAAAAAGAAATCTCTTCCAGCCCTAATGTTCAAGCACTACTCGGTGAAGTCTATCCCATGACCCTGTGAAGTCTGGTTTTCATTCTCTCCATCTTACACCCGGGGCCTCTGAGCAAGTTCTAGGGCATTCATTGTCCCCCCCAGCCCAGATAACTAGTACCACCTGCCTTTGCACATGTGTTCCTGAGCCATGGAAAGATTCTTGCCAGGGCCAGGCTGACCTTCACAGCTTACTGTATGTGTTTGACAAATGTTTTACATCTGGGTCTCCCCACCCTGTCCCTGCCACTGAGTGCCAGCCTGAAGATTGGCCTAAAGCCTTAGTGCCTTTTTTAGGGGATTTTATGTTAATTCTTTTTTTCTGCTTGTCACTCCCTATAAAAATGCATCGCTCTGCCCAAACTTGGAAAGTCTATGGGTTTTGGGGAAGTCCTGGTTTCCACCCAGGTATGTGTTGAATCATTTCCTGCCACATGCACACACTCAAATACTTCCCAAGAAAAATGGCCAATAATTCACATTATAACGGTTCCTGCCACTGTGGGGCTGGACTGTCTACAAAGGGCTTGCCTCATAACACCCCTCTGAGGTGAAAAGGGGTAGGACGTGTATTCTTCCCACTTTGCAGGTGGGAACTGAGTATCACAGAAGGGGAGCAACTGGCCCATGGTTGCACACTTAGTTAAATGGAGGAGCACGGACTCAGAGCCAGGTCTCTAGATTCCAGATTCATCGTCTCTGCCATTGTGCCAAGATTTCTTCAGCAGCTTTCATTTGCTGCACTAGGTCTCGGTGTAAAAACGCTTATTTAGAGACAAGACCATCCCTTGGCAAAATTGTGAGGCAGAGGGAAGTCATAGGTTCTCACAGCCAGAGCTGGAAGGAACCTTACATCTTCTCGTTCACTGCGTTCATTTTACAGATGAGGAAACTGAGTCACGGGAAGGTTAAGGGACTTGAAGATAGCAAACAGCAGAACAGCATGTGAAGCCAAGTGACTGACGCTCCTTCCATTGAGACACACTGCCTCTGAGGTCCTTCGCGGCTGGACCTCAGGTCTTCTGCTGATTCCCCTCTCGCTCCTTTTTTTCTTAGCCCCATCCTCTCTGCTCTCTTTACCCCGCCACGGGGACCAATTGTCCGCCTCTGACCAATCTCAGATCCTTTATTCACACTGAGGTGTCAGCAGCTGAGAAAGGCTCTGTGTTGCTCCTTCCACACCCGCAGGCATTAAAACAATGAACAAAACCCTCAGGTAAAGGGACTCTGCTTCTCGCCACCTCCCCCCACCCCGGCCCCGGAGATTGGTATTCCAAGCCTAGAGTAGAGGGAAGAGGACGTTTGGGGGGTGTGGGAGCCTTCTCAGTCCTGAGAGTATATCACAAGGAGAGGGGCTTTAAGGCCATCTTAACACTCTCCTTCTACTTCTGTGGTTGTCCATTTAGATTGTTCTGAAAGCTCTAACTTATATCATAGTCAGGCCCAGGAAATTTCACACTAATCGAGCCCCTGAAAGAGTCATATGGGACACAAAAATGTAGGGGGACCAGCCCACACCCTCTCCCCTTTTCTGTCTCTGTGGTTACTTTGCTGAAGTGGGCCAGTTAGAATCAGGCTGGTTAAATATGGTTTTCATTACCACAAATAAGGTCACTTTCTGGTTTAACACTGATTGACAACTCAATCAGCCAGTATTCACACAAGCCAGCCAAAATTCTGTCAAATCCCCTCCTTGCTGTTCCTAGTAGATGGTGGTCCTAGGTAACAGTCCAAGGGTTCAAAATAGGTACTGCAAGGTTAGACACTACCAAATCCTTAGGTTATGATTTTATGTCTCCTTCCCTATCTTTATAAGGACCTGAAGGGGTAAGGTGGGGAGATGTCTAGCAGGGGCAAGTGTCCGGAAATGGGGCAATACTCCAATGTGACTATATCCCTGATGATATACCATATTCTCTTTCTTTATCTATGGCTTAGTGAATAGTGAACTGAGCTTAAAAACTGAGTTATTGAGCTGCCTGAACTGGGCACACGACTGGAAAGGTTTTTCTAGCCATAGAGAAGGGTTGTACTGAGCCTCTCCACACTCCTTTCTCTGATAACCTTTGTGATTAAAAAGCAGGTATAGAATCTAGGGATGGCTAGGAGGGTTAGGCGTGTGGTCTGTGGGAGCTGAACACAGTTTGCTCTCCCCCAAGTTAACTGGACTAGCCAGAGAACAAATCAAGACCCTGGGGTTCTCAGTCTTGCATCCTGACTGAATGAAGTAGACTTTTGTTAGGAGAACGATTTTGCTTGTGTCTTTACAAAGTCAAGATAAGTGTCATGTCTGGACTCTTAAAGCATCAGTAGCATGATGATGGGGCATCTCAGAACACTTACTATATCAGAAATTCAATCAGGCATAGTTGTCTCTGAGTGGTGTTATCATCACAGACTTCCCTGTACCAGACACTTTCATTGGTGACGGGGAATCAATTAAAAACCACAGTCACAACACAGAAGACGTGCATGGGGTAGAAACAAAGACAGACCATACTTCTCCCTTGGCTTCCTTCCCAATGATTCCCACATGTTGGAGAGATACACAGAAACAGGCCTATGTCAGGAAAATGCCCCATTGGACCCAAACCACACAGCCCTTCCCAATCCCTCAAAACATTACCAGCATCTGATTCTTTGAGCTTCAAATGACTTAAACCACCTAAAGGTGACTGGGTTGAGCCGGCCTATTCTCTATCTGCAGAAATCACTCTCCTCCACACCTCTTTCCTTCTCCTTAAGTCTCCCACCTACACATCACCCTCGCACACCAGTGATGGTGGAGCACAGGCACAGCTGACCTGTTCTCCCATTTCCCCTAGCCGTGGTGCTAACATCAAACAACCAAAAAATGAAATACCCCCTCATTCCACTGTCTTCCTTGAAGTGATGCCGAGCTTTGGCTTGATTGAGTAAAAGCAATCAATCTATCACCGGCTTGCCTTACATAACCATTTCCTCAGTTCAGATGGTGAAACTGAGCATGTATATTTTCTCAGTACTTAGGTAGATTCAGAGGATGGAGTCCTGCTCCCTCTCCTCCTTCCCTGGCTATTTCTGATATGGCATTGCTTTTCGGAGCAATTCATCATTCAGGAATAGCATTTTCAGGAAAACCCCAAACAAATAAGCAGCGACAACAACAGAAACAATCCTTCAAACAACAAACCATTTTGGCTGTGACAAAATGATGAGTAGCAATCATTTTTGCCCAGCGGCAATGACACTACATCATCGACTTAGCGGTTGTTGTCTGAAAAGCTTTTAATGGCAGCCATCTATCTTTGTCATGGGGAACGGGAATGCCCTTTGGGTCCCATTCAGAGCAGTGTTGTGTGAAGAGTCCAGATATTGTTCTAGACCCCAACTGCACG
Source organism: Phalanger gymnotis (assembly GCA_028646595.1). NCBI lineage: Eukaryota > Metazoa > Chordata > Mammalia > Diprotodontia > Phalangeridae > Phalanger > Phalanger gymnotis. The sequence continues at coordinate 26,819,049 of CM053624.1, read as the reverse complement.
TGAAGACTCGCTGCTCACCCCTTCACCCAAGGCTTTTCCGGTCACTAGTAGGAACATCAATATAATTACTTAAACAGGCTTGGCAACTATAAGTATTTATATGAATAAATTTTATGCATAAAAAGTCATAACTTTTCAGTCCCACCCTGAAAAGACAATTTCAGGACCGCCATCTGCGTTCTTTGTCCATTTATTCTGTCTCCCTTTTCCTCTTATGTGCTCATAATGTGTAATCTATTTTTCTGGTTCTGCTTCTTTTTTTCTTTGCTTTGCATTATTTCACACAAGCCTTTCCAGATTTCTTTATACTCCTCATATTTGTCAGCCTTAACGTGCTGAGCATTAAGTTAGATGCAGCTAGAATACTGAGCCTGGAAGTCTGAGTTCAAATTCGGTATCAGACATTTACTAGCTGTGTGACCTCTGCCGAGTCAGTTAACCTCGGTCTGCCTCAGTTTCTCAACTATAAAACAGGGGTAATAATGGCACCTGCCTCTCAGGGTCGTTAGGAGGATCAAATTGTAAGTGTAATAATTGCAAGGCACTTAACACAGTGCCTGGCCCATAGTCAGCACTATATAAACATTAGCTATTACTATTATTCCAAAACATTAATGCATTACGAGTCATTTAACCATTCTCTATCATTGGACACTTAGGTTGCTTCTATATTTTGTTGTCGTTGCTTTGTTTTTGGAGGGAACAATTAGATATAGTGGTACTGTTAGTCTTTGAATAGACTAACTGGTTTGGAAAACGAGCATTCGATTCACTTCTTGGGGTATATTTCAATCAGTAGAATTACTAGGTCACTTTCCCAAAGTTGCTTTTTTCATATCTCCCTTTTAATTTTCACTATTTCCCTGGCTCCTCCCTTCTTTATCCCTCCCAAGAGAAATTCCATGAAGATGAATATTCCTCCTCATCTGTTAGCTTTTTTCTCCTTCTTTCATTTCATTCTCCCTCTTTCCTTTTCCTTCCCATGCATCCAACTGAGGAAGCAAAGGTGGTAGCTTCACATCCAGACACATGGCATTATCTAAGACCAAATTAAAGCATTCACATTCAACATTAATAATACACTGTGCCAGGCACAGTGACACAAAGAAAAAGTCCTAAACTGACCTTAAGGACTGACCCCACATTTCATCAGTGTTGGGGCTCCATTCACTAGGGCAGCAAGGTTACCCTTGTGTGTCTTAGTAGACAGTTTTTGTAATTTTCTGTAGTGAGAAAAAAAAAAGGTTATTGGATGTCAGACATATAGGATGGTGAGTGGAGCCTTTCCAGCTTAAGAGTACCTGCCAGTTCTTGTTTTCTACTGACAAAAAGCCTCCGAGAACTCTGGGTCACCTCCACACCCAGAAGAAGCAATGAAATAGAACATGAGAGATGGAGGAAAGAACATCTAACTTGGAGGCCCAGGAAAATCTATGTTCCCTGCCTCTGACACATATTGGCTGTATGGCCATTAGAAAATCATTTAATCTTTCAGTGTCCTGAGCTACTGTCTAAGACGAGGCTTCTTAACTCTTTTGTGTGTTGCAGATCCTTCTGGCAGCCTGGTGAAGCCCACAGACTCTTTCTCAAAATAATGGTTTGAAATTCATAAAATGAAATATACAAGATCACCAAGGGAGCCAATTTTGTTGAAATAAAATGATCAGAATCAATTTTCTTAAACAGCTTCACACGCGTTAGGTTAGGAGCCCCTTCTCTAAGACCTTGGTGGCATAGATTAAATGATCGCTCTGTATTAGTGGGGGGAGGGAGTTTTCTCAAGCTAAATTATAATAGCAACTCACATTTAGAGTGTTTACTTTCCTCACAACCTCCTGAGGTAGGTAATATATTGGTTTTTTTTTTTAATTCCATACTTTATTATTTAATATTTTTTAGTTTTCAGCATTGATTTCCACGAGATTTTGAGTTACAAATTTTCTCCCCATTTCTACCCTCCCCCCCACTCCAAGACAGCATATATTCTGATTGCCCCATTCCCCAGTCAGCCCTCCCTTCTGTCAACCCCCTCCCCCTCCCTCCATCCCTTTTCCCCTTACTTTCTTGTAGGAAAAGATAAATTGCTATGCCCCATTGCCTATATATCTTATTTCCCAGTTGCATGCAAAAACGACTTTTTTTTTTTGAGCATCTGCTTTTAGAACTTTGAGTTCCAAATTCTCTCCCCTCTTCCCTCCCCACTCACTCTCCCTAAGAAAGCAAGCAATTCAACATAGGCCACACATGTATCATTACGCAAAATACTCCCATAGTCATGTTGTGAAAGACTAACTATATTTCCCTCTGTCCTATCCTGTCCCCCCTTGATTCTGTTTTCTCCCTTGACCCTGTCCCTTTTCAGAAAGTGCTTGCTTTTGATTACTTCTTCCCCCTCTCTGCCCTCCCTTCTATTGTCCCCTCCTTTCTTATCACCTTCCCCCTACTTTCATGTGGGTTAAGATACCCAATTGAGTGTTATTCCCTCCTCGAGTCAAATCTGATGAGAGCAAGATTCACTCATTCCCCCTCACCTGCCCCCTCTTCCCTTCCAATGTAGGTAATATATCATTAACCTCATTTCATAACCAAAGAAAGAAAGTCAATGAGGTGGGATGATTTTGTCATGTGGTCAAGCCAACAAGCATTTATTAAGCATCTGCTGTGTGTCAGTTACTGTGCTAAGTGCTAGGGATACAAAGGAGAGCAAAAGTCCCTGCCCTCAAGAAATTGACAATCTAATTTGAGAGATAATATGCAAACAACTATATTCATATAAGATACATGCAGGGTAAATTGGAGGTGATCTCTGAGGGAAGGCACTAGCATTGAGGAAGTCTAAGAAAGGTTTCTTGCCAAAGATGAGATTTAACTGAGATCTGAAAGAAGCCAGCAGCTGGGGAAGAGGAGGGAGAGCATCCCAGATTTGGGGTTTTAGCCAGTGAAAATGCATGGACTTAGGAGACTGAAAAGCTTATGAGAAGAACAGCAAGGAAGCCACTGTTACTGGATCTTAGAATATGTGGAGGGGAGTAAGGTGTAAGAAGCCTAGAAAGACAGAAGAAGCCAGGTTTTGAAGGTCTTTAAAAATCAAACAGAGGATTTTATATTTGATCCTATAAGTAATGAGGAGACATTGGAGTCTATTGAATGGGGGGGGGGGCGGGGAGGGTGCCCTGGGTAGACCTTCATTTTGAGAAGATCACTTTGGTAACTAAATGGAAGCTGGACTGAAGTGGGAAGAGAATTGAAGCAGAGAGTGCAGTAAGAAGATTATTGTAATATCGCCGGACAAAGAGAATGAGTTCAGTTTTGGACACACTGAATTTACAATGTTTACTAGTTTTTCATTGGTCTTGAAGAGCAGAGCAAGACAATTCTTTTCATTCTATGGTGTGCTATCAGGGGAAATGGTAAAAAACAAAACCATAAACACAGGTGGGGTGAATATCGATGTTCATTTTACACTGAAATGGAGGCCAGTTTAAAGATGGAGTCACTCATGCCCAGAGAGGGAAGAGACCAGGGTCTCTCTCTCTCTCTCCCTCCCTCCCTCCCCCCTCTCTCCTCTCTCTGTCTCTCCCCTTTCTCTCTCCGTCTCTCTCTCTCTCCTCTCCCTCTCCCCGCATCTCTCTTTCTTTGTCTCTCCTTCCTCTCTCTCTCTCCTCTCCCTCCCTCTCTCTTCTCTCTCTCTCTCATTGCCTCCTCACAGGAACAGAAACCAGAACTCAAGAACTAAGATTGAATTGGGCAGTGAGAATCAGGACAGTGGATAGCCACCGGTACTTCTTCTGGTTTGACCTGAATGTCCAAGTCTCTTTGTCTGCTGGCAGCCACAATCTCAAAATACAATTTGTGTCCTATCATATAATCATGTTTGAGCTCTGGTGCTCTGACCCCTCCTTTGAATTGTACTTTTTGGTCTCTGTATCTTTGCCTACATCATTCCCTCTTCCTGGGGTGTCCTCGATCTTCATTTCTATCTTTCAGATCCTGCCATCCTTCAATGTTTACCTCCAGTCCTATCTCTTTCAGGAAGACTTCTCCAATGATCCCAACGTGGACTGATCACTCCTTGCTCCCAGAACTTCTAACATTTGTTTGTGCCACTTATAAAGCATGTCTCACACACTCCTGCTTTGTATGGTAGCTCTTTGTGTACATCTTACTTTGCCATACACTCTGGAGGGCAGGAAACATTTCTTATACTTCTTTATGTCTACTACAGCATCCAGCACAGACCACACGATGAGCACTTTGTAAATGTTCATGATGCAACAAACTAATGAATTCTGGTGCTTGAGACAGTTAATCCATGAACAAATCTGGAAGGTCACATGTCATCAAAGCTAGGATAATTCTTATTCTTTCTTTCCCTCCCCAAACCCAGTGGTAGATAGACTTCAGAAGTGATCTTGTCAACTCATAGCCAAGACTCCCCAACAAGTAGGCATCTTGATTTTGCTTGAAGATTTCCAACGAGGAGGAAGCGACTGCGTTCCAAAGCAGCTCATTATCATATTGGATAGTTCTCATTGCTAAGTAATATTTATTAAGCCTGAATCTTGCCACTCACTATTCCTAGTTAACTCTGCCTTCTTGGTCAAGCAGAGCAAATTTAATCTTTCTTCATTGAGACAACTCTGAAGACTACCAACAAATCCTCTCAATGCCCATCCCCGCCCCCATCAGGATATTCCCTCCCCTCCCCCTAATTCTCTAGTCTTCTTCAGGCTACAGACCTCCAGTTCCTTCTTTGACTCATCTTCTTTCTGGAAGAAACAAAGCATTCAATAAATGAATTGGGATTTTTATAACCATTTAAATGATATTTCATATTCTGTGAATAGTTGCTATACAGGTTTTTAATGATTAGAATCTTGGAAAAGTCATAGTACCCCTCAGTGGCCTTGTAGGGGCAGGGATGGGGGGACCACAATGATAAGACTAGCCACCTGCCTTTATCACCAAGGCACTGTTTTGATTAATGAGATAGGTGGTGGGAAGGTGCTTTGAGATTACTGGAGGAGGAAAAAAAACAAGTCCATGTCCTACAAGTACAAAGTCTTCCAGGGAAGATTTTAGCTAAAGTTCCTTTAAAAAATATACACTATATCTAGACTCCCTCTGGTGACCAACTGGGCACAATGTGTCTCCTAAGTTTTGAGTTAATTGGTTTCCATAGGCTCTGGGGATGAGGATAGCTGTATTATTAAACACGGCTGAGTTCTTCACATATTCTCGACTCCCTGTGAGATGATAAAGGAGCTCCTATTCTTTTCTTTGATTACAGTGCATAGACAGTTGTCCTTTTGTGCTTCTGTTCCCGGGAGCTTTCAATCTGAGGGCAGAAGTTTTAAATACTGCCGGACACCAGTTTTGAAGAAAGGTTGCTCACTCACGGGGATGCTTCATTAGAGAGACAGTGGAGCATAATGGAAAGAGTGCCACCATGCAGCACATTTATTCACTTCCAGATCACATTTCCTCCCCCTCCCCCATAGCAGGCTCCTTGTGGGCAGGGCCTATGGTGTTTTCCATCTTTGTGTCTCCAGTTTCCGATTCAGTCGGGACTGACTAAATGTTTATTGCATTGAATTGACTTGGAATCAAAAGAACTTGTTTGGGGTTTGGTAGGGGGAAATCACATCTCTGAAAGTGACTAGCAGTTGTTACATTAAAAATATCATTAGTGGCTCCATTTTGCTTTTATCTATCATTTTGTGAAGCCAAGTTTTAGCTGCTTGTATGTCATCTGGTTTTGGAGAAGACATAGGATTACTCCCCCTCCCAAAGGTCACTCGGTTTAAGGAATGTCACAAGACTATCCCTCTCCCTCTTACCTTAGTGTCTTCCAATAACCTCCACTAGTAAGAAACCAAATGTCTCCATCCCTATGATCTTATTTTTCTCTCCAAATTATATATTGATTGTGTAGAAACTGAGGTCCTTTCTACTGGGTCCTTGTCTACTAAGAGCCTTGGACCTGATTTGTTTCTGCAAACACATGCATTGCTAAATAAATTGTTTGTCTGGATGAAACTCATTTTCTTTATTCCTCCTTAACCATTATGGTGGCCAACAAAGGGATTAAGACTTCTAGTATCTCTGTGTGGCAATTGGTCCTTCAACTGAGGAAACACTATAGGGCACTATTTCTACCAAAGGAGCTCCACATCCTCCCAAACCACATCCAGATGGCGGTACTGTGGGGGCCAGTTCTAGTAGGCCAACAGACACTCTCTTAGGGAAGTTCTTATCAACCTAAGTATAGGGGAAATTAAGGGAGGCCAACTAGAGAGGAAAAGTTCAGAAGGGGAAAGTTCATTGAGGAATTTGTAGCATTGTAAACTAATTAGAGATTAAATTTGTCATCGAAAAGTTAAGTTCTTTACTGTAAATTTCCAAATTGTGGTTTGAATGGTTTTATAAATGCTGAATCGTGTTGTGGAACAGCTCTTTTGGCACAGTGGGTAGAGCATTAGACCTGGAGGCAGGAAGACAGCTTCCTGAATTCAAAAATGGCATCAGCTGCTTACTAGTTGTGTGACACGGGGCCAATCACTTAACCCTGTTAGTCTCAGTTTCCTCATCTATAAAAGGAGCTGGAGAAGAAAATGGCAAACGACTCTAGTGAAAACTCCAAACGGGGTCACAAAGAATTTAACGTGACCGAAGCAACTGAACAGCACAAATTCTTAAATATCTTAGTAAGATTTGAGATACCACTCTGTATAATTTGTTTTAAACTTTGCAAAAGTATGGCAGTTAAACTGACATTGCATAAGGAAATTTGTAAAATAGAGATTCAGAGGAGTATTAGGCTAGAATGTGATTGAGAGGATAAGATGGACTTAAGTAGTGAAGGTAAAGAGAAGTGATCAGAGTATAAAATGGAAGATTAGTTTCAAAGCTGGAAGGACCACTGAGGGATATAAACAGAAGAGAGAAAGACCTGAGTTCAAATCCAGCCTTAGACACTCACTAGCTGTGTGACCTTGGGTAAATCACTTAATCTCTGTTTGCCTTAATCTACTAAAGAAGGAAATGTCAAACCATTTCAGTATCTTTGCCAAGAAAACCCCATATGGGGTCAAGAAGAGTTGGACATGACTGAACAACAACTAGTTATACTAAAGGCCTTTGTTAAAAAAAAAAAAAAGGCATTTTTTTTAAAAAAAAAAGTAGCTTTTCCTGGGTTACAACTTAAAAGTCTTGGAGCAAGAGAGATGTGTCCTTTATTCACCCTCTTAAGGTGGGTGGGGTTAGGTTGAGAAAACAAAAGGAATTGATTTGGCCCTTTGGGTGACTTTAAAAAGTTATGGGGAGGTAGGAGTGCCACCATAAATTTTTTTTTTGAACATGAGCTAACTGAAAACAGTGGGCCCTGAAATGTGAGGCCCCTTGGGAAAATCAAGATTTAAAATGTTACCGTTAGTGATTGTAAATCCAGATTTCATTTTGTTGATGTTTTGTTCTGAAACTAAATCATAAAGAAGTCTCATTTACAGTGAGATATGTTCTCCTATTAGGATAATTATGGTAAATCAGAGCTTCACACAAATCACATTTGCTATTTGGCATTAAAGCAATACGCAGAAAAACGCATGAATAAGTAAACCCAAATTAAAATCCAGGCTTGGTTTATTGGTTGTAGATCTTAAACAAGTTACTTCACCTGTTTTCCTCAGTTTCCTACTCTGCAAAGAAGAAAATAATATCACCCACCTCCCTGAACTGTTGTGAGGATGGTATGACTGTGAAGTACCTAGCACACGCCTGGCACAGGACAGGCTCTATAGAAATGTTAGTAAATGTAAGTTCTCTATATTGGTCTCGAACACAATCAGGATAGAATGCCCAAAAATGATGGGATGAGTGATTTCCTATGTGAGTTTAGAATGCATTTGACTGAATCGATGCTATCTGATTGATGTAAAGTTTTGTATCATGAATGTTATTATTGCATTTCTAAAATTGTTTTCATATTGTGGAATCTGGAAAACCATCGTTATCAGAAGTGCTGTTAGAAAAAGCAACTTCTCTTTTGTCTGGATGCTGTTAGATTATGATGTTGTCATTCATCCTTCATTCCAAAGAGGCCCAATGACATCATGAGGGTGATGTCTTAGCTTTCTTGAGAATTTGATTTAAATGAGGCAGAAGCATGAAGTCATCAGCCTCCTCTCCCCTCCAGTCATTAAAGCCTAATGGTGAGACAAAGTCAAGATGACTGGTGATGGCCCAGGATGCAGTGGATGACCCTGGCCCTTCTGAATTAAGGTCTTTCCCAGGTGTCAGTTTGTCGGAGGTGATGCCCTTTCAATGACTAGGGCTGGGTAAGAACTGAGACAAAAGATGGCTGAATTTACCATCACAAAAGTATCTTTCTGGGAAGGGAAGACCCTCCAAGTTTCTGGCCAGCACAGGAAACAATAGCTATTTCTACTCATTCTAGGCCATCAAAGCCAAAATGATAGGCCCCAGAGGCTTGGACTGGATATTATTGGCCATTCAAGGAAAGCCTAAGTGACTCAGGCTTTAACATCAGAAATAAAAAATGAAAATGGCTGAGGACAAAAAGTAAATTGCTCCAGCTTTTTGAAAAATAGATAAATGACAAAGACCAAATATATAAATAATTTTTTTTTTAAATCTAGCCCCCTCCCCAAAATCTTACAAAATATAATCAACCAAAAATTACATTACTATGGACAAAGCATTCACATGTAAGGACATGGTGCCCCAAGTGGAGAGAGAGACCACATGTTGTGAGGGAAGAAGAGGAGGAGGAAGAAGGAAAGGAAGGAGAAAAAGGAGGAGAGGAAGGAGGAGAGGGGGAAGAGGAGGAAAAGAAAAGAAGGAAAGAAAGAAAGAAAGAAAGAAAGAAAGAAAGAAAGAAAGAAAGAAAGAAAGAAAGAAAGAAAGAAAGAAAGAAAGAAAGGTTATGGTGTGCTTGGGACCCCAAAATACTGACACGCTGCAACCTGCCTGAATGAATTTGACCCAAGCCTTCTTTCAGCCAAAGAAAAACAAAGTTTATTACAGATTGTCCATATTGGGCAGACTCTTAAGGAGTCTGAGCATTTGTATGGCTAATGCCAGGAGGCCAGATTGAATCTGAACTAGATTGAATCTGAGCATTTTCATGGAGGCAAGATGGATCTTATATACAGAAAGACTGTGGGAGAGATCTACAGATGGCCAAGTAGTCTGGGGTGACGGGAGGAAGGGTCCAGGAAGAATCTTGAGGAGGAGTCTAAGGAGGATCTTGATGAGACTGGGGTGACTAGAGGTCAGACTCCAGGAACCAAGAGAATAGGATTAAGGGTAGGAAGTAGCTGAAGGCTACCTGGAGATAACAGACACTGGAGGGCTTGGCTAGTTTAAGAGTATCAGATGTGGGCATAGATATTTTGATAGGATCAGGTGGGAAATAGCTAGAGGCTTATTTGGGCCTAGATAATGAAAGGCTTATGGCCTCTGGCAAACACCTCATCCTTTGGGAAGATTCAAGGAGAATTCAAGGGGCCTCTCAGAGCCTATACCCCACCAGAACAACCACAACAATGAAGGGTTCTGCATGAGGTCTCTATATAGAAAGAAGGACTTTCAGAGTGTGTGTTGTGAGTTAGACCTTTGTCACATTTATTTCTTCTATTATGGTCTAAGCTTAAGTTTGCTTCTCCCATGGATGCTGTGCATATTTGTAGGAAGGAGTGAACCGGGTTTTTAAGAGAATGTTTTTTGTATTAACGATCTCTACCATGTTATCTGAACAAATAACTTAGGTAAAAACTAATGGAGACTCTTGGATGATTGTCAATGGGGACTACTGCATTTGATACTTAGGACCTACCACAGAAGCAGTCTCTGAGAATTATCTCTAGAGTAGTAGCAATGGGGTACAGGTCTAAGCCAAGACCTTCATCCCTTACCCCAAAAGAAGTTGAGTCTCATTTATCCACAGGCCCTGGAAAACCCCACCTCGAACTCTCCTTGAATCTTCCCAGCTTGATCTAGACCCCATCAGTTCCTCCTTCATTCTCAAAGAGGTTCAATGACATTGTGGGATAATGCCTTGACCTGCTCATGAATTCGATTGGTGAGAGATTAGTAAAAGTTAGGGAAAGTTAAGTTTCCCCAGAATAATTAATGAACAGAGAAGGGAATAAAAATTAACTAAGGTAGATGGACCCAGCCAATGAGAGAATAGCTAGTGGCTTTCTGAAAACCACAGACTCCAGATATAGGTAAAACTGGCCTAAACTGGCCAGATAACAGTCAGGGTTGAAGAGAGAACTGGGTCAAGTGGCTAACACGTATGCTTAATTGGTTAATTGAATATTACCTTACACACCCACAGGGAGGAGTTTTCCACCATTTTTGAATATGGGATGTATGGGAGAGGGGTTCATACCAAAGAGTTGCATGTGAGGGGTGTATAGGGAAGACTGTAACCCAGAAGGGAGTGGACCAATCTGTTCTCTGATGGGGCTTACTGAGCTGATGCTGCATCTATCTGAGTCAATCTAACCGAATAAAGCTGGTCTCACTCCTGTATACTCCACTTCCTCTTCCTAAAGAAGGGCAGAGTCAACTCCTGGCCAGGAATGTTTTCCAACTCCTTTGGATCAGATTTAAGTGAGGCAGAGCCATGCAAAGTGATCAGCCTCACTCTCTCCTCCAGAGTCACTGGAGTCTAGTGGCAAGACAAAAGTCAAGATGCCATTAGATTACGATGAGCTGTTAAAGGATATGGTAAAAATGTTGAAAGTGTTAAGTATTTGATGGGGGTATATTTTTTGCTCTAAAATGGATAACAATAATAATAAGTTAATGTTCAGAGGAAAACAGCAAAGCCTTCCTTAAATTATCCTTATCTATGAGGTTCTTTGGAACTTTCTATTTGGACCAGGTCATAAGATCTTATCAGTCCTGCTAACTTGCTATGATTAAAATTCTGAAGTACTGAAGTTTGAGAAACTGGCTTCTCCCAGTCAAAGTGGGAAAATTTACGAGTTTGCTTATAGTAAAAAATGAGATTTTTTGGGGGGAGTTCATTGATAGCTTGTTCAATATCTTTTTCCAAAATGGGGTTAAGTATTTTATTTCCTCTTCTGTTAATCTGGGCAATTTGTATTTTTGTAAATATTCACCCATTTCACTTAAATTGTTGGATTTATTGGCATACATTTGGGCAAAATAGCTCCTAATTATTGCTTTAATTTCCTCCTCATTGGTGGTGAATTCGACCTTTTCATTTTTGATAATAGTAATTTGGTTTTCTTCTTTTTTTAAATCAAATTAACCAAGGGCTTATCTATTTTATTGTTTTTTTTTCCATATAACCAGTTCTTAGTTTTATTAGTTCAATAGCTTTCTTACTTTCAATTTTATTAATCTCTTCTTTGATTTTCAGAATTTCTAATTTGGTATTTAATTAGGGATCTTTAATTTGTACTTTTTCTAGCTTTTTTAGTCACATGCCCAATTTATTGATCTCCCCTTTCTGTTTTATTCATGTAAGCATTTAGAGATATAAAATTTCCCCTACGAAATGGTTTGGCTGCATTTCATAAGTTTTGGTATATTGTTTCATTACTGTCATCATCTTTGATGATATTATTGTTTCCATGATTTGTTGTTTGACCCACTCATTCTTTGGTATTTGGTTATTTAGTTTTCAATTAGTTTTTAGCCTGCCTTTCCTTTGCCTTTATTACACATAATATTTATTGCATCATGATCTGAAAAAGATGTATTTGATGTTTCTGCCTTTCTGCATTTGATTGTGAGGTTTTTATGCCCTAATACATGGCCAATTTTTGTGCAGGTGCCATATACCACCGAGAAAAAGGTATATTCCTTTCTATCACCATTCGATTTTCTCCAGAGGTCTATCATATCTAACTTTTCTAAAATCCGATTCACCTTCTTAACTTCTTTCTTGTTTATTTTGTGGTCAGATTTATCTAGTTCTGAAAAGGGGATGGTTGAGGTTCCCCTCTCCCCCCAGTATAATTTTGCTGTCTATTTCTTCCTGTAATTCACTTAACTTCTCTAAGAATTTGGATGGTATACCACTTGGTACATATATGTTCAGTATTGCTTCATTGTCTATGTTATCTTTTAGCAAGATATGGTTTCCTTCCTTATCTCTTTTAATTAGATCTATTTTTGCTTTTGCTTTGTCTTAGGTCAGGATTGCTATCCCTGCTTTTTTTTTTCTTTACTTCAGCTGAAGCATAATAGATTCTGCTCCAGCCTTTTACCTTTACTCTGTGTGTATCTCTCCTTAAGGGATTTTTGAGATTATGACTTTAATCATACTATGTGCCTTTTACCCCACCCTTTGATGCCCCTTAAGGTAGATGATCATTCTGTCCAGAAATCTCTAATAGATAAAGTGATTAAATAAGCTATCCTGGAGGTTGAGAACCCCAGGATCAAAGGGAGGAATATTATATTAAAAAAATAACATTAGAGACTCCATTTTGCCTTTATCCACCACTTTGTGAAGGCAAGTCTCAGCTGCTTGTAAATCACCTGATTTTGAAGAAGGCACAAGATTGCTCCCCCTCCCAAAGGTCACTCAGCTTAAGGAATGTCACAAGACTACTTCTTTCCTTCTTACCTCAGAGTCTCCCAGTCCCCTCCACTAGTAAGAAACCAGATGTCTCAATCCCTATGATCCTGTTTTTTACTCCCTCCAAATTGTATATTAACCGTGTAGAAACTAAGGTTCTGGGTCCTTGGCTACCAAGAACCTTGGAGCTGATCCGTTTTTACAACCACATGTATGTCTAAATAAATTATTTGTCTGGATGAAACTTGGTTTCTTTACCCCACCATAACACAGTGTGCCCTTAAGCACATCCAATCTCTCTGGAGCCTCTATTTCCCTCCTATGTAAGATAATAATAATCCTTTTCCTACCTTTCAAGGAGGGATGTTTGAGAATCAAATGAGACATCTATCAAGCACATTTTGTAACTATAAAGAGCTACATAAATGGCAAGTACACTCATTAGCTGTGTGATCCTGGGCAAGTCACTTAACCACATTTGCCTCCGTTTCTCATCTATAAAATGAGCTGGAGAAGGAAATGGCAAATCACTTCAGTATCTTTGCCAAGAAAACCCTACACTTCCTACAGTCTCTTCCAGCACTAAGATTCCAGGAGGGTGTTCTTGCTCTAATATCCACAAAGCTTGTATTTGTATCCAAAGGGCCTTTAGGAGGTAATTAATAAATGCTTGCTGACTGATAGTCACTTGGTCTCTCTGGGCCTCCACTTTTCTCATAACCATCAACAACAAAAAGCAGGGGGCTGGACTAGATGATGTCTAAGGTTCCTTGTGGCTCTAAACAGATCACCCTGCGATTAATTGCCATGATTGAAGGAAGAACTTTCCAATGATGGAAAATCATCCCCAGTAGAACCAGAGGCCTTGGTGGATGAGGAGCTCCCTACTGCTGCCACTGTTCAGGAGGGGGTAATTAGGGGGGCCGTAGTGGAGGGCTTCTTATACTACACAACTGTGGGGTTTCCTTGCGCTTTTAGAACCCTGGATCACATGATGAGCCTCAGCTAGAAATACCCTTCAGATAGGACTATTTCCTGGCAGAACATGATGCACTCACTTAAGCACATGAGCCTGCCAGCATCCTGCTAATAGTTCAGCTATTTATTTGGAGCTGACTAAGAAACTTCACTCTCAAGTTGCTAAGAAGACAGACCTCTGGGCATCTTTTGGGTCTCATTCATAGTCAACAATTTCTCCCACAGAGAGATGCCTCAGACTAAACCTGATCCAAGGTGACAGTTTCTGGAAAAGTTTAGTCCTTTCTATAACGTCTGCATCTGTTAGTTAAACATCAGTCTTGTAGCCCAGCAGGAAGTGCCAAAGGGAAATGTGCTAGAGAGCATTTATAGGCTTTAAGTTGTTCCTAGGATACAGTATTTTGGCCTGAACCCTAATGCCAGAAGTATTCAACTGTGAACAGAACTAGTATTTGCTTTCCCTCAGGATCAATGAGATCTTCCAATATGGTATTATTTCTCCTTTATGCCAAAGACAGAGTGTGGTGAACTGGAATGAGCATTTCTGGGCTGGCTTGAGTCCCTACCCTGTCACTACCTATTAATATGACACTTGCCAAGTACCTTAACCTCTACGGGCCTCAGTTTCCACATCTCTGTAAGATGAGGTGATTGGACTAGTTGTTCTCTAAGGGCCCTTGGAGCTATAGATCTTTTGAGCCTTAGAGAGGTTAAGCGATTTAGCTCCAATCACATCTTGAAGTGTCAGAGTTGGTATTCAAATTCAGGTCTCCGGATTCCAAGCCCAGTGTTCTTTCCAACTCACAAGCTATGACTCAGTGTGTAGCCAGCACTAAGATGTCTGCTCCCTCCCTCCTCTCCACCTATGTGCCCTTCCTCATTTGAATAATGGGGGGAAATAATGTGTATCTATGTCAAGGAATAATACATACACACATCTGTATGTATATAGATGTGTGTATATATATATATATTAATATATGTGTATATAATATATGTTTCCTCAGTGGTTTCTGACTCTGTGATCTTATTTGGGGTTTTCTTGGCAAAGATACTAGAGTGGTTTGCCATTTCCTTCTCCAGATCTTTTTACAGATGAGGAAACTAAGGCAAACAGGGTTAAGTGACTTGTTCAAGGTCACACAAGAATATATATATAAAAGAATAAGTATGTATACATACATATATGTATGTATGTGTATATATATGAATGAAGAAAGGCTAAAGAAGACTTTAAAACAATGAAAGGTCTTCAGAGAGCAGATGCAACCAGAAGAGAAATATTTTCTTGCCCATGCAAAGTAGGACTATAAAGTAACAGGATTTCTTAGCAGATATAGCAGAACTTGGGCATCTACATGAGTGACACGGTTAAAAGCTGTCCTCCTTGAGAGGCTAGGCACTTATCCCACTGGCCTTACCACTGCTCAAAACATTTGTAGAGTTCCTCCCTTGGAACTTCATTGAGAGCCAATATATGAGCCGCTACCCAAACAATCCATCTCATTACTGCAGTCATGCGGCACTTAACCTGAAGTGAATACAGCCCAACTTGATCACCCATCTGTTTCCTTGAATTTGGCTCTGAACAACTTTTGGTTTCTTCCAAAAATCAATTCCACCTTCTGAGGATGACTGCCAACCACTGCAGATTTTTAACAGAATGTGAACACAATTGCGGAAGAGGAATTTCACATTTCGAGTCAACAAATGTTTATAAAGCTCCTACTGCAAGCAAAACACATGCTTGGGGAAGGCACAAAGTTGAGGTAGAGCAATCCCCCTCAAAAGAGTTCACAGCATAGTAGGGAAATATCAGAAACTACTGCCATATGAAATAATACACAAGTGCATTGAAGAGTACTCCCTGAGGTTTGAGGAAGCAAAAATGCTTAGGATGGTAGTAGCTGGGTTTGAAATAGATAACTACGAAAGTCATTATGAACTTGAATATATTGATTCTGGTATATTCACTAAGAAATCAGTCTGGCTATTTTATAATTACACCTCATGTATCTGCATAGTTAAATCTGGGCCATTGATTGTTTCGAATGCCATTATCAATGTATTATTAACCACTGATACTCAGTGCCTATACTTGGTTCTCATTTCTCATTTGCAATGTTTGCATTTCCTAAAGGAACAACGCCATGTTTTGCTGCCACACAGAGGCTGCCACGGCAAACAACACATGAAAAAGCTAATACTGTATCCATCTATCTTCACTAATACTTGCTTACTTTTTTCTTAAAATTTTGTCATTTTTTTTACATCACAAAATTTCCCCCCTAGTCTCTGTCTCTCTCTCTCTCTCCCGCTCTCCTTGACAGTCCTCCCTTACAACAAATAATTTTAAAGACAAAAAAAAGGGACTCCCCCCCCCAACCAATGTATCATTACATTGAAAGTCTGACAATGTTTAATGTACTGCATTCATGTACAGTCTACCTTGGCGAAGGCAGGAGAGGGCATCTTCTCACATCTCTTTTTCAGATCCATGCTTGTTCTTTGTAATTTTACAACTTTCACCTTTGATTTTTTTGTGGTTGTTCTATTTACATCGTTGTAGTTCTTGGGTATATTAATCTACGTAGATCTTTCCATGCCTCTCTGTAGTCATAATTTCTTATAGGACGGTAATATTCCATTACACATTCATGTACCACCATTTTTTTAGCCATTCTCCAATAGATGGGACACATACTTTGCTTCCAACTCTTTGTCATACCAAAAAGTACTGTTATTTTGATGTATATGTGAGGACTTTTTTTTAATCAGTCCTCCCTGGAGCATAAGACTAACAGCAGAATCTCTGGGTCAAAGAATACGGCCATTTTAGCCTTGCATTCTACTAATACAAATTTAGTTTAGCACAGTGCTTGGCACGCAGTAAGTGCTTAAGAAATGCTTGTTGAAATGAAGCTTTCTTTGAATGTTTGGTCTTCATAATTCTATGGGAAGAATTCTTAGGGAACAATGAGATATTTTTGCTCTTTAAATGTTTTTTGATCTAACCCTAAGTCTAGACCCCTTAGTGTTGTTCTCTGAGTGTTCAGTCCCATGTTATAATGCTCCTCCTTGCTCTGCCCTCTCTGGGTATGGACTGTTAAACTCCTGGAGGCAGAACCACTATGGTGGAGTAGAGGCAGCTGCCCAGCTGAACTCTCCCAACATTCCCCTCCATACAACTTCAAAATAATGGCTCAAATCACATTTTGGAGCAGCAGAGCCAACAAAAGGTCAGAGTGAGATATTTTTCCAGCCAAAGACAACTCAGGAGGTTGGTAGGAGAGGCCTGTGACACTGGGGTTGGGGCTGGCTTGGAGTAACCAAAAGCACTTAATGGGAGTGGGGTGGAGAGGGTGAGGCTGCCTTGGAGGCACCTGTGGTAGTAGTGGCAGTAGCAGCTTCAGGAGCCTTCAGCCAAGAGACAATAAGAGGGTTGAACAACTGGCTACAGATTACAAGGGACCCTTTGCTGGCACCGACTGGAACTCTACTGCCCACATGCAGTTCTGGGCCTCTGTTACAGGGAGGAGAGGAGCACTTGTGGTTGGTTACAAGGAAGCAGGGGGTCCTGGTCACAGTACCAGGACCAAAAGGAGTACTAGCACTTGCAGCTACAGGAGAACAGAGGACCTGGTTACAGTTCCAGGGTCAAGAGAAGCACCAGCACTTGAGACTGCAGTGGAGCAGGGCCCGTCATGGGCAAAGACCAGAATGCAGATCAAGAGAACAGTGACCACATCTCTCTTCACATCATGCTACCCTGGAAGCACCAAAAACTTACAGAACCCCCAGAACTAGCTCTGAAAAGAGCAGCACAAAAAAGTCTGAAGCTTGGGACAGTACATTCCCACCCCTAGGTGAGCAGATACCAACTTTAACATAAAGTCTGAAGTCAAGAAACAGACTGGAAAAATGAGCAAACAACAACAACAACCACCACCTGATCATAAAAAGCTACTATGGTAACAGGGAAGATAAAGATACAAACTCAGAAGACAACACTGTGGAAACAGCTACAAGTAAAGCATCCAAAAAATGCAAATTGGACATAAGCCCAAAAAGAATTCCCAGAAGAATGAAAGAGATAAAAGTGGTAGAGGAAAAATTGGGAAAAGAAATGAGAGTGATGCAAGAAAATTATGAAAGGAGAATTAACAGCATAGTAAAAGAGGCACAAAAATACTTAAGAAAATAACACCTTAAAAAACAGAATTGGCCAAATGGTAAAGGAGGTGCAAAAATTGACTGAAGAGAAGAACTACTTAAAAAGCAGAATTGGCCAATTGCCCAAATTCCTTAAAAATCAGAACTGGGCAAGAGGGAACTAATGACTAACTCCATGAGACATTAATAACCAATAAAACAAAGTCAAAAGACTGAAAAAAATAGAAGAAAATGTGAAATATCTCACTGGAAAAAAAAATTGACCTGGAAAATAGATTGAAGAGAGATAATATAAGAATTATTATACTCCCTTAAAGCCATGGTTAAAAAAAAAGAGGCTAGACATCATATTTCAAGAAATTATCAAGGAAAAGTATTCCAATATCTTAGACTTAGAGGGCAAAATTGAAAGAATTCACCAATCACCTGAAAGAGATCCTATAATGAAAACTCCTAGGAACATTATAGGCAAATTCCAGAGCTCCCAGGTCAAGGAGAAAATATTGCAAGCAGTCAGAAAGAAACAATTTAAATATCATGAAGCCACAGTGAGGATCACACAAGATTTAGCAGCTTCCATGTTAAAGAAGTCGAGGGCTTGGAATACGATATTCAGGAAGGCAAAAGAACTAGGATTATACAACCAAAATCACCTACCCAGCGAAACTGAATATAATCCTTCAGGGGAAAGATGGATATTTAATGAAATTGAGGATTTTCAAGCATTTCTGCTGAAAAGACCAGAGATGAATAGAACATCTGACATTCAAACACAAGACTTAAGAAAAGCACAAAAAGGTAAACAGGAAAGAGAAATAAGGGACTTAATAAAATTAAACTGTTTACATTCCTATATGAGATAACACATGTAACTCATAAACATTTTAGGGCAGTCAAAAGGAGTCTACATAGACAGAGGGCATGGGAATGAGTTGATTACATTGGGATGATCTAAAAAAAAAATGAAAGGGTGAGAATGGAATGTACTGGGAGAAGAGAGGAGAGGAAGAATAGGGGAAATTCTCCACATTAAAGAGGAGTGTAAGAAAGAGTTTTTACAGTAGAGGGAGAAATGGGGGTGATAGTAAGCAATGCTTGAACCTCACTCTCATAGAAACTGGTCAAAGACAGAGGATATATAGATAACCCTCAATTGTGTACAGAAATCTATCTTACCCAAGTAGGAAGTGGGAGTGGAAGAGAGTAAGAGAAAGTGAGAAAGAGAAGGGAGATGGTAACAGGGAGGACAGATTAAAAAAGGCAGTGGTCAGAAGTGAATTCCTAAATCATTTTACTTTTGACTGTCCTATCGCTAAAAATAATTTTTAATACAAACTCTCTCAACTACAAAAAAAAAAATCTCATGACATGGGAGTAAATGCCACATTTTGGTTCTGTGATTTCCATGATATGCTCTCCCTCTGCTGGCCACATGCCATCTGTAATCCAATCATGCCTTCTCATCTCATGTTCACATCCTTCCAAAATTCTCCAAAGAGGATCTGCCCCCACCAATGGAAATCAGTGCAGACTGCAGACACTTCATGCTAAACAGAGGGTTTCATCAGTTGCTGGAGCCATAAAAGTTCACCACCTAGTGGTCAATCTGGTGTTACGAGATAAACTTACCCAATTAAATTTCACGGCAAGCTCACAGGCCCAAGTGCTGTAAGAGAAAATGTCACTTTGTTTCTCCAAACCTCAGTTTTCTTATCTGTAAACATGGCATAGTGCTGGTGGTACCTACCACGCAGGGCTCTTGTGAGGAAAGCTTAAAGCACAACACATATTGGAGCTGTTTAGCCACCTTTAGCTAGGTGGCTCGGTGGATAGAGTGTGGGACCTGGAGTCAAGAAGGCCTGGGTTCAAATTTTGACCTCAGATACTTATTAGCTATGTAGATGAGAGTACAGTCTCTGGGAACCCCCTTGAACTCTCCTTGAATCTTCCCACTTGATCCAGCCTTCATAAGCCTTTCATTATCTATGCCCAGATCTCTACCTAGTCTAGCCCTCTATTGCCGGACTGCGTCCCACCCTTGATCCCATCAAAATCCCATGCTTTTGTTTCCTGGAGTCTTAACCTCTAGTCACCCCAGTGCCATCCAGATCCTCCTTAGACTCCTCCTCGACAGCCTCTCTAAACCCTTCCTCTAGTCTCCCCAGACCACCCCTCAATCCCTCCCACAGTCTTTCTGTGTATAAGTTTCATCTTGCCTCCATGAAGGCGCTCAGACTCAATCTAGCTGAATCTGGCCCGCTGCGTCCCGAACGGTGAGATTTCTTAAGACAACCCAATATGACGAATCTGTAATAGACTTTTGTCTCTTTCCTCATCTGAGAAGGAAGGCTTGAGTGGAATTCATTCGGCAGGACCCGGCGCGTCGGTGTTTGGGTTCTCGAGCACCCCTAGAAGCCTAGGGCTCCCTACCTCATCATTCTTCTTTCACTTCATCACTTAACCTACCTCCTCATCTGTAAAATGGGGGTGATAACAGCATGCACCTCTCAGGGTGGCTGTGAGGATCCCACGAAGTCATTGTGAAGCTTAGCGCCCAACACAATATCGTTATCGTTTCTGACGTCATCACGAATATACACACATCTAGACCTGTGCAAATCTAGTATTAAGGCCAAAAGCTTCCGGAGCGGGGCTTCGCGGCCTCGGGGCAAATAAAGTCATCTCATTCATGGGGTGTCTAGAAGCCAGATCTAACCTCCCCTAATTTACCCCTCCTACTTTTGTACTTTCCCCCCTCCCTTCCCTTCTCCTCCCCTCCCCTTCCCATCCTCCCCTCCCCAGGATTTTACAGGTGATTATCAATTTCAAAGACAGGTTCAATTCAAATAGCCCTAGGCATGACACCTCATAACCCCAAGCCCCACTTAATAGCATTCTTTATTATTCAGAATTATACCTTAGATTTTGGGGGTTTAGGCTGGTCTCTAATTGATTGGCCAACAGGTCCCAGGCCAAGCCCTACTCAGAGGCTGGGCTGGTGTCCCACCCTCTCTGGCCTCAGTTTCCCCAGCTGTAAAAGGGGCGGGGCAGCCGGAGCTCCGACCAGTTGGGAACCTTGCGGGTGTAGCCGAGGCCCGGACCGGCGCTCCATTTCCTAGGATCGGGAGGCGGCAGCGCCCCTGGCGGCCCCTGAAGGGATGACACCCTGCTCGCCTTCCCGGACACTGCCTCGGCGCCGCGGGGGCGGGGCTCCGCTACGGGTCGCTCCTAGAGCCACGCTTCCTCGAAGGAGCGCATGCGTGCTCGGTCCCGGTCTCGCCCAACGCTCGCGACATTACAGCTGTGGTACCTCTCGCGAGTTTTCCCCTCTTCCTTCGTTCTCCCGTTCGCTTCTCTTTCTTTGTTCCCACGTCCGGAGGGTCTCGCGGGAGCCGAACGTGGGGGGGAGCGCGAGGGGGCCGTGGCCGTGGCTGTGGCCGTGGCGGCAGCTCTCGCGGTGTTTGCGCGGCTCTCCCTCCCCCCTTCCCTCCGGGACCCCCATCCCCCAAGCTCCACTTCCCTCCCCTCCCCGCCGGGAGAATATGGTCGCCGGCGATGGACGCCCCCAGTGCAGGTCAGTCCGCGCCGGCCCCGGCCCCGCGTCCTCGGGCCCCGCCTCGAGCCGCTCCCGGGCTCCGGGCTCGGGCCGCGCTCCCCACTGCGAGCCGGGCCGGGGCCGCCTCCGCCTCCGGACGCAGGGCCTCGCAGGCCGCGTCGGGCCTGTCCCGTCCAGTCCGGCCCGAGGCCCCCTCGGGGAGCGGGAGGAGGGACCGCGGCCCCTGCCCCCCTTCCGCGGCCGGGAGCGGGCCCTGCCCTCGGGCGGCGCATCGGTCATCGCGCAGGCCTTGCCGGCCATCTATCAGTCCGCCTATCCGTCTGCCCACCCTTCCTACTGCCCCTACTATGTGCCGGCCGCGTGCTGAATGCCGCGGATACTGAAAGGCAAAAGACAGACCCTGCCCTCAAGGAGCTACAGTCTTGCGGGGAGCCGACCCATAACCTGACCGTGCTCCTCTCACCTCTTGTCTAGCATCCATTAGGCAGTTGATCTTTCCTAGTGGACCATACAAAAGCCAAAAAGGCCTTTGTCTGAATTTCTCCTTTGCCCCCATTAACCCCCGTGTTATACTTGAGAGTGACCTCTCCGGAAGGTTGTCTTTTTAAATTCTTGTGTACCCAGCGCCTCACATGTAGTAGGCACTTAATGTTTGTTGGCTTGAATGGAAGAATTTGATTTCTGGGTGCTCGCCCTAGTCATACAGACTGCTCAGTGATGAGCCTCTTCCACTCATAGTGGGCTGGTCCCAAGACCTTCCAGGCAGCTTCCATTTCTCCAGCCCTTTGGGGTTTACACCATGACTCGACTTCCCTTAGAAGAAGGTAGCTCACGTGGGTTTTATTGTCACCCTCTGTTCCTTTAAGAAAACAGACCTAGAGGGGGCGGGTGACTCGAGCCAGGTATTCGGAGTCAGAGACTTCTGGTGCCGCTGTAAGGGCAGGCCTCCCAGGGTTCGGTTCATTGTGATGGCTTCCTGTGCCAGCGATTGAGGGCACAGCTATGTAGGGGTCATAGCGTGCCGCCGACGGTGTGCAGAAGACCGGGTTTCCTCCCCCAGGAGAAGGGCTCAGAGGCCATGCCCATCGAAACCGTGGATTCAAGTCCTGCCTTCGGGCACTGATTGGATGTGTGCCTGTAACCTTGGGCACTAGTGATGGAACTTCGGGGAACTTCAGCTTCCTCCTCTGCCAAGTAGGGAGGATCGCAACCTACTTACCTCCTGGGATTGTGGGTATCCCCAGATAAGGGGTATAGAACATTGCGCCAGAGAGAGCTCTTAGACTCCAGCTGAGGCTGGGCCGGTCTCCCCCAAGGACTTGGTACCAACCAGGAGACCAGTCAGCTCCTGATCTTAAAAAAGCTGGAGATTCCCCCAGGATGGCCCTCCTCACACTGTGACTGGGCTGTTTGCTTTGCTCTCAGCACCAGAGAGGGGCTTTCTTTGAGAAGTTTAGATCAGTGAACCTCATTCCATTATTAGGACTCCTCCTAAGGTAATTGCCACCTTTTCTGGGCTGTCTGTGTGAAGTTCCCCAAACTCTTTAAGGCTTCTGAATCTCTCATTGCTTGTGTCCTGTAAGTCTTTTCGATAACACTAAAATAAGGATCATCTCTCTTATCTTGTCTTAGCTATTACCTTGGAAAAAAGGTTGTATTTTATTTTAAGGAACTAAATCTTTTTAGAAACCTGGTTGCTGACTTCAGAATGTGACCATGACAACTTACATTGTTTAGAAGTATCTTCACTTTTAATAAGAGGAAGTATATAATTTTTTTTTTTTACATTTTTCCCCCCCAGGAAGCGCCTTTGAGGACTTTATTGAAGCCCTTAATGAGAGTTCAGATAACAAGTTCTTCAATCTTCCTAAACTTGGAGGCACCAAGTATGGTAATGTTACAGTTTGATGTTTGGGGTTTCATTATTTAATGACCTCAGTGTTCAGGATGAGGAAATTATACACCTTATGTGTACCATTATGGTTACAATAATGCACAGTATCTTGCATAATATTTAGTATGTAATTTTTTGACTGCCTTCCAGAAAGAGTAAACCTTTCAATTTTAAAAATTCCGAGTTACACTAAAAATTCATCTGTTGTTCTACTAAAAGATTTTAAAAGTTTGAGTAGGCTCATAAGTGATGTTTTATTAAATGAATATTTTTATTTTCTGAAGTTTGAAGTTTTTAGGGACAAGTATTGCCCTTTAGTACTCTCTACATGCAGATGACACTGCTAACAATCCCCTCATTTCTCCTTGTCCTTTAAAGCCCAACTTAGATACCGCCTTCCCCATGAAAGCCTTGCTGCCCCTCCCCCCATCTGCAGGCTCACTTTGCATACCTCTTCTGCACATTATGTACATTGTGTTATCTCTCCCTATAAGAAGTGTCAGCTTTATGAGAGAGGGCCAGTGATTGTCTTACCTAATATTTATATCATTTTTCCAGCACCTAGCACAATCCTTTGCTCACAGTAGATAATGAATGTCTGGTTGTTAATTGAATACTATGAATCCTTTTTCCATAGTGGGTCACGGTTTTGGAATGATCTCACCATACCTTTCCTTTACCCCTCTAGTCACCAGTGGATTGCATTTGCAAGGCAGGGGTTACAGGTGTTGTCTGCGGTCACAAAACAGTGATGCTAATTGGGTCACAGGAGACTGGGGCAGTTTACTAAACAAGGGACGGAATGAAGATCTGTGTAGGGAGAGGATTTCCATGTCTGGGTTTACGTGGAGCCAGAGGAGATAAATAGAATGGTGCTGGCCTGATTTTGGGCCTGTTGGCTGGTGGCCTCAGAGGAATGTCTCTCCCATCCCCCCACCTTTGTTCTTTGTGATTAAATTAACAGAATTGTTTCTGTGCTTTAGCTGGAGGTTATTGGATTTAAATCCCCTGACTCTGACTTATTCAAGAATGCTGCATCATCCTGGTACAGTGAGAGGCACCTTACAAGATCTCCCATTTAGAGAGAGCAGGGTAGGGAGGGCCGTGCAGAAAGGGCTCAGGATTTGAGGGTCTCAGGCAAGACTGTGCTTTCTGGGCCTCAGTTTCCTCAGCTGTAAATGAGGAAGTTGGACCAGATGACCTCTGAGGTTCCTCTCAGCTCTGCATCTGTGATCCATGAGCAGTGTTGTCATTTTAACATGATTCATTTGTAAAATGTCAGACCAAACAAAGAGGGTCACATCTTGAATTCTTAATTGCAGTTATTTGTATATCAGGTTAATATTCTTGGTGAGTACTTTACATTAGTAAAAGGATGCTAGCCAATTTAAAACTAAAAGGCAATATAGCAGCCACATTTTATCTGGATTTGAGTCATTTGATTCTTCTGTATGTTAAAAGGTTCACTATCTTTTGTGGTTATGTAAAAATGTGCCCATTTACAGTCTGGCACATTGCTGAGAATTATTAAATGTCATTGAAAACCAACAGACGTGGCAACGTACTTTGAAAAAAAGGCTATTAATAATGCATAAATATATTTTCTGCTTATAAGAAGTCAGGTGTAACAAAATAATTAGCTACTGCCAAAATCCAAAGCAATAGCCCCATAATTTTTGAATGTTAACAAGGGGTTTTGAATTTGTGTTGGATTTGTTTGATGCTGTGGATATGTGACTTATCTGCCAGTGAACAAGTATCCACATATGAACTCTAACAGATTTAATCTAAATATAAGCCAGTTAAAGTTAAATTGAGATTAAATTCATCAGTCAGTAAATGTGTTCGGCCCCCATGCAAAGAAACATGAGGCCCTTTCCTAGAGTTGATAGTTTAGTTTACCTGCCCCTAAACCACAGGAAATAAAGAGATGAGGGACCACCTCTGTCACAAAATGTTGCATTTTGTCATTGTGTGGAGTGCTTGTTTTTTTCTTAATTACAAGAGAATTTGGTATGTCATGGGACAGGTGAGTCTAGAAGAACAAGGCATCAACAAAACTTGTAAAATGTAAATATAGTAAATACATTTTCATAAATATCGTAAATAAAGTGCAGAATTTTAGCTTTCTAAGCAGAAATGCAGTTTCTGCAATAGAATTTATGGTAGATGAAAAGATGAGAAGAGTATTGAGAAGCTGTTGTGGAGGAGAAAATTTCCAAGTACAAAGCTAAGCTTCAGGGAGGACTTACTTAGATGGAAAGAGGGACCTTTTGTTAGACCTTGCTTTGTAATTGCATAAACAAAATGGAGAGAGAGGTGAATGAGAATGACAACATTTGTCTTGGAGATAGATAACTGTGAGGAAAGACTGGAACCGTCTATTGAACTAGGCTGAAGGCCTGGATGGAAGAGGGAACTTAGGGCAGATAGGGAGATTGGGGCTATGTGAAATGAGGCAACTTTGCTTGATCGGCCTTTCATACTGATTGTAATTAAAAACTGTAAGCTGGAAACCACATAAAGGTGAATTATTGCTCTTATCTGTTTTCTAAATTAGGAAATCCATATAAAGTTAAATTGAGAGATACTATACACCACTCACAAATAAGTTAACATTATCTATGTTGTATATTTTGTTAAAACATTTAATTTAGTTTGAACTTGGAAATTTTGTCACTGAAAGTTTGGCACCTCACCTGTACACTATTTTGGAACCCCCTTTCAGATGAGGATACACATCAGAACTGGTTAAATGCCATACTGGCCTAAGGTCACACATTAGCTCTCGTTGGGCAGACTGCAGACCAGACTTCAGCCTTCTGTTGCAGATTTGTGATGATACATATAATGTTGTCTGTATCATGGCTTGTTATGTGAAGAAGTGTGAGAGACTGGTATAGTGAAGAGGGCTGACTTAGAGGCTGTCAATACTCACTTTCTCGTACTTGTAAGCTGTATTTACTTTCCAGTACTGTACTTACTAGTCATGGTCGGTCACTTAAGTGCTTTGAGCCAGTTTTCATATAAAATGGGGTAATATTTCTTGGAACATCTACTCCCCAGTGACCATGTGTATAGTCCAAGGCTTTGAAATTCCTCATAGATATCAGTTATTCTTGTGATAATAGATGGTGGGGAGGTGACAAACCACCTGGGGTTGTGCTTCCTTCACTCAGTGTTAACAGTCCTTGCCTGTTGCTTTTGACTTTTTTTTTTTTTTGTGCAGGCTTGAAGGGGAAGAGAAATGAAGGGCAGCCTAGGAGTAGAATTAAATCATGATTGCTTTCTAGATAGCAACGCTTGCCTGGAAATGAAACATATGTTAAAGGCTTTCTTGGGAAAGCTTTAGCATCTCTCTCTGTGTGCTGGCTTTGGGCTTCTCTGATTAGAGTCTTGAGTCTTTGACCTGGCAGTTAGCTGGGAGCTGGAGCCAGATATTAAGGGTGGAATGAGGAAGGGAGAGAATTTGGGAAAGGGATGAAAGAATACCTCTGAGGATGATAGAAGACAGAAAACTGAAGGAGGAAACAGAAGAAAAGATAGAAAAGGAGACAGGAGGGCCAGAGAAAAAAATGTTTGAAGGAAATCTGCTTGCAATATTCATTGCAGGCAGGCCTCTAGCATTCACTGCATTAAGAAATGAAAGAAGATTGCTTCATTAGTCCATTTAATATGCTTTAGTATTAAATTCCCTCATATTGGAATTAGATAAGGTTCTTTCCCAATGAAAATATTTCAACTAAAAAGTAATATGTTCTCTGAGATTGAGGAAGGACTCTCTGAAGAGAAAGAGCTGTATTATTTTACTGTTATATGTATGTCCTTCTATGCTTTTCTCATAATTAACTAAATATAATAATTTATTCTTTTACTTCCCCTGTCCCCAAAATGCACAATTCTAGAGTTTCCTTCCTAGGGTACCGACCCTTTGGCTTCCTTCAGAGTTTCCTTAAAATTCTAATTAAAACTTATAAACAGATTGAGATATGAGAAATAGCAAAATCTACTATAAAAAATTTGATTTTGTAGATAGAGCACTGGCCCTGGAGTTAGGAGGACCTGAGTTCAAATCCGGCTTCAGACACTTGACACACTTGCTAGCTGTGTGACCTTGGGCAAGTCACTTAACCCCAATTGCCCTGCCTTCCCCCCTCCAAAAAAAAAAATCAGATTTGAGCTAATCTTTGAAAATAATGAAACTTCTTATAGTAGTATTTCTTGTATTGCTAGTGATTGAGGTATTCCACTTAAATGATTTTTCTGGATAATTGAAGCTTACTCCTTTGAACATCAAAACTTTTTCTCTACTTCTCTAACTTGCTTCTCCAAATCCTTTTTGAGCTCTTCCATGGCCTGAGACCAGTTCATGTTTTTCTTGGAGGCTTTTGATGTAGGCTCTTTGACTTTGTTGACTTCTTCTGGCTGTATGTTTTGGTCTTCTTTGTCACCACAGAAAAATTCCAAACTGAGTCCGTTTTTGCTACCTGTTCATGTTCCCAGCCAACTAGCTTGACCCTTGAGTTTTTCGTCATGGTATGACTGCTTGTAGAGTAGAGTACTTTGTCCCAAGCTTGAGGGGATGTGCTGTTGTTTTCAGAGTTATTTCTACACAGCAAGCTCTGCCACACCAGCACTACTCCTCCCCCAAAAACCTCCAACCCAGACCGGACTCAGATCCAAGTTGACTCTGCACATCAGCTCAGATCCACCACTTAATTCCTCCCACCAGGTGGGCCTGGGACCTGAAGCAACTGCAGCTGTAGCTCTGTAAGCAGCCTCAGAGCTGCACCACCCCTGCTGCTGCTGGGACGGTGGCTGAATCACAAACTCCTTTCACTCTGTCCCAGCAGCTTTTCCCACTAACCTTCTCTGTTGTCTTTGGCGTTTGTGGGTTGAGAAGTCTGGTAACTGCCGCAGCTCACTGAATCAGGGCACTAGGGCCTGTTCCGCCTGGCTCCCGGTCTGGTTGGTCCGAGTGCAGCCCACGCTGGTCTCTGCTCCACTCAGCTCCCCGCTTTGTGCGTGATAGACCTTACCCAGTGACCATTCAGGCTGTCCTGGCCTGGAGCCCTGCTTCCCTTTGCTATTTTGTGGGTTCTGCAGTTCTAGAATTTGTTCAGAGCCATTTTTTATAGGTGTTTGGAGGGACCTGGGAGAGAGCTCATGCAAGTCCCTGCTTTCCAGCCGCCATTTTGGCTCTGCTCCACCCCCCCCCCCAAAACTTTTTTACTCATTCAAGTTTGAGGTGCAGATCTTTCCTTTAAAATAATGTACAGAATTCCTTGACTTCTTAAACACAAAGTTCTGAATGCTTAAAAAAATGTGTTCTGTGTCATTACTATGAACATGTATTATACTGCATTATTGTATTCTGTAGCAATACAGTTCTATGTGTTTTGGTCTCTACTTTTATTTTCATGTTGTTTCATTAGGCTGCCTTTATTAGCTCTGGCTTCAACCTTTTTTGAATTGCTGCTTTTAATATGTTGTGGGCTGAGAAACCAGATAACCAGGCTTATTAAGAACTGTGAGTTAAATTTAGTTAATGAGGCAGCAAGAGAAAAGCTTAAGAAACAAGGAATGTTAGCTTTAGAGCCCAAGCTTTGTGGCAGCTGAATTTGGGTGTCCTTTTTAGGGAGGCCACAAAGATCTTCCGTTAGTAAGAAAATCACCCTGTGGGTGGTGGTGGTCTCCAGGGTTTCTTACTTGAATTTTTTTTTTAAAGACATAGTTAAGGCTAATTTCTCCTTCGTTAATTAAATGATTTTCTCTCACCTCAGATGCTCTGCCTTACTCTATACGGGTACTGCTGGAAGCTGCCGTTCGAAATTGTGATGGCTTCCTAGTGAAAAAGGAAGATGTTATGAATATTTTAGATTGGAAGAATAAACAAAACAATGTTGAAGTGCCCTTTCTCCCTGCTCGGGTTCTCCTTCAAGATTTTACGTAAGCGATATATACTCTTGACTGACATATATATATATATATAATGAATATGTATTCTGTGTAGGATCACTGGTGGACATTTTTTCCTTTATCTTGGCCTATGAACAGGTTACATTTTCTGAACTAAAATATTTCATTAAAATCAGGCTTCTATTCACTTTTTGCATTTTGGCATGAGCACCGTACTACCAGTGTTGAGAATGAAAATATGAAAGTGTTGTAAATTCATTGACATTGTCAAGATGCTGAGATAACCTGTAGGACTTTTAACCATGAAATGATCTGCACCAAACACAAAAAACAGACTTTGGCCTAAAGGTTCCATGTAACAGCTCCTTCTCTGGGACAAGGAAAGTTACTTGGTGGCCCAGATTTTTTCCCATATAGTTTACAAGTTAGAGATTCCTGGGTGGGGAGACCTAAAGTAACATGCACATGCACATACCCCAGAAGATGCCTTCTGTTCTACATGCCTTATAACCAAAGAATCTGTAGCTTTCTCCTATATAACTTTAAAGTGAATAGGACATTTGGGGCTTATTGAGAGCTCTGAGATAATTTTGAACCTTGGGATGAGAGATGTCATGTCACAGTCATTAAGCGGACAGCTGTGGAGGCTGTGTCAGATCACAGAGGTGCTGGGAGACGGAGAGGAAGGGGACGGGGTGTGGGGGACAGTGCAGGAGATGTGAGAAACTACAATTTAATGGATAGGATCCTGACTGGAAGGGACACGCATTCCCACCTCCTAGTCAGATGGGTGAGATGAGGCCGAGCAACTTGGCCAAGTTTACATGATAGTAGAGTTGGGTTGCAAACTCAGGTCTTCTCATTCAAAATCCAGTGCATTCGACACTGTGCCATGGAGCCAAGCAGAAAATCTCTTTAGATAACCAGTGAGTCTTTGGTTCGAAATGAATGCCCAATAAGGAGGTATTTTAAAGCTGAAGATAGACGAAAAGGCACATTTTAAAGACGTGTAATCATGCATAATAGGATGTTTTGCTTGATAATTTGTACTGGGTCTTAGTGTTTTATTTTCATCTTGAGTATTTTAGTCATTTTAACTATAGTTGAAGAATTGATCATTCTTTGTTTTTTTTAGTGGGATACCAGCAATGGTGGATTTTGCTGCTATGAGAGAAGCAGTGAAAAGTCTTGGGGGAGATCCTCAGAATGTCCATCCTGCCTGCCCTACAGACCTCACTGTTGACCATTCTTTGCAGATTGACTTCAGTAAATGGTATTTCACTACAGCTGTGTTCATTAAAGCAGCATTGCAAATAACCAGTAACATACTCTCTGAGAGATAAACTGGTTTATATTGCATAGTGAAGGATATTGCTTTCTTTCAGTTACGCTTTTATTTTCTGGATAGAAAAGGGTATGTGGTAAATGTTTGTAAGCTAGCGAATTTTTTGTGCTAGTAAAGATTTTATTAGTGTTTCTCCTGTATTTCTAGTTTGAATGTTGCTATTAACTTTTTGACAGGAATATGTATCTTTTTTGAAGTTTTTAGAGAAATTACCTTTTTGTCAAAGTAAACTCTAAAATTCATTTGTAACTTCTTTTTTTCTTCCAAAGTCCTTGTTTATGGGTCATGTGCCTATGGATGGAAATGATAGATGAAAGTATTGAGTCCCTTCAGAATTTGTCTCTGTTTCCCTTCCACTAACATTGCCACAATTTCCATTGATAGACTTCTCTCTCAGGATGCTAAGAGAGGAATATGGTGTTTATATTTAGTCAGCTGTTTTACATGCAGCTTAGACAGGTAGTAGAATGAATTTTAGACCAAGGATTCATTTAACCTATAAGAGAGATTTTTGTCCTATACACCAGATTAAAGCTATGGCTAAGGAACTGGTTTTAAATTGGTGTTATTTAATAAGAAAAAGACCCATTCTAGAATTTTAAAAATACTTTGTTATTTAAATGTAATATAATATGATGTGAAATCATGATTTCATTTGGAAGCTTATATAAAAATCTAATTTTATCTTATGTATTAAACTAATTTCTGTTTGTTTTCTTTAGTCTGGATTTTGCTTTCTTGTTTTATATTGGGTTGGTTTTTATTTATAAAATCTTCATTTCCCTTCAGAAAAACTAATGAGCCCACTTTGAAGTCTTTTCTTGAACTTCACATCTGTTGTTTTGGCAAGTTAAATTTATTCCACTTTTATAACTATCTTGCCTTATGGACTTCTTTTTTCTTTTTGGAATAATAGTGCAATACAGAATGCTCCAAATCCAGGAGGTGGTGACCTGCAGAAGACAACAGGCAAACTTTCTCCACTTAAAGTCCAGCCTCGAAAAGTCTCCTGCAGGGGCCAGACTGTCTGCCGAGGGCCGTGTGATACTGGAGAACTGGGCCGCAACTCAGGAAAATTTTCTGCGCAGATTGAGAACACGCCTATCCTGTGTCCTTTTCATTTACAACCAGTGCCTGAGTATGAGCCTGTTTCTCTTGCTGTTTACTAGTGCTAGGTTATTTTTTCCCCAGTGGAAATTACATTTTTTTTTTGAAAGCAAAATACAATTAATATTATAGGTTACTAGCCTGTAGTAGTGGTAGTATTAAGTGTTTTTGCGTATTTGAAATGACTTTCCAACAATATGCTTATTTTTTTTTGGTGATGACAGTTTGAAGAATGAGAGAACATTGTTATCAAAGCCATCACATTTGTTATCAAAGTTATCAAAGCCTTACAGTTTTGAGAACTGCCTCAAAGCACCAAGGAAACCCTATTCTGTTGATTTTTACTAATAGGCAAACAGATTCATGCCTTCTTCCCCCTCTATGTTCAAGAAAAGGTAGTTGAAGAACTTAGAAGCCATATGTAAATCTTAGTAAAAAAATTAACTTCTCCAGATGTAGGCTCCAATTAGTCTTGGAGGGACACCGTCAACTGAAGTTAGGGGACTCCAGGATGTTTGCAAAGTGGCAGTGCCAAATCGGGCTAGAGTTCCAGGCAGCCATGAGAACCTACCTGTGTCATTATGGCCTAGTTCCTGGCTTGGACTACATATTCAAAGCTAGGAAGCATTCACTTGTTTGCCTTTCCAGTTTTCAAGCAAGCCATACTAATGAATTTGGGCTGTCACCTGCCAGCGTGTTGGCGAGCAAGAGAATGCGTTTAGACATGTGGTGCTGTGGTAGGAAAGACACTAGCTGGGTGGCCTTGGGCACTTGACTTGCATTCTCAGAGACAGAGCTCCAAGTGAGAGTAGCTCCAAGGTCCCCACCAGCTCCAGAATTTTGTAATAACAATTTCTAAGCACTCACTGAAATGGCTTACTGCCCTCTAGGTGGAAGTGATTATGAACTGAACTTGGAAAAAGATTTTGTGTAAACTCAGTTTATGAATTTGATTAACTACAAGAACTGTTATTTACTGCATAAAATAGATTTCCTTGTTTGTGGACAGTCGCTGGGAGCTTTCCAAGGTTAGCAGGGCTGTGGTAGGCTGCGTTAATCATGGAGGCATGGTTCCATCAGCTACATAGCTACATTGACAGAGTACTTGGAGTTTTAGAAAACATTTTCCTCAGAACTGTTATGTGAGGCTTGGCTTGATAGGTGAGAAAACTTAAGCATCAGCGACATTGTCTTCTTGCCCAGGGCGCTGTAGTGCTGGGGGTGAGATGAGGAGCTGGCTTCAAAGCTTGGTCTCTTACCTCTGGATCTTCTTCTGTCTTAGTCTTCCAGAAGATGTTTGATTACAAGTATTTTAGTTTGTGTTTTGATGGAAAATAATTTTTAGAGAACTAAAATTTGCATCACTTTCCCCCATAAATCCTTCCAAGTAGAGTCCTTATTTGATTAGTAGGAGTGTTAGAAGCTGTATTCCTTTGGAGGTAGTCTTACTCCACATTTTCTTCAAGTTTGTCATTTTTCAAAGCAAGACTTGGGCATGTAAACCTGATTGATTCTGAAGTTGCCCTAAATAATTTTCTTAAGACATGAAAACCATTGTAATAAACATAATGTAAATAAAGTACTGTTCCTTTTAGTGATGGAGATGGCTAGTATCTTACCTAGGGTCTGAATTTCTTTTCTTTGAACATTTTTTAAATTTGAAGATAAAACACTTAAAAACAATTCCAAGAGGATTCAGCCAGCCTGTGTGTTTTCCTCTAACCTCGATACATAGCATCTTGATTTATTTGTTATTGAACTCCAATATTTCTACTTAGTTTATATGTGACAATCTATAGAGCCCTCCCCTGCTTTTTCCCAGAATTCCATATAATCTATAGATCTTTTAACAACAATCTGATTTTGTAGCCTCTCGTTTATTACCCAGTCATCCTGACTAATCATATGGCTGTCAACTTTGAAATTTAACATATCTTCCTACTCTACAGAAGCTAATCTAAAAGGAAAGATCACACAAGAATGCACAGATTCTTTTTTTGCTAATACTGTAAATTCATTCATTCTCTCCAAGCTGGCAGAATGTGGAATCCTTTTGAAGTAGCGAGAAGAGAGTTGCTTGCTATTTTTTAATGGTAGTATTTCTTTCTGATTTAACTTTCAAACAATGGAACTCAAAAAGGGTTACATTCCATCCCACTGCTCCATGAAAGCAGAGGTGGTATCTTACATATTCTTGAATACAAGAAGGACCAACCACAACAATTGAGGGAAATATTTTATTAGAATTTCACTTTGAAATAAAAATTTTTACTCTATTTTCTTTGCCTTGTGGATAAAAAAAAAGTGCCCTGTCAACTGATGCAGCTTGATCCTTCAAGATATTCTTAAATTCCAGCCTTTCTTATGTTAATGAATTTGTATGATAGAGATGTTTGATAAAATTCAGTAACAGCTAGACAGAATCAGACAAAAGGTAAGGGAATGATAGTATGAATTCAACATTTGGAGTTACTTCGGTCTACTTTAAAGAACTAAGAATTCACACATTTATTACAGAGTAAGACACTGTAAATTGGAGTGGCTAGGAAGATTGTCTATTCCCTACAGTCGCTGCAGTAGTCCTAGACAAACTGTTACCCAGAGAGTACCGAAAACTTGTATAAGTTCAAGTGATTGCTGATCAATGTATTATTCAGAGAACCCAGGTCGAAAAAAGATGGTTTAGAATCAGTGTTGCCTAGGGGATGGTTATTATGCCCATCTTTATTGTATAATTGTTGTTGAGGATCTCGTCACCTGTTAATTATCAAATGGCCACTGAGAATAGATTTTCTTCCTAATTTCACTTTGATTGAAGTAAGTAACTTCAAATAATAACCTTATGCTAATGGTTGTTTTGGGGAAGAAAACGATTTCTAATGATTTCTTCTTTAAGATTTGAGTACTTAGCACTTATACGATATGCTATTTAGACCATTTAAAATACAGGCCTTTATTGCCTGAGGTCATTATATCGGTTCAGTGAACTGTGATGATGGAAACATTAATTGGAGGGCCTAGAGAGCTAAAGCTTCAGAGGTTTCACACATGCCCTTTTTGTCTGGAGCTGAATATTGTTCCAGCTAGGTTTTGTGATGATAGGGCAGAGTTTGGTGGTAATTTGTTGGTTGGTGTAATGTAAAATGGCAATGTATGAAGTGACTTGTAAATTTCTGCAGCATAAGGGTTGATAGAGGAGTAGCAGCAGAAACCTGCCATTTTGGAGGAGTCCATTTCTTCACTCCTGCTCAAGTGGTTGGAAATTTATGTTGGCTTCTGAATTCACTTCCAATTATATATCTTCTTCATCTACGTTCCTTAAGGCAGGGCTTGCTTGTCGTGTCACATTATATTTGTTTCTTTTCCCAGGGCCTAACACAATAGTGACACATAATAGGTGTTAAACAAATGTTTGTTTGTTAATTTACTTCTAAAGCAAGACCCACCAAAAACCTCTCATATACTTTTAGTTTAGTTTCATCTAAACCATAAAACAAATGAAGGTGGATATCCCCAGATTTCTCCTAATGTTGGTTATGTTTTGAGGGCCTACCAGGAACATGAGCAGATAACAGTAATAGCTAATATTTATGTAGGCTCATCAAAGGGCTTAACATTTGCTATCTCATTTGAAATTGTAAGGCAATTCCTCTTGCTTAAGAGGCATGTTTTTTCATGGTTGGAAAATAAAATCATTTGATTCTGAGAAGTCCAGTAAATCCTAAGGATTTATGGGGTAGAGGTGGGAGGGGTGGATATAAAAATGACAATGTTAGTTTTGTGTAACAACAGCTAAGTTTAATATTAGCTGTTTTCCCCTCTAGGCCTGAAACAGTGTTAAAAAACCAAGAGGTAGAATTTGGCAGAAATCGAGAGAGGCTCCAATTTTTCAAGGTATGTAAATCATTAGGAATTAAAGTACTTGCATGGAGATTTGTAAAATAACAAAAGATTTAAAAAATCAGGAATATATCGAGCATTTTACTTTTGTCATTGACATGTTTGAAGTTATTTTTTTCTTTAAAGTTCATTTTGTAAAGTTAACATTTTCATGTTTTGTTGTCTTGTATAGTGACCTTAAACTGGGCATTACGTCCAACATTTGAAATGCTGATTTATGCATAATTATGAAATAATCACAAATTCTATATGCATGAACTAACATTTCCATTTTTTTATTTGTAAACGATATAGTGGAGTTCAAAAGTTTTTAAGAATGTGACTCTAATTCCCCCTGGAACTGGAATGGCTCATCAAGTAAATTTGGAGTATTTGTCGAGAGTGGTGTTTGAAGAAGAGAATTTATTCTTCCCAGACAGTGTGGTTGGAACAGATTCTCATATAACAATGGTGAATGGCTTGGGCATCCTGGGGTGGGGTAAGTAATGGCATGGCCTGTTTGTTGCAGCTAGCCTAGGTGCCTCTGTTATTTCTTTTTTAGTCACTTCTTAAGTGAAAATTAATTCTCTCATTTAGTCTAAAGTGGTTGGCTTTTATGGTGTGAGAGCCCAACATCCTGAAGGAGCATCATCACCGTGTCTCTTTTCCAGCTGCCTATTAACCAGAAAGGTTTCATGCATGCTGATGCCTAGGTCATGCATATCTGATAAAGATGTAGCCTTAAAATTTGCCATTTTAGTTCATATTGCTTTTTAAAGTTATAGCATTTGCAGTCACTAATGAGTCAGAGATGCGGCACAAATCCCACGTATCACAGACGACCTGTTGCTGGTATTATTAAATGTTAATGAAGCTTGTAGCTCTTACCTTACAAAGACCTATATAAGTAGCAGTGCAGACCCTGGGAAGTTCACTCAGGGAGTGTGCATTGAGTGTGAGTTGTAGAGGGGAGGCCAGCATGGCCTCTGTAGGGAAGCAAAAGCTCAGCACAGGTGAGCTCTTTGGTTCTCGCACAACTCTCCTGGCTGTCTGTTCCTTATCCTGCTCACTAGAATTGGCTGTCATAAAAAAATGTCTAGGTCAAGGATAGAGAAAAAACTAAGTATATGTTTGGTGGATGAACTCAAAATGTCAAGGTGGTAAATAATCCCATAGTCCCTGCCACAGGAGTCAGAAGACAGGACCCAGTGGCTCTTCCCTTAACTAGCTATTAGTGTGAACCTCACATCACTCACCCTATCCCCCACCCCCAAGTCCCCAGCCTCCTAAAGTGAGAGGACTTAGCTATCCTGTCTCTTACTGCTTAAGGAGCTGCATGGCAACTTTCCCTTCTCAAGTTTTAATAATCTTAGCAGACTGACTTGGGTAAAGACAGCTTCAGGGGTTGAACTGGGCATTGATAGTCCTCGTCCAGTGCCTCTTACAAAGAGCACTGCTGTGGCACCTCTTTAAGACAGTTTGTGTGAGGTGACATAAAGAAAACTCAGCCATCATTATTTCTGAATACAGGGTGCTGATAAACGTGTTTGAATCTATTCCTTAGGGGTTGGTGGCATCGAGACAGAAGCAGTCATGCTTGGTCTCCCAGTCTCTCTTACTTTGCCAGAGGTGGTCGGGTGTGAATTGATTGGCTCATCAAGTTCTTTGGCAACATCCATAGATGTGGTTCTTGGTATTACAAAGGTAAGTTAGTTCTGTTTCAGTAAATGGCCTTGCTAACTTAATTTTGTCAGCTGCCTTCTCCAAAGCCCTGCTCTGCCTCATCCTGGCATGGAAATAACTTGGTTCTTGAAGGACGAGCCAGTGGAATGTAAACTGACCTGCCTTGCTGACCTGGACAGGCCTGATGAGGAACAGCTGAGGAACAGCTTTGTTACCAGAATGTCACAAAGGAATGATTTTTTTCAGCCAAAGCAACGCTAGGATCCAGTTCTCTTAAGTCCAAGCAGGACAGTTTTGTGTCCCTCAGTGGAGGGAGGGCTCTCCCTGCCTAAATCAAAGGTCATCAAACTGTTGAAATGGCAGTATTTGTCAGCTCAGGGCCACAAGTAAAATTATTAGCTTACTCTAATACTTCATTAGCTATAAATGGCTTTATAGAGAAAAGGCTTAACTAGATCTCTCATACCTAATGTGATAATTTACCCTTTGATTTTATTTAGTCAGAGAAGCAGCAGGGAATAGTGGATAGAACTGGCAAAGTCTCCTTTGTCATGTGTTGGCTGTGTGACCCTAATGGTCACTTGACCTCTTAGGCCCCAGGTATTTCTCTGAGACCTAGGTGCAGAGCCATTGCCAATCTATCTTGGCAGAGGGATCTTCCTTTTACCAGGAGCTTGGCAGAGTGGAAGCACTGCCTGTCTCTTTTTTCTCAGTCATCTCAGCCATTACATCAGCTCAGAGGCTGTGGAGCTCATCTTATTCAACCCTCTCATTTTAAACGTGGTGTAAACACCATGGGGTGGGTGCATGGGTGTGTGTGGGTGGGTGTGTGTCCATGTGCCCGTGTGCCCTCTCTATAAATTCAAGATTGATAAATGAATACGAGATAGTTCTTTCCTTCTAGCTTCAATTTTCTGAATGTTTTCATTACCTTTTTAACTGAACCCTTAAAATTTTTGATCCTAAAAGCACAGTGATGGCAGGTTGTTAGTTAACCAATTCTACTCAGTTAGTTGAGTGAATCTTTGATAGCCACCCCTGGGAGTTGCTTTGGGGCATCCCACGCAGGACCAGAAAAGGGTAATTTTTTCTCTATCAGTATTGCCCAGTTCCCTGATTATGAGGTAGGTTGACAAGCTAGAGAAATGATTGATAAAGCACCAGGTCTCACATGGTATTAGAGGCTAAATCCAGGTTTGTGAGGGCATCTCTAATAGAAGAGGAAGAAGAATCCATTAGGTTTTAGAGAAAGCCTGAGTTACTGCCCCTCACTCCCCTTTATTCAGCCCTAAAAATAAGTGTTCCTTTTTGGGGCCCTTTGGTAGCTTTATTTTAACTTGATCAGATCTGCTGGTTGGTCTATATCTTTCTTTTGTTGTTTCTTCCCAAGTGCTTTTCAGTCAATGGTCTTTCAGCATTAATTGTGTTTTGTTTTTGAAGAAGGCCTTTTGAGCCCTTTATTAAGCACATGAAAAAAACTTGCCACTTGGCATTTTTCTTCATCTTCCTCTTTTAACCCCCTGAAAAGTATATCACATATTTGGTTTTCTAAAGTCACGTCTAGGCTCCAAGTCCCCTTTTCTATGAAAGGGAAGGGCAGGAATAGATGGTCTTATCATCAGGGCTCCTTCTGACTCTTAAACTTTCTGTCATTCAGTGGTTTATTTTTTGTAGTGGAAAGACATTGGGCTTTTGGAGAAAAGTTCATGCCACGACTCTGTGCTGGGCAGGCCTCTTATCTGCTCCAAGCCTCGGGTTTTCCTGATCTGGGAGGTGGGGATGGGGCAGCTCAGACTGTCTACCTCATGACTAGTTAGAAAAGATTTTAGAAAACTTTAAATCCTGCAAAGTGTAAGGAATTCCTACTGTAGCTCCTTTCTTTGCCTTTGATGATCCTATGTCTTGTAGGGGAGTGTCCATCAATCAGAGCTTTTCCCTTGGCTCCCCTGCAGGCAGCTTCATTGGTTAGTCTGGGATCAAGTCCTGTTTTTCAGGAGGTTAAATTGAGACAAGGGCTGGACTAAATGCTCTCTTTGTGCTAGATTGACTTCTACAACACAGGAAGCGGATTTGAATTGCTGCTTCTTATGAAGACTTTTTTGTGCTAATGGATTTGTAACTGTGATGGCTGAAGAATGCCCTGTTGGTGTTGATTGCTTGTGGGGAATAATCTGTTATCTGTGCATTCCTCCTGCAGCATCTCAGACAAGCAGGAGTAGCTGGAAAGTTTGTTGAGTTCTTTGGGAGTGGAGTTGCTCAGCTCTCCATGACTGACCGAACCACGATAGCAAACATGTGTCCTGAGTATGGTGCTATTCTGAGCTTTTTCCCTGTTGACAATGTGACACTGAAGCACTTAGAACATACAGGTAAGAGGACCTCGAGATCCACAGTAATGCTCGATGGGTTCTGTGAGACTTGATCAGACACAATCCTGGAAGGGCCCAGGCATCTCCCAGTGCTAGGGCCTCAAGCCAAGAGACACCTTCCACCCATTCATCCCTTCAAACTGCCCTTGTCCTTCTGTCCTTCCCAGACTGGCAGTAGATTGAGCTGTTTAAGGAAGCCAAGCCTCAAAGAGCCGGCTCTTCTCCACCACTCTTCAATGGGAAGAGGAGTCTACCAGACCATAGGGTTTAGAAGTTGCTGAAATGATCTTATGCCTCTTACTCTTAGGATGAGCGAGCTGAGGCAGGAATCAGGATGGGTCCATTCTAAGAGGTGCTCTCTGCTCCTCTCTGCAGCGCAGCTGTCTGTCTTTGGGCTTCCCCATCAAGCAAAGCTGTGCCTTGTCAGAGCCCATGTTGTTCATTCCTAGGACTCGTTGGTGGAATTTTAGAGAAGAGTCCTTTGAAGGGGATAGAGTTCAATGCCCTCAGCTTACAGTGAATGACCAAACAGATGCAGAGAAGAGTCACTGATAGTCATACACAGCCAGGATTCACACTCAGGCTTTGGCCTAAAAACCCAGGGCTCTTTCCACTAAACCACAGCTCTCGCCTTGTTAAACACATTTATTAAGCACCTACTGTAACCAAGCCACTGTGCTGGGAAGAGAAAGATGAAAAATGACAGCCCCCTCCCTCTAGGATATTACAGTCTAACAAGATGACTATAAGGTACACAAAGAAATTGGATTCTACCTTGACCCCAGAGCAGAGGAGTAGGTGACGCAGATAGTTCCCTAGAAACATTTGAGAGAGAAAAGACCACTTTGAACTGGGGTGATCAGAGAAGGCTTCATGGAGGTGGACATATGTTGACTTGTTCTTGGAAGGCAGAAGATTTCAACACGCAGAGAAGAGGAGGGAGTATATTTCAAGGCATGGACAACAGCTTCCATCAATGTAGAGGATTGTGGGGAAAGACAGGATGAGGTTGAAGATCCACATTGGCTAGATCTTCAGGGGGTTGGAGGAAGTAGTAGGTGATGGACCTGGAAGGGCCCGTTTCCTACCTTTGGCTCAGCCCTTGCCGCTTAAGTCATTTCTACCTCTGCTGCAGTTACCATCATGCTCCATGTAGTCACTGCCCTGGCCTCCAGCCTCACGTCTCCAGCTGCCTGATGGACATCTTACCCTCAGCATGTCCAAGACTCACCTCCTTACTCTCCTTCTTTCTGAGTTCTCTGTCATTGTCAGGTCCCACATCATCCTCCCCAGTGCTCCAGGCTTAAAATCTGGGCTTTGTCCTCAATCGCTCACTCTCATCCCTCCCAGTCAATCTTGGATTTATCTTCAGCGACATCTTGTCTGTACCCCTTCTCTGACAGGGCCACCACCCTGGGGCAGACCCTTGTCACCTCATCCCTGCACAGTTGCAAGAGCCAAGGGTGATTCTTACCAACGTCCTCACTTGAGTCACTGCCCAGCATCTCTCCCTCCTTCCTCTTCCGAATTTCTGGAAAGACCAGTATGTGCAGACTATCTCCGTGGCTCCTCACAGTCTTTCAGTGTGACTGAGGCCACTGTTTGACAAAGGTTACTGCTGCACTCGTCATCAGATGGGTCTCCTTTCCCCAATTTCCATCCTTCTTTGCCTTGGTCAGCATTGGATGCTGTTAACTGTGCCTTCTTCCTGGACACTGCTCCTCATAGCTTCCGTGACTGAGCTCTCTGGATTCTCCTGCCTCCTGTCTCTGGGCCCTAATTCTGCTCCCCTTTGCCTGCTCCACATCTCCAAAGGTATGTCCCCAGTCACATCGTCCTCTTCATGTATAAAGTATAGCCCATTTCCACGGAGGCCACTGCTGTCTTCTCCATCCAGTCACTGGTCAAGCCTTGTTCTACTTTTCTAAGCCTTTTTTGGGCACCTTGTCTATATTGAAGCAGCAGTAGCAGCTAGGCGTCATGGTAGATAGAGTATTGGGCCTGGGGTTAAGACGACCTGAATTTAGTTCTGACTTTAGACTTTCGCTAGTTGTGAGACCCTGGCCAAGTCACCTAACCTCCATTTGCCTCAGTTTCCTTAACTATAAAATGAGGATAATAATAACGCCCACCTTGCGGGGTTGTTGTGAAAATCAAATGAGATAGTAACTGTAAATTAGCCCCATGCCTGGCACATAGTAGGTGCTTAATAAGTGCTTGCTCTCCCCCTTTCCTGTAACGGGGCCCCTTATTTTTAATCCATCTTCTACACAGCTACCAAAATCGTCTTCCTAAAGTACGGATCTGTACTCATCACTCTCCAGCTCCACAATCTTCACTGGTTCCTCATTTCCCCAGGACAAAGGACAGATTCCTCACCCTGGACTTTAGGTCCTCCGTAATCTAATTCAGGCCTTATTCATAATGCTTCTTTCACTGATTCT
The DNA here is from genome assembly GCA_028646595.1 of Phalanger gymnotis. Classification (NCBI taxonomy): domain Eukaryota; kingdom Metazoa; phylum Chordata; class Mammalia; order Diprotodontia; family Phalangeridae; genus Phalanger; species Phalanger gymnotis. The sequence continues at coordinate 26,777,116 of CM053624.1, read as the reverse complement.
GTCTTTCCTGCTGAGCTTTTCCTCCAGCTTGACATGTTGTCTTCGTCTCTCCTTGTTTTCGTGCAGCCCGATTCCCATGTCTATTCCAGACAGAATCCCATCTCTATTTTTCACCTTCCTTCTATTCTTTCAAGTCCTCACCTAGGTGCTGTCTCCATGTAGTCTTCTGAGCCCTTCCTCCAGTATTCTTGGAGCCCTGAGGACTGTCTCTTCTTGTCCCTCTCACTGCATGGTGTTTATCAGTGAAGGCCATCAGCTTCTGGAGGGCGGGGACTGTTTGGGCTGGGCTCCGTACCCTGCATGTTGTACAGTGCGCAGCACATGGTGGATCCTTGGTAATAATGGTGATTGAGGTGAAACTCATAGGAGCCAAAGGCATGGCTGGGGCAGAGAATCCAGGGAAATAAGATCGTTGCAAATCTCTCAGGTACCGATTGTCTTGGACAAATGAAGTATTGTCCTGTTTTCTGTTTGAGTGATCAGTGTTTCTGACCTGGCAGGATAATGGAAAGAATATTGATGTGTTTTTGACAACGCATGTGTGAGAATTTTTGTGAAGTACACAATTTTTATCCAGTTTCAGGATTTTATCAAGAACTGAGTTGTAGAAAATTCAGTGTTGAGGTTTTATTTTAGTAATAAGTAATCTTCTTCCCTGCCTAGAAGAATTATTCCTTAAGAAAGCTTTATTTTTCCCGTCAGGTTTCAACAAAGACAAGCTTACGTCGATGGAAACGTACCTTAAAGCTGTGAAGTTGTTTAGAAGTGACCAGGGCTGTCTGGTGGAGCCTGAGTATTCCCAGGTACACTCAGGCAGTCGGTGGCTTACATTTGAGTTTCTTGGCACCAGGAGGGCACTTAGAGAGTGTGGCAGGTTGTTGATCACGGCCTTCACATTTCCCCAGTGGCATTTGTAGCACAGTAACTTGGAATATAGTCATTTTTATTAGAAATAAAAACTTGTGGTTTCTTTTAGTCCTAATTTCTTAGCAGTTTTTTTAAATAAATGACTGTTTTACTCTCAAAAGGTAGATTTCCCACTCCAAAATATACGTTAAGTAGTAGGAAGAAATGTGTATCTGCTTTCGTGTCTTAAAAATCAAAATTAGGACAAAAATTATTTCTTGTTCGAGATATGAAAGGTTCTTGACAGCATCCAACTTTGCTGAATTTTCCTTTAGGATAAAACAAAAACTAATATAGGGGTAGATTTAATTTAACAAAGTTAAATGGGTTATAAATTAGCAATGGCTCCCCTTATGTTGATATATTGAGAGCAAATCCAGGGGCCTCTGGCCTCTGAGTATTCCTTGGGCCTATCTAGGGGCTTCTCCCTTTCACTTCCTCAGGATCATAAGCATCTGAAGAGCTACAGGGAATTTGAGAGGTCAGACCGTCAGTCGGGTCATCTGGTCTCTTCTATCTTAAAATTTCCATGATTCTCATTTCTTCTCCCCTGCTAAGTAGTTATGTGGTCCAAATTAGGAAGTAAATAAACAGATCTTAGAATTCCTGCAGAATTTCCAGGGCTGGTATACTTCTGTTTGTCTTTCGCATGGGAGAAGGGTAAAACATCTTTCTGGACAAGATGAAGAAATGTGAAGGTAATGCTAGTCTAGTTAGGTGCACCCATACCAACAGAATGTTGACTAATGGATCCATATTAATTGGGAGAGTGTTCCCTAATGGAATTTCACAGTCCACTGTTCAGTCTTGTCAACTTTTCCCAACAACTGATAAACAGACCTGAAAGGATATGTTTACCATATTTGTAGTTAACACAAAGTTGAATTCATTGGATATCAGAGTCAAAATTCAAAAAAATGTCTTGACAGGCCAAAACTAACATGGAAATTTAACATGAATACATGTTATTCATTTGTTGTTATAAAATCATTCCACGAGTACAAGGTGGGGGAAACCTGGCTTGATAGCAGTTGGTGTAGGAAAAAGTCACATGGTTTTCTTGACTAGAGGCTATATTTTAACTATTAGTGTCTAGCGTGACTGCTAAAAAAAAACTAACGCATCTGGAAAGTATTGAATTGCCTTTGTTCTCGGAATTGAACAGACATCTGGTGTGTTGAGTTTAGTTCTGGGTGCCTTGTTTTAGGAAGGATGTTGACTGGGCAATGAGTCTGGTGACCAGGCTGTCAAAGGGTGTAGAACTTAGGTGTCTTAAGGAACAACTGAAAGAACTGGGGACATTTAGCTTCGAGAAGAGAAAGCTTGGAGTGGACATGACACGTGACTTCTAGTATCTGAAAGACCATTGTATCAATGAGAAGTTTAGAGTCTCTGTACTTCCAGAGAGCAGGACTGCCATTGATCCTTCCAGCCCCAGCTCCATGGTTTCTATGGCTAATCCTGTTACAGCGAAACAAATTCTGGCTCATGGCGTAAGGAAGAACTTTTTAAAAATGGAGATGTCCAGTGATGACCTGAACTACTCTGTGAAGCAGCAAGAGCTTTATCTCTGGATGTATTCAAATAGGGATGTTATGAAGAGATTTTCTATATGGGGTAGAAAATGACACTTGACAACCTGATTGATTGATCTCTCAGATCCCTTGTAGATCTTCAGATACCTGTGGTCCTATGTTGGGAAGGAAGGGAAGCAAAGGGGACAAGGCCCCCAAATAGGTCCAAGGAACACTTAAGTGACCTGAATTGCTGTCAGTATACCAATATAAAGAGAACCATTGCCAACTTACGACACGTTTGACTTTGTTAAATTAAATTCATCCCTGCATTAGTTTTTATTTTAGCCCAAAAGAAAATTCAGCAAAGTCATATGTTCACAGGAACCTTTCATATTGAACCCAGGAATACATTTTCCAAAAATGAGCAGCTGCTATTGTGAGGTGTCAGCAGAGGGACATCCAAACTTTGGGGTGCTGACTGCAGACAGCCCCTCCTGGGGATGGTGAAGGACTTTGATGACGGCATAAGATTCTGCTTTGCCTTTAGCACAGTGTTCAAGCCCAGTATGAAAGTTAATTAAAATTGGGCTCTAGTGTTTTAAAAATATGATCATATGGATGGACTCACACTGCTAAGATAAATGGTACTCTACACACTGGAGACTGCAACTATGGATACTAATTCTTTTTCCTCTTCTAGATAATACAGATTAATCTGAACTCTATAATTCCATCTGTCAGTGGTCCAAAGAGGCCCCAGGATCGAGTGGCTGTGAGTGATATGAAAAGTGATTTCCAAGCTTGCCTAAATGAAAAGGTAATTCGTTTCAGGTTGTACCTTCTGTGCTCATTAAATAATGCTAAAACATTGCAAAAAGATAATACACTCAGCATAGCAGCGTCCTGTGTAATAGGAATATAAGTAACCAAATGCCGCTTGCCTCTCTCTCCAGTAACCCTGCCAAGCCATTTCTTTTGATCAGCCGCCCCAGGCCAGCTAGGGTAGTGGCAGTGCTGTCCCTGATGGCTTTTTTAGCCCTATTCCACAGCCTTCTTTTTTAGGCCTTTACAACCACTCTGAGATTCCCATGTTGGGAGGATTATTATATGATTGTCTTCTGTGCCCTTGGTCTGTTAAAATGAGAGGCAGCTGATTGCTGGGTAACCTTAACAAGGATAATTTGAAAATTGACTCATTTGTAGAAAGATGCCTCCTTTTGGTTATACATGCTTGGTGTTGGTTAAATGGTGGGGAGGCAGTGGGGAAAAAAACTACCTATACAGGCAAGGGCTAATGGAGCTAACAGATTGGTACAATTTTGTGCAGGTTGGATTTAAAGGCTTTCAAATTGCTGCTGAAAAGCAAAATGATGTCGTGCCTATTCAATATGAAGGAATTGAGTATAAGCTGTCTCATGGGTCTGTCGTCATTGCTGCAGTGATCAGTTGTACCAATAACTGCAATCCATCCGTCATGCTGGCTGCAGGTATGCCTTGGCTTACAGCCAGACGCTCTGTCCCTTTCCCCAGCTTCTCTTTGGCCATTTACTTGTCACCTCTTGGGATGCAGAAACATCACCACTCAGCCCTCACATGATGCCTCACCCCCCAGAGGCTTTCATAGAGCTGTTGTTTGTCTCCAAGATGTTTTTGGATAGTTTTTGTTACAGACTTTGGCTTAATTATGCAGAAACAAAGCTCTGGTGATTCTCCACCTATTTGTTAAGAAATACAGTGACTGTGTAAGTCTTCGGCGTTTCTTACTATTTCATGTTCAGGTCTGGAATCATAGTAATCAGTCAGTGAGTCTTATTTTGTTTACTCTGTCCCTGGTGCTGTAATTCACAAGAGTCATTGGAAATGGTGCCTGTGTCCAAAAAGTTGAAAAGATCAAACAAATGTGAAGCATTTAGTGAACATGTTTGTGTTTGAGTGTAAAACTTGAGTCATCATTATTTTTGTGAATATTATTTTTTAATGTCTTTGTATATACATTTAAGTAGAAAACAGTGCAGAGATCTATCACCTTGTGGGTTACTTTTAATGGAGAAGGTTGACCAACCAGAGCAGTCAGTCTGGCATATTTCAAGGCTTCATGATTTCATCAGTATACATAACTCCCTCCACTAGTATATCTCTCAGTCCCTCCGTGACTTGGTGATGGACAGTCTTCAAGAGGTTACTGTCATTCTAAGATCAATTACCTTAAAGCCAACCTGGCGATGAGCCTTTCTGAGCTCAGGCTGGTCCTTTTGCGAGGAGCCTTTTTGGCTTGGGGAAGGACCTTTTGGAGCTTGTGCTACTTTCCAAGTGTGCCTTTAAGGCTCAGAAGCATTTCCATATCACGATGAGGCCTAAGAGTAGGATTTTAATGGAGGAGGAAGGTGATGTCTCCAGTAAGTGGAGGAAGGCTTGGGTTCATTTTATATGTAGTAAAAGATACTGTCATGTTCTTTTCTTCTGCCTCAAAGAGGAAGAGATGTCTGTCATCCTTTCTCAATGCCAGAGATAACTTTATTTTACATGGTGAGTCTTGGGGCAGAGAGCTAGGCTTTAATGTATTTTTGGAATGTCATTTTTTTTTTTGTCCTGGGCCTTATTATTTGAAAACTCATATTCATGTAACGTGTTGACTTTGTGTAGGTCTTTTGGCGAAAAAAGCTGTTGAAGCTGGTCTCCAGGTTAAGCCTTACATCAGAACAAGCTTATCTCCTGGCAGTGGGATGGTTACACATTACCTCAGTTCAAGTGGAGTGTTACCGTACCTTAGTAAACTTGGGTAAGTGACAATTACTAGAGTGTAGAGTACGTCCACACTTCCCCAAAGGTAGGAAATTAGGAGGTGGGGGCCATGGGTCACACCCCAGCCTTGCCACTCATCAGTGAGAAAAGCATCTTGCAAAGTGCTTTTGCACTTTGGGCTGTTGGATTTTCTCGTGCTCTGATTTGGCCCTATACTAGTAGCTTAATGATGGGCGAGTCTCAGTCTCTAGCATGAAGGATGGATGACCTGCTGGGCGCTGGACAGGGCAGTGAGGTACAAAGACAAGCACGAAACAGCCCCTGCCCTTGAGGAGCTTATACTTTATTGGAGGAGGCAACATATACACATTGAAGTATAGACTAAAAACAGGATTTCTGGGAAGCAGGAGCAGCTGCAGGATAAGGAAGGCTCTTGGAGGCTGACATTGGAGTTGAGCAGGTGGAGGTGAGGGGTCCATTCTAGGCATCGAGACAGTCTATTCTGAGGCATGCACACAGGGGATAGGAATGGCAAGAAGGCCAGTGTGGCTGAGCCAGAGAGTTCTTGAGCTGGAAAGGGAAGGTAGGTTAGAGCCAGGCTTCAGTGCCACACAGAGAAGTTTGTATTTAATCCTTGAGCAGATTGATAAGTAGCAATATTGCTTCATCAGTTATATGGAGGACGGGTGGGAGAAGCCTAAGCCTTGAGACACAGATGCCAATTAGGAAGTCATTTTACTTGAATAAGTGAGGCATGATTGGGGCCTGAACTAGGGTAGTGGTCCTGTGAGTGGAAAAGAGATAGAAGGGACATGTGTTGTGCTGGTAGGCTTGGCAAATGGTTGGAGGTGAGAGGTGAGGAAGAAGGAGGAGACTCTTCCTCTTTACTGAGGAAGAACACGAGCCAGGAAGGATGGGAATCTAGGTTACTGGAAGGATGACAGTGCCCCCGACAGAAATAGTGAAATTTCGAAAATGATGGGTTTGGGAGAAAAGTGGATGAGTTTTGTATTAGACATGATGAGTTTGTGGTGCCTATGAGGTATTTACTCAGAAAGGTTTAGAAAGCAGCTAGTGATGTGGGTCTGGAACCCAGGGGAGAGACAGTAGGCAGACAGACAGATCAAGCTGAGAGGTTCCCTTTCATAAAGATGATCACTAAACCCTTGAGAGGTAACGAGAGCAACCAAAGGAGAGAGAAGAGAAGAGCAAAGGCAGAGCTTCAGGTGCACCCGCATGTCGGTTGGGGGTTGTGATATGTGTAATGATCAGCCAAAAAGATTGAGGAGTGGTCAGATAGAGAGGAGGAGAAACAAGCCAGGCTTGTGTCACGAAAAGCCAATGAGGAGAAAGAATATAGGAGGAAAAGGAGTGGTCAGCAGTATCAAGTGCTGCCTAGGGATCAAGAAAGACGAGGCCGAGGAAAAGGTCTTGAGATTTGGCACTTTGGAGGTAATTGGTAACTTTGCCAAGGCCAGCTCCAGTTGAGTCATGAGATTGGAAGCCAGAGTGCCAGGGCTGAAAAAGGAATGAGAGGAGAAATGGGAGCATTGAGAGCCAAGAGCTTTATCTGCGAGTGAACAGATAGAGCCAAGGGCACCATGGAGCCCAGTGAAGACTTTCTAAGGATTGGGAGACTTGGGTGTGTTTGTCAACCTTTGTCAGTGATCATTAAAGAGGAAATAGAGGTGGGGGCAGGGTGGTGGGATGGGATAGTTGGGAGGATAATGTGCCTAAAGAGCCAGAGGTGAATGGGAATAAAGGTCCAAGCAGAAGTTGCCCTTGTCTGGGAAAGGAGTCCCCCCCCCCCCCCCCCCCCCCCCCCCCCCCCCCCCCCCGCCTTCCTCAGCAGCTGCAGTAAATGCTTTGGGCTTCCTTGGCCCCCAAATGCATTCCTGAGTCTTGACACTGATTTAATGATGCTTGATGAGAGTATGCAGATTTCATTAAGTGAAAATATTAATGAAACCTGTGTCTAATGTGTGGCAGATTAACGACTTCATTTAACTTGTTTTAACAAATGTTCAGAATTTTAAAAAAGCGCATCTGTTCTTTCCCAGTAAAATAAGTTTTATAATAACTTTTCCTTCCTTTTTTCAAATGTAGATTTGAAGTAGTTGGTTATGGATGTTCAACCTGTGTTGGAAATACAACTCCCCTGCCAGAAGCTGTTCTGAATGCAATAAAAGAGGTAATATTTAGAGATTAGCAAAGACAAGTTAGAGAGATGCTCCCAGAATTTTCTTAACCACTTTCCAGTTATTAAACCGGTAATAACTTTGTAATCTTGAAAGAATTTTGCAACATACTGTATAGTCACTGTACTACTCTCCTAGAAACGAGACGGAGTGGTGGCAGTTGAGAGTAGACAGCTTTTGCCAGGAGGGAAAGGATAGTAGCTGGAGGGAAAGTTAGAAGGACCTTTAGTCTAATCTCTGGCTGGACAGAAATGCCCTCCCCAGTGATTATGCCAGCAGTGCTTGGAGATGGCTCTCCATGATGGGGTCTCCTTTCTGAGTTAGCCCATTGGAATCATGATTGCAGAGCCAGGCTTGAAGTTTGTCTGGCTCAGACTGTACATCAGAGGAATTCCTTCCAGAACCTCCTCACTGAGTAGTCAGCCAGCTTTGGCTTGAAGGCCTCTAACAGCTAAGTGGGCTGCGTCTTGACACAGCCCGTTCACTTTTGAGGAGCCCTCAGTAATAGAAATGTTTGTCCATAACAAGCCTCAGCCCACTCTGTAGCTGTCCCTGGTGTTCCTCTTTCTGCCCTTGGGGGCAAGCACAATTATTTTAATCCCTCTTTTTGCATAATAACCCTTCAGATCATTTGAAAAAAATGATGAGCTCGTGTCATCCGTGCTCCCAGATCTTGTTTTCTTCCAGCTTAATATTCCCAGACACTTTAACTGGCTCGCCTCCATCCCCATCACTATCCTTCTAACTGCTCTTTGTTCCATAGGAGAAACATTGGGTCCATGAAATGAGTGTTCACTTTCAGGTCTATGATTCTCTTCTGCTTTGTTGGGGCTGGGAGTCAGGGTCTAGGTCTGCTTCAAGTCTGGCCGCTCTTTTGCTGTGTGACCTACGGCAAGTCCCTCCTCTCCTCCTGAGTTCCTTCGGCTGTTGAACGAAGGGATGAATTAAGTGATTGCTCAGGTTCTGAAATTCTTCCAGTTCTGAGATGCTGGGATTTCTAGGGTTGTTCTGAGGTTCCTTTTTTGAGCAATAGTTCTATGCTAATTGGTAATAGAACCTGTTTAGGTTATCTTGTTCCTCCTTGCTTTATCCACCTCATTTCTTCTTTTGACATAAAGTGTTTTTTCCCTTTTTTAGGGTGACTTAGTTGCCTGTGGGGTATTATCTGGCAACAAGAATTTCGAAGGTCGTCTTTGTGACTGTGTCCGTGCCAACTACCTTGCCTCGCCACCTCTAGTGGTAGCTTATGCCATTGCGGGAACAGTGAACATAGATTTCCAGACAGAACCTTTAGGTAACTTGATTTCTTAACATACAGTCTTACTGAAAGTCATGTTTTTTCCTCTGAAACAGAATCATTTTTATTAGAGTAGAAGCTGGCTAGTACACTTACTTTCTGTTCTTGTGTGTCAGCTAACATGGATATATGTACAATATTCTGTTGCTTAACCTGAAGCAATCTGCAGGTAATTATTTACTTGGGTAATGACTAATATCTTTGGAAAGCAATAAGCATTTTGTCATTCTTTGGTTACACTGAACACTTTTTGAAAATCTTTTAAAATAGGTACTGATCCTCAAGGCAGAAACATCTACCTACGTGACATTTGGCCTAATCGAGAGGAGCTTCATAAAGTAGAGGAAGAACATATCATATTCGCTATGTTTAAAGAATTAAAAGAAAAAATGGAGGTAAGGATGCTCTCTTAAATAGTGGAACATAAGTGCACTGTTCTTCTGTGATGTACCTGATTTCTGAATTGTGTCATAAGGCATTTTGTTTAGAAAATGACAGTCTGGAACAGAATGTTTTTGGTGCCACACCTGACGTGATTCCATTTTCACATGACTCCTTTTAAAATAATTTGAGACTCTCAAAAAGGAATCTGATCACTTTAGTGAATGAGAATTGCCATTATTTTGATGTGTGAAGAAGACTGGTACAGATAGGTTCAATTTACTGCTTTGAAGAAAGCAGCACAGCCCTTCATGGGGATGGGGACTTGAGAAAGCCAGAACCTGGGCCCGTGGGGCAGAAGGAAGCCCAGTGTTAGGTCCTTGCCCAATATTTTTAATTTCAAAGAAAGTGAACAGTGCTCAAGGGCCATGCACAATGATGTGGAGCAAGCAGGAGGGAGGAGAGAAGCCATCTGGTTACGTTAAAGTGACTTCAGCTGGATTGTGCTTTGAAGCAGGGTAACAGTGACCAGCATTAGGAGGAGTTTGCAGACTTAGATTTATTTCCAAATAAAAGTTAAAAAGCTAAACATTCAACAATACTGCAGAGTATTAGTGAGTTAAAATTGGAACTATATGTTAATATGGAAGGGTTTTAAAATTTCAATTTTAATATAGAATGTTTTACTAAGTAGGTCAGAGGCTATTTTCTCTTCACTTGGGAGTTATTTAATGAAGGCTATGATAATATCTTTCTGTGCTGACATCCATTGTAATATAACTCCAGTCAAGGCTATTTCTCTTAATGATTTGTTGTGAATCTGTCAGCCATGATTTTTTTTCAAAACCTGCTCATTTTTATTTAGTTTGTTTTATGTATTTTGTCCTTTTCAATCTCTTGGAGTAAGGAGGGTTGGGGTTGTTTGGTTTTTTGGTCATGAAACTCACCTTCAGCCTTTGGACGTGGCCCTTTGTTCTTATATCCTGGGATCTGGTAAGATTATAATTATTTAGTCGGTCTCTCCCACAGATGGAGATCTGCTCTCTCTGGTCTAATCTAGTGGACGAACATTCTGGAAAGTAGAGGCCCTTCTCAGTACCCTCTCCCAGCTGCACACCATCTGGCTTATGCCATAACAGTCTGATCTCCCCATGGCAGTCCAGTTTTCTTGTGTACCATTCTTGGCGCTGCACAAGGAAAAGACGTGCATAAACTTGCCTATTTATTAATGTGTTTTTTCTTCACAGAAGGGAAATAAGCGGTGGAATTCCTTAGATGCACCAGATTCTGTTTTGTTCCCGTGGGATTCGAAATCTACTTATATCCGATGTCCGTCCTTTTTTGATAAACTTGTAAGTGTTCTTTTACAAACTTCAAGACACAAAGCTGTTTCTGTAGTGGGGGTTACGCTATTTGTGATCTTTAAACGTCTTCATTGCTTATCTTACAGGCCAAAGAGCCAGTTTCACTGCAGCCCATCGAAAACGCCCATGTCTTGCTCTATTTGGGAGACTCTGTCACAACCGATCATATATCACCTGCTGGAAGTATTGCCAGGAGCAGTGCAGCTGCTAGGTATCTCACAAACAGAGGGTATGTGTCTGAAAGGGCTCTTTAACTGCCAGCCATGAGGCTGCTTCCTACCAAGGCCATCCCCGTTTGTCCTGGCTCCCAGTAGAAACTGTACATGCCTGAGAGTGGCTGCGCTTGCTTGAAAGGGAGCCAGACTGCTCATTGGATTTTTGCTCGTTTATTTGTTGTCTGTGGAGCTCACTTAAATTGAGCCTTTGTCTAAATAGACAGCTGCTCAGAAAGACAAATAGCAATGTCCCCTTTTTTCTTTCTAAATCTTGTTCATTTAAGAGACTAGTTTAATGTGCCCTGCCAGAATAAAAAGGCTGATCATTTGGATCCTGCTATAGCCCATTGAGAAGTGCATGGAATTGTGTACTGTGTTTACTTGGATCATGACATACGAGCTTGGAGTGAGTTGGTCACAGGCATCACGGGGTAGCTGGCATCAAAGGGTGATGGCCCTCTGCGTCCTGATAAATGTTTAGGAATTTACAGTGAAAATAACTGTTAATTCTTGAGATCATAATCTGGGGGTAGATAGATTTTATTTCACTTTTTAATAATTAATAATGTGAACATTGTCTGGTTACCTGATAGGTGCCTTGGCACCAGGGTGAAAGTTGTGCACAGAACTCTCTTTGTAGAGCTCTCTTCCGGTTAGCTTAGGAAGAATTTACTAAACTTATTTGCTATATCAAACCATTCTTGAAAGAATTTATTGAAAATACCTTGTGAAAAGTAAATAGCTATTCTGTAGATAAGACCAGTTTATTGCCACTTCCTACAGAAAAAAGATTTGTACCCTTAAACTTCTGATATTGGGTCTATAAAATCAATTTTTAAAGAAAACTACAAATGGATGTTTCTAGACTAGACACTGTTAGAGCTAGGATCCTTACCATGAAGAGATTTCAGGATTTTGTGGAGATTTTTAATACTATAACAGCGAGGACTAGAATAATGTCACTTTCCTCTCATTTTGTGTATCCTCCACTCTGGTCATAAGTTTGGAAATATTTTGAGGAAAGGAAAATCTTCATCCCATTTTCTCTCAGCTCTAAACTGTCAGAATAAAATCAATAGTTTTGTCAATTTTTTACTTGTTATGATTTTTTGTGTCTAACCCTTTCACTGTCTAATGGGCAAAGTTGGTCATAAAAGTTTGCAGTCTCTACTACAAGGAACCTTAGAAGTCATAGTTCAGCCTCATTTTGCTGATGAGGAAACCAAGGCCCAAGGACAATAAGTGATTTTCTTTCTGAGAAAATAAAGCCAAATTAACTTAAATGTTGACTATGAACATCCCATTAGTCAATAGCTGTTTCTCCCTCACCTCATCTGGGAGGGGTTGGGGAGTGGATCATACCTTTTTTTTTCCCACCTAGTTTGGAATCTGAGATTTGTATATTCTTTTATAGCCTTACACCTCGTGAATTCAATTCTTATGGAGCCCGGAGGGGTAATGATGCTGTGATGACAAGAGGCACCTTTGCAAATATCAAGCTCTTCAATAAGTTTATTGGAAAACCAGCTCCCAAAACAGTTCACTTTCCATCAGGACAAACGGTGAGGTTAGATTCAGACGCTGCTGATCATTATTTACTGTAGCTCTGCCTGCTGACTTAATGGTGAATTTTTGTTTGTTTTTAATCTCTAGCTGGATGTATTTGAGGCTGCAGAATTATACCAGAGAGAAGGTATTCCATTGATTATTTTAGCAGGGAAGAAATATGGCTCTGGAAATTCAAGAGACTGGGCTGCCAAAGGACCATATTTGATGGTATTTTATACTTTTGTACAACTTCTCTTAAGGAATCGAGAGGTGGGAGTATAAATTCCCTTAAATCCGTCTGCAGCTTCTTAAGTTTAAAATGCTATCAAGACATTTGTATGTTTGCCTATGGTTAATTGTTCTTTATGACTTTTTGTTTTTTAGAAGATTGTGGTTGTGTTCTCTTACAGATTTTGACTAGGACTAGACAAGCATTTTTTTTCCTTTATGCAACTAAGAAAGGTGGGGCCTGGGGATTTTGTTATTTTTAGTAATTATTGATAGATTGATTGTATCAATCAATCAGTCACTGTGCCCTCCCCTCTTCTGTAATGGAGATCCTTCACACTCAGAAGGCTTATTAAATCTTTATTCACTTTATGACTGGAAAAAGCTAAGCTCATGGTCACCCATAGGTAGAACAGCAGTGTCCATTAATTGTGAGGACATCTTGGGAGAACATTCTCCAAAATCCTTTTAAAATTTTTGGCCACCATGCCCAATTAATCTTAGTAGTGCTGAGAAGAATATTTACACATTTTGGGAGTCTGGTTTAGAGCCTCTAGACTACATTGGGAAGCAAAGGGCCTGTGCCACGCCAATCACAGCAGGTGACAGGTTGTCCCACTCCAGGTCAGAGCATAGAAACCCCTTCTACGGAGCTTAGAGAAGGCACTGTCTCTGCTCTGCAGGCTGGAGAACCTTCTTAGAGACATACCATATACCATTTCTCTTGAAGAGTTTGAAAGAAATAAAAATTATTTATTATAGGGTGTGAAAGCCGTGGTAGCTGAGAGCTATGAAAAGATTCACAAAGACCATTTGATTGGAATCGGCATTGCTCCACTGCAGTTTCTTCCAGGAGAAAATGCCAGTTCCTTGGGCCTGTCCGGCAGAGAGCAGTTTTCATTTTCATTCCCTGAAGATCTGTCACCGGGAGTCACCTTAAACATAAAGGTATGTGCAAGGTTTTCAAGTCTGTGTCTGTGCACCTTCTCACAGGAAGTGGGAGAGTGGGTGTCGGTGGAATCTTGGGTTACATTCTTAGTTCATGTAACACCTCTGCATTCGGACACTGCTTGTGGCCTGTGTTGATATTTTTTGAGGCATATATTTTAATGCCCCCAGTTAGAGCCTTGGTAGAGGGATGATCCTTGATTCGTGTGGATGTATGTATGGCTTCTTAGCCATTTGCTTTTGATCAACTTTTCTAATATGTCACTGTGCTGAGAGACTAAATCATGCTGAAAACCACATGGCTTGGGTCCTAATAAATAGCAAAGCTGTTTATGTCACCATCCTACTGTCATTAATTTCCTTAGCACCCTTAGGCATTGATTCACATTGGTTTTGTCCAGGGCTCCTTGTAACATTTGTAAGTTGCATAGAATTTCCCAAATCTCCAGGTCTACCTCCTAATGTTGGTTCTATATGTTGGAATTTCCAGCAGCAAAAGTGCCACAGACCTATAGAGGGATTCCAGCAGGTCCTTGAATTTGTATAGAAAAAAGTTACATCTTTATTTTCACTCATCTCTGGCAGCATTTTAGCATTTCCTTTTATTATAGGGGAAAAATCCTTACATGTCCCTAGATTTCACCACACTGCTAAAGGGGTCTGTTACATAAAAACACTCCAATCCAATGCCTTCATATTGCTGAGAAAGAAAGTCTGTCTACAGAATTTGACATGGAGACCCAGTCCATGAATGGACACTCAGGAATCCTGGCTTTCACCCCCTTGTTCCAATCCATTTTCACACTTCACTTGTGTCCTAGTTTCTATGTCCTCTGAGATCTTTATTCCCTGGTCTGATTTTAAGGCGTGTGTATACCACCACTGAATGAGCATCTCATTGCAGAGTGGAGGCATTCCTCAACTAGTCCTGAGGCAGGAGCAGGGAGAAGAAAATCTGATTTCAGCTCTTCCCTAAAGACAAGCTAACCAGCGTATTTGCTGTAAATAATAAATTCCAGAGTCTTGGAGCAACAAGAGGAACTCAACCTAGGTTTTATCCCTGTTATACCAAGGAGGAAACTCTCATAGTCCCATAGTCACACAGCTCAAATGGGGCGTGCGTCAGGGAGCTGGGCAGGGCCCGCCAGACAGATCACAGACTTCTTCATTCCATGGATTGTCTGCCACCTGTGGCCAAAACAAGATCTCCCCTGGTGCCCACCTCATGATGGGGCCTTTCCGCATCTAGGTGGATTGGCTCTTGGACAGCCAATGCACAATTTATTGCCATGTCTGTACGCACAAAGCCTTGTTAACTTGGTAAGACCTGCCAGACATGATGTCCTTTGGCAGTGGCATTGGCATAGCCTCCTCGGGAGCCCAGGATCACCTCCATGGTGCCTGGAAGCCTTCAGAGTTAGGGGGAGCAGCGCTAAGAGTCTCTACTTGGGCTGACAGTGTTCTCTTCTAGAATAGAAAAAGATCCTGACTTCTGCTTGTTAAAGAAGGATTTGTGGGAGACATTTGGCATCGGGAAGAGTTTCGTGGCAGGGAAGGGTTCAGGCAGTAAGATGCGCTGTCCAGCAATTTTGAGAATTTGCTGATTACTCATTCAGATCTCACAGAGTGCTATGCTAAGTCTTGAAGGAGATACCTTGCTGCAGTAAGGCCTGGCTCTTGCCCATGTGGAGTTTATTCTGGCCAGGGAATGGATGACTGATAATGCTTAAAGAGCAGCTGTGAAACCAGAGTGCTGGAAGCTCCAGGGGAGAGAATCTCTTCTTGTAGGCTGGGGGTGGGGGAGGGGGAGGCGCAGAGAATGCTTTGTTTAGGAGGAATGACAAGTTGATCTTATTAGGTTCTGTGTGTTTGTTTGTTTGTTTGCTTTTAAAGACAAGCACTGGAAAAGTATTCAGCGTGATTGCTTCGTTTGAAAATGACGTGGAAATAACATTATATAAACATGGTGGATTATTAAACTATGTGGCTCGAAAATTCTCCTAGTATCTACTGAATATGGATCCCTTCCATAATTGGTAACTGCAAATGCCTTGTGTGATGGACCCAGGAATCCATACCATGGAGCTACAAACAGTCGCTGTACGCTCAGTTATCTCATCCATGGGTGTAAATGATTGTGAATCATCGTAGTGACCACAATGAGATCTTTCTTGATTTTAAATACTATACGAATGGTGCTATTAACATTGCTAAAATCAGCCTAAGTGTGTTGTGGAAGAGAGCTGTAAGTAAGGGGGGGTGGGGGGGGGATATTTTATCAAACCATTTTGTAAATAAACAAGGCCGAGTTTGAACTTGAATTGTGGTGAAGACTATTATGTAAGAGCAGCCTTCCTGCACTTGTTTTCCTTTAGTTTTGCACCTTTAAAACTGGGTACTACTGTTTGTTGGTTTAAGAGGAAGAGATTGACTTATGAGAAGCCAAATTGGATTATCGAATTCCAGAAGTCAAGAAGCTGGCCTCTGAATGGACTTTCAGCTTTGATTCTGTAGCCTTAGAATTGAGGTAAGCAAAGCTGGCGTACTTAGGTAGGTGTCTGCTCTAGTTTGGAAATAGAGGCCAGAGCTAGCGTCAGCCTTCATCCAAGGCACAAGAACTCGAGGGAAGATGAGCCTTTCCAGACTTGCTTTTATCCATGAGGATCCAGGAGAAAGGTGAGACAAGCCTACTTCTTAGTAGTCCAACATGTTTCCGTAGATGTTGTGTAATTGGTTGGTTAAAATGTGAGGCATCACAGATGAAACCGAAGTTACCCACCTTCACCTGAGACTTTTACTTCCAAGTACGCATCATTTACCAAAAACTCACCTTTTTACTGTTGTTCAGGATCTGAGAAAGGAACTGTGTATTTGACCAGACAACTATAAAATGATCTCCAGGCTTTTGGAGATGGCCTAAAATCATAGCAAATGTTCAGTAGTAGAGTAAAAGGTGGGAAGTGGCTGAGCAGTTGAAGCAGTTTTTTAATATTTTGGTCATCTTTTGAATTATTTAAAAACATTTTCTGTTGCTTTGAGTCATCCTTTTATTTCTTTGGGTCTTTCTTCAGACTAATTGTGTTATCACTCTCTTTGAGGGCAGCAATGTTTAACCTATTCTGAACACTCTTGTCTTGCAAGCATATATTCTTGCTTACCAGAATGAATTCCTTGATGTAACCCAAAGAAGCTAGACCACTTTTCTGTTACCCCAAGGGGTTAGATGATTATTTCTGAAGATTTTATAAGTTATTTTAAATTTAAGGAATTTCATTTTAAGAAAAATTGAGTGAAAGGAAAGGTAATGTAGTATTCACTTTGAAATATTATTATTAAAATTTTAAATCAATTAACATTGCATATATAAGGAATGATAAAACCTGACTATTTAAACCAGTGGACAGGGACCACTGAGTAACTATTGTACAGAATTACCAATGTGAGAGTTTAAGAGAAGTCACAAATATGTATTTGGGTGATAAAATGTTGAAGCTAAATGATTTTTCTCCTCCTGTCCCTTTCCTTTCCCTACCCACCATCCATGTGCACTAAAAACAAATTCTTGTCTAATATTTGTTTCCTATCACTTTTAAACCATATTGTTTTTTCTATACTTTATCATGCTCTTGTGTATCCTTGTCAGTGTATTTTTTAATTTACATGGAAACATGTGTTATAGTTGGAATTGTTACACTTTAAATGTTAAAATAGCCCTGGTGATTTTCAAAAGGAAGCGCTTGACTTCAGTAATTGCAGACCATTTAGAAAAAAATCTGTGAATTTGGGGCCATCCTGCAGCCTCCAAATAGGACTGTGAACATGCAGCAAATCAACTGTTCAGCCCGGCCAAGGCCATTCTGAATTCTCCACTAGGAATAAAGCATTTACAGACATTTGGTGTCTAGTCTAGTGGCCGTTATCATGGTCAGCGAGCCTTAATTTGTTGTCTAATCCCAATTATCTTGATCTCATATTTGTATATTGCAAGTAGAATTTTCTTTCCTGGGAGGTGGCTAGATTGTCCTTCTCAGGAAGAACTGCTGTTGGCCAGCTGTTTGTTAAATGAGGAAATCCTGGCATTCAGTGCTCAGTTTGTGTGTGTGTGTGTCCTCTTAGTTATAGCTGTTTCTTTCATAGAAGCCACCTCTTACACACTGAACCCAGAAGAAATAAAGCAATGTTTAAGGAAAGGAAGTCCTGTGGATATGTCACAGAAGCACCTCAGGGTTTGTGAATTCAAGTACGCTTGTAAAAGCCCATCGTCAGCTAGAATGGTGGGGTTTTTTTACTTTAACAATAAATTATGCTAAGTGGAACGCCCAATTTCATGACTTAAAGGTCTGCTGCTCTTTGATATGAAATCAGTGAAAATGCTCTCTTGTTCTGCCATGAGTACCCACACCGACCCCCTGATAGTTGTGGTTGTTTATTCTGTGACTCTGACTTCTGCAGGGAAGGGAAGGAACTGCAGGCCTGTGCTTTGGAGAGCAAGAATGTAGTCCCCACAGCCTCACTTGGTTGTTCGTATGGGAGGAAGGGGGCACATTCCTATAGAAATGAAGCCCAGACGGCCCAGCAGCTGCCTGAACCACCTAGAGCATTTCCCACCTTGTCAGTACCAGTGTTGCCAGCATCATTTGCACCTGCCTGTAGTAAGGTGGAGAGAAGTTATTTGGCCACTGTGTGGGCATGGTCCCAATTAAAAGGCAACTTTTTTCTTTTGGCTGAGGTTGGCAGGGCAACAAAATGGATACCCTGACCTGACCCTTCCTTGGTTTGTTTAATTTGAGAAAACAAAACAAAAAAATATTATTTGGGCTTTTGAAATGTTTATTTCCCAAATTGTGATAGTGTTGCTGTTTCTATCCATTTGACATCTAGTATATGGCTATAGAACCATATGTATAGTAATCACATTTGAATAATTGCAAATCAATGTCTACTGTTTAAAGCCAACAAAACAGTATAACAGTTTTAAGTTCAATAATGTTAAGTATTGTATAGAAATATATCTGGAGGCAAAGTTCAATTGATGACAATTGTGCATATAATGTTACCAATGTTGTAAATTATTTTTAATAAAGAAAATTGTATTATCACTGATTTTGTTTCTTTTTCTATTTAAAAATACGGAAATAGATATCCAATCTTAAATCAGACTAAGATGAGCCTTAAAACTAAAAGTTTACTCTTTAGATTATACAAGCTTCTTCATAGTTTTACTATCCACTTGTTTATAAGGATCATTGGATTCTAAAGGCTTTGATACAGAGGGATCACTTAGTCTAAGCACTTTGTTTCTAGATGAGGTTGTTGAGGTCCAGAAAAGTGACTTGGAACGAAGTAGCACGGCTTGGATTTGAGGAGCCAAGAATTGGCTTTGGAGTCATCAGACCAAGGCTTTAGGTGAGTGACCTCATCATGGCCTCACTTCCTCCCATAGCGGGATTGCACGGAGCTCTCTAAGGCCCCTCAAAGTTCTAAGTCCTGTGATTCTGGCTTTCTTCCCATTATACCACAGAGACTCCTAATTATTCATTACTCTTTCATTTATCTGACCAACTAGGACCCAAAAAAGTGTGTAGCTCTCCCAGCGCAGGAAGTGTTGTTTATTTTTTATTATTATTATAAACCTATTAATAGCCAGCGTTTAAAGTCAGCAAAGCACTTTAAGTGCTAGGCTCCAGTGGGATAATATGAATCCTGTGAGGTCTGTACTACAAATCTTATCTTCATTTTAATAAGAAAGAAACTGAGAGGTTATATAATTTGCCCATCCCATGTGCACAGCTCTAATATCAGAGGTAGGATTCACAACTAGGACTCAGTTACTTCAAGTCCTAAACGGTTTGCAGTGCCATACTACCTCTTTAATCATCAGCAAGGAAATTGCTGAGAAAACTATCGTATATCATGGAACAGAATATTACAGCATGGTAAAAAATGACAGCTGTGAAACAAGAGAATGTGTGTATGAATTAACATTGGGCAAAATAACAGTGATGTAAATGAAATAATCACTGAGTCAAACACAGTAAGACACATGCATGGGTATGTTTTCAGATGTCATTGTATGGGATGTTTTTTGCTTCGTTGTGTTTATTTTGTCATGAGGTCCATAGGGTTTGTCCTGGAGAGGGCATCATAAAATGATTGGAGCCATAAGTAAAATGTATTTTTAAAAATAAGCATTAACAAAAGCATTTAAACATAAAACAAGGAGGAAAAATTTCAACAGAGCAGAACCAAAATAAATTTCAAACAAGCCATCATCAAGATGCATTTGTTCTTTGTTTCTTTTAAGGCCTGTCTGAAATGTGGACATGTTACTCTGGTGGTGTCCAACTTAAATAGAATTAGGCTACTCAAGGCCATGAGGATCCCTGCTGGTACACATGGACTTAGGAAGCTGTATATTAACACTATTATCTATGTGTTGTACATTTATTTTGTTAAAGATTTCCCAATTACATTTTAATCTGGTGGGCTCCAGGAGCATTGTGGGTGGCATACAACTTGATGCCCTATGTCTTTACCTTAAAGCCTGTGTTCCTTATTTTTCTTTATAAAAGCAAAGTAATAAATGTATAAATATATTAACATTATATGTTATATGATTATATTTCTATAAACTGTATGTTCTATATATATGCTTTTATATATGTGTGTGTATACACACATATACTGGTTCTGCCTACATCGCTACCCTTCATTTTTTGTTTCACGTTTATCATGTTTTATGCTACCATAATATTCACTACATTAATGTCACTTTAAACGAATACTTTTGGTTGAGCCTTCCAGAGCCAGAATCCCCATTCTAGGCACTGGGGTTTAGAGCCTCCACAGAATGTGGCCAGCCTCTTCCCCAGGGAGCCAAATCCCTCAACACTAGTGAGATTACGGACTCATTCTATAAGGGCTCTTGGGAGCAGGCTCCTCAATCATTTATTCAGTACCTGTGTAAAAGTCTCTACCCCTTACTGGATAAGTGGTCATTGGGCCTTTGCTCTATTACCAGGAATCTGAAGCCTGAGCCAAGCATTTTTTTTTTTTTGCTTTCAGATAACCCTAATTTACGTTAGGACGTTTTCCCTTACATCAAGCCAAAATTTGCTGCTCTGCAACTTCGACCCATAGGTCCTGATTCTGCCCTCTCTGGTGCCAAGCACAAGTGACCCTGGTTAGTTGGGTGGCCCTCTAATAATCATCTCTATCAGGCGATGCACAAAATAAGCTGACAAGGACCTCTCTCAGTGTTAGCCGCTGTCATGGAGAAGGTCCAGCAGAACACAAATCGAAGAGGGGCTGATTCCCTTTTAGACGGCTCTTCCAGGTGCCCCTGATGCCATAGAACTTGTGCTATCAAGCCCAGGAATGTAGCAGAACCACTCAAGAGTCTGGCCTAACCACCCACCCCAGAGAACCCAATCGATTAACCAACATTTTCTATGTGCTCTTGAGTTCTTTCTTTGAGCAAGGCATTTCTTAATTTCATATGGCTGCAAGGGAAGAGACATTCAAACACCGAAGTGTCATCCTGAGTGAGAACTCGGGGGAGGGTGGTACAAGGTTAAGATTAAATGGAGGTATAATTACTGTCTAATGAAGATATGCAAAGTACGAGTTCTAGAAGCCCAGTGGCCAGGTTGGGGTTAGGGGGTGGGTTGGGGGAGAGAGGGATAGGCCGAGAAAAAGCTTACATACTAACATAATTGATTACAACAGGTGGAGCCGATGCTTTTTAGCGTTCTGCCTAGAGACCGTCTAGTTCCCCGTGGGAAAAAGTTTCCCAAAGACCTTCAAGATAGCAATCAATACCTGTGACCCTTTGCAGTAGTGCCAAGCTGGAGAACAACCGCAAAATAATCAAGTTATCCCAGTGCCTGCTATTCTGAGGTTACAAAACCCGATTAAGTAAATCCTGTCCTCAAGTGGCTTGCGGTTCTTTTAGAAGAGACTGTATGTACACTTAGATGTATGTGCAAAACCTATTCAGGGGAAAGATTAGCTGCTCCGGGGAATCAAGAAAAGCCTTGCGTGAAAGGTAGTGATTTAGCGGAGCAGAATGGAACGTCTGTGAGGAACAGCAAGGCCAGAGTGACGAGTGTGTGAAAGTGAGTAACGCATAACCTCGGGAAGGTGGGCTTCAGCCGCGTTTTGACTGGCTTTAAGACCCAAAGAACAGCCAAGAGCGCGCTCGAGCATCTCCAAGCCTGAAAGTGACTCTAAGCCCGGGGAGGCTCCGCCTCTACATTTGATTGGAGGGGGGAGTAACGCCCCTCTGGAGATTAACCAGTCCTGTTCGATTTGCAGTTTGGGGCAGGGTCTCTTAGAACGAGATTGAGGCGGAGAAGTCAGGATAGCCAATAGGGAACGTGGTTCCTTCTTCTACCATGGTAACCAATTGAGAGGAATCTTGACCAATCAGAATCTCGTTTTCTTAGAAAATCGGCTGCCAAAAGGCGGGAAGAGAGGAAGTGGCCAATCAGGAGTTGAGTCTGTCGCGTGTGCGTGTCCCTGCTTCCTCCGCCCCGCCCTCGGGCTTACTGGGACCAATCCGGGAGCGGAACCAGGAAGGGCACCTCCCTCCCCCTAGGCTGGCAGCCAGCCCAAGGGTCCCCCTGGAGCCTCACTGGGTGCAGTTCGGAGACGCTCCAGGGCGGAGGGCTGCAGGCGGGCTTGTGTCTACGTGGCTCCCTCTGAGGGTCCCCCCAGGCTGGGCGCTCCTCAGCACCGCCCCAGGAGGTAGGTGCCCTGATCGCCCCCATTTTACACACGGGGAAGGTGAGGCAGGAGGTGAGCGTGCCCGGAGTCCAACGGCTACTTTGGTGGTTGAGGGAGAACTTGAACTTAGGTCAGGGGCCCCATCCACCTCGCTGTATGGGGCCGGAAGGGAGCTCAGAGGCCGGCCGGCCGGCTCCTTTTCCAGATGAGGAAACTGAGGCTGGAGAGGTTGATTGACCGGCCCGAGGTCACCCAGGGGCATCGCCAGCTGGGATTCCAAGACACGCTGTCTGACCCTGTCAGGCAGTGACCCCTCGGTCCATCTGGTCCTGGGATCCTGCCTTGGACCCCGGGTCCGGCGGCCCTGAGTGCTGTCCTGGCTGGTCAGGACAGGAGATGCCCATTTTACGGGGGAGGAAACCAGAGCTGGGGGGGGGGTTGGGCCTTAGACTGGAAAGACCCATCTGAGACCCCTGGTCCGACCCCTCCCCGCCCCCATCCGCCCATTTTACATGGGAGGAAACCAGAGCTGGGGTGGGGGAGGTCTTAGACTGGAAAGATCCATCCGAGATCCCTGGTCCGACCCTCTCCCCGCCTCCGCCCCACTCATCCGCCCATTTTATAGGGGAGGAAACCAGAGCGGGGGAGAGGGGGTCTAAGACTGGAAAGACCCATTAGAGACCTCGGTCTGACCCCTCCCCCCAACTCCCCCCCCCCCATCGACCCATTTTACAGATAAGAAGAAAGCATCACCCCCAAACCTCCCCTCCACCCCCCCAGTCAGCCCAGGGGTCACGCCCAGGGTCTGCCACCAAGGAACGAGACTGCCCTTCCAGGTGGTGAGGGGGCAGGGGGACCTCCATTCCGGAGCCCCCAAGTTCCTCCCAAATAAGGCATAGGGGTAGGAGAGGAAGCTACCCCACCTTTAGGCTCCCACTGGCCCTGGAGGACAGGTGGTCTGGGCTGGGGGATGGACGTCTCTCCTCCACGATGCCCCATCCAGAGTGACCTTCCCTCCACTGACTGCTTCACAAAGCCTTCACTCAGCTTTCATGCTTCGTTCTACATGACAGGTTTCCCTGTGTGGGCCTGGGTCTAGCTCTCCATTCCACTCCTGGGGGATCTCTCTCCCCTCCTCTCTTTTAAAGCATTTGTTCATTTGAACCACCTGGGGCTGCTCTGGAACCAGCCTGGTGACTGGGGCGGGCAAACAGCCTCCTAATGACCACAGTGTTAGTTCAAAGTACAAAGTGTAGGTGCAGACCAAGCAGCAATTTGAAGACTCTGGAATCCAAGTGCCTCCTACCCTGGCAGAGGAGAAGGGGGAGGGGAAGGGCCTAAGAATTCCTGGCCAAAGTCTCCATACTGGGGGTATAGTCAATAATCACTATGGTGTGGCCAGGAAGGGCTCTGGGATCTGAAGCCTCTGCCAGGGGAGTGAAAGTGCCAGCAGGTGTCACCAGGCTGGAAAGGCTTCAGTTCAGGCCAGGGCTCTAGGGCCAGCCTAGTTCGACTGAACTCAAGAAACAATTATTAAACGCCTACTGTGTGCATAGCACTGTGCTCACAGCCCAGGAAGAGACGCAATTCTTATCATCATGGAACTTAAAATCTGGTAGGGATTTAATATATACCCAATATTATGTTGGCATAATTTTGCACTGTAATTATTAGATGTAAAAAGATATTTGCAGCCTGAGGAAGGAGAAATCTCTACCCAATTTGGAGGTGAAGGTGGGTGGGTAGGGTAGAAGGGAAATCTTAGGGAGCAAGTGAGCAGCATCTCACTATAGGCCAGAACAGGGAGGAAGGACGTTCCAGACGTAAAGACTTGAAGGTCAAATTTTGCCACGTGTATTGGGAACAGAGAATACTTCAGTTTAAGCAGAGCATACAGCACAGGGAAGGGGGGTAGGGTAGGTAGGACTTGGGACTTTCAGCAAGAGGTCTCACAATAAGGAAATCATTGATCCACAGGATAATACCTGTCAGCAAATGATCCAGGAAGCTTTTCGGTTTGCTTTCTAGAGAAAGACTTGGACAAGACTTTGAAATAAACACATGGGCACCCCATGTGTGTATCTAGTTTTTAGGTCCCCTGAACAGCACTGATAATTTTGTGGTTTGGAACGTTGTCCACAAAGCCAAGACACAGGCTTCAGCTGGCATTGATTTTTCAGGAGGTACTGAGCTCCTGTTAGTGGAAGCATTCAGGCAAAAGCTGGACGATCACCAGTGAGAGATGCTGGAGAAGGAATCCACCCAATGCCTGGAGGATTCTGTGAATATCATTCAGACCCATTTATAGTTCTGTTTTTTTGTTTTGTTTTTTTGGCAGGGCTATTGGGGTTAAGTGACTTGCCCAAGGTCACACAGTTAATACACGTGTCAAGTGTCTGAGGCTGGATTTGAACTCAGGTCCTCTTGACTCCAGGGCTGGTGCTGTACTCACTGTGCCATCTAGCTGCCCTTCATTTATAGCTTCTGAAAACTGAAGGAACCCTCCAGGAAAAAAATTCTTAAGTTAGATTTTCATTCACATAACTCTGTGAAAATTGGCCCAGGTCACTTCCAATGGCCAAGCCAACTAAACAAATCACTTGGTAGAAGGCTAAACTATTTGCCTGAATGTAAAAGGCCTCAGCACATTTAAGGGCAAGGAATATTTTAATCCCCAACTCAAGCTTCTTTATATCATCTTAGGACTAAACAAGGGAGATTATTTAGCTCATTTCTAACAAAAGAAAACACGCTGGTCAGAAAATAATCAAGGAAACTGTTTTTAGTAGAACCAAAGAAAACTGAATGGACTCAGAGTCCTTAACAACGTCTCTGGTCCAGTTTTACGGACCTTGATGTTCCCATAAGGTCTCTCTCACACCTGTGGCTGAGACCTGAAATTCTATCTGCCAGCCTTCATCTCTTTCAGTTCCTGTTTTTAACTTCTGACAATGGAAATCGCCCTGGGAAAGGCCACTCTTTAATCTGATATTAGTCTTTCACAACTTAGTATGTGTGAAGGGTCAGATTGTAGGGCTTACAGGGAAACAAGGCAATCTGAGAGGGCTTGGGATAAAGGGTAGGGCCAGCTTTGGGAACAAGTATATAATGATCCCCTTCTTTGAGCCTCTTTCTCCATTTGCCTCCTAGACGCCATGTCAGGGCCAGAGCATCAGCAATCCCAGGCCCTCATCAAGCCGGCATTCAGTGAGCTCCAAGCCTCTGCTCTGGTGGAGTCAGTGTTTGGGTTAAAGGTGACCAAGATCCAGCCTCTTCCCAGTTATGACGATCAGAACTTCCACGTGTACGTTCCAAGGACCATGGAAACGAGTGGCGTTCCTCTTGAGTATGTTCTCAAAGTGAACAACACTGAATCCAGCATGAACACCGACCTGGTTGAGGTGCAGAGTCACATCATGATGTTTCTGAAGGCAGAAGGCTTTCCAACAGCCACTGTGCATCCTACTAAAGGAGGCAGCCTGACCTCTCTGATATCCATAGGTAAGTGATAACCAAATCTCTAGAAGCATCTTTGGTCCAGCCGCTCGATGACCAGAATTACCCATGCAGGTATCATGACAGAGAAGGAGCAATGTCCCCAGAGCCCCGGTTTGAGGCCTCCGGGTCAGACACGGTCTAGGCCAGGAATTCTGAGGACCAGGAACTGTCTTCTGGTAGCCAGGGGAGCAAATAAGGGAGCAGCCGGAAACTGGTTCGAATATCTCTTACCTGGCGGGCGGAGCTCGGTCCTGAGGCAGAGGAGGATGCCAAGGTTAGGTAACACTCAGTCCTCGTCCTCGGGGAGCCTGTAGTCTAGAGGAAGGAATAGGACACATTCACAGACACTGGCTGTGAGACCAGGTGATGTGTGATACTGTATCCCCAGGCTAGCCTTCCTTACCAGACCCAGGCCCTAACGTTTCCCACTGTTCAGCCCTGTAACACTGCACTATATCTAATTCTCCAGCCAGCTATATAAAATGTTTGCCTAACACTGTACTTTTATTGTGTGAAATCAAACTAAAAACTACACTACTCCCCAGCTCTTTCTATCTTGTGTTGCTAAAAACAGCCATACCTTGGCTGAAGTGCTGGGTGAGCAGTAAGGTCTAGAGTTGGGGTCCTTCACCCCCTCGTAAGGACTTGAGCACTTCTGCCTTGTCCTGGTCACTGGAGGATCGTGCCGAGGGTGTTGGGTGGGCTAGGCCTGCTCTAGGAGGGGTGATTGAAGGTGCTGGGAATGTTTAGCCCAACACCGAGGGGGCTGTGCTCCTGTCTTCAAGGATTTGAAGGCCTGTCACAGGGGAGAGGGGTGGAGTGTTCTACTCAGCCTCAAAGGGCAGAACTAGGGCAATGGACGGAGATGCCAAGGGGCCGACTGAGGCAAGATGTAGGGGAAACCCTCCTCACAAGTAGAGCCAACAGCTGCCTCGTCAGGGTAGGAAGCTCCCTATCATTAGAAGGATTTAAGAGGCTGGATGGTTGATTGTCAGAGATATGAAAGAGGACATCCTTAGTCTGGTAGGTGACCACTTAGGCCTGCCTAACTCAGGTTTTACAATTGGTGTGATTCTGTAACTTATTTTAAAAAATTGTTTTGGACAAGTTCTTTTCAGCACTATGTGACTTCCTAATGCCCCTCCACACTCTTTCCAGAGGAGGGGGCACTAGAAAAGTCAGGTTACGCTGACCAGATCTACACGTTGCGGGTATCTGATAACCTGGAGTGGGGAGCCATGCTTTTGGGACTCCCTTAGATCCAGTCTGGGCCTCTCAGAAGGAACTGGGCCAGCCAGGAAACATCCTGCTCTCCCAGAGCCCCAGGTTGTGCTACACGGAGGGGAGAGGGATGGATCAAGGCCACCTGAGCTGATTGAGCAAGGGAGTCACATGGTCATATATGCACTCAAGGAAAATCATTTTGGTACAGGGTGGAAGATGGACTAGAGTTTAGAGAGACCTGAGGGACAGAGACCCAGTTAAGAGATTGTTGTGATAGTCTACAGCCCCCTTGCTGTTGGGGGAAAGGAGAAAGTGAGAGATAGTGTCAATGGGTTTTGAGAGGAACAGAAGCTTGGGTCACAGGGCCTCCATTTTTTCAGTTAGAGGGAAGGGAGAGGGAAATGCAAGAGAGGGGGGCCTGGCTGCTGGAGTCAGAAGGAGGGAAGAAGATCTAGGGCACTAGTGAAATTCCCTCTCCCTTGTGGCTGGATGGAAGGAGCTTCAAGGAATGGACAAGCGACCTGGATGACCTCAGTCTTTTCTGTAACGTGAATGGCTTCCCAGGTTCCTGTCACTCCAAATTAATGTTCATCTCTGTTAGAACATTCATCATGTGCAATTCAGTAATAATTGCGCAGATCATTAAATATGTATCAGTTGGACTTGCTCGTGTTTTATTATCTGCTCCAAACTTAATAACTGTTTATAAAAACACACACTTTGATACAGGAGTAAGAAGACGAGGCTACTGGAAACTCAGTTATTTACTATTGGTTTAAACTGCGTTTGCCAATGTCAGGACATTGACAGGAGCTTCCACTTGCTTCAGTGTCCCCTTCTAGACTTTTCCTCTGTAGTTTTCTGCTTCTGTTGCCGTTCTTAGTAATTGTAACAACTGGACCAGGCCAAACACACAAACCTGCGCTGCCAGAGACACCGTTGAGAGGATGGATTTTTAAGTTTTCTCAAAGAAGGGAAGATACCGAATGATTGAGGGGGGGCGGGGTGGGGCATGGCTCAAATGGTATTTATTCATTACCCCCTCCCCCAATAAAAGTAATCTGGAGAACTCCAGCAACTACCACTTCCCTTATCTTTGTACCTTTTATGTACATACCTGCTGCATACACTTGAGGGCAGCCTTTAAATCTGGGAGGAAAAGCAGGTTTCTACAGTAAACCTACCTTCAAAGTCGTACAGTTGACCAGAGTGAGTAGACTTTCTAAAACTTGTGCTCAGGTGAGAAAAAGACAGCTTAATTTGGGCTCTTATCACCACAGAAGGGACAGGTCTCCCTCCCACGTAGAGGTAAAGATCTTACCAGATCCTTTGAGGCATGTCAAAATCAGGGCATGAGACCACTGCCTTAAGAGTCCAGGAGAAGGAGGGAGGCCTGTAGACAGCATGAGGGGACAGCTGCTGCTGATAGTGGGTGTTCATCTCATTGTTCTCCAGCATCCCTACCTTGAGGGAGGGGAAGGGAATGAGGATATTGTTGCACAGTTGGTTTAGACCTTTGGCAGACCCTGGACCCACGTATGATTAGTTACTTTGTCTTCAGGAATAACTATGTATTTCTGCACATTCTGGACTCTTTCCCCCCCCACCATCACTTGTACCCTTTGGGTATAGCCTCCATAGTGAAAAAACTTGAGTGGGTGCCTGGGTCCCCTGGCCTGAGAGGGTAAGGTAGGAGGAGGGATGTGGTGGCCATGGGAGAAGAGAAGCTGCAGATCTGATTGGTCCAGATCTGAAAAAGCAGCATATTCTGCCTTCTATCATTAGTTAAGGGCCCAGTAAGGACAACAGCTGGTAACAGATGATTCACTGGTGGTTCAAACCCACCTTAGAGGAAAGCAGTTGTTGGAATGTGAATGGGGGCTCCTATCATGCCTGAGGCCTGGCCCTCTAATCCCTCCCTCCAGCTGTCCAACCTTGCTTGCATCATTAGTTGGCAGTCATAGGGTTAGCTAACACAAGCCTTCCCTCCTAAGAGCCCCATGAGGTGGGTAGTACAGGGACCACAATGGCCACTCGATGGGGTTTGCCAGGCCTTTGTTTACACAAAGTCCAAAGCTGCACCTGAGCCTGTCCAAGGCTCTTACTGTTGGATTGCTGCCTCCCAGGGGCCTATGGGGTTTTTGGTTTTATGGACTTGGCTTTCCCTTGCTTTCTAGTTTTCTCTTCACCCATTTTAAAAAATCTTTTTTTGGTGATTATTTCCAGGCAGAATAGTCTTTGTCTTAATAAATGGTAGTAGCTAACTATCATATAATGCTTTATGGTGTGTAAATTATTCTCCTTGCAATGGGTCTATGAGGCAGATGGTGTATTCTTACTATTTTGCAGATAAGGAAATCCGGCATCTTAGACGTTTAGTGACTTACTTGCCCAAGGTCACCCAGGCAACCAGAATGGGGCAGAGCTGAGATGCGAGCCTCCTGAAATCTTGATCATCTCTTTCTCCATACACTAGACAGCGGCTCTGAGACCAAAAATTACATGGTGAGGCTGTTCGCTTACCTACCAGGAAGACCCATAGCCCAGATTCCTGTCACTCCAAAGCTCTTATATGAAGTTGGCAAACTAGCGGCCCAGATGGATAGAAGTCTGGAGGTAAGGGCTTCAGCCCCTGGGTGGGCAATTGTTCTCTGCTAAGTTTAGCCTCACAACTTTTCCTTCATTCATCAGATGTTCCCTGAGTACCTGTCGTTTGTTAGATACCTGAGGCCTACAGAGAAGCTAAGGCAGGGCCCCACTCCCAGAGCATCCATCTGCCAGGAAAGATAAGGCACATAAGCAAACCTTGTAATGCAAAGTATTACATGGAAGTGGAAGTACTGTGTGGCAGCTAGCCCTTTCAGCAAGGCAGGCTTGTTGCAGGAGCCTGTGTTATCTGGGTTGGGCCTTGAAGGATAGGGAGGAATGGAGGTGGAAGTGGAGAAGAAGCTCCCAAAGCCCTAAGCCCAGAGCCTGGAAAACCTGCGGCATATTTGGTTGCAGTTGGAGGGTTTATTCTGCTGGAAGAGAACACTGAAGCTGCAAACTAGGGCTGGATGCAAGGAGGAGCTTCCTGGCAATGACAGTTGTCCAGAAGTGGAATGGAGTTCTCCTGCTCAGCCATTCTGTTGGAGGAGGGGGTTCCAGGGAACCCCAGGGGGACTGGATGGCTGCTGAGGGCTCTTCCCACTGTGAAATTCTGAGACTTTTAAAAATTTTGCTGTCTACAAAAGCCTTCCCTGTCAGGTATTAGTGATACCACTTTTTGGAGGCCATTTTAAGGCTTTTCATTTGTCCTCATTACATTTCATCCTTTGGATTAGGCCCAACATGCCAGCCTGCCTAGCTCTTTATATTATCCAGCGGGTCGGCTGTCCTGGCTTTTTAGCTATCAGTCAATCAGCAAGTATTTATTAAGTGCCTGCTGTGTGCTGTGTGCTGAAGGTGCAAATACAATGGACAGAACACTCCCTACTAGCCAGGAGTTTATAGATTAAGATTCTAGGTCACCAATAAATTTTATGTTCTATATAACTATGCACAGAACAAATATAAACAAACACAAAGTAGGGCAAAAGGTAGTAGGAGGAGTAGGAAAGTCTTGTGTGGAGTGGTCCTTGGGCTGCAGCCGGCAGGAGGCAGAGGTGACGAGGGGGGGACATTCTGGGCACTGCAAGGCTCAGTGATGAGGGTCACGTGGGAACCAGAGAGGAAGCCAGTTTGGCTGCATCACAGAGGAACTAGTGTCCAGGGAAGTTGGGAAGATTGGGCTCCCATCAGTGCCTTTTTCTAAGTCATTTATAAAAATGTCACATCACCGAAGGCCCAAGACAAATCCCTGGCTCACTGGGAAAACCTCCTTCCAAACTGACATTGAACCGTAAATCTCTATTTGGGTCCAGCCATTCAAGAGGCTCTGAACTGACCTAATGGAGCCATCACTTGGCCCACGTCTCTGCATTTTGCCCACAAGTATACGAGGAGAGACTTGGTGCCAATGGTTTGCTAAAATCTAAGTATATGTATCTGTAGCATTTTCCAGATTGACCAGAATTTCCCTCTCAAATAAGGTCAGTCTGGCATGACTTGTTCTGATGAAACCATACTGGCTTTTGGTGATTATGGCTTCCTTTTCTAAATAATTATAACTAAATTTACATAGCACTTTACTCACAACAACCCAGTGATGTAGGAAATAGATCATCTCATTTTTACAGATGAGGAAGCTGAGCTCTGAGAGATTGTGACTCACCTTGAACCACACAGGTAGTATGTGTCCCCAGTACTGCAGGAGCCTAGGTCTGACTTACAAGTCCATTGTTCTGCCTACCGACAACACGCAGCCTCTCAAACCCCAGCCTTCAATAAAAGACCCTCAGATTTTACCCAGATCAGAAGCCAAGCGCACTGGCCTATAGTTTGTCCAGTTCCCTCCTTTTTCTTCCTGCCATTCGTCTCCTACTCCCTATGGTGGGCTACCTGCCTGTGACCATAGCTCAGCAACCTCATTTCTTTCAGTATAGTAGGATACAGTTTGCCCAAAGCTGGTGCCTGGAAGACTTGGGTTCCAATCCCGGTTCTCCTATTTCTCACCATGTACTACTATGCAGACAAATCATTTCATTTATTCCATAAGGAGGAGGTTG
Source organism: Phalanger gymnotis (assembly GCA_028646595.1). NCBI lineage: Eukaryota > Metazoa > Chordata > Mammalia > Diprotodontia > Phalangeridae > Phalanger > Phalanger gymnotis. Next base: position 26,745,677 of record CM053624.1, on the reverse strand, counting down.
TGATGATGACCTCTCATCTCCCCTTTGGCTCTAAGTCAATGACCTGTAAATTCCCAGCTTTCTCCTCACCTCTCCCTTAAAATCCTCCTCTTCCTTCAAGCCCATCTCAGGTCATATTTCCTTCCTCAGAAATTCCACCATCCAAAGATAAGCAGCCTGCGTCGGGGGGACTTCATCTGGAACCTGAGAAATGTTCCTCTTCTAGAAAAATATATTCATGCCTTGGGCCAAAGCAAAAATCGAGAGATGGTGGACTGGGTGCTCAAACGCTTCAAGGATGAGATTGTGACAAAGTTAAGCCATTTTCGGGAATGTGAGTATTTCCCACTGTCAGAGACTAGCCCCCCAAATTAGTAATGACTGTCATCTATATCCAAGGCAGTAAAGTTCTTCCTCACAGTCAATGGCAAGCTCTTTGAGATGGGGAGGAGGTGGTGACATGAGGTAGATGAGGCTTGCCTAAATATCTAACCATTTGCCTAAATTCCCTTGTGGTTCCGTGATTATCATTCCTCCTCCTGCCAGTTCAGACTGTGTCCCCTCCCCCTCCTCTGGGGCACATTTAGGGACAGAATGAGAATAACCATCAGTTCCACCAGACATGTGCCCACTCACTGGTTGCTGGCTAGACATCACACCATGAAAACCCCAACAGGAAGATGAATATCTCTAGCTTTGTGATGCTTGAGTGTAGCCCCTGCTCCCTTCCCTGGGGAATTAGAAGGGCCAGCTCCCATCCATGTCTGAGTCTATGAATTTCGCTTGGCTGGCCCTTCAGCCTGGACACCATGGACACAGGCTTTGCCAGGACTACCCTGGGAGCCTTTCCCATTTGATAGAATCTGGCAGGGCATATGCTTTGTGGGCATGGCTTTGAGAACTGAGGGTTGTCTCCATGCCATGAAGAGGCATTGAAGTAGGATCTGTGGAGCAGGTTGGGGGATGAAGCATTCTTTCTTCAGTCCTGCAGTGTGGAAACACCTCCTCCCAGGCCAATCGTGCCTCTCAGTAACTGACTGGATGGTCTTGGAGAGGGGCTCTGGCCAAGAAATCCACCCCCCTAGCGATGTTCCTGTCTGGATTTAGTGAGAGTCTCCACTGCTGGGCCCACCCAGACTATGCCTGTTGTCATAGGACCGGTCTGGCCCTACATCATTACCATCTTTTCAATAACGTCTTTTAAGACATTATGTTGTTATATGGTAGTCATTGGGGGAGGGGTGGAGGGTGTATCTATTATTCCTTAAATAACATAGAAGCAAATAATATGAAGGGCCAGACAGGATGAATCACAGGGATGGTCTCAGTGGCAGCTGAGAACTCCCAGAACCTCTGGATTTTGTCTTATTGTGCCCAACGCCCAAAGCAATTCCCCACCCATGGCTCTGGGTCTGCTTGAGGCCAAAGCCTCCAAGTTAGGCTACTGCTATGGTCCCCCTCCCATGGAGGGGTCAGAGGTGCCCTGACTCCCCTACCCTCACCACCATCAGTCAGCAGTTCATCTATGAGAGGAGTGATGAGATTTGGGGTTGAAATCAACCTATTCTCTCATCAAGAGAAACTCTGAGATAAAATAAATGAATCTCAAATTAATCTTAATTTCCTTTGTGTGTTTGAGTTTCTGTTGAAATATAACTTGTGCTTTATTCAGATATTAACTTTCTGTGATAAAAGTTACTTTTTTTTCCTCTTTGGTCTTTTAGTGGTCATGCTCAGACCATCCACATGCCTCTAGTTCCCATCTCTTGGCTTCATGAAGGCTGAAAGCAGAGAAATCTTCTGCTATCTTTATTTCTTCTTTATTCAGGGATGTGATTATATATGAAGCAAAGAGGCACCCTAGTGGGTTTGGGTGCCATTTTGTTTTTGGCTGACTTTTCCAATAAATGGTGTGAATGACTTTAGTGAGAGTGAAAATACAAAACTAGTGATTTGGGGGCTTGACCCCCTTTCTGTTGCCCCCTGCCCCATCTCCACTGGTTCCACTGCTCTCCTTTCAGGCATCAATCATGGGGACCTAAATGGCTACAACATCTTGGTGGAGGCTAGCAGAGAGGCTTCCGGAGACCCAGCATATTGTGTGTCTGGAGTCCTGGACTTTGAGGACATGAGCCAAGGCTACTACGTGTTCGAGTTAGCCATCACCATCATGTACATGATGATCGAGAGCAAGGACTCCCTGGCCGCAGGTGGACATGTGCTGGCTGGCTTCGAAAGCGTCATCCCACTGACAGCTGAAGAAAGGGAGGCTCTCTTTTTACTGGTGAGCAGTCGGTTTTCTCAGTCACTCGTGATGGCTGCCTATACATGCCAGCTCTACCCTGAGAACAAAGACTATCTCATGATCACTGCCAAAACAGGCTGGAAGCACCTGCAGAACCTGCTCAGTACAGGTCAGAAGGCCGTGGAGGCCATCTGGTTTGAGACCGCCAAGTCCTACACGGCAGTGCCATCCTAGAAACATCACCACAAATGAGAACACCTGAGGGCGCTATGCAAACACCACTTATTAACTGTCCCTATTGGTATTCACAATGAGGGCAGCTCACATTTCTATTATCTTATGGTTTATAAAACAGGCTGGGAATTATTTGACTGGGCCTGACTTTCCATGTAGTTTCATGACATTATGAGATACGAGTTAATTGAAATAATTAATTTTTATATTAATAACAATGCCACTGGACACAAGGTATCTGTGGAATTCTCACATAATCTAATTGTCATGAGATTGAAGTTAGAAAGTACTGCATGAGGAGGAAGGAGCTTCCCTAATGCCAGTGATGTGATCCTGGGCCAGGCAGTGAGCTCCCTCTTGGACAAAATGGGGGAGATACCACCATGTCTGCCTAAAGGCGGGGGGTGTTTGCAGTTGCTTCCTGCTCTGAAATCTGGAACTCTGTCTTAACTGTGAAAAGAACACTAGTGTTACCTCCATTTAAAAAATAAAAAATTGACTGCATGAGTCAATGTCTAGAATTTTCAGGAGAAAGACCAGGGAAGACACGGCACATGGTACAATCTCTGTTCATTTGATCACATGAGACAAAGCCTGGACCAGAGGGAAGGGAAAGGAAATGTTTTGGTGACTAGAACTAGTGAGGGGAAGAAAGAACATCATCACTAGAAGGTCAGCACATACAGCCATGGGAGAAGCCTCCCCTTACTCCCAGTGTCCCAAGCACGGTGGTCTATGAAAGGGTTTAGACCCCAATAAAAATATCAAGGAGCCAGACTGGACTTCATCCACGTGGAAGTTCTATCCACTGACACATTGCCACCCACTCCTGAAGATAGTAACTTGCCCTCTGTTGATGAATTTCTCTGTGCTGAGCCAGACCTGCTGTGAGACAACAAATCCAGTCTCTTGATGGGCTGTACTCAAAGCCTTTCCAGCCTGATAGGTCCTTCCAGAGCATTCCCCTAACCAAGCCTTTGAGAAGCCAAGGTCATTGCTGCCCTCATCAGGCATTGGGAAAGGCTACTGTACAGGGAAATGTCAGCTCATGTTTCTCTAACACTTTACAGTTTACCAGGCATTTTCTTCTACTACTTGAAGGTAGTAGAAGTGTTAACCCCTTTTTCCAAATGAGGACACAGACTCTCTGAGATGTGAAATGACTTCTCTCCATTCAGACAGCCTGTATGTGGCAGTGCTGATGCCAAAACCAGCACTTCTGACTCCAGATCTTGGGTTTTCCCCATCACACTGCTGTTGCTTTTCTGTAAGAAAAAACCATTTACTTTTACATGGTTTTATGGTTTGTTTTTTGGCAAGTGAGGTCTGGACTATATATCCATTTTTCCAGGTGTAACAGGGAAGCTGGGACTGGCCAATTAGAGTCCAGTCCTCACAAGCATCCTCCACCTGGCAGTGCCCACATGGAGAGATGGATAGTGGCTTCATGTAGAAGTTGGTGCTTAAGCTGCATCTCAAGGGAAGAGAAGGCTTCTGTAAGGTAGGTGTGAGGGAAGAGGACATTCCAGGCATACAGAGACACAGAGATGAGGAGCACACACAGGGCGTTGTTTCTCATGTGCTTACAATGAAGCAGAGGGGTCTTTCTGTTGTCTCCTGAGCTGGAACTGAGAACGATTGCTTCTGTAAGGCCCCAAACCGGTCATTTGATCTCTCCTTCCTCCCTGGCTGTGGCGGAGGGCAGAAGACAGGCTGGAAGCCTCGGGTTGAGGACAGAAGCCTTAACAGACACATGGTTCTGTTCTCTGTCTCTCTGCCTTTCCTTTCTCTTGCTCTTAGGAGGAGGACTGGTTACAACATTGTAAATTCTGGGATGTCTGGAGAGTGAGCCTCCCAGAGTTTATAATCTACCAGCATAGCCCCAAGGAATAACTGGGATCCAGCCCAGCTATAGACTGACCACAGCTAAGAGGCCTACAAGAGGGAGGAAATCCAGCAGGTAGGCTGCATTTGGAAGGGAACTCAACGGGGTGAAGGCTTTGTCGAAACTGCTTCAGGTCTGAGTTTCTTCTTCCCAAGACTGAGGTGGTGGGGAGCGAATGTGCCCTAGGTTTGGCGTGAACATTTGTACCACTGTTCGTGCTGTGTCTTCTCAGAAAATACCCTTTGTAAAAATGAATTCATTTCAATTGGTTAAATAACACTGGTTCTAATCACCCCTGGCAGTTGTCACCGCGGAAAACACACTAGAATTGGGACTCAAGCTGATGGCATTGGAGAAGTACCCCAATTAATACTATTAATTAATTGATAAATTTTTCTTTTCTTTTAAAAAAATCTTTGTTATAAATAATTCTTTGCTGTAAACCTGAAAGCATTAAATAAATACTATCTATATTAATATTAAAAAAGAGAGATGCTTCATTGATGTGGGCCCTCCCTCCACTAACACTGGTCATAACCTCTCCAAGCTTTAGCAAACACAACTTTACGAATTTCTCTGACTGAAAAAAATTCAACAACTGACCAGACCACTGGCCAAGACCAGGTTGGTGCTGGAGAATGCAACTAGTAAATGTTCAGCATTGGCCTTTACACCTCAGAAGTCCACAAACACTACAGATCAGAGCTTGATTTATTGTTCTGTTGTTATCTAGGCTCAAGAAAGTGATGGACAGCATGTTAATCACGCTTATTGAACTTAAGTGTGCACATTTTTAGGGGTGGGGAGCCAGTTAAACACTCGCCAGCAAACACTGCGCTGCTCTGACCTGACCTCCCTGGCTTCCTCTGAGTCCCAACTAAAATTCCACTTTCTTCAGAAAACCTTCCCTACCCTTCTCAGAAGACTCTAGGGTTTCTCTGTTTCTCTTGTATAGATTGTGAGCCCTTTGAGGGAATGGCTTTTGCCGGCTAAGCGCTTTGCACAGTGCCTGGCACATAGTAGGTACTTCATACACGTTTACTGATTGACTGACTGATAGTCATTTCATTACAAACATTCCACTGACAGACCTAGACCCTCCTCACTTGCCCCCACCTTGAGTTAAGGACCTCCCAGGCCTTGGGCATGGATTGTAGGCAGAGCCTTTCAGGACCCAGAGTTACTCACGATGAAGTGTCCAGATGGGACATTAGCAGACCGTTCATTACTCCCTGAGGCACACCGCATGTGCCTCTCCTCATCCTTCTCTCATCTCTTTCCACGCATCTAGACACCACCTAACCTCCAGAATCCAGCTTTAACCCCCCTCTCCTGCGGGAAGCCTTGCTGATAGCCCTGGTTCAGGGACCTGTCCACCCTCTGAACTACAGTTACACCAGTGACCAACTCGACCACTCCTTTGGGACAAGCCAGCGCTGCCTCAGCTACCTTGTGACATCTGCGCCCCCTCCCTCCAGCCAATCTGTAAAGCTTCCCACGGACGGGGACTTAGAACTTTTGGTATCTTCCCATTCTGTGCCAGGCATTCAATACACGTTTGATTACATTTTTAAAGCACCCTAAGTTCAGCACATATGGACTACAATTTTCATTGATTAACAATATCAGTTCTGGTAAATACGAAGACAGAGCCTTCCTGGCTATCCAGCATTGTTATGGGGCCCTCACCAAGACACATACTTGTATTCCCTGCTTATTCAATGTTAAACCTCTTGAGGAAGGGACAGGGTCTGTCTCTGGCTTTGTATTCCCCAGTGCCTTGCACACACTAGGTGCTTCATACATCTTTGTCAGACTTAGCATAGGAAGATGTATCATGATGTCTGAGTGTGACCTCCTGGGCTGGGCTGCTTCCACTTGGGCTTGGCCATTTTCCCAAAGCAAGTGGCTCTCTGTGGAAGGAAGGGAAAAGGAGGTGATTCTGCATGAATGTGTCTCCTTCCCCTCTCCCTTAAAAGCACAGGGACCCACGGGGTGATCTCAGTGAACCCTACAGAGCATCCAGAAGACAAAAGCCTTTTCCTGCCTGATTCCTGCTACAGCAGCGTCAGCTGGGTGACCGCAAGACATCCTAGACCGAAGAAGCTCAGGATCTGCGATGGGAGTCCAGCCTTTACTCGTAGAATTAGGATGGTCAGAGTCCAGGTTTGAAGATGCAGGTGAAGCCAGAGTGGGTGGATTAAGCTGTAGGGAGAGCCAATTAAGAAACACGGAGAATTTGGAACATCTGAAGGGCATAGTTTGATAAAACAATGTGACAGCCGGACAAGAACAGAGAGGGGAGAAAACAGAAATAAACACAGTCAGTAGAAGAGCAGCACCAGTGGTTTTCAGTGTTAAGAGGGCAACCCCCACTGGATGAGGGGATGTTAAATGGTCATATGGAACCAGGGTGCTAATCTCTGGTGGTTTTCAATGGGGAGGAACACACCACAGGGATTCACATCAACAGCATTAGAGAAGAGACACCCCCTACACCCTCAGGGGTACTCTGGAACCCTTCAGGAAAGATGTAGCAAGTCTTGATCTGGGCCTCACGATGTGTCCAGGCAGGAGTGAGGACAAACCCCAAAATGGTGCAATATGCAAGATTCATTCCCCCACAGAAAAGCTGGCTCTATTTCCCTGTTCGGGTCCTAAGGGCATCCCAAGCAGAACAGGGGTGGCTTTCTCTAATGCTGTCACACAAATATGACCACATCACTCCCCTTCTCAGTAAACTCCAGCAGCTCCCTATTATCTCTGGGTTCAAATATAAGCTGCTTGCTATTTAAAGACTATCACAACTTGGCCCTGACATACCTACCTAGCCTCACGCTGCTTTACCTCCCTTCATACACCCAACAGTCCAGACCCACTGGCCTTTTCCTGCTCCTTACCTGCCACAGTGCCATCTGTCTGCACTCCCTCCAGCACTCTGCCTATGTCTCCTCCTTCACTTCTGTGTTTTAGGAGTCCTGTTTTCCTTAGCAGCTCAAGGAAAAGGCCAGTGTCTGAAGCCTTTCTTGGCCTTTCTCCCTGAGATAGGGCATTGTCCCCCAGTGATCTTTAACACGATGTGTTGAAACTTCTATATGAACTCAATGTCTTTCCTGATAAAATGGTAAGCCTCTTGAAGGGAGGACTTGTTTCATTCTTGTCTTTTTTTATTTCCAAGGCCTGCCGTGTCCAGTAAAAGTTAATAAATGCTTGCTGATTAAGTAATAGCAAAGAACTTGGGACCGCACCAGTAAATGGGAGGAAGCCCTCCAGTGGGGCTGTTCCTCAGGTACCTTTGCTGGATCATCACACAATCAGGCCCCCACTGTTGGCCGCTCAGACCTCTGTCCTTGACCATTTGCTCTTCTTTCTCTATCCTGTCAGATACCTCATCAGCCCCTTTGGGTTCAGTTATCATCTACAGAGATGATATCTGGATCTTATATACAAGTCCAGTCTCTCTGGAGCTCCAGTCCCCAGAGCCAAGAACAAAATGCTGAAATGCAGCTGGGGGACAATACCCGTGAGGAGGTCATTTACTGGGTTTGCTTAACGTTTGAGAGCTCAAGGATTCCAGTTAATATCTACTTATAACTAATATAAGAGCAAAAATTCCCAGCAATAAATGTTGCAGAAATTTTCCTGCCATTTCAGCTAGCTAATGCCAATTAAGCCAGCATGAATCAGTAATTAGAGGTTTTTATTAGACTCAAAAGAGTAGAAACGCCAATTTACTGTACACTCTCTGTATATGGTGCCTATGCCACAGCGGCTGATGGGGAAGGCATCATTTACTTAAACAAGCAATCTATGAAACAAAGCAGAAAAGACACCCGTTACAGCACAGCCCTCCATACAAGGAAAGGAAAAAGCTATGCTTGCTAAAGAAAACCTCGATGAGGGCCGGGAGATGGATGCTGAAGAGGACGCCTGCGGGAGCGCGGGCATCCACCCTCGGGTGTGAATTCCTCGTCCCTGGGTACGGGGGACAGCTCCATCCGCCCGTGGACACAAGTATGTGCAAACCTTTGGCTCGTACTTAGGCAGATGTGAGAAAACTGAAGGGGAAAGCGGGGAGGGGGCGCGGTTCAGACCATGTGAATCAAATCCGGGCTGGGGAGGCGAAGGGCGGAGGTGAGGCCAAGCGGCCCAGACCTCTCCTCGTCGCCAGCCCTCGGGCCTCCGGGCCAGGACCAAGGCCGGCCCCCACGTGCTTCCCTCGCCTGTCGGGTCCGGCGTTCTACGCAGGCGCGGGCCCGCCCCCCATCCGAGACACTGCGCAGGCGCGGGCGGCCATTTGTGGCGGCGGAGCTCGGTAGGAGATTCGCGGAGACACAACTAGCACCCAGCGGAGTTGGCAGCGGCGCGGCTGTAGAACCCCGACCCCCCGGCACCTCCTGAGGTGAGTATCCACCGCCCCCCAGGGCCGGCCCGGCCCCTCCCCGAACGCTCCCGGCCCCGCCCGTATTCCCGGGCCCGGCGCGCAGCGCGATGACGGTGCAGGAGCCGCTGCCCCTGGGCCTGGCGAGCGTGTCCCCCGGCGGCCACCGTCCAGCGCGCTTCGTGGTGGGGGGGGCACCCAGGTGGACGGCCTCAGTTTCCTCCTCTGCACCAGGAGGTCGGGCAGGAGTCGCGCGCGGGGACCTCGTGGGGGCCCCTCGGGCCGAGGGCGTGGGAGACACTCCCGGCCCGGGCCCGTGACACCCATCTCGTCTAGGGTGGAAGGCCCGCGGGCTGACTCCTGGTGACCTCGGGCACCTTGTTTCCCTCCGGGAAGTTTCCAAGTGGAAACTGAGGCTTGGGACACTTGGGCCACCCCGGGCCGTCTGCGGTCCTCGTCATTCATCTCCTTCGGCGTTTGTTGTGTGCGGGTCATGCCGCCCCTCGGTGCTGGGAGTGGGGACGGGCCGGGACAGCCTTCCTCACCCCCCGCCCCGTCCCCGGCCCCAGCATCTTAGGGTGGGCAGACCCGGACCATCAGACCACCCCCCTCCCTCCGCGCGATCGCCTCCATTGTTCACGGCCGCCTCTCGGCTACAATGTATCCTCTAAGCAGAGTGCCTTCCCCGCTGCCGCTCCGCGAAGGGGTCACTTACATATCCCCGGGTTTGGGCAGGACTCGTTCTCTGCTCTTGTAGGGGGGCAGAATCTGGATGCGGGGAGGCGGGGGTGCTTGAGCGGGGGCTGCCTCACTCTGGTGCTAAACATTCACTTTCACTTTCTGTGCTTTCTGCTTATGCATCTGATGACTAGGAAAGCTTAGACCAGGAGGACCTTAGAAGTGATCTAATCCAAACCTCGCCTACAGAGAAAACTGAGGCCAAGGTGGTTGGCCTGGGGGCTCAGAGCTAATAAATGTCAGAGCTGAGCCCGGGATCCTGGGCTAGTCGGTGGGGTGTCTGAAGTGGGACAAGTGAGATCGGATGGACCCAACAAGCTGGAGGAGGAAGAGCACCTAGGCTTCTCTGATCCACAATGGAAGGCCAAAGTTTGTAGATCATGTAACACCAACCAGACTTGAGAGATGCGAGGAGTTGCATTTTATAGGATGGAATCAAAAGCCTCTGTCACTAGAATACAGGTTTCTCCAGAATTTGCCAAATTGATAGAAAAGTATTTGCTGGCACCTTAGGTGGCTTCTGGTGTAGCTAAGCAGTTATTCCTTGGTTCCTAATTAAGTAAAATGAGTCATTTGTCACCAGAACAGGTGAATTTGAGAGTGAAATAAATAACATAGCTTTAAAATATAACAATTAGGGCTTTAGTTTTTACAAACTCAATTATATCATGGAAAGATTTGTGTTTTTTTAAATTGTTTGGGAGAAAACATTGTACAATAATAATAGCTCATGGTTCCTTACAGAGCACTTTCCTTACAACCTGGTGAAGATTTTTCCTCATTTTATACTTGAGGAAAATGAGGCTTGGAGAGGTAGAGTTACATGCCTAAGGTCACACAGCTACTAAGTGACAGCTGGGACTTGCTCTTTCCATGAAGAGTCTCAAAGTGTCATGATCTCTTTGTTTTTTCTTCACGGCAGCACTGTAAGCTAAGGTTAGAGGATGTCTTTAAAATGTTAGAGCTGACAAGTTAAGGTTGGCCTGTGGAAGTTTTTTTTTCCCCTCAGCGTCACAATGTCATAATTATAACATGAGAATTAGAATTCAGAATCTCTACAGGCATTGATAGACAGGCAGCTGGTGACAGAGGGATAGAGTGCTGGACCTTCTGAAGTCAGGAAGATTCATCTCCCTGAATTCAAATCTGGCCTCATGATATTTATTAGTTGATGACCTTGGACAAGTCACTTAAGCTCTGTTTGACTCAATCCTCACCTGTAAAATGAGGATATCAGCACCTATGTCCCAGGGTTGTAGGGAGAATCAAATGAAATATTTATAAAGTATTTAGTGTCTGGCACATAGTAGGTGCTTAATAAATGTTTGTGTCCCCTCTTTCCTTCCTTTGCTAATTTCCTAAGACTCCTTTTCTAATTTCACTCAGTAAAATTTTTTGATAAGAGATTGCTGTGCTTTTTTTTTGCCCAATAGTATTTATAAATGAAAAAAAATCAGACATTTGTTATCAGTTACTGTCATAAAAAAAACTTGTACGTTTTTAAAATGTCTAGAAAACTGTCATAATATTCTCTTTTACTAATAGACTTTTTTTTATTTTTCTAGGAATAATATAAAACACAGGAAACATGGTAAGTTATGTACATGCCAGTAGCAACTTCACAGTCTTAGTAACAAAGAGCATTGTTTGGTCCTCATGCCTGTATAACATGAGAAAATTGAAGTGGGTAGAATGAAATTGGAGGAAGTATTCCAAGATTTTTAAGCCATTGCTATCTTCTTATTTAGTACGCATAGAACCATCTGGGTTTGGTAGGTGTGGGTTAGGACATGTTTGGGAATTTATACGCAGACTTTTGGAAAGGCAAAATTTCATTGTGTGTATTTCTTTTATAGTCTCGAAGATATGACTCGAGGACCACTATATTTTCACCAGAAGGTAAGTAGAAATCCTTTACTTTATCTAATATCATAGTGAGAGAGAACTAGTAGTTATGTTTCAGTGTCTTTAAAAAGAACTCTTACACTCTTAAAAATATCTAAGCTCTCTGTCAAAAATTGAATTTTCTGGTAATTTAAATTCTAGGTTAGTCTGATATTCTGCATAGAAAAACCAAAGGCATCATCCTTAACTTTTTGGTATCATTCCTGTCCCTTTGGTTTCTTTTGAGTAGCTTGTCTGTCTGTAGTGACAAGAAAGTTTGCTTATTGGTCCTGTTTTTTAGGTCGCTTGTACCAGGTGGAATACGCCATGGAAGCTATTGGACATGCAGGCACCTGCTTGGGAATTTTAGCAAATGATGGGGTTTTGCTAGCTGCAGAGAGACGGAACATCCACAAGCTTCTGGATGAAGTCTTTTTTTCAGAAAAGATTTACAAACTCAATGAGTAAGTAAGATCTTGGAGAAGGAAGGTTTATTCTACATGATAATGTATATACCTGTGACAGAGTGGAAATTAGAATTTCTCTGTGTCCTGGAAAAACGTAGTTGGGTAGTATATAGTAAACAAGGCCTTAAGGCACCTCATTAAATCTTGTGTTCTTTAGAATCCAGTTGCTCGTGTTGTCTGTCATCCAGAGTTAATACTGGGTTCTGGTCCGTTGAGCCCAGTTCTTCAGCACTTAGCGCAGTGGGTGGAACTTAGCAGGCACTCAGTAAATATGGTAATTTGTCCTTTGTGAGGATTCTCACTTCAGATGAGGAGCCAGTGGGCAGCTCTCATAAGGAGTTTTTAAAAGGCCCCCTTTTTGGTCAAGGCCTGTGATGTCATCAATACGAGATATCTTGGAGTGGAATACAGATTGGCAGCTCGATGGTAAACTGTAGTCTTAAGAGTGGCCTTGGCCATCAAGAGGTTATATGACCCAAGGGCAGCCAGCGACTCGGTGCCAGAGGTGAGACCTGACCAGTGTCTTCAGCCCTCGGTCCAGTATACACTGTCACACTGCCTTTATGAGATGAGAACTTTCCCTGGCCCGTTACAAGCAGCTCTGCCCTTTGTGTCCCCAAGTGACAGCCTGGAAAGATAAAAAAAAAACTTGAGGTGAAATTGCCTTTAGCCTTGGTATAGCACTACTACCAGACATTGGCATAGTTGCAATGGAGGAACAGGAAAGCCAGGTTTGCTTCTGACCTCTCCCCTACTTAACTGTGTTTGTGCTGCACTGGGGGGCCATTTGCCTAAACTCTCCCACTGTCTAAGAGTTACATGCCTAAAGGTCACACAGCTACTAAGTGACAGCTGGGACTTGCTCTCTAAGGTGCTGGGGCTGGTTTACATGATTTCCAAGGTCCCTTTCAACTGTGATATTCCATAAAGTCTCAAAATGTTGAGCTCTTCCCATGATGAAGATGGATTATCTTTATGGCAGGTCTGTGACTTGAATCCAGTTGCCAGTTGGCCTGCTTTCATTTGGTGTGTTGAGAGGGGTAAATGGCATAGAGCAGGGCTGTCCAACCTTAGGTTTTATTGAAACAGTAGACTATATTTTGAATAGCCATTTTAGTGAGAGCTCTGTGATAGCTCAGCTTCATTTACTAAAGCATTTATGTAAATTTCTATGCTTATGGGTGGGCCGCATAAATTGCACTGCTGGCCGTGTTTGGACAGACAGTCCTGGCATAGAGAATTGAAGAAAGGGAACTTTGCTAACACAAAGTAGAAATAAAGTCCATTTTTTTCTGTCTCATCCCATATTGTTTGAGACTGTTCATACACACACAGCCACACATGCTTAGATATGTACATATTTATCAGTATAAGTTTTTAACTTCACGTTACCTGTATTCCCCATTCACAGTAAGGTGTATGCCACGCAGTGGAATGGATGAGTATTTATTAAGTGCTTAGTTTATGCTGAGCACTGGCCTAAGTGTTAGAAGTATAAATAGGGAAGTGAGACAGTCCCTGTTCTCAAAGAACGAAGATTCTAATTGAAGGGAAAATTGCATAGAAGAGTTCAGACGGCAAGGCCCAGGGTTTGGAAGGCACAGTAGCAGGGCCAGTGATTGGGCCTGGTGCTCCTCCATCTTACCAGAAGGATTGTAGTTGATGACTCCCTCCCCATTGAAGACATATGAATAATTGTGTCTAGCTAGTGTCCAATGTGCTGGAGGATCCATACCAGCAACCATGAGGAAGGGGAGAAATCATGGTGGGCTCTGGGCAGGTGGGGGAGACAATCCCTCAACTATATAGGAACGATATGGGTTGAATTTCCCAAGATGAAACACCATTTCGAAGATCTTTCACAAAGGAAGAGTTTTTGTAGTTTCCTTTATATGTTACTGTTCTGAAACAAACATTTTGGGTTACTAATAGTACATTCAAAAATAATAGATGGTAATCAACCTTGGTTGTCACCGGAGTTGAGTATAGCTAGAATGCAATATTAGACATTTACAAATATGTATTCTCTAATACTGTTAAATATTCTTTACAGGAATTTCATTTTTTCTGATAAGAGCATTTTTTTTTCCTTCAGGGATATGGCTTGCAGTGTGGCAGGCATAACTTCTGATGCTAATGTTTTAACTAATGAACTGAGACTCATTGCTCAGAGGTAGGTTCACATGGTGAGAAGAATGCACGACAATCTGGGTTTAATACCAGAGTGAGCTTATCTGTGGTATGGTGTTGGGTCGATGTCATTAAGAGTCATTGAAAAGATCTTCCCTCCAAAAAAGCCTAAAGCTTCAGGTGTTACCACCTCTTAAAAGCTTTTGTTATGGATCTTACCGTATTGTGATCTATTGAGATAAACAGATCACTGGCAACCACAGAACTATATACTTTCAATTTGCAGAAGAGTTCATAATTTCATCATTGGGTATATACAGATCAAAGCTGAATCCAGTGCTTTTTAAAAATTATTATTAGTAATAATATTCTTCCTTATGTCCCAAATTGAGAATTGTAATACATGCAACATACCAGACCTTTTCTCTTAATAATAGCTAACGTTTATGTAGCACTTCAAGGTTTACAAAACTCTTTACATTTGTTATCTCATTTTATCCTAACAATAACCCTAAGAAGTAGGGGATACTAATTTTTTTTACTGCAGTACTGTAATTTTTTTTTTATAAAAAGTGATTTTTAGCTTATAAAATATACTTTTTCAACCAAGGCTATGCTAAACTGTTGTCAGAAGTTGAGGTGAGGCTGTAAGCTATGGACACATTCATCAGTCTATATGACATTCACCCCAAAAATGTTTTGAGGGTTTTTAAATATCTAGTGGGCCTGAAAGTCTTCCCCTCGTTGAGGGAAATGCTGAAATATGATAGATATGTTGATATACTAAGAAGAAGAATCATTCCAGAGTCATAGAAATTCAAGGAATATTATTAATCCCTATTTTATGAATGAGGAAAGAGGCTAAGTGACTTCTGCAGGCTCACATCACTAATGTGTGACAAAGTACTTGAATTCATGTCTTCCTGACTCCCAGTCCATTGTTCTCTCCATGACACTACCCAACTGCCTCAATCTAACAACATGTGCAAATTCTTATCTCTCAGTGGTAAATAATCCTATCATTTACAGCTCTCTTCACTGGCCTTTTCTGCCTTAACTCTATGATTGTAATATTTGGAACCATGTTAGGAATGCCCGTGTTGGCTTGATTCCTTCCTGTTACCATTTGCTTTTGTGGTATAGGACTTTGATAACATCTCTGTGTGGTGGAGCTACTAAGAGGTTTTATTTGTTTGTTTTAAGTATTAATATGTCAATCTCTTTGCATACTAGGTACCTATTACAGTATCAAGAACCTATTCCTTGTGAGCAGTTGGTTACAGCCCTGTGTGATATCAAACAAGCTTATACACAGTTTGGAGGTACTGATTATCGCTCATTTGAAACCTGGCTAAAATGTTAAAGTATAAAAGCTTATGAACAAGAAACTACTTTTTAGACAGCAGAAAGAATTTGAAAATTACATATGTTAACATTTTTTTCAAATATTCTTGCTTCTGTATTGCAGGCATGTGGTTTAGGCCTGAAATTTTGTTGCTAAACTCTTAAGAGGCTAAAATAAACATGTTCAAGTAAGGAAGAGAATTTCTGTTCACATAATAATACCACTTAGAACCGAACTTTCGTATCTTTATTCTGCCTTCTGGCTCTGTATATTTCCAAAGAACAAAAGTAGGATTTATGGTAGAGCTTATCAGCAGTTTATGAAAGTTTTAGTTTGCAGAAAAGTGTTTGAGCTTAATGACCGCCATGTGGATTCTACATTTACTCTGCTAACACTGAGCTGTTTTTCTTAGGAAAACGCCCTTTTGGTGTGTCATTGCTGTACATAGGCTGGGATAAGCATTATGGTTTCCAGCTGTATCAGAGCGACCCCAGTGGAAATTATGGAGGTTGGAAGGCCACTTGCATTGGGAATAATAGTGCGGTGAGTGTCCTCTAAGAGCAGGAAATAGCAGCAGCAGGTGAAGGCAGCTGGGTGTCATGGGAAGAGAGCGAGTCCTCTGGAGCAGACCTGAGTCCGTCCTTTGTTGCTTGTGTTAACCTGGCCTTGGGCTAGAATCTCTCTGAGCCCCAGCTTCCTCCGCTGGGGATGGTTCTCCCATTGGCTACCTCCCAGGGTGGTGGTGCTGAACATCATGCATTGAGTGCCTGTGATGATGCTTGCCTTCTGATGCGAATATCTTCAGAGCTTTATCCAGAAGCTTAAAGGGAATTCTGGGCATTGATGGCTTCCTCTCTATCTTACAGGCAGCCGTGTCAATGTTAAAGCAAGACTACAAGGAAGGAGGAATGACTCTGAAGTCTGCACTTGCTTTAGCGATTAAAGTGCTCAATAAAACCATGGATGTTAGTAAACTTTCTGCTGAAAAAGGTAACCCTTGCCTCAGCTATACTTGTTCTGTCAGCTTATTGTCTTGGCACTGAAAATTCCCAGAACAATTAGGAGGATTAGATGTGCTTGTTTTGTTTTATAGTTAAGATAAACTTGTTCAATGACAGATTCAGCAAACTGCTTGCTCTGGACAGAGTTATATTTAATACTGGGGAAAATAAGAATGTAGAAAGCCCATGGACCTGGGCCTTGCCTATAGTCCAATGAGGAAGAGGGAGCACAGCATGCAAGTAACTGTAATGTAAAGGGTATAACACCCTTCTCAGGATCTGATACTGACATGTCTGTATTCTGAAAGAGTGTCATACTCATACTAATTTTTTAAAATAAAATTTAAAGCTACCAAAATATATAAGAGGTGTAAGTCACATCTAACGTGAGGCCCAAGGGGTTGAGAGTTCAGGTATTGTGTCAAGGAGGTAGGATTAGGAATGGCTTCATAGAAGATTTGAGTTGGATAAGAATCTAATAAATGAATAAAGAAGGCTTGGCATGGCCGGCTTCAGTCTTTAACTTTCAAAAACTTCCTTGAAAAATGGGGTAACTTTTCCCCCCTAGGCTCTTCTCTCTTTTGTAGTTATCTTTATGTTAAGCCTTTGAAGAAAAATGAGAGAGTGAAAAGTGATCTGAACGTGGTATCAAAGAGTTGTGGGTTCAGATTAAAGCTTTGACAGTTGGCACCATGAACTTGGGACAGTCGTGACCTTCTTCAGTCTCTTTTATAAAAGGGGAACAATGTTAATTAGAGTAATTAGCCTATAGATAGGGTTGTTGTGGAAAAAGTGCCATGTTTAGAGCATTGTATGTGTTAATATTGTTATTATCATTACTACTATGAATAATGGTAAGTAGAAATCTGAATATAACTTATTATGTATTCAGAATCACCACTGTGTCATTGGGTCAGGGAGATGTCCAGAGATCCAAGGCTACAAAGAGGAGAAAATTGAAGGCAGCTAGGTGGCACTGTGGTTAGAATGCCAGGCCTGGAGTAAGGAAGATTCATCTTCCTGAATTCAAATCTGGTCTCAGACCCTGCTGGGTGACCTTGGGCAAGTCACTTATCTGTAAAATGAGCTGGAGAAAGAAATGGCAGACCACTCTAGTATCTTTGCAGAGGAAACTCTAAATGGGTTTATGATAAGTTGGACACGACTGAAATGACTGAACAACAGCAACAATAAATAGAACCTTGGGTGGGCCCCACCAAGCTAAAAAGGCTTCTGTTTCTATCACTGACTAGCAGCAGCCTTGATAGGTGTGAAGGAGCCCAGAGGTTGGTTCCCAGGTGGGATGTTTGTGGTCAGAGCAGCTCTTGAAGCCTCACTCTGAGGTGTGGGGATTGTGTCACGTCAGTGAAGTCACAGACTGAAATACTAGAGTGATAGTTCAGTTAAACAAACAACTTGTCGAGTACCTTCTTGGTTCACTTGAATTTGAATTTATCGAGTTGTAGCTGAACTGTGCCCTATTCCCACCTTCATTCAGGGGCCCACATGGGCCTCTTTGGTTGGCAGTAGTAAGAGACCCTCTCCCTCAGGAAGATACAGGAGAGCAGTTAATGAAGTTTGGAAGGTCTCGATGCAAGAAATAGAAAGAAGTAGTCAGGTCTTAATGCAGCTTGGGAGAGAGCACGAAAGGAGCCCTGCCTGCATTGGGAACCAGAAGACCCAGATCCGAGGCCCCGCTCTGATCATGGTTGACCTCCTGAGGTTTCTTTTCCTTATCTGTAAAATGTGCGCTAAATGATCAAAGGTCACTTCCAGCTCCCCAGTCTGTGGTCCTCTGTAAGCCTCTGAGAAGGAAGTTGTGGGTGACCCCATCAGCGCAACACATGGCAGAACAGGTAGATCTGATGGGGAGATAGTAAGTCAGCCTTTCCTTCGGCAGTCTCCAGCAGTGGTTCACAAGCCCTCCATGCCTCGGGTGTCACTTCGTGGCTGGTCCAGGGTCTGGCTGGGCCCAGGTCACTGACGTCTCTCCAGTCTTCAGAGTCTGCTTCCGAGAGCCTGGGCTCATTTGGCTCTGATAGGTGACTGGAGTTAAAAAAGAGAGATCTTATCTAGGTGAATGTAATGGTTAGAGATGTGGAGGAGACACAGTGAACTGGGTGAGCTGAGCATTTACAGCAGTGGAAGCTGCTTGGATGGGGGTGCATTCGATGTTTTCGAAGACGATTTAATGCCTTGGATAAACATGCCTTTTTTTGTTTATAGTTGAAATTGCAACATTAACAAGAGAAAATGGAAAGACGACAATCAGAGTTTTAAAACAGAAAGAAGTGGAACAGTTGATTAAGAAACATGAAGAGGAAGAAGCAAAAGCAGAACGTGAGAAGAAGGAAAAAGAACAGAAAGAAAAAGATAAATAGAATCTGAAATCAGGATTTTTTTTTTAATAGATAACCTTAGGGTTCCTTTTCAGCTTAAAAAGCTGCTCTTAAAATTCCATACGGAGGAAGCCTTGACTCTGGTTTTTCTTAGTATCTTCAGTGAGGAAATAGGACATTACTTACTGGACGGGGTCCTTGTCATCCTGTGCCCCTCAGTACTTTATTGTAATGATGATTATTCCTCATGGACGTCTTATGTCCGCTTTTTGAATAAAACTTGGAAAGAACTGGACTGTGTGTTTATTCCAGCTTTGTGCTGAGAGCTGAGCGCCATTAGAGGAGGCTGGGCCATCTACCTCCCGATAGAGCAGTGATGAGTTGGGAGGAATGCACAGACAGAAAGCCCTGGCCACTGCTGAGCACAGACCGAGTACTCGGTGAATTCGCATCTGGCTGGGAGATGAACAGAAATGATAGAAACCGGAGGCAGGGGCCGGTTTCTGTGCCATCAAAGTAGTGGTCTAGGAGAGGTGAGGTGAGGAGGGCCAGTGTTGGCAGCTGGAGATAAAAAAGGAAGCATTTCTGAGGTGGTCAGTGTGACTTAGCCACCAGCTAGTTAAATAGACAGTTCTGAGCTTTCACGGGTCAGGCCTGCATTACCTACTAGGCATCTCCACCCAGGTGCCCACTGTCACCTCAGGTAGAACATGTTAAAAACCAGACTCATTCCCTGTCCCTCTTAATGTGCTCTGCGGGACACACCATTCACCTCAACTCCTGTTTGTCACCTGGAAGTGATCCCCAACTGTCCCCTCTGTTGACTTCAGTTAACAAGTCCTGTTGGTTATACTTTCCCAACATTTTTAGTTTAATTCAGTATGTGGCTTTATTCCCATTGCTATTCACTGCCAGGGTAATCTTTCCTGTATACATCGGTGTCCCGCTGCTTTGAGGCCACCCATTCTGCTGCTGGACAGCTCTGGTTAGGAAGATTTCCTATGTGTTGAGCCTAAATCTGCCTTTGGGATGCTCGAAGACGGCTACCATAACCCTCTGTCTTACATCTGCATAGGATTGGTGGCAGGTCCTGTGATTCCACCTCTAACATTTCTCTCAGTTGTACCTCTCTGACTCCCTGCTGAACATCACACCAGTGTCTCAAATCTTGTCACTTTTGGCAAGGGCACCACGGTCCACACTGTCCCCCAGGCTTGTCACCTCATTGCCCCGATCCCTCTCTGTAACCCTCTATATCTAACATGTAGACATTGTTGGAGAGCCATTGTAGCTGCTATAGGAGAGAGTTCAGGGTGGACTGGAGTGGTCCAGGAAGGCTTCACAGAGATAACATTTGAGGTAGGCCTCAAAAAAATAGTTGGATGGACAAGAAAAGCAGGAGGGAAGACATTCCAGATGGGAGTAGTGTGATCTACAGAAATGGCCTGTTCTGTTGGACTTTGATTTCACTACCATCAGTGGACGAAGCCATTGATAGGACGCTCAGCAAATACGTGTATCACCTACTTCCCAAGTATTCCCTCTACCCCTGTACCCACACCAAGGACTCTGGGATCATGTGGACTGATTCTGGAGACCGACCCAAAGAGAGTGGTTTTCTGTTTTTGACCCAAGGTCTTCCAGGTGGTTAGTAGTAGAGCCAGGCCTTGAACGCAGGTCACTTGGCTCCAGATCCCTGGCTTTTTCCATAGCTCTACGCTTCCCTCCTTTGCCCCTCCTTTTATACATGATGAACCAGGTCCAGAGTGGTGAGATCACTTGTCCAGGGTCACCCAGCGACTCCAGGTTCAAACCCAGCTCTGCATCCAGGTCTAATGTTTTGCAGTCTCTCCAGCCAGATGGAGCTCCTCAAGGCCAAGGATTATATCAAAATCATGGATTTAGAGTTGAAAGGACCCTTAAAACATTCATTTTGCAGAAGAAGAGACTAGTGGCCATAGAAGCGGGGCGATTAGTCCAAGGTCACAAAAGCAGTAAGGGGCAGAGCTGAGAATCAAACCTGGATTCTCTGATGCCAAATTCAATGCTCGGGCCACTGCACCAAGATGCTGCTTCTTTGTATCTGCCTCAGGGCTGGGCCTTGCCAGTGACATATAATGGGTGCTCCAGAGATACTTTAAGGAAAGACTTTACACAACATGCACATCCACCCATTTTAAAAAAGCACTAGGTTAGCCTCTGGGCTAGATGAAAAGAGTAATTACTAGACAAACGCCTTTCATTATTGCAAGGTCAGTCGACAAGCATTTGTTAAGTGCTTACTATGTGCCAGGTACTGTGCTAAGGGCTGGGAATAAGACAAAAAGAAAGATTCCCTGCCCTCAAGGAGCTTACATTCTAACCGGGAAATAACAATGCTGAAAAGGAACCGAGAGAGAGGTCAGGGTTGGGGAAGAAGGCAGTTCGCTTGTGTGAGACATGATGGAGGAGTCCCGATTGAGAAGTGAAGAAATGGCAGACCTGGGTGTCTTCCTTAAAGGAAGTGCTAAGAGGAGCTGTGTAATTGGAGGGAGGGCAGCTGAGGGCACTTCCAAGGTATGGGTGCCGGAGCTGAATTCATCTTCCAGGATGAAGAGTCTTTTGGGGGTAATGGAGGAATCTGGTGTGCAGCTTGGTGAGAAATGAAGGGTGCGTTCCTATTGAAACCAACCAGCTTCTCCCCAAAGCAAGAATAGGCAATGGACTTGATAACATACGTATATTTCTTTGCATTTTCCTTTCCGAAGTGTTCTGTCTAATTTTGGGATAGACAACTCCTAACGTAAATGTATTTTGTCCATTAAATATTTTTGTCCTTCCCCAGAGGTGGCCATAAACAATAGCTTTTGTTCATAGACACATACACACATATAACACATGTATATACGTAGATACGTATATGTCTATACACTCACTTATGTACACACATATGTAGATATGATACTGGGCAACATGTTTTTTAGTGGATAGAGCACTAGGCCTGGAATCAGGAAGACTCATCTTCCTGAGTTCAAATCTGTCCTCAGACAGGCTGTGTGGCCCTGGGCAAGTCATTTAACCCTGTTCGCCTCAGTTTTCTCATCTGTAAAAACACGCTAGAGAAGGAAATGGCAAACCGCTCCAGGATCTTCGCCAAGAAAACCCCAAAATGGGGTCATAAAGAGTTAGACAGGCTTGAAGAACAATAAAAAATCGGTTTTTTAAAGAGAAACTCTCAGTATGACTCCATCAGTAAGTGTTGTCACTTTAAAGAAGGAAACTGAGTAGCCGAAAGATGTGACTAGCAAAAAGTTTACACCAATATCCAGAAAACTGAGAATCCAGGCTTCCTGATTTACACAAACTTACCTATATTTCAGGAAAAAAAAATCGATTTAAAATACATTCCCATCAGGAAGCTCCTCAATCTTCCATTCCTCTCTATTTGTTTTTCTCTTAATAATAACAGCTACATTTATATAGTGTTTTTAACATTTTCAAAGCACTTTAAAATATCTAATTTTATCCTCACAATAATTGTGAGAGATAGGTGTGATTGTTATCCTCATTTTACAGATGACTAAGGCAGTCAGTGATTGAGTGACTTGCCTAAGATTACTTAGCTAGTAAAGGTCTGAGGCTAGATTTGAACTTAGGTCCTCTCAACTCCAGCTCCAACCCTCTCCCCACTGTGCCACTTAGCTGTGTCTTAGTTATATTACAGCTTTTGTGTACCTGTCTTACTCCGTTACAAGGTTGTAAATTCATTGATGGCAAAGTATATGTATTCAGCTCGATTGCACAAATATTTATTAAGTCTTATTCATCTTGGTATCCTCAAAACAAAGCATGGTGGGTGCTTAATAAATGTTTTGTTGAATTAAGTCTTCCATTTTAGCAAATCAAACAAACTATGTTTATATACTTTTAGGACAAGAGAGTCGAAATTGTAGGAAGATTTTTATTTAGAATAGGAAAATGTGACCTTGTGAGGTAGTGACTTCCTCATCCCTAGAAGTATGCAAGCAAAAGGTGGTTGACTATCTGCTAAGGAAGTTGTAGAGAGGATTGAGGCATCAGGCGGAAGACTGGGACCCTTCTGATCCGAATGACTTTTTGTATTCTATTGAGACAGACTAGAATGATATGGAAAAATGCTTTCATGGTGCTCAGCCTTCCTGGAAGCTTGTTTTTCATATATTTCCTGTGGACAGAGACCACAGGCTGGATCTGTGACAGGGACGGACTCTGCAGTCCCTTCTCACAGCGGCCAAGCCAGGTTCCTGGTAGTTCTTTTTTAGCCAGTCTTTTGTGTAGTTCTTACCTCCTAGAGTAAATTCTGCTTATTTCTGCGAAAATATTAGCCACTCTTTCCACCACATTATTTATTTTAAAAGAAAGGTGCTATTTAAATTAATCACATTGTGTCCTGCAGTCAGAACTACATGGGCATTGTCCACAACGGGAAATTCATTTGCCTGTCTCTGTTCAATTTTACGTTACTCATTAGTCAAATACGCCTTCAATATTTAACTCTTGCTACCACCCTCTCCTTTCCATCCTCTCTGCTACGAACCCTAGTTCAGGTCTGTATCACTTTTTCTTTTCTTATGCAGTTTTAATTTTTTTTTAATTCTCTCCTACCTACCTCTGTCTGCCTTGCCCATCACTGGAAAACAGACAGCAAATACATAGAGTAAAGCAAATACATTTGCATATTGGTTATGTCCAAAAGCACATGTTTCATTCTGTGTGTCTAGTCCATTACCTTGAGGGAATTAAGGGGATTGGAGCAGCCAGTGGTCAATTATGGGAATTGAGTGAATCACACTGACTTCATCTTGTGACTCAATTCTGGAGCTAGCTCACTTCCCTTTCTATTCAATTATGAGTCTAGTCTATGAGTAAGACAACTTTATTCAATTGTGGGAATTGGGAGAGGACTTTGTCGCATTGTGGTTCTGCATGGCCGGGAAGCTGGACCACCTCTCCTTGCTACTTAGAGACCTTTAACTAAGGACCCTCGCTTATGCTGACCAGAAACCCGGTCAGGTCCATCCCAAGCAACCCACGTGTCTTATCTGAAAACCGGCCCTAAACTGAGCACTTATTGTTTCCATGTGCCTTCGATTGGATATAGACACTTGCGGGGAATAGGACATCTCTTCTGATTTCACCTAAGTCCCTAATCTTTCCTCCAGTTAGAAATCAAATTCCCCAGTGCTGTACCCTGGTTAATTGTTTCCTTTTAATTAATTGGTCTAATTTGATTAGTTGTTTTTAATGTATAAAAGTCTGTCTCCCCTTGTATTGGGGGTCCAGTGCCAAGGATGAGGAAGGCTACTGGTGCCAATCTGTGGGGCAGTTGGCATGCATTGCTGAGTCAATCTATACGCTTGGACGCTTGAACCTTCGTGTCCTCATTTCATCTTTTACCTGCCACAACCTCTCTGTCAGGAAGTGGGAATTATTGTCCTATGGAATCACAGTTGATTACTGTGGTGATCACAGTTCTTAAGTCTTTCAAAATTGTTAATTTTTGCATTGTTGTTGCTGTAGTATAAATAGTTCTCCCGGTTCTGCTCATTTCATTCTATATCAGTTCAAAGTGAAGTTCAAGTGATTCCTACTCCCCTCCATCCCTTCACCATTTTTATGGATTTCTATCTATGCCCTCTAATTACATAAGTTCCTCCTGTCATTCATTCCCTTTCCTTCCCTAGTCTATTCTTTCCCCACCCTTTCTTTTCTTCTTTTAATATTAACAAACCAGAACCAGAACAAAACTAACACTCTTGATCTCCATCTCAGTCAACTTCCTTTATGACCTCGGCTGATGTTATATTTCTTGTATCTTCCCCTTTCTCCCTGTTAGAATGCAAATGTCTCAAGTCTTTTTCCAATTGTTTAGCTTGTATTTGCTTATGTTTCCGATTGTGTTGCTCTACTGTGGCACGGGGATGGCATGTGTGATGAACGTGTCCTGAGGCTCCAGGGTGACATCCTTCACTGTCCAATTGTTTTGCCTTTTTATGTTTCTCTTTATGACCATATTTGTATTTGAAAGTTTCTATTAAGCTCTGTTCTCTTCATCAGGAATGTTTGCTAGTCCTCTTTCATAAAGGTCTATTTTTTCCTGCTGTAGAAAATAATCTGTTTTATTGGGTAAGTTATTTTTGATTATAATCCCCTATCTTTTGCCTTTTGGAATATTGTATTCCATGCTCTCTGATCCTTTATTTTCATAGTTGCTAAATTTTGTGTGATCCCACCTATGTTTTCTCTTTCTTTTTGGCAGCTTATATTTTTTCTTTGGTCTGGAAGCGCTGAGTTTTGGCTGTGACATTCCTAGGATTTTTAATTTGGGGGTTTCTTTCAGAGGTGACTAATCAGTTAGTTCTTCCTCTTTCTACCTTGCCCTCTAGTTCTAAGAGATCTGAGTAGTTTTCCTTCATTATTTCTTGAAATCTTATATCCAGACTTTTTTTTGGTCATAGCTTTTAGGTTGTCCAATGATTCTTTTCAAAAGTCTAACTGATCTTGTAGCCCAAATGTATTTTTCTTTGAGATTCTGCTTGTAAACACTTCAGAATTATTCTCTTCTGGATTGTGTTTTGGGCATCCCTGTTTTCATGAGAGGTCTGTCTTTTGTTTTGTCTATGCGGTCTGCTCAGGGCAACCAGATGTTGCTCACCTAGCTGGGAGGTCTTTTGGGGCTGAGTCTGTGAATGTGCTGTGTTCCTGGATCGGCGACTGAGGTCCATGATGTGCTCAGGGTAACCCCCTATTGTGTAGAGTTCTGGTCATTGAGCCGGTGCTGAGTCTGTGTTCCATCCCTTAGCTATTGGCCTAAGCAGGGGTTGAGTCTAAGATCAGCTCTGGGAATCCCCACCTTGCACTGAGTCAGTGATCCCAGCCCACCCTTTACCCATAGTTCCTGACCTGGTCACTTGCCTATAGGTTGAATTTTGTGATCTTGGGTTGGAAAGGAACTTCAGTTTCTCCTTCAATTTCCCATTCACTACCACATGCAGGGCAGGCATTCTTATATCATTGTTGGGGTAGTTGTGGGGTCAGCTAGGCTTGTATATTTCTTCCTGCTCCCGCCATCTTATTTCTCTTTATCATTCTCAACCTGGACTATTGCAATAACATCCCAACTGGTCTCATTGTTTCCATTCCTTCATCACTTTGTAACAATTTGCTCTCCCAAATTACTATGAGCAGGCTCCAGCACACAACTAATAAGCCCTTTCTCATTAGAAGCCAAGACCGAACTCAGTCCGAGCCATGTACCCGAGTCCACAGCAAATGGGACCCTCAGTGAGGGAGGAAGTGGGCACAGTGTCCCAGCATCCTCTCCCCATCAGAGATCTCATAATATTTTAAATAATAAAACCACAGTAAATAATTTTGGTTTCTTTTATGTTGGGCTTTCTTGTTGCTGGCTAGGCTTTGGCATAAATTATTCTCATCTCATGATTTCCTTGGCTTTTTTTCCCCCTCCCACAATTAGATTTCTCTAGCGTTCACTGGTTCTATAATGGAAAACTTGGCAGCGATGAAGATTGAGCCTGGTTTTATTTCTGGTCATTTACTTCGAGAGAGATCGCTGTAATTGCTCCGCCGTGGCAGGGAATGGCACGTGTGATGAACGTGTTTGGAGGCTCCAGGGTGACATACTTCACTGTCCAGAGACTCCACAGAACCTTATTTCATGGGGTTGTGTTCTGTTACTGAAAGCTAATAAAAACAAATTAGTTTCCTTTCTTAGAGCTGTCCAGATGAGAACATTGCCAAGCTCTTTAACATTTTGATTACTGTGTCCATTCCTGTCGTAACAAGTCTACTGGGCTTTTTACAGCCTTTGGGGAGAAGTTGACTTGAACACCCTTTAAATACTCCCTTCTTTGTTTCTTTGCTTTACTTAGTGAAAAACTTTTCATTTCTGCTTCACAAGTATACACCTTTTATTCTTAGATACTCCAGTGCGACCCAGCCGTGCCCCCTCCTCCTGTGTGACTCTTGTCTAGCTATGTCTGTCTACTCAAATTCTGAACAGGGGCCCCCTCAACATACTGGGTCTTCCAGGTCTTGCCATTGTATCGTGGAACATAAAGGCTGGTCATTGGTGCATTTTCTCTTCCTCCCTCATTCATTCTCTCTCTCTCTCTCTCTCTCTCTCTCTTCTCTCTCTCTCTCTCTCTCCTCCTACCCCGTTCCCCATCCGTATGTTTTGTTTCTACATCACCTTCATGTCCACATAGATCCCTCCTCTTCTTCCCTCCCCCTGTTCTGGTCCTCTGTCTACCTGATGACATCTTTTCTGCCACTTCCCCTGGACTGTTCTTGTCATGGGTTGCAGCCAGCTCATGCCCACTGTGTGCCCTTTGGGTAACCTTCACCTTGAGTCCTTCAGAGACTGGTATTACATGGCTCACAGTCTTAACCAGGAAGAGGTTGTTGATTATTGTTTTTTTAATTTAAAAAAAAAGAGAGATGGATTTGTAGTACAGGGAAAGGACTGGCCTCATGAAAAGCATTCAAAATTCTCATGATAAATGAAGCTTTTTGGTTGGGCTTTCATCTTGCAGGCTTCGTGCAGAATTTATTCTTGAGCAACAGCAGAAGCTTGAGACAGAACATGAGGAATGGGGTAGGAGGGTTCTTCAACACTCCCAGTTTAGCTCAGTTGACCCCATTACACAAAACAAATAACATCACTGGAGTGAATGACAACTCATGAGACTGCAAGGCCTGCTCACAGTTAGCTGCGTTTATTTCTGACTTGGAATGTAATGTCATCTGGCCTGATTGTCTTCCCATGTGCCCTATTTTACTCCAAGCTCTTTTTGATAGTATCAGGAGAATGGAACTTGGAATAATGTGGCTAGGGGTGGACCCTGAAGCCAGAAAGGCCTGGCAGTCAGTCCCATCCCTGTCTGACACATATTGGCTTGTGATCCTGAGCAAGTAGTTACTTAACTTGTGGCCAATTTCCTAATTCTATAAAGTGCAGAGAAGGTGCTGACCTGAATTAGTAGAGGGAAGCGAGAGTGAGTCTGACAGTGTATACAACGTATACACCCACAGGCCTCTATTTCTGCAAAGAAATGATGTGGGGTATGTTTTTTCATCTCCTCTCTATAATGGCTAAGCTAGGCTAAGCTAGGGCAGCTAGGTGTTACAGTAGGTAAAGCCCTGGGCTTAGAATCAGGAAGACCTGAGTTCAAATCTGACTTTGGACACTTACTAGCTGTGTGACCCAGGACGAGTCACTTAACCTTGTTTGCCTCATTTTCTTCATCTGTAAAATGAGTTGGAGAAGGAAATCACTCTAGTATCCTTTCCAAGAAAACCCCAAATAAGGTCACAAAGAATTGGGGATACAACTGAAATGACTGGACAGCAATAGTCCTATAATTAGAATTCAGTTTTGGGTTTTGTTGTTTCCATTCATACAATTGTAGTTATTGTGTATACTGTTTTCCTGGTTGCTTTACTCTGCATCAGTTCAGATAAGTGTTTGCTTGCTTCTCTGAATTCATCATCCTGGTCCTTATAAGTAAAATTCCATTATATTCATGTACCACAATTGGTTTAGCCATTCTCCAATTAATGAGAATCAACTTTCTTTCCCATTCTTTGCTGCCACAAAAAAAGGCTGCTATGAGTATCTTGGGCCAGTGGAACCTTCCTTTCTATTTTTGACCTCCTTGTTGGGGTATATGCAATATATACATTTATAAAAAATGATACATAAAAGTTATTCCTTATTGGACTTCTCTGTCTTCTTCCCTCCCTCCACATTACATCCTTGAAGGTTACCTGCCTTCCAGGACTCACCTTGTGGGACCTTAGCTTCTATCTTCCCTTTGTCATTGGAGAACAACCAACATGGCCCTGAAGGGGCAAGTCTTTTGCCTCTCTGAGCAGCAGATCCCTCTTGGAATAATTTTCCTGTCTAGTGCCTACTTGCCCATGTCACTAGCCAGGGTGGCCCAACACCTTGTCTAGGAGTATTCATCACCCATCTCTGCCATTATCTATCCCCTCTGAGTCTCCCTGACCCTCGATTTGTCTCCGTTGGTTCCTGTCCTGCTCCTACCGGCTCCTTATTCCCTCTGATGAATCCCTACACTGCCAGCTGGTTCTACCAATGGCCAACACCTGGTTCCACATACAACAATGGGCTGGCTACCTGGAGGCTGTTAGCAGCCCTGTAGTGCCACCTGCTGGTTAAATGTCTCATAGTTGAGCTACCCCCCGGCGAGAGGACTATTAGGCGTTTTTGTTCCCTCCTGCCATCCCTTCAAGAATTTGGTTTTCATATGAACAATTACTTAGATGAACAATGGAAAACTGTTTCCTCTCCCTGCGTTTTGATCACCTACAATGAACGATCAATGTTTCGATCTGGAGTGCCATAACAATAGCTATCATTTATACAGTGCCTTGCAAAAGCTTACAAATATTATTATCTCATTTGATCCCCACAACAACTCTGTGAGGCAGGTGCTGTTATTATCTCATTCTACAGACTGAGGCAGACAAAGATTAAGTGACTTGCCAGGGTCACACAGCAAATATCAGGTGGTCCCGATTCCAAGTCCAAAACTCAAGCCACCCCGCTGCATTGAATTCTGTTTTTCTGTGTATGTGTCATATCCTTTAATAGAATGGAAGCCACTTGAGGACAGGTTGGTTCAGTTATGTATTGGACCATGTGGTCTGCGACTCTGTGATGGTTTCATTGCTTTGTACTCCCAGTGCAGTGCCCCAAGCACAGAAGGTGTTTAATAAATGCTAAATAAAATCAATAGAGCCGATAAGAACGAGTACTCAGCTATCAGAGTAACAGAGGCTTCAGGAGCCCCTCTCCACCCCCACTCCACCCCCTGCAAACCAGTGGAGAAGAGCCTCAGGAGAGAGCATACAGGACAAACTGAGACACATCCTGGTAAATGACTAACCAAGGATTCTCTGGGGAAAAATACACACAGGATGCACTTTTAAGTTTAAATACCCATTTCTTAAGCAAAGACAACCAACAGAGCAAGAATAAAGCCCAGCTTTGTAGCATTCCGATTTGACATGTGAATGCTCACACTGAAAATTTAACAGCTGATCTGTTAGAGATGCCCCAGCATTCCCCATACACTTCCCGACTTAGAGCAGAGGTTCTTAACCTTTTCTGTGTCCTGGACCCCTTTAGGAGTTTGGTGATACCTTCTCAGAATCATGTTTTCAACTGTGTAAAATACGAAGCTAGGGGGTGCCACAGTGCACAAAGCACCGAGTCTGGAGTCAGGAAGACTCATCTCCCCGAGTTCAAATTTGGCCTCAAACTCTTACTAGCTATGTGACCCTGGGCAAGTCATTTAACCCCGTTTGCCTCAATTTCCTCCTCTGTAAAATGCACTGGAGAAGGAAATGGCAAACCACACCAGTAGCTCTGCTTAGAAAACCCCAAATGGGGTCATGAAGAGTCAAACATGACTGAAACAACTGAACAACAACGAAGCAAAATACATAGGATTACAAAGGAAATCATAATATTGAAATACAGTTATCAAAATATTTTTAAAATAAGTTCATGGATCCCAGATTAAGAACCTGTGATTTAAGGTTAGAAGAAGACTTAGACAGATTTCAGAAAAACCTGGAAAGACTTCCATGAACCGATGCTGAGTGAAGTGAGCAGAACCAGGAGAACACTGTTCACAGTAACAGCAACATTGTGGGATGACCAACTTTGATAGCTCTTTCTAGGCTATGCGAGGAGGATCTAAGACAATTCTAAGAGATTCATGATGGAAAATGCCATCCACGTTCAGAGAAAGAACTATGGAGTCTGAATGCAGATTAAAGCAGACTATTTTCACTTTGGTTTTTGTTTTTTCTTTCTCGTGATTTTCCCCTTTGTTTCGGATTCTTCTTTGACAACATGGCTAATACGGAAATATGTTTAACATGATTGTACATGTATAACCTGTATCAGGTTTGCTTGCTATCTTGGGGAGAAGGGAGGAGAGGGAGAAAAATTTGGACCTCAAAGTCCTAT
>CM053624.1:26686011-26708593 GCA_028646595.1 Phalanger gymnotis | reverse complement strand
AAGTTCCAGAGGTGGGTGGATCATTTTCCCTGGGGAAGGGGAGCATATGGTCTCTAAAAGTCTTTGTGCATAGAGAAAGCCTTACCTATTTCAGAGCTTCAAGAAACTGTGATTTCACCCCTGTTTGCTTGTGTTTAGTTATCTATATGCTTGGCATTCTTCCCTCCCCTAATCTCAGTAGAATGAAGCTTCCTGAGGGCAGGTTTTTCTTTTTTCTTTGTACTGCTAGCACCTAGCACTGTGTCTGGCATAAAGTAGATACTTAAATTTCTGAAATTGAATTGAGTTCATGAATACAGAGTACAATTCCTGCACACATTAGTAGATACCATAATGAGTTGTGGCTAAAACAATTCATCACCTGGCGGCCGGTCCTCTGGGGAGAAGCGTCTCTGAATTTATCTGGACTGGTTCTGAGATGTTGGATTCCAGGTCCATCTGCGCTTGAAGCCTTCTAGCTCAGTGGAGTAGAAGCTTCCAGAGCATGTGCTCTGTCAGAAGAGTCTTCAGGAGCTCAGGGTCACACCAATGACATCAGGACAAGGCCTCAAGCATTGGTATCCATACGGCAAAAGGTCACAGGATAGAGCCAGACCTAAACACAGAAGCCAAGTAGGTATCGTTCATGTTTCAGTGGCTAAAAGGAATCCTGCTCTTGATCCAAAGGAAGCACAGATCTGGAAAATAGCTTTTGTTTCTGTTCTTTGTTTCCAGTTTTTTAAAATGGTGATTTACAAAGCATGCTCATAGGCAGAGCAGATCATTAGGCTCAGGACTCTGTTTAATGCTAGGATGTGTTTTTACTTTTGCTTGTTCGAGTTGTGGGAGGCAGCAAAAAAAATCAGCACAAATCCGACTCTGAAGCAAATACAGGGATGATCAAATATCAGAGGTGACAGTGAACTTGGGGATCACCTTGTCCAGGAGAGCTTAACCTCTTTTGTCGCACGGCCTGCTTTAGCTGTCTGATGAAGCCTGTGAACCTCTTCCTTTTCAGAATAAATATTTTTAAATGCACAAAATAAAATACACATGCAATGCAAGGAAACATAGTTATCAATTTTTTAAAATGATCCCAGGTTAAAAAATTCTGTTTTAGCCTAATCCTCTCATTTATCAGAGGGCAAAACCGAGGCCCAGAGAAGGAAAGTGACTGGTTCACCCAGGGAGTAAGTAAGAGTCCAGGTCCCCTGGCTCCAAAAACCCAGTGCTCTTTATTATACCAGAAGGCACGAAGGGACCATTTGAACACGATTCAGCAACAGCAATATAAAACATCAGCAGTAAGTTTCAAATAAAAATACCAGACAATAATCCTAGTGGATCCTAATGAGTATATTCATATTTTTGAGCAGTTAAGTCTTGTCTGAGAAGCTGAAGTTGCAAGAATTTTAGCAAAGCTTTTTGCATCTGCTTGGTCTGTATTTTGCTGGTGGTAACTTTTTCTACTGATTTCTGTTTTGGCTGAATGACCTTTTCACTGTATCATGAAAGAAAACATGAGCATTTCGTGAAATAAACCTGTATATCAAATATTTTAAAGCTGAAATTCATCTTGTGAGGTCAGCATATCGAGGATCTATGATTTGGGTGAGTGTGGGAGCTTCTTCTTCCAATGCAGACTGCATCCAGTCTATCTTAAAATGAAAGAAAATTGTCTGACATTCTATGCCTTTGCACTGGTTCTCTCCCATGCCTGGAATTCATGTGCACTTTCTCTCCCTCTGCTTCTCTCCCTCTCTCCCTCCCCCCCATCATCCCTGCCTTTAAGCTTCCCTGCCTTCCTCCAAGCCTCAGTTATAATCTCACCTTTTCCTAAGGCCTTCACAGTATTCCCCTTACCCCTCATCTTCTCTCTGTGACTACCTTCCATTTTTTGTATGTATACTTTTTTGCATGCTGTCTCCCCCATTAGAACATGACTTCCTTGCACACAGGGACTGTATTTTTGTCTTTCTTTATACCTCCAGCACTTAGGACAGCTCCTGGCATATAGCAGATGTTAGTTACCCTCATCTCCTCATTTTCTCTTACCCTCCATAATCAATCTTTTGGAAAGGTCTGTCGATTCTACCTTTCTAATGTCCCTCAAATACACTCCCTTCTCTCCTCTGATACTGCCCTCATCACCTCACACCTGGACTATTACAATAGTTGCTGGTGGGTCGGTCTGCCACTCCAGGCAATCCTCCATTCAGCCATCAAAGCAATTTTCCTAAAGTGCAAGTCCACCCATGTCATACCTTCCTACTCCATAAACTCTAGGAGCTCCTAGCACTTCTAGGATCCGATTTAAATCCCCTGTTTGGGGTTGGAAGACCTTCATAACTTATCCTTCCCCTCCCCCTGCCCCATTCCTTTCTGGTCTTATACTTTACAACTGCCTACCTCTCCCCACATGCTCTCCAAGATCCAGTGACACTGACCTCCTGGCTGTTCCTCAAATAAGACATCCCACGTCCTGACTCCTGGCATTTTTCCTGGCTGCCCCCCCACATCCCTGGAATGCTTTCCTTCCTCATCTCTGCCTCCTGCCTTCCTTCAAGTCCCGATGAAAATTCCCCCTTCTACAGGAACCCTTTCCCAAGCCCTCCTGATTCTAGTGCCTTCCCTCTGCTTATTCCCATGTACCCCGTCTATAGCTCATTTGTACAGAATTGTTTGCATGTTGTCTCCCTTAGTAGATAATGAACTCCTCAGGTCAGGGACTATCTTTTGCCTTTGTATCTGCTTAGGCCAGTGCGTATAGTAGGTCCTCAATAAATATCTGTTGCCTGCCTGCCTGCATAAATATCTGGAGGAACAAAAGAGCCCTGGATTCTAGGGCCAGCTCTGCTGTTGGGGAGCTTTGGGCAAACCATAGATTGGATTAATTCTCAGATTCCTTTCAACTCTCAAATTAGATGATTTTCAAGCAAAGCTTCCTTCCTTTTTTTAATCCACTGTGCCTTATGGTTTCCAGTGAGTTATTCTCCAGAAAAATGAAATCTCTTGTCTAGCAGCTTCCATACTTAACAGATAGAAAGGCAATGAGTCATAGTAAGAGAACCTAAGGGATTAATTATTTCTCTATTAAAGCACATCTCTTAAACACGCATATATAGGTAATACAAAGCATTTAAACCATGACCTGATCATTCATTAGAACCCACATTTAAGAAAATGAGTTATAAGTACTTATTCCAAAGAGAGTATGGTATAGCGGACAGAGGAGGTCAAAAGACCAGGGTTCAAATCTCTCTTCCGGCACATGGGCAAGTCACATGCAGCAATGTGCTGCAGAATAGTCCACAAACATTTTATAATCATTTTAATCATTCCCTATGTGCCAGCCACTACGCTAAGTGCTGGGGATGCAAAGAAAGGCTTTGACCCTGTCCTCAAGAAGCTTACATTCTAACAAGGAGACAACAAAACTATTTCAGAGGAAAGAGGAGGGATGGGAAGGGCCTTCTGCAGCAGGTTGAGTTAGAGCTGAGTCTAGAATGACATGACAAAAGCCAGGAGGTACAGAGAGAGAAGGTGAACATTCTAGGTATGGGAGTGTGGGGTCGCCAGCAAAACCTGTGGGGTTTGGATGAGGAAGGTCATATGTGAAGAAAACAGGCCACTTGGTGCTGGATCCCAGAGGACAAGATGGGGAGTAAAGTGTCAAGATGGGGAGTAAAGTGTAAAGAACATGTCAAGTTATTAAGGGCTTTGAATGCCAAACCACGTCTTATATTTGGTCTTGGATGTAATAGGGAGCCACTGGAGTTTACTGAGTGGGGGAATGACATGGTTAGAGCCAGGCTTTAGTAAAATCACCTTGGCAGCTGGGTGGAGATTAGATCGGAGCAGGAAGAGACTGGAGGCAGAGAGACCAGGCAGAAGGCTTCCAAGATAGTCTAGGCAGGAAGTGATGAGGACACGCACAATGCTGACAGTCGTGTGAGTAGAGGAGGGGTCAGAGAGATGATGCTCAGGTAGAAATGACCAGAGAATAGAGATGTGGGTGAGTGTGAGGAAGGAGGCAAGGATGACCCCTAGGTTTGGAGCCCGGTGAACTGGGAAGGTGGTGGTGCCCCGGACAGTAAGAGGAATACGGGGAAGAGGCAGGAGTTTCAGATAAAAGGTCATGGGTTGTGTTTTGGACATGTTAGGTTGGGGATTCCTACAGGATGAAGCTTAGGAGAGAGATCCAGGTTGGTGATATGGATCTGGGACTCATCTGCACAGAGATGATCATTGCACCCATGGGAGCTGATGAGATCACCAGATGAGAGAGTAGAATGAGAGGAGAGGCCCCAAGACTTAGGCAGCAGCTTGGAGGTGCCACAGTGTGCAGAGCACTGGGCCCGTGGTCAGGAAGACTCGAGTTCAGATCTAACCTCAGGCGTTTATTAGCTGTATGACATCAGACAGTTAACCTTCGTTTCCTCATCTGTAAAATGGGAATAGTGGTAGCACCTACCTCCTGGGGAGTGTTGTGAAGATCAAATGAAATATTTGTAAAAAGTGCTTAGCACAGTGCCCGACACATAGTAGGCACTATGTAAATGCTTATTTCTTTCCCCTCCACCCCTTCCCCTAATCCAGAGTCTTGAAGGCATAACCTGGATGAATTCAGCAAAGGAGACTGAGGCATGGTCAGATATATAGGAGAACCAGGAGAAAGCAGTGTCACAAACACCTAGAGAAGAGAGAGAGCAGTGTCATGGGTCCAAGTCTCCACTGGATAGAGTGACTACCTGATAATGAGCCCAGGACCCCATTGCTGGAGCTGGAGTGCCTGGTTGGAGGCAGAGGCTGAGACACAGCAGCTTCATGGCCACATTTCAAGCTGAAAGGAGCCTTAGTGGTCATCTGGTCCAATTCTTTATTTGTAGTTTTGGTTTTTAATTAATTAATTGGATAATTAATTTATTCATCCATTTGTTTATTTACAAATGCGGGATTCTGAGGTCCCAAGAAGTCTAGTGACTTGCCCAAGGTCACACAAGTAGTTAGGAGCACAGCCAAGATTTGAAGCCAGGCCCTCTCGTTTCAGATGCAGTATTCTTTCCATTGCACTATAGTGCCTCCCTATAATTCCAGACTGCTATGCGAGGTGTGAAGGACAGATCATCATTTACTTGGTGGGGTGTTGGGGGTGAAGCAGATAAAAGATGGCTTCATGATAGAATGGTGACATTTGAATTCTTAAAGGATTTGTAGGATTTCAGTGTGGGAGGGTGGAAATGAATCCTTAAAGGATGGTGAAGGCAGCTGAGAGTAGGGTATTTCAGAGAAGTATCTGTGGCGGGGGAGGGGGAAGGATAGTCAATGGTTCTGTCTGTGAAGGTCAGGGCCCTGGGAAAGACATGGTTTTCAATACAATTTTCACACCTAAAATCTTCAAAACATTGGATGAACGAACCTTGAAATACATACGTAATCAGCTGTCATTACTTCTAGTATGGGTACATTCAAGAGGCCACATAGTTGCTTCATGATCAATTAATTTCACAATTTTTACAATTAGATTTGAAGATGAAATTGTTTTGGTTGGCCGTGTTACCTAGCATAGCTCTGATTTGCCGTGTTATTGTTGGAAGGCAGGTGTCTACAGTTTTGCTCTGGTTTTCAGTAATTTTCAATTAAAATTATTGGAATTATTCAACCACCTGGAAATTTCTTCTGATTTAGGGATAATTTTTTAAGACCTATTTTAGGGTAAGAGAAATTTCCATTAACTCTAATATTTTTCTTTGTCTTGCTTAACATTTTTATCATCAGTGTGGATAAAGCTGTAGATGGCATGGTTACCAAATGTAATTCTCTGATTGGAATAAGAGAATCGCAGAATTTCAGAGTTAGAAGGGACCTCCATGGCTGCCCACTTCAGTTCATCCTGGAAAAAGAAATCCCTGCAAAAACACCTCAATTACCCAGTCATCCGGCTTTTGCTTGAAGCCCTTCAATGAAAGCGAAGCTACTGCCTCCTAAGGCCCCCCTTTCCTAGCTTGGATATCCCTGTTGTTCTTGAAAGGTCATTTTTAGGTCTCCCCAACTCTTCATGCCCCATTTGGGGTTTTCTTGGCAGAGATACTAGAGTGGATTGCCATTTCCTTCTCTGGATCATTTTTCAGATGAGGAAACTGAGGCAACCAGGGTGGAGTGACTTGCCCAAGGTCACACAGCTAGTAAGTGTCTGAGGCCAGATTCGACCCCAAGTCTTCCCGATTCCGGGCCCAGTGCTTTATGCATAGTACCACCTCGCTGTTAGGAGATTCTTTCCAGACCCCAAGCTGAAATTTGCCTCTTTTCAGTTTCTATCCATTGCTTGGAAGGCTGCCTTCTAGGACCCAAAAGAATAAATTTTAGCCCTTTCCTGCTTGCCTCAGTCTTCCCATCTGTAAAATAGAAATAGCAATAGCACCTACCTCACAGGGTTGTTGTGAGGATGATGTGAGATAATACCTGTAAAGCGCTTTGCAAAGCTGCAAGTGCTATGTAAATCCTAGCTGTTGCAATTAATGTATAAGCTGCTGTCTCACATGACTCCCACACCTTGTACTTATGAAATTGACATTTGAACCCAATTGGAGTTCGTCTTATGAAATTCAGCCCAGTGCTACAGACTTTCAGGATATTTTTGGATCAGGATTCAAGCATCCAATCTGTCCCCTCCTTGGGTCATTTGCAAATTTTCTAAGTATGCCCTTTATCCTTGAGTAAAGACGGGTGTTGGGAATGTAACATGTACACAGATACAGAGATACAAAGTGACTATGTGATGGGATGTGCTCAAAGGACTAGGCCCTCGCTAGAGTTACAAAGTAACTGTCAGAGGAATTGATTATCTAGGGAATCAGGGAAGGCTTCCTGTAGGAGGCAACCCTCTAGCACTATTCTGGAGGAAGCTTGGGATTCTCCAAGGTTGAGGTGAAGAGAAAGCTGGTTCTAATCCCTGGTTCAAAGGAGGCACTTTACAAATGATTTTTTTCCAAACTTTTTGAAGCCCCTAGTTTACTTCCCTGACCTTAAATGGAATGACGTGGTGTGATGGAAAGAACAGGTTCTGGTTTGGGGTCTTCCTCTGCTTCTTCCTATCTGAGCCCTGTTTAACCTCACCTGGCCCTGGTTCCCTCCTCTGTAAAGTGAGGGGGTTGGGCTTGTTCCCTTTTCAGCTCAAAATCTCTGAGTCTATGACCCTAGAGCCTCTCCTCCTTTAACCCTCTCATTTTACAAATGGGGAAACTGAGGCCCAGAGAAGGTAATGATTGGACGGTGTTACATAGGTAAGTAGGTGGCCAAGGCAGGATAAGAACTCAGATCCTTGGCCTCCAAAGCCAGCTCTCTTTCTAATTTACCACTTTAAAGTCCTATGGCTCTGTGACCATAAATACCCAAACAATGAAAGAAATTCATGAAGAAATAGATTTTAAAGAAGAAATTTGAAAGAGTTCTGCTACAATCCCACAGGAAATGGAAAACTGGAACAAATTGTAGACATATTTTATGACCCAAAAGAATGATTCTGCCCCCTTAATTTGGACCTTCCCATGATCTGATGATGCCCTCTGTTATCCCTCCTCCTTACCCCCGAGCCCACGTGAAGTGTTCTCTCCTCTATAAGAGAGTTATTGACTAGACCTAAATTTAACATAGCCTTCGGTGAATTTCTTACTGTAAGCATTCTGGGAATTTGACAGGGCCGGATGGGCTACACCAGATCAGCTGCCGAGAAACTTCATCCAATAATTCTGGGTAAAAAAAAAATCAATAGAAAACCTAATGAAAATTCTGAAATACAGGAAACTTCTGCATTCAATTTAAAAGCTCTTAAAAGAGTAAATGCACTTCTTGGTCATGTTGGAAATAAGCTTGATAGATAGATATGGGGCCTGAGTTTCCTCTTCCATTTGCAAAATGGATATTTATGACCTGTTCTTTTTCTTGCTATCATCTACATTTAGAGAGCTATTGAATGACTGCTGGTGGGGAGGAAATTAGGCAGGGAGGGGGGTCTTCACGTTTTCCTTATCAGAGGCCCTTTGTCAGGGTGAGGAAGCCTCAAATTGATGTTTTTAAATACAATGCTACAAATACTTTAAATACAATAAGACGCTAAAATGAAATATATAAGATTACAAAGGAAAGCAATTATATTGAAACAGTTATCAAATAATTAAAAGTTCACAGATACCGCTCCCCCCAAATGTGTCCATGGGCTCTAGGTTAAGAACCCTACACTATCAGAGAACAGTGACCCCAGACTCTACTGTCTTGATGTAATGACATGCTCCTCTAGGGCCGGGGCTATCACACTTTTGTCTGTGTGTGCAGTAGGCGATTAATAAATGGCTCTTGATTTAGTTGGAAGCAGTGAGGTAGAAGGCTGGACTTGGGGTCAGGAAGCCCTTGGCTATCTCTGTGTGAACCTGAGCAAGACCTGGCTGAGCTCAGTTGGCCTCTTTGTAGACTGGGGATAGGAACCTCCTGAGGTCATTCTGATAGTCAAAGAGACAAGTGTGTTATAAAATGAAATTGAAATATCATGGGATCCTATATTACTGCATTTGACTTTCTAACTCCCCCCCATAAAAATGAGATCTTTTCGTTCTTAGAGGAGACGGTACCTTGTTATAGTGCCACTGATGTTCAAATCCTTCCTGTAATGCTTAACCGCCTTTATGACCTTAGACATATCACTTTACCTCCATGGCCTCAATTTCCTCATCTGTAAAATGGAAGGATTGGACTAGATGGCTTCTAAGGTCTCTTCCAATTCCAGGTTGGCAATTTTATGATTTGATGATTTCTCCCTTCCTCTGCCTACCTTATTCCTCTAACGTAGGGGCCAAAGGCAACTGCTGCTGGAACCCATGGGGCCCAGAGATCTTGCCCATTCTCCTCTGTCCCTGGACATGAGATCATTCCTATGTACCCAGGTTATTGGTTGGGTAGCCTGAGGCCTTCACTCACCACCGTGATCTTGAACTCCCCTCTCTAATCCTCATCTCCTTTCATCCATCTTCCCACCTTACTCTTCTCATATTTCTTCTTTACCCTCACCATGATTTCCAGGCCTCCCTCCCTGCCAGTTCTCTGGCCATCATCCCTGATTCAGCCTCACTTTTCTCCCTTCATAATCTCAACCCTATAATTGACAGATTCAAGGCCATCCGCTCCTTCACCTGTGCTCCTTTGCCTGACTGCCCATAATACCTTGCCTTTCTTCCACCCTAGATCATCCCCTTGCTCATACTCTTCCACTGTGAAGGAACCCTCCCTTGCCTCTGGAGGAAGCCAGGCAGACTGGTTCCCTGTAGGCTCACTGAGCTCTCACTAACACATGGCAACCCTTTTATTCTTCTGTCATTGTTTCTAACCTTCTCTTCCCTCCTTAAAGCCTGTCTCTTAGTAGCCTGCCCCAAAATCTCTGCGTCCATGCATCCTTGTTAGAATGTAAGCTCCATGTGGGCATCTAAGGACTATTATTAGACACAGTGTCCAGCCTCCCAGTGTGCCGCCTTGTTCATCTGTATTCCAGTGAATCCCTCCTCTGATCAGCTTCTTCCACCATCCACACTCTCTCATCTTGTCCAGTTCTGACCTGTGTCTTTCTGTGAAGTCTCCATAGTGGAGATCATTGTGAAATGCCTTGTCTAGGGTCACACAGCTGGGAAGTAAGTGTCTGAAGTGGGATTTGAACCCAGGCCTTTCCTACTCTGAGTCCAATGCCATAACTATATGTCATTCTATCTTTGCATCCCCTCATATAATGAGTGATGATAATAACTGGGTTTTCTAGCATTTTTAGACCTTACAGAATTCTTTCTCACAATGCTGCTGTGAAACAGGTAACACAGGTGTTGTTTTCCCCTTTTAAAGATGAGGGAATTGAAACTCAGAAAAGTTAAGTTCCCCAATAAACATTTATTAAGCACCTACTATGTGCCAGGTATTGTGTTAAAGGCTGGGATACAAAAAAAGGCAAAAGATAATCCCTGCCCTCAAGGGGCTTACCATCTAATGTGACTTGTCTTCCAAGAAGCTTCAGGGGCTTGATTTGAACCCAGGTGTTCTGATTCCAAGGTCACTGTTCTGCACACATGCAGCAATATGTAAGGTCTTAGGTGGTGGTGCTGGTTGTTATTGTTAAATCTCCTCCCGATGCTGTTATTCTGGTGATGGAGTCTTCCCCACTGTACCTCCTCAGAGGACCTCATAGCTCGCAATCGTGACAGATGTCCTCAGAGCAGAGGGTGACAGTGGCAGACATCGCCCCAGTCCTTCCAGATGTGAGCCCTGTCGCCTGGCAGCTGCGTAAGCAGCAAGCTCAGGTAAACTGTTTCCCTCAGGCTGACACAGACTGAGACAGCTGTAGTTTGCAGGATGAGAGTCAGCCAGGACAGCCAGCATAAATCAACCCCGCCTGAGCTGTGTCCTACCCTCCAGAGCCAAACACTTCTGTAATCAGCAAAGAGTGAGCCCTGAAGGATTCGGCAGCGATGGTAGTAACAATTTCTGCATTTGGAGCAAACTGCATGAAATGCACTTTTAAGACAGATTTACCTGGGAGGGGGAGACCCTGGGATACCAACCCCTGGGCAGGGACTGCAGGGCACTGATGGGGATCAGGGAAAATAAGCCTGTTGTCTAGTAGCTTCCCACTTAACTGATTATTCTTTGTGTCTGAACATCATAGATTTAGAGCTGAAGACATATGTTCTACTCTTTTTTTTGGACAGATAAAGAAACTGAGTCACAGACAGATTGAGTGACTTGTCCCAAGTCACACAGATAATAAAATGGGGGTAGATCTTAGCTGATTCTAGGCTGATGAAAGACAGAATATGTTTTCAGTACCCTTTAAGTTTCAGGGCTCTCAGACAAAGCCCCAGCTGCCTTGTTCTAGTTATGACTCTGGGACCTCATATTCTCTGAACTCTGTCAGTTGTATGCCTAGGAAGGTGTGGACCTCTCTAGAAAATTATGAAAGCTGACCTGTTCCCATTTCACATTTTCATCAAGGACAATAACAGCCAACAGCTAGGTGGCATTGTAGATAGAATACCAGGCCTGGAGTCAGGAAACCTCATCTTCCTGAGTTCAAATTTGGCCTCAGACACTTACTAGCTGTGTGACTTTGGGCATGTCACTTCAGCCTGTTTGCCTCAGTTTACTCATCTGTAAAATGAGCTGGAGAAGGAAATAACAAACCTCTCCAGTATCTCTACCAAGAAAACCCCAAATGGGGTCACAAAGAGTCAGATGCAACTGAAACCATTGAACAACACCACCAAACTTTTATATGTTGCTTTGAGATTAGCAAAGTACTTTACACA
Source organism: Phalanger gymnotis (assembly GCA_028646595.1). Lineage (NCBI taxonomy): Eukaryota > Metazoa > Chordata > Mammalia > Diprotodontia > Phalangeridae > Phalanger > Phalanger gymnotis. Next base: position 26,697,278 of record CM053624.1, on the reverse strand, counting down.
TATTATCTCATTTGATCAAGGATACCTTTGAGCCATGAGGCAGCTAGGTAGTACAGTGGCTAGAGCCCTGGGCCTGAAGCCAGGAAGACCTGACTCCAAATCGAGTCTTAGACACTTTCTAGCCGAGTTATCTTCATTTGTACAATGGGAATAGAAACAGCACCTGCCCCGCCATGTTTGTTGTGAGGATAAAATAAGACAATAATTGTAAAGCACTAAGCACAGTGCCTGGCACATAGTGAGCACTTAAAACGTGCTTTCTTCCCCCCTCCCCTCCCCTCCTTTCTTCCCTCCCTCCCTTCTTCCTTTCCTCCCTTCCTCTCTTCCTCCCTCCCTTCCTCTCTCCCTCCTTCTTTCATTCCCTTCCTCCCTCCTTTCCTCCCTCCCTCCTTCTTTCACTCCCTTCATCCCTCCTTCCTTCTTTCTTTTCCTCCTTCCCTCCTTCCTTCTTTCCAGCTATCATTCTCTTGAAGGTTTTTAAATGATGAGGAAGTAATCACACGTGTCAGTGGTAATTGGTGCCCTTAGACCATCATCTTTTTTGAGTAGTGATATTGTTGGTGGTTTTTCTGTACTTCTATCCCTTTCCTCTCCTTGAGAGACTTTGTAAAACAAACCCTCAGTGTTTTCAGGATTGAGTCTCTTCCAGAATGGATTTCAGTGATATGTACTTTGTCTGCTTTAGTGATTCGCCACAATTTTGTCTTCTTAAGTGCCTTTCTGCTTCCTTATATAATACATTGGGGACTGAGGTGTTAGGTTTAGAAACTAGAAACACTTTGACTTGGGACAGAGGAAGGGTGATGGTGATGCCACATTGGTAGCATAGAGGACAATCCAAGTCTAAGTACAGTTGCATCAAGAAAAAAGTAGCCTGTCCTCCAAGGAAACTTGCTTAAGCCTTTGTGGAGGTGGGAGGATTGCAGGGCTTCTGAGGAGGAGGAGCCATAGCCGTGGAATTCTATAGTAAGGGCTAGGCAAAAGAGCAGAAAAGCCCAGGCACAGAAGTGCCTGTGAGACCACTGTGGGAAGGAACTGTGTCTCCTGAATGTCAGTGCCATGTGGCAAAACCCAGATGGCCCTAAAGTGTGGTCTGAGGGCTGGTTCCACTATCATTGTTGAGAAAATAGAGGGTTATAGAAATATTAGTAAATTTATACCATGTTACCAATTTGTTGACCTCCTACAAGCTTCATTTATGAATGCTCTTTAGATGATGAGAAACAATGGAGAATAGTAGATAGAAAGCTGGCCTTAGAGTCAGGAAGATCTGGATTCAAGTCTTGCCTCTGACACCTAGTGACTGTGACTGTGACCTTGGGCAAGTCACTTAATAACTCAATGCCACAGGCAAATTTCTAAGATTATAAATTGAATAAAAAGCACTAATCCACATTGATAGAGGAGCCCCCATGCCACTGAAATTGCAAGTCTAGTTCCCATACATCAAGGCAATAAAGATGATCTGGGTCTCACACTGAATTTTACACAAACTTCTTTTTACTTCCACTGTTGTTCACTGTTTCATGGGGTGATCCTGCTGAAGATGAGTCTCTGTTCTAAACCAGTGCTACTACTGGCTGACCTACCCCCCTGTTTTAGCAAGGAGATGATGTGTTTGTTCACTGGGATATTTGGGCTTTGGTAGCTCGGTATATGATCTGCTTTCTATCAGTTAAACATTTGTGGTAAAGAGTGATCATCAAGGTCAATATCTTTGCCTTTTTCCATTTCCCCCTTTTTTTTTTTTTTAGCATTTCCAACATGTTTGAATGGGCCAGGTTAAAGCTGTTGTAGTTATAGATGGTGTCATCTTTTCATCTTTATCCTATCTTTGAAGTTGACGTTGCTTTTTCTCTAGCCAATCCATGGCGTGACTGCAGAAAGATATCCGATAGTGATACAACTGCCTTATTATATGCCTCATTTGTTTGTTTTTCAAACAAACTTAATCTATTCTGACCACATCAAAGGATGTTAATAAGTCATACTACCCGTGCTAGTGTACATTTTGAAGTATGGATACAAATTCTCAGAGGCATCTTCCCCAGGATGAAGAAAATGCTGAAACAACAGCCCTGTGAAACTTTCTGGTTAGGGGCAGATATGCGTGCATGCCAGCTTCCTGCTGGCAGATGTCCAAGATGTTGTGGCTTTGGCAGTGGTATAGTATGCATAATCAACTTGACTTCCCAACGGGATGGAAGATACAGTGCTAAGGAGAAAATTGGGAAGGCCAGCTCTTAATTTCTGGAGCTATTCAGCAGAGCTGAATTCATTGAAAATTATACACTGGGTCTCTTTCATTCCAGCTTTGGTTATTTTCCAAGGCTTGAAAATGAATATTGAGTTCAAGCCAGTTTTGATTAAATCCTTTTCCTCATCTTGAATTACTTTTTAAAATTATGAACTTAATAAACTTTTATACCACCCTCCCTCCCCCTTAAAAAAGCCCCACAAGCCTACCATATAACTAGCTGCTTGATATAGAGAAAAGAATGCAGAATTTGGAGTCAAGAGGCCTTGGTTTGAATCCCAGCTTGGGGCACTCACCAGCCATATGACTGTGGACAAGTCTCTTGGTCTGTTTCCCCTTGGAGAAGATGAGAGTGACAATACATGCCCAAGTTACCTCACAAGTTGGTTTTGAGGCCTCTACCCTTTGTAAACATTATGATATTAAAGAAATCATTTCAGTTTTTCCCCCAAATCTTTGTTTCTGTACTTTTAAATAGCTTCTTTAAAAATATATGTGTATGCACATATACATACGTGTTTATGTATGTGTATATACGTATGTGTATGTGTACATAATATCCTAAGGTTTTTATTTATCGTTGGGAGCTGTGACTCTATTGGTATAGGAACTCCCAGAATGGGAATCTCCCTTCTTCATGCAGATGATCAGCCATACGCACACACATATACGTATATTTTTGTGTATACACACACACACACACACACACAGTCTTAGTAGCTTGAGGTGTAGTGAGTGGTTAAATGTCTTGGCCAGGGTCACACATCCAGGGGCAGGATTCGAAGCTAGATCTTGCTGACTTCCTGGCTCCCTGTCCATGATGCCATAGTGTCTCTCATGCTAAATTACATTTTGGTTAATAATACTGCAAACTTTTCTCAAACGTGAATACACAGAAGGGAGAAGTGAGTCAAGATCCAGACACTGATTTCTTTGTATTTGTTATTTCAGGGATATCGGAACCATCCTTTGAGGCAAAATGCGAAGATCGTTTGTTTAAGAACTTGTTTCGAGACTATCAAAAATGGGTTCGTCCTGTGAAACACCTGAATGACAAAATAAAAATAAAGTTTGGGCTTGCAATCTCTCAGTTAGTGGATGTGGTATGTGTATGTGCAGATAATGATAATAATGAACACTTCTAATGTATTTTATGGCTAAAAAGCACTGTATGTATCTTATCCCAGGATGACCCTGTGAAGTGGGTAGTATTGTTAGAACCTCAGTTTCCCTGTCTGTAAAATGGGGACGAGAGTTTGAATGATCTTGGCTAAGGAGTGGAGCTAGCTAGGTCTCTAGCCCACTGTACCATGCTGGCTTCTTACGTGATGAGTATGATTCTAGGCAAATAGATACTTGCATATGTAATACAAATAACAGCCACCATTTGTAGAAATCTTTGAAATAATTTGAAATAACAGAGAAATAATTTCTCTGTTGAACCTTTAACCCCATTTTATAGAGGATAAAAATGAGACTCAGAGGTTGCCTCACCCATGGTCACATAGCTCCTACTGGAAGCAGGATTCTAACCTAGGTCTTCCTGGCTTTAATGCTCATGCTCTACCCACTACACCAGGCTGTTGATATGCCATAGACAAAATCTAGAGAATGATTTTCTTTACTGGGGAATTAAACACAGGAAATGCCCCCTTCCTCTTCCCCTTCCCCATGCCACTTTGTGTGGAGAATGCCCTCCTTTGACCTAGTAAATGTTTTGCTAAGCTCAGAATCATTAAATGTTATTTTTTTTTAAAGAGAGATACCCTTTCAAACAATATCAGCCTTCCATCATCATAGAAAGGTGAGAATTTATGTTGAATTTCCCCCAGGAAGGATCCTTCAATCTGCCTTGATAACACATTCTAATACTTGTCTCTTTTTGCCTGGAAATTCTTCCTTATAATCTAATTTCCTCATGTTCCCGTGTCTGAGAAGTTTTTGGTTATTCTGATTTTAAGTCCACCAATCAGCATGTGCTTATTGCATGGCTAGAACTGTCGATAAGGTAGGGGTGGGGTGAGTGGGTACCAAAGATGTTACACAGTGTTTACCCTAAAGAAGCCTGTTTTCTAGTTGGGGAGACCCAGCGTGTACATGCATGAAACAGAAACAGTATTTATAGATATTAGCTCATGAGATCCTCACACCCACCTTATGAAGCAGGTGCTGTTATTAATTCCCATTTCACAGATGGGGAAACTGAGGCAGGGGGGAAGTTAAGTGACGTGCCCAGGGTCACACCGCCAATGAGTATTACAGGTGGGAGTTGAATCTGGGTCTAGTCCTCTATCCACAGCTCTATGTGGCCTCATGTAGCAGGTGACGTGTAAACTCTTGACTGTAGAAATGCAGAGATGAGAAAGATTGGTGAGTGGTATTTGTCAAGGAAGGCTTCATGGAAGGCGTGACATTTGAGCAGAGCCTTGAAGGACATAGAGAATTTAGGCCACATGACAGAAAGAGGAAGAATGCTGTAAGCAAAGAGAATCTAAGCCCTTGTCAGATGTTGGGGGACAGTCAAAACACTGGCTGGGCTCAATCAGCAGATACATAGTAGGAAGTCAGTTAGCAAGCATTTATTTATTTTTAATAGTCATAAATTTTTTTTAAAAAAACATTATTTATTTTTAGTTTTCAATATTCACTTCCAGAAGATTTTGAGCTCTAAATTTTCTCCCACTCTCTCCCCTCCCCCTCCCCAAGACGGCATTCAGCAAACATTCATTAAGCTTCTGCATCTGTTGTTGTCCAGTCATTTTTCAGTCATGTCCAACTCTTCGTGATCCCATTTTGGGGTCTTCTTGGCAAGGATATTAGAGTGGTTTGCCATTTTCTTCTCCAGCTCATTTTATGGATGAGGAAACTGAGGCAATCAGGGTTAAGTGACTTGCCCAGCGTCACACAGCTACTAAGAGTCTGAGGCTTAATTTGAATTCAGAAAGATGAGTCTTCCTGACTCCAGGCCTGGCGCTCTATCCACTGCACCACCCAGCTGCCCAACTATGTGCCAGACACTGGGCTAAATGCTGAGGATACCGAGAAAGGGGAAAACAGTCCCTGCCCTCAAGGAGCTTACACTCTAATGAGGGAAAGGTGACAACTAGTGTTCAGGGAGAGACTAGAGCTGGGGAGACCGATAAGACTGAGTAGGGTTTGACTGGAATATTAAGGAGGTAGGATGAGGGTCCATGTAGTCTCAGAGTCACATGACCCAAGTTCAAGTTCTGGCTTGGCTGTTTATTAGCAGTGTGACCTCTGGCAAGTCCCCATCTGGGAAACAAGGGGTTGGACTAATTGATCTTCGAAGGTCTTTTCTGTATGATGATGTTAAATCCAAGATGGCCACGAGGCTTCACACCTGGTTGACTAGGGAAGATGTGAGCAGAAGTAGGTATGTTGGAAGAGGTACAAGGGTGCAAATGGTCTAGGCCTTGGACACATCCAGTTGGAGGTGGTGACAGAACCTTCAAGAGGAAATGTCCAGGAGGCAGCAGGAAACATGAGGACTAGGACTGGAGACTTTAGAATAAAGGTGACAGTTGGAGGTCTTGAGAATGGAGGTGAACTCTTTAGGAATGAATGGAGAGGAAGACAGCACAGTTATGAGCATGCCCTTCCTCTGCTCCAGAAGCCTTCTGTGGCTCCTCCTTGCCTCCAGGAGAGGATACAAACTCTTCAACCTGGTCTTTAAGGCGCCCCCCTCTCTACTTCCTTACTACCCTTAAAGCAAGTCAATGAAACTGGAGTATCAGCCAACGTGGCATCCCATCTCCCACCTCCGAGCTTTTGTACAAGTTCTCTCCCATGCCTGCAATGCACTCCTTCACCTCTGACTCCAGGAAGCTGTTATCCTTCAAGGCTCAGGTTAACGGTGTCACTTCCTTTGGAAGCTTTCCCTGATACCCCCCCCCCCCCAGTTAATGCTCTGTCCTCAAATTATGTTGTTTACTCTTTTGTGTACACATGGTACATTCAACACTCCCTAACTACTAGTGGAAGGTAAGCTCCTTGAGGGCAGAGACTATTCCATCTGTGTCTTTGCTAATGCCAAGAGCCTAGCACATAGCAGGTATTTTTTAGGGGGGATTGTAGGCTCTCAAATGTTTATAAATTGAGAAAAATTGAGGTCTGATGTCTAAGGCTTGGGGGTTCTCTGTGAGGGGTGCAGGGAGGAAGAGAACCCAGCAGAGAAATACTGTTCAGAGAGTGTCCATTAGTGTCAGATGCATTAACAAGGCTGTTCATTCAACAAATATTTGAGTGCCTACTGTCTTGCAGGTCCCATGACAGGCATTGGCGGGGTGGGGGTGGGGTGGTAACAGATAGGAATTCAAGATGCTATCTCTGCCTAAAGGGAGATTATAATCTAGTGGAGGAAATAAGACATATATGTAAGTCACTGTGAGGCCAGGGAAGACTGGGAAGGTGCAGTAAGAGAGGGTCAAATTTCTGCCATTCCTAGGCAGGGAGGATTCAAAGGGCTGAAGTAAGACCTATGGGGATGAGAAAAATCAGAACATTGATTGAAGGTTTAGTAAAATACTTCTAAACCGTCTTTTGTCTGAGATGAAAAATCCAAGTTCTTTTAGTCTTTTCTTGTTCATGTTCAACATGAAACCTTGGGCAAGTGACTTCATAACTGTGGAACTCAGTTTCCTCATCTGTAAAATGAGGGAGTTGGACTTGATTCTTAAGGTCCCTTCCCAGCTTTAAATCTATGATTTTATGAATTGTTCCTTTGGTTTTCCTCCTAGATCTTTGGTAGTGAGAGCCATAACTTGACTCAGACATCACATCAAAAATCTGAAAATTATGGTCTATTTTTTCTTTCAATTCTTCTTTTAACTATTTTATTTCTCTTCTTAAACATTTTGTAGCTTCTTGCTGGTGACCTGTTATTTCTGGAGGTCCCGTAAAACGTGTTGCTATTGTCTTTTTGACTGAGGATTTTCCATAACCACATAGCATTTATTCATTGTGTTGTAATCCTTTTCAGTTTGCTTACTCATTTTCCACCTTCCTTTATGAGTCTGATGGCTTTTGTTTTGTTTTGTTCAGGAGCTGACCTAATTCCCAATTTATTCTCTTGACTTTTGTGTTACCCATCCCCTCACTCCTTGTGGCAGGCTTCTGTCCTGTTCAGATCTGTCCCTGGCAGTGTTGTCATGTCCAGACCACCAGGGTGAAGCAGCTTGGCTGCACTGCTATTCTTACTCTGAAGGAACTTTCCAGGTGGAGTACTAAAGTGGGGGTTTTAAACACCCTCCCACCACCCTTCCCCCAGGTTCTTCCATGCAGAAATACCCTTGGCTGTTTGAGCACTTCAGAGTTTACTGTCCTCCAAACTTACACACCATTTCTGTTCATATTCTTCCTTTATCAAGGAACAGGGCTGAAGCAAATTAGCTTACTGCTTTAAGGGAATAGACAAGAGAGAAGCCACCATGGCCAGAACTTGAGATTTAGGCCTGTCATGGTTGGTAATGATGGTTACAGTGGAGGCTGGGCCAGTGGTGGGCCACCAAGATAGGTTGGGAAGACTGCATTTTTCATACAGTGAAATCCCCTGCTGTTGTATCATAAGACTTACATTGTATGTGTGTGATTACTGTACATTTGCTGCATTTCTCATTATTCGAATTTAGTACAGTGTGATAGCTCTTCTAAGAGTGAATTAATTCACCCCCTTCATTGTGTTCAATGAAATTCAGTTCAATAAACATTAAGGTCCTTTTATGTGCCTGCTACTGTGCTAAGCCCTGGGGATGGAAACCAAAAGAGGCAAAAGGAGCTTACAGTTTCTCTCTCTCTCTCTCTCTCTCTCCCTCTCTGCATACACACACACACACACACACACACACACACACACACACATATAAAATATAAATCTTATCGATTTTGCCTTCAGGGCAGGGACTATAACCTTAGAGTCCTTTGGGTCCCTAGTGCCCTGTATATTGTAAGTGCTCAGTAAAAGTTGTGGGTTGAAGGAGATCTAATACACAGACCTAGCACGCAAAGTCGCTAGTACACAAATTCACTTAGAGGTTCAGCTGAGTGAGTGAGACCAGAGTAAAAAGGACTCTGAATTTCTCCAATATTTCCTCCTCTAGATTCTGCTTTTTGGAGGATAGGAGAGGGGGAAGAGAAGGGGGAAAGGCAAGGAGGGAGGGACAAGGGAGGATAGAGAGGAATGGAGATAGGGACAGAGCTAGGGATAGAGAGAGGAGGAGGGGAAGGTAGATAGAGGAAAGGAGAGACGGGAAGAAGTGAGGGGGGTAGAGGAAGAAAAGGAAGAGAATGAGGAAGGGGGAGGGAGAGAGATATAGGTTCTTCTAAAAGAGCAGAGATAGTTTAGCGCAAAAAAACCCCCAAAACAAACCCCCACAAAACCCAAAATATGACTATGCTTATTGAAAATAGTCTATTTTTTTTTTTAAATTTCCCTTGTACAGGACGAGAAGAATCAGTTAATGACTACAAACGTGTGGTTGAAACAGGTAAGTACTGTACTCCAATCCTTAGGGAGACACCTGAGCCCTGCACATGGGGGCTTCTTGAGGGGTGCAGGGTAAGGTCCTGTGGAAGGGCTGCACTTGATGGTGCTGGGTTTGACCAAGGAAGATGAAGGTGAATGAAATTGAGCAATGGCAGTCCCTTGTTTTATTTCTGTGGTTTCTTTGTCACCTTCTCTCTTCCTTACCCCTCATCAAGTCTCTGTTTTTTCTTAATTCCCTCCAACGGTTTCTACCAGCCAGTGTTCTCTTATTAGCCCTGTGTCTCCCCTTCCGCTTCCTTCTTCTCTGGCCCACCCTCCAACTCCCAACAGGTCCTTGGTGGGAAAAGCCGGCTCACAGAACATTTGTAGAATCTCACATCTTGAAGGTACCTCAGAGGCCTCTGAGTCCAGCCTGTACCTGAACAGGACTCCCCTAATGATAAGTGGTCACGTGCCTCTTCTGAAGAGGGATCCATTATGTCCTGAGCCTGAACATTGGGAATGTTTTCTTGATGTCAAGCCCAAATTTGCCTCCTTTCACTGGTCCTAGCTCTGCATTCAGGATGAAGCTAATCCCCCATCGAGGTAACAGCCCTTCAAATACACTTATTGCGCCTTCCCTAAGCCTTCTCTTCTCCACGCTGACCTTTGTCATGTGCTCCAGCTGTCCCTTGTATAGAATGAACTCAAGGCCCTTCCCCATACTGTTTGTCCTGCTCCGGACACTTTCCAGCTTGTCTGTAGGGATGGGGACTGGAATGTGATTTCGCTGATTGAGGAAGTTCCCGCTATGAGATGCAGGTTGGTACCTTCTCTGTAACATCTCATCTTAGAAAGTTGACCAAAGCACCAAGAGGTTGCTCCTTACCTGGGGTCACATGGCCAGGATAGATCAGGAAGACCCAAGTCTTCCTGGCTCCAAGGCTGGCTTTCTGTGTCCTCAGTCATGCTTTCATACTTCCCACTATGTCACACTCCCCTCCCCCCATCCACTAATCATACTACCATGTGGGGATAGTTAGAGGATTGCTATGGCCGTGGAAAAACTCCGTTGCTTTGAAGGACCCCTGGTATCCTAGGCACGAGTGTTCTCTAGAATAAATTGCAATCTTCCCACACCTCATCCTGTGTAATTTTCACCCCTGTCTTTCTAGAAATCATCCACAGAGGATCTGCCCCATGTGTTGGAGGCCTTTTTCTTGGTCTTTCAATATCTCGAGTGCACCAGGGTTACATCTGGGCTGGTTCCTTATGCTAGTTACATTTTAGATCCAGTTCAAAGAACCCCTTTAAGGCGTTCCCTAGTCCAGGGCCATCCAGCACCCTTGGGGTAATGTTCTGTTGAGTGCGGGCACGAGCCTGTCTGAGGACAGAATGGCACCCACCAGATGCACTGACATAGGGAATGAAGGGGAGATGCGAGTGATCATCTCCACGAGTGGCCCTGTAGCTGTGCTCATCACGGCTGTAGTGCTGGGACCCAACACTAGTTATCTTCTTGCCCAGGATCCCTATGTAGACTCTGGTGGAGCAGACAGAGCCACCGAGCACCTGGCTTGGATGTTATGTCAGGATCCAGCTCACCTGGGCTTCTTGGACACCAAAGCTGGAGGTTTCTGAATAGGTGGGGGAATTCTAAGCCCCTGCCAGCCAAGAGTGTTGCAGGCAAGATCAGGGTTATCCCTTGGCAAGATAAGAGAGTGGTGACTCTGGGCTTTCAACATGGGAGTAGAAGTATGTGTCTATGTAACCTGTGATCTTGCAAGAAAGAATTGAGTTCCATGGAACCTTTCCTGCCCTATTCCCTCCTACCTTCCCCCACCAGATAAAAGTGTTCTCAGATTCCTCATAACACTTTGCCTCAATTTCTCCTTTGCACTTATCTCAGGCTCCCTTTTATCATTATTTATTCCTGTAATTGTAAATAATTAAATTGTAAAGTTCTTTGAGAACAAGGCCTGTGTTGTGTTTGTCAGGCCTGGTGCCTAGCAGGATGCCTTCCAAATCAGGCTTCTTAATAAACTTCTGTTGAATGAATGCATGATTGCTTATACTGCCTGCCAACATTTTTAGATATTTAGTTTTTCTTATGCCCTGCAGTATTCTTTATTTTTAAGGAATGGGTTGATGTAAAATTAAGATGGAACCCTGATGACTACGCTGGAATCAAAGCTATCCGCGTCCCCTCCGACTCCATCTGGACTCCAGACATAGTATTGTTTGACAAGTAAGAACGATACCATTAGTGTGATTTACGTTTGTAGAATAAAAGCAGACTGTGTAAATATTTGTCACTGCCTCTCCTCCTCTACCGCATGGAGATTTATAGAGTTGAGTGATCTAATCACATTCCTTCTGGACCTCATCGTGTCCTTTTCTATTAGACTACATATTAAAATGGCCTGTGCTATCTCATATTTCTGTCATATGGAGCAGCCATTGTGTGCTTAGGCATAGGACACAATGCCTGTCCTAGGAGCCTCTTTTCGTGCTTTTATAAGGGCACTG
>CM053624.1:26649822-26685511 GCA_028646595.1 Phalanger gymnotis | reverse complement strand
CCTTCCTTCCTTCCTTCCTATCTTCCTTTCTCCCCCCTTCCCTCCCTCCCTTCCCTCCTTACCTCTTTCTTTCCCTCTGCCTCTCCCTCTCCTCACCTCCTCTTTTTCCTCTAGTGCTAGCCTCTTACCATTTTCCCCAATAGAATCTCTTTATTATAACAAATAAGTATATTCAAGTGAAACGAGTCACCTCATTGTCTCTGTCTGAACATGTATGTCTGATTCCTCACCTCCCGCTACCACCTCTCTGCAAAGAAGTGGGGAAAGTACATATGGATTAATCAGAGTTCTTTAGTCTTTCCAAGTGGTTTCCTTTACAATACTATGGTTATCATGTATATTATTCTAATTCCATCATTTTGCCCTACATCAGTTCATACAAGTCCTTCAAAGTTTCCCTGAATTCTGCCCTTTTTCTTACAGGGAAACCATATTCCACTCTTTTTGCTTGTTCAGCCACTCCCTAATTCGTGGGCAATTCTTTGCTACAACAGAAAGCACTGCTCTGAATATTTTTTGTACATATGCATCCCTACCCATTCTCTTGGACCTCTTTGGACTATAGTATGTGCCTAGTAGTGATATGGTCTAGTTTTTTTCCTATTACATCTTACTGAACTTGAATGTGATTTTTTATAGTGGCTAAAATTATATATTTAAGTCACTAAATGATAAAAGGTGTTTTTTAAGTACTAGTAAAATTCTGGGACTTGTTTGAGACCAAACCCAGCTACTGGGAAGATAACTGTTTGCATTGTTTGCTTTCCTATGTGACTAACATGTGTTTGTTCACGTGTGTTGTTTCAGTGCAGATGGACGCTTTGAAGGGACCAGCACAAAAGCAGTTGTACGATATGATGGCACTGTGTCATGGACCCCACCAGCCAACTACAAAAGCTCCTGCACCATAGATGTCACCTTTTTCCCCTTTGATCTCCAAAACTGTTCTATGAAATTTGGTTCATGGACATACGATGGATCACAGGTGGATTTAGTATTGGAGGATTATGATGTAGACAAAAGAGATTTCTTTGATAATGGAGAATGGGAAATAGTGAGTGCCACTGGAAGCAAAGGCAACAGAACAGATGGATGTTGCTGGTATCCCTACGTGACTTACTCATTTGTAATTAAGCGTTTGCCTCTCTTCTATACACTTTTCCTCATCATACCCTGCATCGGACTCTCGTTTTTAACTGTGCTCGTCTTCTATCTTCCTTCAAACGAAGGTGAAAAGATCTGTCTCTGCACTTCAGTGCTCGTGTCCTTGACTGTCTTCCTCCTAGTTATTGAGGAGATCATCCCATCGTCTTCCAAAGTTATCCCTCTAATTGGAGAGTACCTGGTGTTTACTATGATTTTTGTGACATTGTCAATCATGGTGACTGTCTTTGCGATCAACATTAACCATCGCTCCTCCTCCACGCACAATCCCATGGCACCTTGGGTCCGCAAAGTTTTTCTTCATCAGCTTCCCAAGCTTCTGTGTATGAGAAGCCACGTAGATCGGTACTTTAGCCACAAGGAGGAAACTGGCGAGATCGATGGCCCCAGATCTTCTCGGAACACCTTGGAGGCTGCTCTTGATTCTATTCGCTACATCACGAGGCACGTCATGAAGGAGAACGACGTCCGTGAGGTCTGTCCCAGTGTCTTGTGAATTAAACTCAAATTTAAGATGGACATAAAGTACCAGTTCTGACTTACTACTCCCCAGCTTTCTAGTTTAAGTTTTATTAAAGTATTGTTTAAATATTACATTATTATTATGAATATTATATATAAAATACATAAATAATATAATACTAAAATAATTTATTAAATTATTTTCAGGATAATTGGCTTGTCCATGGTCATATGTCATGGACACACAATGGCAGAGCTGAGACTCAAACATAGGACTTCTGAGTCTAAATCAAATGCTTCCATAGGCCACCAGTAAGGTGATTAACTTATTTTCGGCCATAATGACTCAGGAAAGGCATAGAAGGATTGTGACCTAAACTGGTGGAGGTTGTAGACTCTTTAAAGATCCTGGGTCCTTGAAACATAGAGATAGAGCCTAGACCTGAGATTTCATTGGTGTGAGGGACTCTCAGATGAGGAAATCTTCATTGATGCAGGTTGCTGCCTCCTCAGCAACTTAGCAAGTTTTGCCTACAGCACCGAGAGGTTAAATAACCAGGACAAAGTCATTCAGCCAGTATGAGTTAGAGGTAGAATTTGAACCCAGATCTTCATAGCTCTGACACCAACTCTCTGTCCTCTAGGTCACGCTGTCTCTCTTTAGATATGTATGTAATTCACACATAATAGAAACCCAATACATAATTTGATATATATATAATTCAAACATTTTATTGTTGTTCAGTCATGTCCAATTCTTCATGACTCCATTTGGGGTTTTCTTGGCAGAAATACTAGAGTGGTTTGCCATTTCCTTCTCCAGCTCATTTTACAGATGAGGAAACTGAGGCAAAGAGGCTTAGGTGATTTACCCAGGGTTATACAATTAGTAAGTATCTGAGGCCAGATTTTGTATATATATCCATCTACACACACCCACACCCACATAAGTTAGAGTATGAATTTGAAAGAAAAAGGAATTAATCAGACAACAAGCATTTGTGCTAACAATGTGCCACACACTGATGGAACACAAAAATATAACAATCCCTGACCTCAAAGAGCTTACATTCTATCAGAAGAAACAACATGAACACACAGGATCATGGATTTAGTGCTGGAGGGGACTTTTAGAGACCCCCTAATCCAACCCACATTGAGAAGATATAGCCAACCCATTTCAAATGTCTGTCTTACAGAGACTATAGAAGTTTCATTTCCAAAATTCATGTTAAGTCTTAAAGAGAAAGTAAGTCTGCCTAGTCTCCCTATCAGACATTGAAAAGAAGGGCTACAAGGAAGTATAAAATCAACTTGAGAGAATTTTGGTGGTGGGAAAACAGTAGTTGTGGGGGACATCAGGAAAGGCCTCCTTTAGGGAGTGGTGCTTGACAAAGACAGTAATTGGTTCACAGTCAGGAGCCCAAGGTTCTAGGCTCTGAGAAAGTTATTGTCCTCAGCCTCTGTAAATGGATAAATGGAGAGCAGACATAAAGTGCTTCACCAATCTGAAAGTGCTATATAAATGCTATTGCTGTTATTTCCTATGAGGGGTTTGAATTAGCTGATTTCTGAGTGTCTCCTCCATCTCTCATATTCTGGGGTCCCTTTCTTCTGGAATGTGGTGTATGAAGCCAGAGTGTGGGGGATATAATGATGGGAGATGGCCCAAGGCCCAAGATGCTAGAGTCATCATCCGATATCCCTTCCAGAATATGACATAGGACACTTTTGTAACCTATTATAAAATGTTCATAAAATGCAAATTATAAAATATTTGATGTTATGAAATTTAGCCAACATGGAAGAAATAGGTGTTTCATGTGTGTTTGGATTTTTCTGTTTTCTTTTTTTCTTCTTTTTTTTATTATATTAGGTTGTTGAAGACTGGAAATTCATAGCCCAAGTACTTGACCGGATGTTTTTATGGACTTTTCTTCTGGTTTCAATAATTGGTTCACTTGGGCTTTTCGTTCCTGTTATTTATAAATGGGCCAGTATCCCCATACCCAATCATATTGGGAATACAAATAAGTGATGCTGTGTCATGGATGGTCTAGACGGGATTATCCAACAAAAGGTACCTGGGATCTCTCGAAGCCGTCTTTGGTAATTATGAAGAAATAAAGCAGAATAAATCACATCTAAATTTTAAAACAAGGTTGGCATCTTCACACCCGCTGTAGATCCTAATCACTAGCATTCTCTAAGAGATTGTCTCTAATAGGACTAACCTGCAGAAATAATGTAGCTCCCAGAGCATGTTGTTTGAATAATGGCATTTTGAGATGCTGAACAGAATTAGAAACTGCCTTACCAACGGATGGATTGGTCATTGATCATTGACCCAATGCATCTTCTTTTGTTGTTGAGGCATTTTTCAGTCGTGTTTGACTCTTGGTGATCCCATTTGGGGTTTGCTTGGCAAAGATCCTGGAATGGTTCACCATTTCGTTCTCCAGCCCATCTTACAAATGAACAACTGAGGCAAACAGGGTTAAGTGACATGCCCAGGGTCATGCAGCCAGGAAGTGAACTCATGAAGACAAATTGATCTGATTCTAAGCCCCATGCTCCATCCAGTTTGCCACCTAGATGTTTACACGTCTTCTCAGTTATGCTAATTTATGACCAATAATGCATGGGGCTTTTTAAAGAGGCTCTCCTCTTGACATCACTGAAGAATGCCAATTTTATTTATAACAACAACTCACATTTGCACAGAGATTTAAGGTTTAACATTACTTTGAAATGCTCTGCCCTGGGTGATACAATCCAAATTTTAAAATCCTGGTTCTTTTTATCCTGTCTTCATCTTGTAAATAATCTCTATTTTTTCATTTTGTGTTATGCTATATAATGTTTTTATTTGATGTAAAATTACAAGTGAACACCATGCTGCTTTTTTGATCTTTAAAAATCAAGATTTCTTTTGTGTATATATGATTGGATGTTCCTTTAGAGTTTTCCTCTTTAGACGCTTCAATCAACCATTTATTTTGTGTTATTTCTACATATCTCATTTCACCATAAAAGCGATCCTGTTCCTCCACCGTAAAATCATGTAAATGTTAAAGTGCTTGGATGCGTGCTCCTTCCTTGTCCTGAAGCATTTTCTTCAGGGCACTTAGCTTTAATTTTCTCAGCCTTTCTCCTCCCCACCCCCCCAATCCTGGCCCATCAATCAAAGCAATACTCTTTGGTTTAAATTAAATTAAATTGTAATGTCATCTCAGGAATAGCAGGGTTCAGATTCCGCCTCCAGATACTACCTGGGTAACCTTGGGCCAGGCATCTAACGTTTTTCTGTCCCAGAAGCTTCCTATGACTTAGCTACTGAGTCTCAGACCCATAGTGATCTAGAGAAGGGCATTCACTCACTAGGAGTTTCCCCCACTGTCTGAAATCCCAGACCCTTTCCAGTATTATCCCTTTATCCTTGTGTTTGCTTTCTATAGAATTATTCAAAATGTTACAGTTTGGGATCATCCCATCTCTACCTAGAACATATATAGTCTATATATGTGTGTGTATATATATATATATATATAGACATATATAAGTATACATAAATATGTCTATATATACATATATGTGTAATGTTTTGTACACAGACTGTATCCTCCAAAATTACAAAGGCAATTCTGGCTGGAGCTTCCATACCAGATTTTTTCAGATATTCTTAGTAGATAGAATACCTTTTCCATGCCAATAGCCTCCTGAAGACAACATTCAGCCTGCCTCCAATTTGCCAAAAGTTGATGTGGTGCAGTGAATAGGGCACCAGGCTTGTCAGGAAGACTCATCTTCCTGAGTTCAAATCCGGCCTCAGACACTTACTAGCTGTGTGACTGTAGACAAGTCGCTTCACCCTGTTTGCCTCAGTTTCCTCATCTGTAAAATGAGCTGGAGAAGGAGACTGTAAACTACTCCAGTATCTCTACCAAGAAAACCCCAAATGAAGAGTCATGAAGAGTTGACTGAACAACATTTGAGTGCAGCAGCTTTGAGCCTGCTTTGGTCTCTCATTTTCCAAATCCCAGTCTAATTCAGGTAAGGGGAGATAAGCAAAAGCAGTTGCATCTCTTGGTTGTGATACACTGGATTACAAACTTATGGTCCATAATGATTCTAAATACACGTTCATGGCTAATGGAACAGGCAAGAAGGTCGGTGATCTTTCTTTCCATTTTAAATTCCTGAAGGTCACTTGAATTTAGACAACTATTAGAAAGCCCATCTTGGGTTGAGGCATTTACTCTGCAAGTTAACCACTTTTGGAGGGCGGGTCCCATGTCTAGTTAACTCGCATTTTATAGTCAGTAGATGCCTTAGAAAATCCCACCCGATGGTCATGGATGATGGATCGGCTTAATGGGTCTCTGTAGCTTAGGTGACGCTAATATTTTAGAACAGCCCGTGTCTCTGTTCACATAGAATCACAGACCTGGTGCTGGAAGGGGCTTCAAAGGCCATCTAGTCCAACTGCCTCCCTTTACAGAAAGGGAAACTGAGGCCCAGAGACATTAACATCCACAATTAGTAAATATCGGAGGCAAGACTTGGAGCAGAAGAGCATGGGATGGGCAGGCACAGATGGGTCGCCATCTGCATTGCTGGAGGGAATATTCAAATCTATGAGATCACAGAACCGTGGCCATATTGGAGTAGTTTAGCACAGACATGCCTGGAACTCTTAATGACTTCCCCACCCTCTGTGGCTTTAAAACATTTTGAGTACAAATAAAATTCATAAAAATGTGCCTCTTGAAAAATGGAGAAGCGAGTTACATATTTTCTGTAGTTTTGTGTGTTTTATCTGTGCACAGAAAAACAGACTTTAATTCTGAGAGAAAAGAGAAGATTAACATGGCCTCTCTGGATCATTAGCTTTCTCTTTATAGTCAAGATGGTGGTCTACGAAGGTTTAAAGTGGGACCAAGTGCACCCTCTGATAATAATACTAGATGCCATTTTCTCTTCCTGATATTAAGTAACTTTTCTAAAGGTGAATGAATACCATTAGATTTGGCAGTTCTAGGTATGATGGAGGGACAAGGAGGTCTCTCTGCCATAGGGATTTTTGACCTTTTTCGCGTGTCATGGAGACCAGTGACAATCTGGTGAAGCCAATGGACCCTTTCTCAGAATCCTGACTTTATAGAAGGAACTGCTCAATTTCAAATAGAGTTAGGGAAAACAAAGATTTTCTTTTCCATCCCAGTTTGAAGAATCTCTGAAGTGTTTCTATCTGGCCCAGGCTAAGAGCCCCTGATCTCTGAGGAAAGCTTAGCCCAAAGGCAGTTAAGAACCATTTGAATTTTTTGGAAGGAAAGGAGCTGTGTCAGAAAAGCGCAGCTGAGCCCACTTTGGACAAAAGGGAAATTCTGGAAATTCCTTGGGTGGATGGAGTGTTTATGGAGCAAGCCCTTTTCTAAATAAGTTTATAATTCATCTACGGAAAAGAAGGAATCTGAAAGTGAAACCTTTTCCTAAATACACACATGAAGTGCTCAGTAAATGCTTATTGAATCGAATTGGACCTTTTGAGGAAGTGAATAATTGCCCCCAATTTAATCTGTTCCATGGGTGTGAATTTCCATACACGATAGATCTCCTTCATGAAGGCCCACACAAAACGCAAGCTTCCTGTGGGCAAGAATGGGCCGTTCTTGGTCTTTATATTCCCAAGCAGACCTGAGGACTGGCACATAGGAGGAGGTTAATACATTTCTGGTGAGTTGGTAGATTGGTTGACTGATTGATATTAGTGAAGGCGATGAGGGGAGGGGTCTGTATTCAGTTCTCATCCCACCAAAAGTTCCTCTTTGTTCCTTGTTTTAAATCAGAGAATCGTAGACTTAGAGCTGAAAGCACCACAGAGGCATCTTGTCCAAATCCCTCGTTTTACAGAGAAGGAGTTTGATGTAGTAAGTGGCAGGCTGTGCCACTTAGATCTAAACCTCTTTCCAGGTGACCTTACCAGCCACATGCAACTTCTGACACCACCTGGATGACCCTGGGCAAGTCACCCAAGCTTTGTGCCCCAGCAGATTTATAAGGTTAAAATAACACTCATTCTAAGGATTTTTGTTGGTTTATTGTTCAATGCGGGGGGCGGGGGGTGGCAGATAACAAAAGTTTGTGAAAAGAAATAAACGCATTTTTACAAGACTGTAAGTTACTTGTAATAAATACCAGCAAGAAGGATTTATCTCTTTGGGGAGAGAAGTTTCCTCACCAGAAGTTCTTAATTATTATTATGATGATGATTTAATTATATAGCGCTTCGAGTTTTGCAAAACCCTGTACAGGTTCTCTCACAACAATCTTAGAAGTAGGTGCTGTCTTATCCCCATTTAATAGATGAGGAAACTAAGGCAGAGGTTAAATAGCTTGCTAGTATGTGTCTGAGGCCGGATTTGAACCTAGGTCTTCCTGATTCCAAATTGAGCCTTCTGACGCTACTCGACCTTGCTGCCTAGCTGTACTGATGAAATCACAAGTCTGGTCCCTGATAAATGCTTCTAAAATCTACCAGAGTTTCCTCTCTAGCCATCCTCTCTTCACCATTAAAGTGTTCTGAAGAGGCTCCTTCACCTCCTTCAGGAAGCCTTCCCTGGCCTCCTCCTTCCAGCAGACAGTGAACTATCCTTTCACAAATTTCTCCTCGCACTCTGTCTGGATGTCTCTTCTTTCTGTTCTTCTGTCACAATGGATTTGGAGTCAAAAGACCTGGGTTCAAATCCTGGCTCTGCTGGGTCACCTTGGGTGAGTTGCTTAATCTTTTTGGGCCTTGATTTCCTCATCTGTAAAACAAGAGGGCTGGATTCTAAGGGCCCTTCTAGCTTGGAATCTGATTGGGCGATTGCCTAGGATCTTTTCGGGTCTCTGTCTCTGATCTTTTGCCTTTTTTGTGCATATAACTTGGCACCTAATAAAAGATAAACTCTTTGAAGATGGAAATTGTTTTTTCACCCTTCCCCATGTCTTGCACTTAATAAAATTTTGCTGAACTGAATTATGCTGAATATACATATTTCCCACATGGAAGAATTAGGTTTTCCAATTTTATTTGTGGTTTTCCCCACATTGCATTATTTATGAAATTTTGTTATCCTCACTGTTATAAGGGATAAATGAGTTAACACATTATCCTCTTGCTTGGTACATACCTAGGCATAAATGGTGTTAAGGTGTTCCAGGTTAGTGAAGTGAAGATGGTTAAAGTGTGAGTGGGTGAGTTAAAAAGGAAAAATTTACTAGTTGACAACAAAGGAGGTGAGTGGATTCCAGTGGCACCCAGAGAGATGTCTATTCCCTTGAAAGGTGGAGGACAGCTCTTGGACAGTGGAAGAAGAGCAGGCCAGGCTTTGGTGGGGAGAGTCACAATGGCTTTCTTGTCACCCTGCGGCTACACTTCATCTCCCGTCATCAGAGGTTGCAAGAACAGCCCTGCTGTTCCTAAAATGCAAACCAGAATGAAAACCCACAGGAAAATGCGGTCGATGACCATGGCAACATATTTCCAGTCATCTTGAATCTGAAAAACACAAGTGCAAACAAGAAGACCAAAAGAAACTCAGTTTAGCCTCAATATTTAAGAAACAAAATGTTCCCCTCCTCCTGTGAGCCTTCCCTGATTTCCTCTCTCCTTCCCCAAATAGTCATGACTTTTCCCTTTTGGACCTCACATAGCACTTTGTGCCCTGTTCTGATCTGGACCTGACTCAGGCCAGGTCCTGGTCATATAGGTTCAACATAATAATAATTAGCATTTATATAGCAATTTAAGGTTTGCAAAGTGCTTTACAGATGTTATCTCATTCAGTCTTCAAAATGACCCTGGGTGGTAGATGCTATTATTATCCCTATTTTATAGATGAGGAAATTGAGTCAGACAGAGGTAAGGTGGCTTGCCCAGGGTCACAGTAAGCATCTGAGGATGGATTTTAAATCAGGTCTTCCTGATTCCAAGGCCAGCTCTCTATCTACTACAGAATGTGACATTTATAAGTATCTAATCTAAGTATCAGATACTCATGGCTTTATGGTTCACCTTCAAGAGTAAAAAAATAAAACCTCAAACCCAGGTTCTCTGACCACAAGTCCATTATACAAAGTGTTTTCCTTGAAACGATTCAATAAGGTAGGCGCGTAAGTGTTATCGCCGCCATATCTCAGGTGAGAATACTGAGGCTCAGAGAATTGGGAAGTGGCAGAGCTGAGCCTCAAATCTGAGTCTAGTGACTTTGAGTCCCAGCCCTTTCTACTGCCACCCCCTCCTCCAACTACTAGTGAAGCTCAAGATTAGATAATGAAGTAAAGGAAAGGAGCGACTTTAGTTCAGTGACCCCAGGATAATTGGTTTGGAGCTGGCAGGGACCTCAGAGGTCACCTCATCTAGCCCCCTCCTTTTTCTGATGAGAAAACGGTGGCCCAGAGTGGTTAATTAACTTGCCAGAAGCAGTTGACAGAACCAGGATTTGAAACCATATCCCCTGGTTCTTTCAATTGTCCCATGAATGCGGACTCTGGAACTTCTCTGTGTCATTCAGCTGAACTCTTGTAGCATCTACCATTTTTTCAATCAATTAGCATTTATTAAGCACCTACTATATGCCAGGCACTGTGCTAAGGGCTGAGGGTAAAAAGAAAGGTAAAAGCCAGTCCCTACCTTCAAGGGGTTCTCAGTCCATGGCGTAACCAGACCACAGCAAGTTCACTGCCATTCTAAAGGCCGGCTTATGCCCTCCCCCTCCCATGGCCCTCCCATCCGAAGTCACCTTCACACTCAAAGGGACAGCAGGAATGTGAAGAGCCAGGGCCCGTGCTGCTCAGATACTGAAGCACAAATAGTAATTAACGAGTCAAGTGGCAGCCTGGAGAGAGCTTGGCTAATTGGGCCTAATCCAGCATCGACTCAAACCTTGAAATCAGAGGAGGAAGTCGATGGTACTTTAATTACCCTCCTAGACATTCGCTCAAGCTTGGGAAACAAGTGAATTTAAAGAAGTCACATCACAACAGCAGGAGCGCGTCACGGAGGGATTCAATTAGTTGTACAATGAAAAGAGCCCTCTAGTCGGTCTGAAAATGAGTTCTTTTGCTCCCTCTGGGCCTCAGGCTCCATAGCTGTAAAGGTCTAATTATCTGCTTCAGTGGCTGCAAGATAATTTATAGAAATGGCTGAAGTTTTTTGTCTGAAAGCTATTTTTCATACTAAGATCTTAAATGGTAGGGGATTTGTAGTCAAGACCCTGAGTTCAAATCCTAACTTTCCCAGTCTAGCTCTCCCCATTATTTTGCATGTGTCTTCTATTTGGGGCAGCTAGGTGGCATCATAGATAGAATGCCTGGCTCATCTTCCCGAGTTCAAATGTGGCCTCAGACACTTAGTAGCTGTGTGGCCCTGGGCAAGTCACTTAACCCCATCTGCCTCAGTTTCCTCATCTGCAAAATGAGCTGGAGAAGGATGTGGCAAACCACTCCAGTATCTCTGCCAAGAAAACCCCAGATGAGGTCATGAAGATTCAGACACGACTAAAAACAACTGAAAATGAATCTCATATTTTGGTGAGGTGACAAACTATTGTGGATAGAGAGACAGGTTCGAATTCTGCCCCTGACACATCCTGGCTGTGGGACTCTGGGCAAGTCACTCAACCTCTCATTGGCCCAGGCCACTCTGACTAAATTTCAAAGGAAGTGCTGATCTGAACAGGTAAGGGAATTTCCTGGTCCAGAGCTCTCCAAACCAGAGCTATCAAACTCCAGTGTGCTTCCAGAACCATTTAGAAATGCAATTGGAAAACATTTAAAAAAAATAAAAATACAATGCAACGTAGATAACATTAATTTGTAGTTTTCTAAATTTCTATTTGCGTTTGACATCACAGCCCTAAGCCATATGTGGTACCCACATCCATACTGTATTATGCCAGTAGGAAGCAGGCTTGCTGAGGGAGGGACTATTTATTTTTTGTCTTTGCCTTCCCCACGGCCTGACACACAGTAGGTGCTTTCATAAATGCTTGTTGAATAGCATTCTTTCTCATTATCCTTCAAATGAACAATTGGCCCATCTGTTTCTCATCTCTTCCCAAGCCCCACCAAGTTCTGATGAGCAGACAGCTCCCACTGAAGTCAACAGGAATACTCCGCCCAGATAATCTAGTTTAAGAAATGTGAGGAAAGACAAGAAATATTAGGGGGAAATTTATATCTCTAAATACCCAATGAGAAAAAAAAGAGAAGTGAGATCAGTGAATTGGATGGGGCACTGAAAGGAAAAGATATCCGGAAAATGAAAAAAAAACAGACATGAACATAGACAAAAATAGACATTTTGACAATCAAAAGAGAGCCTAACCAAAATTAAAAACAAAACCCTAAATTAATAAAAATAAAACTCCCTAAATTAATAGAAGCCTAAAATGAAAATTAATCAAAATTTTAAAATTAATAAAATAAAAATTAAATAAATTAGTAAAAATAAAATTAGCAAAAACTTAAATAAAATTAGGAATTTGATTTTTTTGAAAAGGGAAGGGGGAGAGGGAATAATTATCTATATGGGAATAATTATTTGTATAGCACCTTCTTCCAGATACCGTGCTAAGGGCTTTTCATGAATATTGTTTCATTTAATCCTCACAACAAGCCCCAAAAGTAGGTGCTATTACTATCTGCGTTTTACAGTTGAGGAAACTGAAGCAAACAGAGGTTAAATGACCTGCCCAGGGTCACACAGCTGGTGAGTGTCTGAGGTCAAATTTGAACTCAGGTCTTCCTGATTCCAGGCCCAGCACTCTATCCATTTTTCTGCCAGCTGCCTCTAATAAAAACTAATACAACAGACCAACCATTAGTTAATTTGATCAAAAAGAAAATTGTTTCTAACACATGGCTACAAGTAGAACTGCAGATGAGATGGTTGCAAAGGAATTCTACCCATAAATTTGGAAGTAACTTTCCAAGACCAAAATTAGGCAATCAGCCAGTTATAGAAAGCTCTAGAAACCAGCTGGTAGAGTAGAAAGAAGCTTGGATGGAGAGTTAGGAAGCCTGGGTTTGTATCTCAGCTGCACCACCGGTGGGCAGCATGGTCCAAACTAACCAGCCTGGGGCTCACTAACGTGATTGGTGCTGGACTCTATAAGGCTGCTTCTAGCTCTGGTGGGTGGGAGGAGGGCCATGGTTCTATAGAAAAAGGCATTGACCTGTGTCTGCGTGTAGATGTCCCAGAGACCTAGACCCATGGAGGAAGAGTAATGACCGATAACCACTTAACACCCTTAAAGTTTGCAAAGCTCTTCACGTTCATTACCATATTTGAGCCTCTGGATGACCTTGTGAGGTAGGTCCCAGAGCTATTGCCTTCCCACTACTCCTGTGGGTCAGAGATGGGGTTTGAGCCCAGAGCCCAGCTCTATGTGTCACACTGCACTATCTCAAGTACAGTGGTCATCACTACCATCTTTAAATTTGTTTCCTCATCTGTAAAAGGGAGATACGATTCCCTTTCCCATATGGTGGTGGTGACTCTCTGCAACCATTAAAACATGACAAATGTGAGCTATTTGTGAGCTGGCGAGCTCTGTGGCTGGTCATCAAAGATCTCCTGCCAAAGATCTGTTCTTCCTCTGAAGAGAGGACTGGAGATCTCTTCTACCAGAATTCCCTTTGATTCAGGTTTGAAAAGGCAGAACATGAAATGCTGTCACTAGCTGGGGCTCCTTCAATTCAATTCCATGAGGACTTTTTAGCTGTGTTTTATGAAAGACAGTGTGGGGTAATGGTTAGACAGTTGGCCTTGAAGCCAGGAAGTTCTCGGCTCAAGTGCCACCTCTGACACCTATTGACTGTATGACCCTTGCAGACAAGGACCCCCCCCTACATTGGTCCAGGGATCAGCTCTAATGCCCATGTGACTCTACAAATTGGCTGAATCAGCTGGGGTTGGTTTGGTGGGACAAAGCACCCACTAACTTAGCAGTGCTCATGGCTAATATTTCAGAAAAATCAAGATTCCTAATTAGCTTCTCATCTCCTCGGTTCTAATAGATTTCTCTTTGACTTTCCTCACACCCAAACCAAAGAACGTGCAGAAGATTTTTTTTTTAACAAACATTCATTGTGAATATTGCGTTAGGAACAGGGATTAGTCTAGCAATCAGCTCCATGTTATTAAGCATCCTAAGGCTGAACTAATTAATTTTGAAAGGCAAAAACATCTTGTAAGATTACCAGAAATGACTTGGGTAACCTGAGGGTAGAATGAATGCCGGAGCCAGATGTTAAATCAGTTAGTTTGAAAGTCTCTTCCATATTCCTCCGCCCCCCCACCATGAGCTCAGATGGCTCTTTCCTACCTCCAGGCTCCGTTTGACTTTCAAAACTGTGCCAAAGCTGACCCCTGACTCTGCACCTGGACGGTCTTCTTACACTTCTCTGTGGTCTACCCCCAACTTTGTGATCCCTCAGCCCTGTTCAATTTGCTGTTCCTTGTACCCAACTCTCCATGTCCATGTCCATCTCTCTGGCTCTTTTCCACACCTGGAATTTGCTCCCACTTTCGCTTTGCCTCCTGGATTCCTGGGCTTCCCTTGAGACTCATCTCCACCATCACCAGTGCCAGGAGGCTTTTCCCAGTACTCTCACAGGCTGCTAATGCCATCTCAGAGACATCTTATACGAACACAATTGTTTACATGTTGACTTTGCCATTAGAATGGAAGCTCTTTGAGGGAAATGACTATGTTTTTGCCTCTCTATGTGTCTGCCACATTGTAAGCACTAAATAAATGCTTATTGACTCATCATATAATGGAGATCATAATATTGGTGAAAAAACTTTGGATCAGAGATGAGCTGATTTTTCCCCAAGATCATACAGGTAATAAATACCTTATAGAGGGTTCAAATAAATCTAACCTTCCTTGTGGGAGAAGGACCAACTGATTCACAATTGGATTTTGTCAGAGACCAGCTCAGAATCTCACCATCTCGTCTCTCTGACGGCTTCTATCTATAATTGCGTGATAACTCACAGAATGAGAATTCTGAGTGGTGTGTTGTATATTCTCTTGAGTGGGAAGGTGGGGTTACTTCCCAGTGTTATGAGGATCACATAATATGGGTCAACAACTTTGTGGACCGGATCACTATTATCTACCTTACCACATCCTTACTTATTTGAAGTTTCAATTCCCTGTTAAACATCATTGTTTTGTCTTCCCAGCAGGAAGACCATTCTCCCTGTTTTAGCAAAGAGAAGCGAAATAAAAGCTGAGTTATGCTGCCTTCTCCTTGATGTCGGAGTGTTATTGTCATAGTTTCCGTGGGAGGTTTAGGGTCTTTTGTCTTGGGCAGCATGGTCTAGAACAGTGGCCCTGGGTTCTATCCCACCTCCCTCACTTATCATCTGAGTGTCCCTAGGCAAATTGCTTTACTGTTCTGAGCCTCCATCTTCTAATCTGTAAAATGGACAGAAAAGCACTTCCTTCACAGGGCTGTTTGTGAGGGTCAAATGAGATGATGCTTGTAAAGGACTTTGTACCTCTTACTACTTCAAAGTGCTTTATCAACGCCAGTCCTCCCTCTTCCCAGTGGTGACAGCCTTTCCTTCTTGCTGTATCCTTACGTCTCTTGGGCCTTACCATCTACCCTGAGGCTCAGTTATCCTGCCTGTGATGTTTTCCCCAATTAAAGTGAGCTTGTTGAGATCAGGAGCCATCTTCTTTTCCTGTTTGTCTCCTCAGTACTTAGCACTACTTGGTATACAATAAGCACTTAATAAATGTTTTTTCATTCATTCATTCACACATTAAATGCCTAACATGTATGTATAGCATGTTCTCAGAGCCGGGGTGGGGCAGGGCAAGGGAGAGCAGTGAGTTTACATAAGAACATCCCTTGCCCTCGGGGTGCTTACACTCTACAAAATGCTAACAGATCTTGCCGATGGGGAAGAAGCCTCAAAGGCCATTCTTACCTCCTTGGCCTCATTCTGTGCCTTCATATTTTCAGCAATGTATTTGACGCTCTCAATCGCGTCTTTCATTTCTGGGGACAGGACCGAGAAGGAGAGCATGGCATCCACAGATTCTGAGCTGGAACTCCTCGGAAGGTTGGAGCTTAGGTTGGAGAGCTTGACCCTCTGGTGGCGGCAGACACCACACGTCCCATCTTGGCAAGTTGAGCCTCCCTTGCAGCACTTTGCCTCTGCACCCCTGAAGCAGTTCAGGTTGGAGAGCTCGGCACTGGAGAACGGCCTGGACTTCTGGCAAGCCTCCTCGCTGCTCGCGGGTCTGGCCATGAACATGATTTTGGGCAGCCAGTTCAGGAATATGGTCTTCACCCATTGGGGCATCGTATGAGTCTTGGGCGTGCGGTAGTGCACATTGAGAACAAAGACAGTGATGACAATAGAGAGGGTAACAAAAATCATGGTGAACAGGAGGTACTCTCCGATCAGGGGGATGACCAGAGACGTGGAAGGGATGGTTTCAGTGATCACCAAGAGGAACACGGTCAAGGACAGGAGGACCGAGATGCAGAGGGTCACTTTCTCCCCACAGTCAGAGGGCAGATAGAACACAAGCACTGTCAGAAAAGAAATCAGCAGGCAGGGAATGATCATGTTGATGGTATAAAACAAAGGCAGGCGCCTAATGTAGAGAGAGTAAGTGATGTCAGGATAAATCTCTTCACAGCAGTTGTACTTGATGTCATGTTTGTACCCAGGGGCGCTGATAATGGCCCACTCGCCACTTTCCCAGTAGTCTTTGAGGTTCATAGAGGAGCCAATCAGGACCAAATCAATTTTAGCTTTATCATAGGACCAGGAGCCAAACTTCATGGTGCAGTTTTGGTAGTCAAATGGGAAGTAAGTCACATCTATTTTGCATGAACTCCTAAAGATGGCAGGAGGTATCCAGGTGACTTCTCCTGTGTATTTCAACAGCGCCTTGGTCTTGTCATCAACCTGGAAATCCCCAACTGCGCTGGAAGGACAAAAGGAGTACAGGAAGGCATCATGATGTAGCTCAGCCTCTCAACTACCTTTTATTTGTTTTTAATTTTGAATGAATATTTTATTGAATGCTTTTAGAAAAAATAGGGGCAGGCAGGTGGTGCAGTGGATTGAGTGCCCAGCCTGGAGTCAAGAAGACTCATCTTCCTGAGTTCAAATCTGGCCTCAGACACTTGCTAGCTGTCACTTAACTCTGTTTGCCTCAGTTTCCTCATCTGTTAAAATAAGCCAGAGAAGGAAATGGCAAACTACTCTAGTAACTCTGCCAAGAAAACCCCAAATGGGGTCACAAAGAGTCAGACATGATTGAAATGACTCAACAGCGAGTCGACTTCCATAACGATACCCTTTATCATTGAGAAAAAAATGTTAAACTGTGTTCAGTGTCTTCTTAAGAATGCAGGGAATTATGTTTACTTTGGATATATTTTGTTTTTACTTATATATTGCTTTCCCCAAATAGAATGTAAGCTCCCTAAGGGTAAGAACTATTTCATTTTCTCTTTGTGTCCTCAGAGCCCTACCCAGTGCCTGGACATAATAGAGACTTAAATAAATGCATGTCTTGTTGATCAAAGAGGTAAACTCATAGCTTTTGGGAAACTCCCATTATCCAGAGCAGTATTTTGCCCAAGGGTTCTGGCTAATTGGGAGTTGGCTATAATAATGGTAAGGGTTTCTAGAGGATGTTGTGTTTCATTGTAAATGCCAGAAACATGGCAGGTCTTTGAGCAGAAGATAGAGATGGTCACCTGTGGGATGGGGTAGAGCGGCACGTCTTTTGGGGTCATTTATTGGACTAGCTGGCTGTCGAAGCCCTTTCCAACCAAGAGTGTGCAGGAACTAGCTCATTCTGGCTTGCTAGAGTCGATTGCTAAATTTTCAGTCTGAGTGCTTATATCTCAGAAATTGGCAAACACTGCAAGTCAGGGCTTCATCTATTGTTCTGTCGATTGTTTAGATCTAAGAAAGTGATGGAAAAAATGTTAATAATAAAAAAGTGTGAGCTAAGTACATTACTGTCCGTGCCCTGCTCCCCCCACCCCCCTGCCAAGAGCCGGTTGTTGAACATATACCAGTACACCCTGTGAAGAACCTGTGAAGTTCTGTGAATCAGAGAACATGAGTATAAACAGACTGACTATTGATTGGTCCAAACACAGGATACCATCATCCTTGAGAATTCCTGAATGCTGACTATCTCCCATGCTTGTTGTGTGAGGTGAGTGTTTTGAAAATCTTAAAGCATCATAAAACTCTCAAATGAGAAATTATTATATGGTATTATAACATATTAATATAATATATTATAATAATAGGAATTATTATTAAATTCATTCAAACAGATCAAGATTTTGGTTTTGGGCTGGTTGATTCCATTAAAGTGGGCCACTCATGGGGTCCTTTATGGAAGAAAGGAGTAGGGATAGGGGAAGTATGGGGTGGGGGGAACACACACACACACACACACACACACACACACACACACACACACAATGCGATTTGTCCTAGAGTTGATGTCTCTGCCACCTAGGGATGACTTTGGGCCCCCACATCCCTCCAAGATAACAATAGCCCTGATAACAATACTTTATTAAGTTCAGGTTTAATTGCCTGAAGTGTGAGATCACAAAAGAAGTTTGTTCTTTTTTGCAAAGAGGTAGTGTCCTACAGTGAATGGAAGGTTATCTGTGCTTAGTGTTGACCTGGGTTTGAATTCTGCCTCTGACACATCCTAGGTGTGTGACCTTGGCCGAGTCACTCAACTTCTTCAGACCTCAGTTTTCCTATCTGCAAAATGGGAATGATACTTGCAGCATTTGCATCCTAGGGCTGTTCTGAGGATGAAATGAGAAAACGTACATAAAATGTTTTGCAAACCTTAATACGATTGTAGAATGTGGGATGGCGTCTGATAATGAGATTGCTGTTGCTAGCTAGATGTCTGGGGAGTTCTTTGTAGTATTTGCCTCCCATAGGGAGTTAGGACACCCAGGTTCTATGTTTCCATCCTGCCACTGACTCACTGGCTCCTCTCTGTGCCTCAGTTTCTTCTTTTGAAAAAGGAGGCAGTTAGATTCGAGCAGCTCTCCCCAAAGCATGTTCTCTGGGTCCCTGATTTCCCAAGTGATCTGACTGAGCATCCTGTAAGAAACTATACTATTTCCCTCTCTAAAATATGAAATACAAAATTAAGCATGTTATTAAAATACATGCCACAGGCAGAAATTTTTTGGTGTGAAAACAGGCTTGCTGATTCTGTTTCAAAATTTTCCTTTAAACCCAGGAGTGGTCTGGGAAAGTCTGGGGTTATAGGACTTGAGTTCAAATCCAGTATCTGATGATTACTACTTATGTGACGTTGGGTAAATCACCTGACCTCTCTGTGCCAGTTTCCTCCTGTGTAAGATGAGGGGTTACATTAGATGGTCTGTGAGATTCCTTCTTCCCGTCAGTCTAGGATCCTATGACTCACATTCCCAGACTCACCCTGAGTCAGGTCTGTTTGGCCTGCAGCTGGCCCACTTAGAGTGTTCTGGCCCAGATGGGAGGCAACAGCAGGCCTAGAGAGCCATGTCCCCTAAGCGCCAGGGGCCCAACCTTCTTCTGGTGACAAAGAGCCAGATAGGAGCCTCTGGCAAGATCTCAAAAAGCTCAGTATGTACAGTCAGGACTTCTTTCTGGGAGAAAATAATCCAGACTGTCCCAGGCCAAGCTTACTGTTGGGAACCATGGACAGAGGCTGGCTGGGCAGCCCCTATTGATGGCTATACCGAATGGTCTGGGATTTCCTGGGCAAAGGGATTTCCTCCCTTGATGCAAATTATACACTTGTAGGCCCTGGTAGGTGGTTTCACAGCTTGTTGTAGCCAAAGAGCAATTGTCACTTGGCAGCCATTCTTTCGGTGGTAAATCTGGACCATGATGCTGATTCTCACAAATAGAAATAGCTTCAGGATCAGAAAGGTTAAGTGATTGTCTCAGGGTCACACAGCTAGTCAATATC
Organism: Phalanger gymnotis; assembly: GCA_028646595.1. Taxonomy (NCBI): domain Eukaryota; kingdom Metazoa; phylum Chordata; class Mammalia; order Diprotodontia; family Phalangeridae; genus Phalanger; species Phalanger gymnotis. Next base: position 26,665,841 of record CM053624.1, on the reverse strand, counting down.
AGAGCTCCAGAAAGACCCAGGTTCAAATATTGCCTCTAACAGTAGCTGTGTGGCCATGGGCAGGTGACTTAACCTCTCTAGCTTTAGTTACCTCATCGATAAAGCGAGGGGTTGTGTGAGATGGCCTCTGTGGTCCCTTCAAATGCCAGATATGACCTTATGGGTCAGAGCCAGGGAGGCCTTGGTGAGCCATGGAGTCCAGCTCCCCATTGGACATCTATGTCCTCTGAGCCAGAGCAGGGACATGCTCAGGTTTTCCCTTCCCCATCTCAGGATGTCAGAGCTTCATTTTACAGGTGAAGAAACTGAGGCTCCAAGAAGGGAAGAAATATGACTTACTCAAAGCAATGCAGTCAGTGCAGAGCCCAATCTGGAGCCCAGCTTCTCCAATTCTCAGAAGACTCTCTTTCCAACTAAATCTTGCTATCCACAATTTCTCTCTAAGCTTCCAGGGGACCATGAATGAGCTCATTCACCCATTTCAGGGTAGAAGGAATTTGGGGTGGGGAAGAATGGTGGATGTTTGATGGTCATTTAATATATGATATTAAGTGACATTTATATGATGCGTTAAGGTTTAAGAGAGACAGTGTGGTTTAGTGGGGAGAGCTGGCTTTGGAATCAGGAAGATGGGTTCAGGTCTCTGACACACACTGGCTGTGTGACCCTGGCAAGCCACGGAACCTCTCAGTGCCCCAGACGACAAAATGGAGAGCATGTGCTGACCTCCTTTGTCATTCCCTAAATTCCCAATGGAGTTCCAGGCCCAGTTAAAATTATGTGTGCATGCACACTCAATCACAGGTCTAGAGTAACATACATGTGTAGATACACATGTATATGTATGTATATATGTACACACATATACACACAAATGCACATGCATACACACATATAGAATTGGTAGGGACGTCAGAAGTCACTAATCCAAACCAGTTACCTCCATCCTGGGGTCACTGTGACCCTCCAATGATCAAGTGTATAAACTGCTTTGTAGACTTTGAAGCTAGCTGCACACACAGACACACAGATACGTAGACACTCTGTGCGGTTAAGCTCAAGCTTAAAATTTTACTAAGATTTTTGGGACATCTTGTGTGTGTGACATCTGTATTTCTATATATATATATCTGTATATATTGGTATATGAACACACATGTATATATACATATATGCATACATATACTGTATACATATATGCATGTGTACACACACACTCTTTTCCACCAGTACAGGTCAATACCTGGCACCTGAGAGGCTAGATATAGATATGTCTGTATATAGAGATGTTACGTATGTGTGTGTGTGTGTATACATATATATGTATATATATACACATATATACACATATATGTATGTGTATATATATCCAAATATACACATATACACATACATACATACACATATAGGTACAGATATGTAGATATATCTACCTACATGTGGATACACCTCTACAAATATATGCATATATACACCTACTATGTATTCAACATAGCTTTACAGTCTGCAGAGTTCTTTTACATATACTATGTTTTCTAAACCTTGCCATAAGCCTCTGAGGTAGGCACTGCTGGTATTATTCACCCCCATTTTACAGATGAGCCCACTATGGCTCTGAGGGTTTAAGTTATCTACTTGGGGTCACACAGCATTGAAAACATTGGCCTGGGAGTCGAGAGAGAGCTGGGATTCAAACCCAGGGCTTTGGTCACTGAGAGGCTGCACAACTTGGCCCAGCATGTGTGGAAGCCCCAGCACCACGACCTGAATTCCAGGCCTCCTGGCTCCTGGGGGTCCCGAGACCCTTCCTTATACCCTGGCTTTCCTGTTCCATAGAGATGTATTCTCAGTTGTGGGATTGGCCTTCCAGGGGAGTCGGGCTCACTGTGATCTGCCCCTTTGGGAGATGCAGGACCCCAAGGCCCCTGGGTGGGGTGGCAAGGACCCATCTGCTCACTAGCCACATTAGGACAGACCCTACAGAAGGCACTACATAAAGACGTGTTGCCTGGTTGATTCAAAGGCTACAATATGTTGGGTCATTGGCTTCCCCAAAATTTCTAATGATGCTCGGTGGAAACAATGACGAATTTGGAGTCAGAGGACCTGGATTCAAAACCTGCCTTTGCCAAATGACCCGAGTCTAAGTTTCCTCATCCATAAAATGAAGGTGGTCCTAGATGACTTCTGAGGCCCACCCCCAGCTCTAAATCGATGCTCCCTGACCCCAGCACTCTTACTTATTATACAGCACGATGTCAGGCTTCCATATTTTCTGAGACGGCACACGCATGAACTCAGCCCCATCATAGTCAGCCGGATTCCACTTCAGCTTGTAATCATTCCAGATCTGAGACAAGGGAGAGAGATGGCACTGAAAATAACTGTGCTCCTTCAGGGTCTTCCTGTAGCATGCCCTTGAGCTCATCTGGAATCCCAGGTTCTTCCTTCCCACCCAAACGTTATATGTGTGCTACCTTTCCTCCACTCCCTGTTTATATTGCTGCTACTGTCCCCCTGTGGCTGTCTTTGGTCAGCTTCCATCCCATCTCCCACCTCTGTGACTTTGCACGCTTGGAATGCATTCCCTCCTCACCTCCATCTTTCCCTTCAAGACTCGGCTCAAGTTCCATCTTCATGAAGCCTTTCCTGGTCCCTGCTACTAGTACCCTCCCTCCCAAATGACCTGGTATTGAGCTAATTTGCATATATTTGCATACTCATTATACTTGTTTTGTGTGCACTTATATATTTGTTTCTTGTAATTCCCCCATTAAAATGTCAGCTCCTTGAGAATAGGGACTGTTTCATTCTTTGCATTTGTGAAGTGCCTAGCCGAGTGCCAGCAAACAGTAGGTACTTAATAAATACTTGTTGATTGATTCTTCTTATTTGGTAAGAAGGGGGACACCTCAAGAGAAGAGATGCTTAAGTCAGCTTCTACGACCCCAGGCTCCGAGTGAGTGTCTTGGGGTCAGGTTGATAAAGGGCACATCTTCCCTGTGGTTTCCCAAGCTTCTGGGGGCAGAGAAATCCTTGCCATCTAAAAAGCCTAGGAGAGTTCAGTGACAGCTGGGCCCTGGCCTGGCACAGAGGGGTCACTGGTAGGTCAGGCCAGTATTTCTTGTCTGACAGCAGCTCTGGGAAGTATCCTCCCTGGAGGGAGTATATATGGACTCTGATGTCATTGGCCTTAATCTAACAAGGATAAATCGCCCTGTCTCCCAGCTGTGTGGCTATTATTTGAAAAGATCTCTTTGTGGTAACAGGAAGGAGATCAGGGCTGGGTAGGACTGGCCCTGCTCCCCCCAAACAGACAGAAGCTCCAGGCTGCGACTTTTCACTCACTGACACCTAATGGGAGCAAGCACCGGGGATTAAGAGTCCTATTGGGTGCCTTTCAAGGAACCACAGAATTTGTGAGGTGGAAGGGACCTCAGCAGCCATTTAGTTAAAACCATACATGAAAAAAAAAATCTCACCCATAACATCCCTGACAAGTGGTCATCCAGCCTCTGCTCCAAGGAGGGAGAATGTCCCACCCCTCAGGAAGGCCCATTCTCATTTAAGACAGCTCTCCTTTCCTTAGAGTTTTCCGCATACCTAGGCTGAATCTGTACTTTTCACCCATTGGTCCAGCCAGATTCTACCCTGGCAGCCAAACAGAACTAATCTGACCCTCCTCTATATGCCAAAGCCTTGTTGGAGCTGCTGGATTTCCCTTCTTCCCTAAACTATCTCAATAAGGGTCCCTTTGACCTAACGGCTCTTAATTATTTTTGTGTCACAGACCCTGTTGGCTGTCTGCTTAAATCTATGGATCCTTCTCAGAATAATGTTCTTTTTTTAAATTTTTTTGAAAGAATAATGTTCTTAAGTTCATAAAATGCAACATAGAGGAAGGAAATCAATTGCGGTGAAATACAGTTAGAAAAATATTTTTTCCAAAACGGATCTGTAGATACTGGATCAGAACCCCTTCTTTCACAGCCTGGGCCCATTTGCCATCCCTGCTGGCCTCTTCTGGACAGTCACTGGTTTACCAATGTCCTCTTAAACCATGGTGCCCAGAAGTGAACATGATACTCTAAATGAGGTGTGATGAGCACAGAGAACTATGGCATCGGTACTTCCTCATCCTGGAAGCTCTACCCCTTTGGATGAAGTCCAAAATTGCATCAGCTTTTGGTGGGGGGTACTACCCCACCACACCACTGACTCTCACCGAGCTGGGACAACTTTGTCTAAGCCGGCTTCCTCCATTTCATGCTTGTGTGGTTAATGTTTTTGTACCCAACGTAAGATGACATTTATCCCTATTGAATTTCATCATATTGGATTCAGTCCAATGCTCTCGACTGTTAAGACCTTTTGGCATCCTGATTCTGCTGTCTAGTGGGCTAGCTATCCCTCCCTGCTTTGAGTCACCTGCCCGTCTGATCAGCATGTCACCTAGGCCTTTGTCCATGTCATCGATAAAAAGGTGAGACATCACAGGACAAGCACTGGGGCACTCCACTGGAGATTTCCTGCCCTGTTTACACTGAGCCAGTAACCATTTCTCTTTTGTATCTGGTTGTTCTATCAGCTCTGAATCCTAGATGGATTGCTGTCTTGTCCTTGTCTTTCTGCCTTCTCTACAACATGGCAGGTCATGCTTTATCGAAGGTTTTTTGTTTTTCTCTAAAATCTGGGTAAACTTTATCTACAGTATTTCCATCATCTACCAGATTGGGTTTGACTGGCACATCTTGTTTTTGATGACGCCCTGCTGACTCTTGGTAATCACTGTTTCCTTTGCCAGATGTTGTCTAGGCATCTCTGTAATCACCTGTTCTAGGATTGTCCCTTTCATGGTTCATAAGGCCAAAGGTGGGATCCCTTATTATGATTACAGGGCACTCTTAGAGCATAGAATGTCCTGTCTAGAAGGGCTCTTAGAACATAGGACACAAAACGTCTGAGTTGGAAGGGCCTTGAGAACAATGAAAGCCATTGCTGCCTCCTCTCCTGAACAACTTTTGATAAAACAGCTAATGTTGAGCCATCGATCAGTCAACAAGCATTCATTAAGCACCTACTATGTACCTGGCACTATTCTAAGTGGTGAGTCTACAAAGAAAAGCAAAAGACAGTCCCTGCCTTCAAAGAGCTCACAATCTAATGGGAGAGACAACTTGCAAACAAATGTGGCCAAACTCAGTGCAGGATAAATAGGAAATGATGGGGGGAGGGGTTGGCAAAGGCTTCCTGGAGAAGATGGGATTTTAGCTGGGACCTGAAGGTAGCTGAGAAGTCAGGAGGCAGAGATGAGAAGGAAGCACATTCCAGGCATGGAGTATAGTGTAAAAAGACTGGAAAGGGGGAGGAGAGGTTGTGGATGGTATTGGGCACCAAGGGGGTGGGGTGGATATGGGCAGACCTACACTTTAGGAAGGTGAAGTGGAGGGAGAGAGACTTGAGGCAGGCTGCTGCAAGAGTTCAGGCAGGAGGGGACCCCTCAGGGGTCTCCTTTCCAAGCCTCAGGTGGTGGAGTGGAAAGCTTTTGGAGCTTGAGGCCCCAGGTTCAAAACCTACTTCTTAGCCTTAATGCCCTCTGTGGGTAGCTCACTTCCCCTGCCATTGTAAAGTGAGGGGTTTAGCCTCAAAGCCTCCAAGCCCCTGCCAGCCTTGCTATAATTCATCCTGGTGAATAAAAGCTCAATTTACAGAAAAGAGAAGTCAGGGCATCTAGTCACATTATACAAAGATTTGCTCAGCTTGCCTTTAAAACATCAGGCCTTCCTGGTATACTGCTGTATCGGCTTATGAGCCAGAAATACTAGGAAGAAGGATGCATAGACATTTAGCCATAGGATTTCAGAGCTGGAAGGAGCTTTGTGGATCACTTGGTACAATCTACTCATTTTTCAGAAGAGGAAACTGAAGTCCAAAAGAAGGAAGTGACTTGCACAAGGTCATGGAGTTGACTAGAGGCTGAGTCGGGGTGGAACCCTGATCTCCTTATCTTCCTCTGCCCTTCCTGTGACACAAGGCTGGGTGGGGATGCCGAGCAACCCCCTGTAGCACGATATGAGTCAGTGGCAAAAGAGAGCTGAAATGAAAAATTCAAAGAGACTTGGGAAGACTTTTCTAAACTGATGCAGAGTTAAATAAGCAGGAAGGAGCTAGAAGACCAGGCTCAGGTGCTTCCTGGGATGATTATGCCCCGAGCCACCTGAAACAAGTCATGTTCTTTCTCTGGAACTCAGTTTCTTCATCGGTAAAATAAGGGGGTTGGACCCAGTGGCCTCTGAGGTCTAGGAATCTGCTCGATGATGTAATTTGCATATGTAAATGACAAACGCACCTCCCATACCTCAGCATGGCGGTTGCCTGGAGGTGCTGAATGAAAAAACATTGTCAGGCAGAGTAATGGGCTGACTTGTACTGTGAGTTGATGCATACAATACTGCAGTTTTGTGTTTTTTTTTAAACTAAAGGAATAAGTTCTATTGATGATTTGGGGAGAAAGGGGGTGGGGGAGGGGAGAGGAGAGTGAAAAATTTAAAAAGAACATCAACGAAACCTTTGAAAAAGCAGAATTTAAGAGGCCATGACCCAGTTTCCTAACAATTGAAGTCCATGTCCCTAGGAACTTTTATAGGATCACACTGACTGTGTAAATCAAGGCACCCTTGAACCTGTAAACATCATCTGCAGAATTTCTACCCCTGAAGCAAACCAAGATGTCACCACTAGATGTCACCATTGACCAAGGGAAAGAGTAATGCCTAGCCTACACCATCAAAACATTCTTCCTTAATGTCTTGTTTCTGGGTAAAACAAGTGTTTTTGAACACCTATGGAGCTGGAGCACATGAAGCACCCAAGTGCAAAATGCCCTCACTTCCCCTTCCCTCCTGGTCAAAGGACGTTCAAAGGCAACACTCTTTTACAGTGGAAGCCCTTTGAGGGCAGGGATTGGGTTTTCCTCTTTCTGTGTATCCCCAGCGCTTCTTTAGCCCAGCTCCTGCCTGGTGCATGGTAAACACTTAATGAATTTTAGTTGGCTGATTGATTTAGTAAACATTCACTGTGTACAGTGTGTCTTGAAAGGCAGGGTGGGGTAGTGGGTAGAGCTAAGACTTGCCTCTGATAAATCCCGTGGGTAAGTCTCAACCTCTCAGTGCTCTAGGCAACAGGCCAAGACTGAAAGGTGCTGATCTGCCTTGGTGAAGGGAGTTACCTCTCCAAGGGGTTCCCTAGACCATTGAAATCACAGATATAGCTCCTCTCCCTATCTCTACAGTGTGCAGTACACTGCATTTAGTGCTGAAGGAGATATGACATCTATATAAGGCAAAATCGCTGCCCTTAGGGAGCCATCATTCTAGGAAATGAGTAAGATATATACGCACTAGAGGGCAGTACAAACTACTACTTATGGCTGGAGGTGAAAGTGGAAAGGATCAGGAAAAGCTTCCTGGAGGAGGTGACTTTTGTGCTGGGCTTTAAAGGATGGGGGGGAGGGGTAATTTTTAAGAGCCAAAGGAAGGGAGGGCATTCCAAGCCCAGCAGCTGCATGGACAAAGGCACTGAGGTAGGAAAGAACAATGCAAATGCCTTTAAATATTTAATATTTATTTAAATTAATTATTTTATTTTTATTTATGATATAATTTTATTTATTCATAAGTATATAAATAAAAAGTTATTTATAAAATGTGCTCTTTCTTCTTAATTAATTAAATTAATATTTAACAACAATAAATAATTAATAAAAATTTAAATAAATCCAAGCATTCTCCTTTGGATCTTCTTACTTATAGTCATAGTTCTCGTCTTTTGTTATTCCCTCCATCTGGAATGGCCTTCTGCACTCCTCTCGCCCTAATTTGTTGAACACCTATCCCCTTCAAAGCCTTAGCTCAAATACCTCTCTCCAGGAATCCTTCGCTGATTTGCCCATTGGGAAATGTTCTCTCCCTTTACAGAACACCAACTGGACCTCTCTTAGGACATTTATCACATCCTGCATCATCTTATACCTATTTTTGTCATGTTCAGTACTCTTGGCCAAACTCTATGGCTGCACAGAGTACTGAGACCTCATCTAGTTGTAAAATATTGAGATAACATTATGATGATGCCCTGGTCTGAAGTCCTTGGACTCACTTGTATCAAAGACCCACTCTGTCTTTCTTGAATAGAAGACTTTTAATCAATTACAGAGATGGAGCCTAATCTTGAAACTAAAAGACTTATTCTTGCTCATAGTGATTAAGAATGGAAATGTTTTTGTTTAATTCAATTAAGAGAAATCTCTCCTTGTGCCACTTGGACCCTAATGAAAGTGCAATCGAGAGGGAGCTGTTTTCTTCCAAGGTGTGCCAACGTTAACATTACTCAGAAACCCCTAAGCTTAGACTACACGCCTTTGTCCAACTTTGCGGGAGAATTCTGTCTTTTGGATTAGTCAAGTCAAGCCAACAAGGTTTTATTAAATGCCTACTGTGGACCAGGCAGTGTGCAAAGCACTGGATGACTATAAAATGTAAGTGGAAATTACTAGGGTCAGAGAGAATTCCAGTTAGCTGGGGAAGCTGTCCAACTGGACCTCTCTTCACGAAGGAATCTTTCTGTTCATAAATTGTCTTAGACAGATTTAGGTGGCAACATAGCCTACAGGATCTCCCTACCTGCACTCCAAAAAGGCAGGAGACTGTGGTATCACTCTGGTATCACTTCCACAAGGCCAGCAGCATATTAGATATTTATTAAATGTTTGTTGAATACATACCAAGTTGAACCACTGCCTATGGATTCTCCTGGTCATTTAGGCTACATCATTTCCTTTCCTTTCCTCTGCCATTGTTGAGGTAAGCTGAAGGCAGGTAACCTCTGGTGGATTATAGGGGCAAGAGATCGTCAAGTGCCCCAGAGATGGACATCAACATATACACCCCAGTAAGCACTGACCTGGACCTAGCTATATGTACATAGTGGGAGTTTTAACATATGCATGTTGAGCAATTGATCTTGATTCACAAGCCAAAAGTCATTTCAGTGCCTAGCACATAGTAGGTGCTTAGAAAATGTTTCTTGATTAATTGCTTTTGATTCCCAAGCCACAAAGAAACACGTGTCCCCTCATTATCCTTATTTTCCCCTATCTCCTCTGGTCTACCTACCGCTCATTCCCTGTTCTTGCATCACTTTATTAATTCTGGTCACATTCTCTGTAAGATTATCTCTTTCTCTTTTCCTTCTTTATGTTCAGACAACCCTTTAGAACCCACTCCAGTTCCGGCTTCTCTGTAAGCCCTCCTTAATTACTCTGGCCCACACCAGTCCCCTCTTTTCTAACCAAACAGATTAACATTCTAATGAGTGGATTTTGTCTGAGTCTAAGGAAGAGCTTTCTAATCCTGAGATCAGTCAGTCTCTAAGGAGAATGGTTGGTTCTCCCCACTCAGAACCCATCCCCCTTAATGCAAGTGTCTTCTCTCAATGGATGATTTCCGATTTATCTTCTAAGTATTTTGTTTGTATTAATTTGTATTAATTAATTTCCCCATTAGACTGTGAGCTCCTTGAAGTTAGGGACTGTCTCGGCTTGATTACCCATACTTAATTTAGCACCTTATCGCACTGCATGTCTTATCCTTTTCCCTCAGATGAGACCCTTAAGAGCAGCTCTATTTTTTTCTCTCCCATGATGTCGCCTAGGATAGGGCTGGACATGTAGAAAGTGCCCAGTAAAATTTGTGCCCCAACCCATTAGTAACTCACATGTTTCAGCCAGAGGTTGGTCTCCATAATTTGGTTAACTTCATCCTGGTCAAGTGATTTAAAAAAGAAGAAGAAAAATCCTGGATTTGTACTGACCATGGAAAGCTCTTGCCCTTGCCCCTCCCTTTTAGAAATCAATTCACTCCCCAGGACTCACCACTTTTACCAGCTGAGACATGGACACCTCAAAATGGATGATGACTGGGTCAGACACGTTGGCCACCGGCCGGATGATCTCATTATAGTCCTCAAATAGCCGGTCAAACAGGCAATGCTCTGCATCAGAGCCACCAGCCCCTGGAGAGAAGAACATTCTGGGCATGACATTTTCCCATTTGGGTTCAAGAGCATCAGCTGCTTAAGTATCGAAAAGGAGAGACTGAAATAACCAACAGTTTACATGAAAAGGATCTGGGAGTTTTTAGTGAACTGCAAGCTCAGTCTGGGGCAGCTAGGTGGCACCATAGTGCACAGAGTGCCTGGCCTGGAGTCAGGAAGTGTCATCTTTCAGGAAGTCTCATCTTCCTGAGTTCAAATCCAGCCTCAGAGACTTAAAAGCTAGATGACCCTAGAGAAGTCATTTAACCCTATTTGCCTCAGTTTCCTCATCTGTAAAATGAGCCAGAGAAGGAAATAACAAACCACTCCAGTATCTTTGCCAAGAAAACCCTAAATGGGGACATGAAGAGTCAGACATGACTGAAAATGACTGAATAATTACAACAAAATCTCAGTATGCGTCAATGGCACAATACATGCAGCCATGTGCTGCTTAATGGTGTTTACTACAAGAAGTAGTGTCCATAATGGAGGAGACACTCTGCCATAGTCGGACGACGCCTGAAATACCCATGTTTGGTTCTGGATACAACGTTTTAGAAAGGCTGGAAGATGTCCTGAAAGGAGGGCAGCTGGGGTGGTTGTTATTCATCCTTCCTTCTCAAAGAGGACCAAGCTGGGGCGGTAAAGGCACTGGGAACCATGGCATATAGAGAACAATTTAAAGAACTGAGGACGTTTACCCTGGAAAGGACTTACTTAGTAGGGGAGTGATACTCTCTTCAACTATTTGAAGGCTTGCCAGACAGAAGAGGGATTAACCTTTTCTGCTTGGCCCCTGAGGAGAGATCAAGGGGCAAAGGACATTATTACACAGACTAAATGATATGAATTTGTTGTAAGGAAAAACAACTTAATAACGAGAGCTGTCCCGAAGTAGAATTGGCTGCCTTGGAAGGGAGCAAGGTCCCACCTCATTGGAGGTCTTCCAGTAGAGTCTAGATGGCCACTTTTCAGGGAAGTGGGAAAGAGACTTACTGTTCAGTCAAAGGTTGGATCAGTTGACCTCTATGGTTCCTTCTGCAGGCTCTGAAGTTCCACAAAGATCATAGTTTGCTCATTTGCAATACAGCCATTGGCTACTTACCCATTTATCTTTTCTTCAGGTAGCCAAAGAGATTCATGAGATGTGTGATCTTTTTAATGAATCACATGAAAAGCACAGATAAAGCTGGAAGGGACAGTAGAGGCAAGGGTTCTTGGAAATGTATAAAGTGATTTCCTAATAAAAGTGACAATGCTTATTGTTACTCATAAACTATCCTACTAGTTAAAGTAAAGCATATAGGGCTAGGATGAAGAGATCTGGGTTCCAAGTTTTACTTCACCACTAATTTTCTGTGTGACCCAGAAAAGTCCTTAAATCTCTTTAAGCCTCAGTTTCCTCATCTGTAAAATGAAGAGGTTGAGCTAGATAGTTTCCTAATGTCCCTTCCACTCTAAAAATTTTAATTCTGTGTATCTAAATTCTTTAAGATCTTTATCAATAACATTCCATTCAATTGAATGAATATTTATTAAATGTGAGTCATGAGTAAGAGAGGCAGTGTGGATAGTAGATAGAGTGCTGAAGTTTGAGTCAAAAAGCCGGGTTCTAATTCTGCATCTGGATTTCTTAGCTTTGTGACCTCTTCTGAAGCCATAGGCAATTCTGGAAAACTATGTTATAGATGTGTTGCAATCTGTCTTGGTGGAAGGATTATTGATTGGACCCTAGAGGTCTGGTCTAACCCTCTCATTTGACAGAGGAGGAAACTGAGGGCCAGAGAAGTTAAGAGATTTGTCTAAAATCACACAGAAAGACGGGATGGAGCCAGGATTTGAGCTTCTGATTACAGAGTCCATACACTTTTTACTATATGATGCTAAAGGGAGCTGCCACATTCATGGCATCGCAGTCTTGATATGTTGATGCACAGCCGTGAGTTTGGGGTGGGGGATATAGTTTCACTGAGGATGGGGATGGGTTTGGGGACTGAGGATGGTGATAATGATCTAGCAACAACTCAGGTTTCCTTGGAGCTCTAAGATGTCAGGACAGGGGAAGTTTCAAGGATGGAGGAAGTCAGCCCAAGCTGGCTTCGAAGGAAGGAGAAGGCTTTGGCAAATGGAGATCCCTAGATCATGGGTAGGGAGTCCATTTCAGGCCCGAGGAACTGTGTGGGAAGAGGCACAGAGATAGGGAGAGGGCAGCAAGAGAATAGAGAATAATCAAGCTAGGCAATATAAAGTCCTGAGACGGGCATGGGAAAGAAGGTGGGAGCCAGACTGTGGGGGACTTTCAATGCCAGGACCATGAGTTTATGTTTATTCATAAGACAGTGAGAAGGCATGATAGACTTTTGAGCAGAGAAATGATTTGGTCAGACTTATACATTAGGAAGATTACTTTGGCAGCCATGTGAAGGATAGATTAGAGGGGGAAGAAATTGGATGCAGGAAGACCAGTGAGGAGGCTGCAGTAGTCCAGGCAAATGGGAATGGAGCCCGAACTAGGATGGTAGTGTATGGAAGTGGAAAGAACGTGGAGGGAGATTCAACAGAAATGAGCACAGATTGGATGTGAGGGGTGAAGGATGGCCAAGAATCAAAAAGGACTCCAATATTTTGAGCCTAGGTTACAGAAAGGATGGAGAAACAGAAATAGAAAAAAAAGAGAAAATAGAGGATTTTGGAGAGAAGATGAGTTCAGGTGCACATGCTATATATTGAATTTGAGCTACCAGCAAGACATTCAAGCAGAAATATCTGGTGGGAAGCTGGAAACACCAGCCAGGAGACTAGGGGTGAGGGTGACAGTTTGGGAGGTATCTGCACAGAAGTGGCTATTGTGACCAAGGGAGTGAATGAGATCACTTAGGGAGCGAACAACAAAAACGATGGCCCAAGACAGACCCTTGTGGGGGCACCTATTTTCCACTGGATTCTCTCAAGGAGGGTTTGCTGATGATCTGTCCCTGGTCCTGATCCTACAAAAGATCGGGGCCTGGAGTAGAGTATGCAAACAGGTTGGACAGGGGAGATTTTGTCTCCTCTACCAGTCATCAAAAGGTCAGGAAGGACAAGAGGCGTTTGGTCATCTCTCTCTGTTTCTGTGTGTCTTTGTCTCTGTGTGTCTCTCTGTCCGTCTCCAGCCTCCGCCGCCGCGCCCCCCCCCCCCGCCCCAGCAGACCTAGTATCCACCAACCTTTCAGTTTAGCAATTTAGTCCTTTTGGGGATTGTCCAGACACAAAGTCAGTCAACAAGCACCATGAAGTATCTACTCTGTCCTAGGCACAGTACTGAGCACTGAGAGTATAAAGAAAGGCAACACCACGTCCCTGCCGTCGAGCATCTAGTATTTTAATGGGGAAAACAACATGCAAATCACTATGTACCTACAAGCCACATAGACAGTAAACAGAAGGTAATCTCGGAGAGGAAGGCGCTGACTGCTAGGAGAGGAGGGAGAGGACCGGTGTGAGCCTCCTGCAAGAGGTGGCTCCACCAGAGAGGTGGGTGGGAGGGAGCAGAGTTTTCCAAGTGTGGATAAGTTTTGATTGATCGGCAAGTGCTGGAAGAGATGTCCCAATAAAGAGGGGTCGGTTTTCTTCTCCTTGAGGCCCGTAAGGGCGGAACTGGGAACAAGATGGGGAGGAAGCATCAGAAGGGCATATGTAGGTTCTGGTAAAGGGAAAACTTCCTAGCGATTCAGCACCCTCCCGGAGTAGAAAGCGCTGTCTGGGGAAGATCGGGGTTGTCCCATTACTTGAAGGCTGAAGTGGCCGGAGAGGTGGACCTGGAAGTCCCTAGCCGCCTTGGGCTTCTAGACTTCTCAATAAAGCTCGACGTCTATAAAGAACACCAGCTCCCAGAGCTGGCTGAAGCTCTGATCGATCGAAGCAGTCCAGGTCCCCTTACCTAACTAAAAGTCCTGCCTTCTCTCCAGGTGGCTGGGATTAGGTTCTTCCGGACCTTTTCCTAGCCGGGTCCCCCGGTTCTCCCCCTAGGTTCCCCTCCCCCACACATTCCTGTCCCCTAAGCCCTGGGCTGGAGCGTCTGGGCGGGGGAGGCAGGAGAACCGCCCCGGGGTCCGAGAATCACCCACCTGTGAGCAGGAAGGCCAGGCCGGCCAGAAGGCAGCCCAGCCCAGCGCCGCCGGTGTGCATGGCCCAGTCCGTCTGTCAGTTCGTTCGTCTGCACTTGCTCTCCTCCCGGGCAGCGTTCAGCTCCCGCAGCCCCCCCCCCCCCCACCGGAGCCTGCTGCCCTGCGCGCCCCGCCCAGCCCCGCCCCAGCCTGGCCCGCCCCAGCTGGGTCTCTAGAGCGCCCCGCAGCCCACAACGCTCCCCGCACACGGCATTGTAAGGGTTAAAGCTGGACAGTGGGGGGATAGGAAGGGGCCAAGGCAAGAGGGGGAGGAAGAAGAAAAGGAAAATCGAGCAGGAGAAAGGGAGGAAAGATGAGAGAGAAAGGGGAAGGAGGGGAGGGGAGGAAGAGAAGAAAGGAGGAGAGAAAAAGAGGAGGCGAGGGAGAAAGGGATAGGAGTAGTGCATGGAGTCCAGGGAAGAGAAGAGGAGGGAAGGAGAGGGGAAAGGAGAGGGGTGAGTGAAACAGATGGGGAGAGGAAGGTGGAAGTGAAGAAAGAGGGGAGGAAGCAGAGAAGGGAGTGTGCGTTGGAGAGGTGTCTGCCAGTTCCAACATTCTCAGCCCTTTGGCAGAGGAGGAGGAGGGAGCAGCACCAGAGAAATCCAGGACCAGGACATCCTTTGGATGCTTCCCAACCTGGTGCAGGTGCATACAGCCCCCAGGTCTCCCACCTACCTAGGGAATCTCATGGGCACTGAAGGGAAAGGGAAGATACAGAGGAGGGGCCTGGCTCCAGGTCTGGCTGCCACTCACTCACTGGGCTCAAAAATGCAGAGCTGAGCAACCTTCCTTCTTCACACCTCTGGTCTTGTGCTGATTTGGGGCCTGACTTCAGCTTTGAAGTACAAAGAGAAGGAAGCCCTTTACAAGATCTGACTCCAGTCATATACACACAGGGCAGCCCTGACAGTCATCATCCCAGAGAGCATTTCCTGTGGAGAAAGAGCTAGCCATTCCTACCAACTACCACTCACCAGGAGGCAAGCCAGCCTAGCAGAAACAGCAAGGCATCCTGGGGGAGAGATTGGAAGGAGCATGTACTGGGCAAGTGAAACATTGACCATCTCATTGACAGCCATCTCCCTCCAGACCCCAGTAAAGGCAGCCCAGAACCTGGAGCCCAAGAGCCTTGAGAATAGCAATGCTTCTAGCCCAGAGGCAGCTAGATAGTGCAGTGAATAGTGGGCTGGAATAGAAGGACTGGAATTAAAATCTAGCTGTCCTCGCACTGTGTGACCCTTGCCAAGCCACTCAATTTCTATCTGGCTCACTTTCCTCAACTGTAAAATGGGGCACCTACCTCTCAGGGTTGTTGTGAGAGTCAAATGGGATAATATTTCTAAAGTGCTTAGTACAGTGCTGGCACATAGTAGGTACTATATAAATGCTTATTCCACACCCCCTCAACAAAAATCATCCTGGGAAGCAATCCCTACATGGCCTGGCTATACAGCTACTGAAGGCTCAGAAGAGTACTTGCTACCAAAGTCCTTGGCCCTGTCAAGTGGCTCAATCTCAGAAACTGACAGGATATTATTGGTGGAAATGACTAAAGAAGAGCCAAGATTATGTGCTTTTTTGCTGTACCCAAAAGACCATGGGACCTTCCCATCTGACTGGCAGTTGTAACTTTATGTGTGGACTCCCTCATTGAAAGTTGGGTTTACTAAGAGCAGGGATAGGCTTACTTTTCTATTTGTATCCCAAGTACTTAGCACAGTGCCTGACACATAGTAAACATTTAATAAATTTTCCCCTCCCTTCTTTCCTTCCTCTCTC
>CM053624.1:26636725-26649722 GCA_028646595.1 Phalanger gymnotis | reverse complement strand
GGGGGGGCGGGACCTCTCCTCATCCACTGCCTTCCTTCCCTGACCAAAGCACAATCTTTAATTTGCCCAGAACTCTGACACTGTCTTCACTCCCACTCCCCACGAGACCCTTAGTGTGATTCTTCTCTCCAGCTCAGTCCCAATGATTATTTATTAAAATAAGTTTTGCTAATGCCTTTTGTTTTTACATAGCAGCTCTCTGGGGAATATTACCCTCTCTTCTCCCATTCTCCCACCTTCCTATTGAATTCTCTCTCATAAGTAAACAAGAAAAAGTTAAGCAAAAATGCCAAATAAAGACAGCCAGTAAACATTTATATGCCTGGCACATAGCAGGGTACAAAAAGAAGCAGAAGCCAGTTCCTGCCCTGAAGGTGACCAGGACCGACAACGTATGCAATACTCTGCCGTCATAGCCCTCCTCCCCCTTATCAGAGCAGAGGGCAATGTTAGATGATCTGTTCCATGGCACCATTGTTGGTTTGTCTGTAACATAGTATTCCCTTTTCTTTTGGTAAGCTTTTAATTTATGTGGTGCTAATGAGAATAAAGTTAAAAGCAGTAGGATCGGACCAAGTTCACATGGGGGAGATCTGTGCTGGAGGCGACACTCTGAGCTTGCTGACGGGTTAATATGCAAGGTGTCCAAAGGAGGGGAGGATTCTAAAAGGACAGAAAAAATCTTGGGCCTTAGTAATACCCCACACCCTCCAACGTCTCCCTGTGGTCTCTGGGATCAAAACAAGCCCCTCTGCCCTCCCTGCTCACCCCGGGGCCCCTTAGAATCTTGTTTCCCTCCAAACTTTGGCTTGGTGCCGCCTTTTCCATGAGGCCTTTCCTGACTCCCCCCAACCCCTTCCCCAGCTGCTAGTGCTCTTGCTCCTTAACTACCTTATTTGTGTGTGTTCATTCCGTGCATATTTATTTATGTACAATAAAATGTAAGCTTTCTGAGAGCAGGAATTTGTGGGTTTTTGTCTCTGTAACCCCAGGACTTAGCACAGAGCTTGACAGATCGTAGGTGATTAATAAATGTTTGCTGATTGATCAATTTCTCCCTAAAAGCTTAGACATGGGGAGCTTTAGAGCTCCTGGGGGCTTTAAACCTGGAGCCCAACCCTAAAGGGGGTTATAGCTAGATTTCAGGGGAGTCTCTGAACTTGGATGAGAAAGAAATTATATCTTTAATTTCATTCAGCTCTAACTGAATTTTAACATTTCCTTCAGTTCTGAAATAGACATCATTCTGAGGAGGGATGCCTAGATTTTACCAGACTGCCAGATGCTGTACCAGGGTAAAAACAAGGTCAAGAAGGCCCCTTGGAGAGCAACCTGCTTTTCAGTGGGAAATGGCAGAAATAATGCCTGTCATTACTGATGTGAGGCAATATCAGCCTGCCTGTTGGCTTCTAAGACTCACTGGGTACCTGACAAGTGCCAGGCAATCTCCAAGGTGCCAATAATGTGGAGATAAAAGAGAGAGTATGTGTAAGGTTGGCAGAGTATGCTGAAGGCAAGCCATTCTATCAACCTAAGGGGGCATTTGGGATGACTTCTGTCCTCAAATAAAGAACTGTCTGGCTTAGCCAAAGGGTCACAAGAGACAAAGCTGGAAAAGACTTCAGAAAGGGAGTGAGAAGATGGAGGGGTGGAGAGGTGAAGTCACCTGTCTAATAACAGCCATGGTGGCACTGGAACCCAGATCCTCGGACTTCATCTCCAGTTTGGTATGCCTTCCCTCACTCCCAGCACGCTCTGCATGGCTCTCACATTCCCTCCAAGTGCATATGTACACACACACACACACACACACACACACACTATGTATATATATATATGTATATACACACATGCACTATACAATATACATATACACGTGCACATATACACAATACACACAGATACATATACATATAACACCATATGTACACATGTATGTATATACATGGACATATATAAAATGTACTGTGTGTATACATGCATACATACATACATACACAGTTATCCCTTCCACATCGTGACTTTCCCCATTGTGGCTTCAATATATTGTGGGTTGGTGTAAGAATTTAAATGGGGATTTGGGGGGAGTTTCGCTGAAGCCACAGATGACAAGTGCAGGCTTATGACCCAAATTTTACTATAAGGTACTATAAACACCCCATAAAAGAAAAAAATTCAGATTAATTCTCTGATACAAAGGGAGGGCCAAAAAATTTTATGGGGACTTCCAGATTATGGAGGGTGCTATGTCCTTCACCCCCATGATATGGAAGGGATAACTGTATGCTTGTGTGTACACACATACATGTCTATATCACACATGCAGATATATGTATACACACATACATATATGTGTATATATGTCTATGTAAAATGTGCCTAATGATGCCTGTTCTATTCACCTCAGAGGACTGTTGTGAGAAAGCCCTTTGAAACATTCAGACGTTACCCAGCATGAGCTCCTTATTACTCATGGGCTCCCACATCTGAATTGGAAGGACCCTTCGAGATCGTTTAATCCAGCCTTAACCTTTCACAGATGAGAAGTTGAGCTTGAGAGAGTGGGAAGGACCCGCCCATAGTCCATAGTAGTAGATCGAGACTTGAGCTCCTACCCTCTGACTCCAGACTCTGCCCCTACCCCACCCCGCATCACCTTCCTACCCTCTGAGTCCAGACACACCACCCCACTCTGCATCACCTTCCTCCTGGGGGCAAGGCTGCAGGGCTTGTATGCTTGTGATCTGAAATCCTCCAGCAGGAGCACCGTTGGGGAGCCCCGCTCTCAGGCGATCAGGAGTGACGGTTACCTACAACCAAGATGACCAAACACCCTTCTGAAAGGCAGGTCCCCCACCCCCACTACATGCATAGAACCAGACACCCATGGAATGTCTGAGCTGGAAGGGCACTCAAGGAGAGAACATCTCATAGAACTCTATCATTTTCCAAAGGATAGCACTGGAACTCAGGGAAGGGACTTACAGAAGGTCCCAAAGCTAAGTCAATCAGGGTCTCTTAACTTTTAGAGGCAACTAAGTAGTACAGCAACTGGAGCGCTGGACTTGGATTCAGAAAGATCTGAGTTCAAATCTAGCCTCAGATACTATAGTCGTGTGACCTTGGGCAAGTCTTGTAACCTCTCTCAGCCTCAGTTTCCTCATCTGTGAAAAGGGTATGATAAAGTACCCCTCTCCCCAGGCTACTTTGAAGATCAAAGGAGAAAATATTTGCAAAGTGCTTTGCAACCCTATAAATAGCCTGTTATTATTATCATCATAACCATCATTCCAGCCCAGGGCTCTTCTCCTGTACCAGGTTTCTGGTCCAGATTGCTGGTGTTTACAAGGTGGATTTCAGCTCGAGGCTGTTCTAAAGCCTTCATTATGTTTTCCTCCTAACACACAGCCTTCTCCAGCCTGGTAATTTATGGCCAGGACCTCTGAAGGGGGGAGACTCAGAGGAATCCCATGTGGTTTGCCTTATCTGTTGCTTGCAGCCTCTCACTCAGGGTTTTCTCCATCCTGGTCCTGGGTTTTTAGGGTGGTATAAATAAAAAATGATGCTATAAGCCTCAGCATCACAAGGGAGAGGCAGCTGGGAACAAGAGGGGCTGACCTAGGGGGAGGGCACCTGGGCCTGTTGACCTCCTAAGCCTCTCTTCCCTCCCTTGACTCTGACTTCCCTGTGGCTGCTGCGGTACCACCATCCTGACAGTCCCCTGGGTCTGTGACCTCAGAGTCGTCCTGGACTCTTCGCTCTGCATCCAATCAGCTGTCACATTAGACCCTTTCATCATCCTCCAAAGTATCTCTCACTCCTGTGACCACCGCCCTGGTCATTTTTATTTATTTTGCCCATGTTCGTACGGATGATGTTGTTTCTCCCACTAGACTGTAAGTGCCTTGAGGGAAGAGACTGTTTTGATTTTTATCGTATACTACTTGGAACATTGTTGACTTAATAGATGCTTATTGAATAATTGATCCCCTGTACCATTGTGGGAGTGTCGCAATTATTGTTCCGACTTCCATTCTCACCCCTCTCTGATTAATCCTCTACACAAAGTAATCTTCCTGAATTATAGGTCTGACCACATCAGTTTTTTAGCCAAGAATTTTCCATGGCTCCTTCCTGCCTCTCCAATGAAGCGCAAAGTCTTACTCTGTCTCAACCCCCTCAGCCTCCTCCCCCTTCTGATTAGAAGGCTGGAGGCTGGAGCTCTAACCCTCTCCAAGCTTTCCTTTACAGAGGGCTGGGGTCGGAACTTTCCAGCTAACTCTCCACTTTCCATCAGTGGCTCTGCTTGGTTTGGATGCCACAGAACGTCATGCTCCCCCCGCCCCAGGTACCACCGGTGGCCTCCCCACTTAGCTCCCCCTTCCCCAAGCTTCCTTTTGTGTGTTGCCTTCCCCCATTAGATTGAAAGCTCCTTGAGGTCAGGGACTGTCTTTCTTTTTCTTATTTGAATCCTCAGCTCTTAGTAAGCATTTAATAGATGCGTCTTATATTGTACTCTATTTCCTTTTAGGGTCCCTCACAGTCTTGCCCCCAGCCTGTCTTTCCAGATTTATTTCACATTACTCTCATCCTTCATTCTTTGTTCCAGTCCATTTGACCTACTTGTATCTCCAGCAATTAGTACCGAGCCTTGTAGGTGCTTAATAAATATTAAGTGAAGGAATAAGCTAAGAACACAAAAAGCTAGTCTCATTGCTATGGGGCACGTGGGGTGGGTGTATGCATGTGTGTTGGGGTGGGGTATTAGTCGTGACTTCTTTCCCCAGCAGGTGCCATAGATAGTATTATGGAGTCATCCTGCACCTTCTGAGCCAGCCAATGCTTCTGGAATCCTTTGTACAAAATCCCTAAGCAGTGACCACCTAGCCACTTTTGGGAGGTCTTCAACGATGGCAAATTCATTACCTCACAAGGCATTGCTTTTTAGTTTTCGATGTTTCTCCTCGTTAGGAAGTTCTTCCTTATAGTGAAGTGAAACCTACTTCAGTCCAATGACATTTCTGATAACAAGAGGTGGCTGACAGGAAAGGGCTGCTTTGTGAAGTAATGACCTCCCAGTGGGGACCCAGGATGTTTTCATGCTAAATTGAGATGTCTTCCTTGTAGGGAGGCTGTAGAAGCGATTCCTCTGTGCTGCAGGAAGGAGCTGACCTCTAGGATGCATTCTGGACCCACAATCCTGCCATCCTAATCCCATAACCGGACTTCCAAGATCTCCTCTGCCCAAGCAACTAGATTTTATTGAATCTGATAATAGATGGAAAAAAACATTCACTGTTGACATTTTTATTTGATTTCCACTAATAAGACCCTCAACAAAAGGTCTTATGACCAAGTATTTTATACATCATTGTTTCTGTCACTACTCAAAGCAACCTTTGAACAGCAGATGAGTAAAAACCAGAGGAAGGAAATATCTTTAGTAATTGCTTCATATAAAACAGTAGGGGTGCAGATCTAGGGGTGAGGGGAGGGTTAGAAGACATAGCAAAAAGGGGGAGTATCCTCAGCTTCCTGTCTTTTTGAATTCAGTTGCCAATGTCAGACCCACTGGGCGTGTGGCAGACAGAGAGACCCTCAGCACACTCTGTAAGGTGCAGACTTTGTTTCAACAGATTAAAAGGGATTCTATCTCTCCTGTCTCTCTGAAAAGACAGAAATGACATCACCTTCTAAGAGACCCCAGCCCTTACTGGACAAAGCTCCTTTTAGTAGATGTAGTCTGTAGGGGAAAGTTGGGGCAGTGGAGTGGTCAAGGACCCTGGGGTGGAGAATGATTTTGAAAGAGAGGAGGCAGGAATAAGCCAGCAGTCCCCAGGACACATACGAAGATAAATATCCAGAGAAAGAGCCTGTCCACGACCATGGCCACGTATTTCCAATCTTCAATGACCTAGAGAAGGAAGCACGACATGAGTTGGGAGAAGGGGAGAGAAAGCAGAGTGGTTAGAGGCATCGCACAATTCGACAGTGATCAGAGTAAGTGTTTTCTTGCTAAAACTTTCAAATGTACATTACAAGTTACTGTATACAAAGTGGCTTGCATTACAGAAAAATGGAAATGTCACCGATGATGAGGATGATGATGATGAATTATTAGCAGTAGCCGCAGCATAAATCTCCCCAGAACTGACTTTTAGAATGTAATCTCCTTCCAGGCAGGAATGATTTCATTCTTTGTGCTTATACCCCCAGTGTCTAGCACGGTCCTTGGCACATAGTATGCACTTACTTAATCAACTCTTACTATGTGGTTGATTGTTGTTTCTTTAATGACCATGAAGAGATTTTGGGAAGAGCACCTCAATGCCAAGTTTGGAACCAGGAGGTCTGTGTTCTCGTCTTGGCCCTGATGCTTTATTAGTGTGTAGATTTGCGCACATCAGTGACATGATGTAATAAGGAGGACGCTAGTTCTAGAGACCGGGGTCCTGGGTTTGAATCCTGCCTGGTTCTCTTCCTAACTGTGTGACTTTGGGTAATCTACTTCTGTTCCTTGAGCCTCAGTTTCTTCATGTGTAAAATGAGGGGTTTGGATTAGATGATCTCCAATGTTCTTTCTAGTCTGAGAAGCCTAGATCAAATAATCTCTTCTCATTTCAATATATAAATAATTTCTATATAAAAATAATTTCTTCTCAGTCTGTGGCAAGGATCTAGTTGATACACGGGTTGTCCTGGCTCCTAGGCTGGTTCCCAGTCCACTGTGACATGAGGCCTCTAGAGTTGCTATCATGGTAAATGCTTAATAAATCCCTATCGAATGAATGGAGAAATCATTCAGAGAATAGAAAATGTCACTATCAGATAGAAAGGTCAGTCCATGTAAAATAAAAATATTCTGAGTTAAAAAAATGAGTCACGCTGGTATCCAGAGAGCACCCCATTCTGTGGGCCCTTTGCCCTCTGTATCAACTCCCACTCTGTTCCTCTGAAATCCCAGAATTAATCAAGTCTAGAAGGAAGATTTCAGACCTGACCAGCCAGAGGTCTCCACAAGGATCATAAAACCCTGCATTCCAAACACAGGACACCTAGAAATTATAACGCTCGGTTTGCTTTCTAGGTCAATACCATAAACAGAAACAGCTGCTATTTCTTCTACTTAGACAACCAAACACACATGCTTGTGCGTGTGTATGCAGACATACACGTGAACATGCACACACATGCCCAAATGCACACATACGCACCATCCTGTCTGAATTCTCTTCTTAAATATCTCCCCATTTGGAGATACTTGTGGAGTTAATGAACCCTCTTGACTCCCTTAGAGCCCTTTCCCCCTATACTTTGGGGAAAAGTTAGCTTAGAATAACAGAACCATAGATCTGAAGTTGGAAGAGACCTCAGAGGACATCCCCCTAATTTTACAGGTAAGGAAACTGAGGTCCAGGAGGGTTAAATAATAACAACAGTGGCTTAAAGTTTACAAATATTATCTCGTTTTATCCTCACAATAATTCTGGGAAGAAGATGGCTATTATCCCCATTTTACAGATGAGAAAACTAAGGCAATAGAAGTTATATGACTTGGTGAAGCTTACACAGCTAGTAAGTATCTAAGGCTGGATTTGAACTCGGGGTCTTCCTGACTTCAGGCTTGGAGCTCTATCCACTGTACCATTTAGCTTAGCTACTTCTAGAGATCTGCCCAAGAACACCCAGATGGTGAATCAGGATTTGAGCCCAGGTCCCTTGATTTCAGAGCCAGCACTTTTCCATTGTAACCCTACCTTCCTAATCACTGAATATTAGAACTAGAAAAGAACTAGAACATAGAAGATTACGGCTGAAAAGGCCCTTAGAACATAAAGTCAGAGACAAGGCGGAGTGAGGGGGGGCTTTGAATGTAGAATATCAGATGTAAGAGAAAAGTTAGAACACAGAACATAGCAAGTCAGCTGAAAAAGATGTTACCACATAGAATGTTACAACTGGGAGAGTCCTTAGAACAGAGAATGTCAGAGATGGGAGGGACCTTAGAACATGGAATGTCAGTGCTGGGAGGGTCCTTAGAACATAGAATGTTAAAGCTTCAGTTTCCCTGATAAAATAAAAAGATCGAACTATATGAGAACATCCCATCCAGCTCTAAATATTATGAACCTAGGAATCTCTTTACTTTATAGATGGGAAGACTGAGGTTCAAAGACTAGAAGGGATTTGCCCCAGGTTAACTGAATGAGTTAATGACAGAGAAGGACTGGGATGGAGGTCTTCTGTCCCTCAAATTCAGTGCTCTGGAGTTTAAAAACATCACAGGCATTCTGTGGTTCCCATCTGTCAATCGTTGCCACTTTCTTTACCCCAAAATAAAATATTTGTCTTAGTGACTTTTGGCCTTCCCTTCCTCTTATAACTTTACACTTCCTAGTCTTGGCCAGACTAAGCTATATATGACATGAGGTCTGCAGACTAATAACTGCTCTCAGTGTCAGAGTTGTAACTAGGATTGAACAACTGGGGCTTCAATTCAAGGTGCCACATTTGAAGGGGGCAAAGGCAGATGCTTCCTCCCCAAAGTGATCTCTGCCAGGCTGCTCCATCCAGCATCCTCCCATCAAGGTATCATTCTTCTGGGGCTCATATGCTAACCTCTCATCCCTCCTTCCATCCTCCCCATGCCCAACTGAATTTGGCCTGGTATGAGCATTCCTATTTACAACTCTGCCTGGTATTGTGTGAACAGACCTAACTGAACATTGGCCGAGACAGAGTTAGCATCTATAATGTGGAGAACAATGGACCCTACTATGCCATGGACCTGTTTTCAGGAGGCAGCTAATTAAAGCCTGCTGTGTGTGCTCAGGCTAATTAAGTTTCAAATTAGATTGCAGACATCTGGAACAAGATCCTGTTCAGAAAACTTGGTGGGGCTGCCACATCTTTCTCCACACTAAGCTATTTTTGGTTCTCATGAGTTTCTGTTTGACAGCACTGAATTCCAAGTGTTGTGTATGTGTGTGTGTGTGTGTGTGTGTGTGAGAGAGAGAGAGAGAGAGAGTGTGTGTGTGTGTGTGTGTGTGTGTGTGTGAGAGAGAGAGAGAGAGAACACTTTTTATCATTAAGATCACAGAGAGAAGGCCAATATTGAAAGAAAGAGACACAAGCTGGAGTTACTTAGGGAGGCAGGCTGGCACAGTGAAAAGCATGCTGAACTTGGAGTTGGAGGGTCTGGATTCAAATCCCCACTCTTCTATCATCTGTGTGACCTTGGGCAGGTCACGCTGCTTCTCTGTGCCTCAGTTTCATCATCTGTAAAATGAGAGGGTTGTCCTCTCCACCTCTGAGGGCCCTTCTAGCTCTAGGTTCTCTGTGCTAGATAAGCTAGTGTGAACAACTGAGTCCAACAGTGACTTTGGGAAGATCCAGTAAGGAGAATTGACAACCCCCTTCACCCTCCCATTTTTCCCTGGGGGTGAGCTGACTTACACATTGGTCGCTATCATCGCTTTTCATGTAGTCCGCTATGAAGCTCACACCGTCGATGGCTTCCTGCACTTCTGGCTGATACCTCTTGGAGGACCTGAAGCGGAAATCCTTATGGCCCACTGAACTGTCGGCACCAGCTGCTGTCCTTTGGGCTGAGGTGGGGTTCACAAAGTACATAGAATTCTTGTAGAGGTTGCCGGTGCTGGCATGGTGGGGAGATTCGAACCTGTTCCTCCGGCGCTGGTCAAACTGGGACCTGGTGGAGTTATTCTCTGGGCGTTTCATGAACAAGAAAGTGGGCAACCTCTCAAGGAAAAGCAGTTTGACCCAGGGGGCCATTGTGTGGGTGCTGGGGGAGCGGTGATGCACGTTGAGGACACATACGCTGGTGACGATGGAGAATGTCACTAATACCATAGTGAACATGAGGTACTTGCCAATGAGGGGGACGTCCAGGGAAGTTGGGGGAACGATTTTGGAAATCAGTAAGAGGAAGACAGTTAGGGCTAGCAGAACCGAGATGCACAGTGTCATCTTCTCCCCGCAGTCCGAGGGCAGGTAGAACACCAGGATAGCGAGGGATGTGATCAGCACGCAAGGAATGATGAGATTGATGGTATAAAAAAGGGGCTTCCTCTTAATGATAAAATCATAAGTCACGTCCACATAGCTGGGGTCCAACGGGTTGACCGTCCTCCGTCCTGGGAGTTTGATTATGTCCCATTCTCCACTGGGGGTGAAGTCGTCCATGCTGGCTGTGGGCGTGTTCAGGACCATGTCAATTTCGGTGTGGTCATAGGTCCACGATCGGAATTTGAGTGTGCAGTTCTGTTGGTCAAAGGGAAAGTGCTTCACTTCAATCTTGCAGGCGCTCTTGTAGATGGCTGGGGGCAACCAGAAAATGCTGCCATTTGAGGACACCACGGCGTTGGTGTACACAGAGACTTCATAGGTGCCGTCGGCACTGAGGAGAAAGCAGGGGAGCAACAGGAGAAGGGAAGATGGATGAGCAGGAGGAAGGAGCTCGACGTGTCCCATTTGATTTCCCACCCCTCCTTCACCCCTTCTTTGTGCTTTTATCTGCAGTGCTTAGCATAATACCTGGCACGGGCTTGGTCAATGCTTGCCAGCTGATTTATTGCTACATGCTTAATGACCATGGAGGGTTTTCAGGAAACAGAACTTCAGTATGAGATTTGGAACCAGGAGATCTGGGTTCCTGTCCTGTCTCTGCCACTAATTAGTATGTTATAATAGGAATGTACTAATAATCTCAACACTTCTGTCTAGGTATTCTGCTTATCTGATTTTGTAAACAAAGTCATAGGTGTGCCTAAAAGATGAGCTAGCACTCCACTCATGCTCATGCTTCAAGTCACCTCCAGCCACATCAGTTGCCAAGTCCTGTCAATTCCATCACTTCTCTTGATTCTCAGCCCACACAACTGCCAACCCTATTTCAGGCCTCCATCACCTCTTGGCTGGAATATTGGAGTGGCCTCCAAATTACTTGCACTTCATCCAGCCTCTTCTCTCTCCTATCCAGTCTCCTCCCAGCCTCAGTTTTCTCAAATTAGGGAGTTGGATTTCATGACCCCCAAGATGCCTTTATAAAGACCACTTTACAAACAATACCTTGTAAACTTGTGCTTAATGGAAATATCAGCGATTAGAAAGTGAGATTGGAGCCAGAAGGCATCCCGGCTAAGAGAGACCTTAGGCTATAGAATGTCAGAGATGGGAGGGCTCTTTGAACTGAGAATTCTCTGAGCTTTGAGGGGCTCGGCTAGTCTGGGAGGTGGTGATGCCAGTCAGCTGTAGCACAGATGAGACCCTTGGCATAGAGCTGCTTTCATGGGCTCCGGCCAGCCAGTGACTCCCCTCCCCAGCCTTGCCTCGGGGCCTTGCCCTGGCTCTCTCACTCACTTGTTATAAAGCACAATGTCTGGAAGCCAGATGCGCTTTGAGGGGATCCTGAGGATCTTGACACCTTCGTACTGGGATGAGTTCCAGGCCAGGCGGTAGTCTGTCCACTCCTGGGGGGCGGGGTGGGGCGGGGGCGGGGCAGGGGCAGGAGGAGAGCCATATGGAATGAACGGTTAGAGTGGGTCACAGAATCACAAAATGTCGGAGCTGAAAGGGACCTTAGCATCAGCTGGTGTAGGGATTCTTGGGTTTCATGATGCCCTGGGGCAGTCTGGAGAAGCTTAGGGACCCCTTCTCAAAAAACCAGTTATGGTGAAATGCAGCTACTAGAATATTTTTTGAAAAATAAGTGTATAGACCCCAGCTTAACCAACACTAGCCCCATCTGCATCTCTTTTACAGATGAACAAACTCTAATAGACTCAGAGGAAAACATGGTCCATTGGTGTCCTGGTTGGATTACAGGATGGGTGCCTGAGGCTCAGAGAGAGAAAGGTGCACAGCACCTACTAGTCCAGTCTTTGCTCCCTTTGCAGGGAAGCAGGACAGTGGAAACTGAGCCACACGAGAGACAGCAGTCATTAACAGGTTTGAGGAGAGAGAACAAGCCTGGTCAACAGGATGAGGGAGAAAGGCCATGGTCCAAAGAACTAAGCAGAAAGTTGGACTCAAGTTCAAAACTGAGCTTTGAGACTTAGGGCCCTAGGGAGTCAGGCCAGCCAGGAGCAGAAAGGTCCCAAGCTGGGAGGAGGGCACAGATTGGGTCTGTTTGGCTGCAGTCTTCCTGGCAGCCCACTGGCCATGGGCTCTGCTTTCTAAAGGACTCCGTGATATCCATAAGCCCTGGCTCCACCTACCTGTTGCAGCCAGACGTTGGTGGTCATGATCTGCTCCCGTTCATTCTAAAGAAGGAAAATTGCTGTCAGGATCATCTTGGCCCAAAGAGAACTCTCCTTCCTCAAATTGCCTTAGCTACTTTGTCTGGACTTATGCTTTGTGCTGTTATAGCCTGCCTTGTATCAATTTTGTGTACCTATGGTGTCTTCCCTATTAAGGGCATAAACTCCATGAGCTTTCATTTTTCCATCTTTGTGGCCCCAGCACAGAGGACAGGGGCTGGCACATAGAATGCTTTTAATCAATGTTTGTCAAATTAAATAGACTTGAATTGGATGCATTGGCTAGGATTTAGCATGGCATACTACCAGGAACTCTGGGTTTGGAGTCAAAGGACCTATGATGAAATCTTGGCTTCTCTTCGGGTGACCTTAGGTAAATCACTTGACCTTGTTCAGTTGTTTCCTCATATGTAAAATGGAGGGATTGGACTAGATGGTCTCTCAAAGATTCTTTCTAGTTCTAAGTCTATGATTCTATGATCTTATTCTTCTTGAGAACATAAAGGATTCCTTCTTCTTTGTGGTTATAGGGAAAGGAGTTAGCTTCAAGCCAACTACCAGGGTAGGATGCCCTTCAATATGGTGTAGTAGGAAGAGGGCTGGCTGGATTTTTCTAATCCTGGTACTATCATTTTTTTTAAATTTATTTTTAATATGTTTAGTTTTCAGCATTGATTTTCACATGCGTTTGAATTACAGATTTTCTCTCCATTTCC
>CM053624.1:26603122-26636225 GCA_028646595.1 Phalanger gymnotis | reverse complement strand
ATGTACTAGTGAGGTATGGATACCCGAACTGTTGCAGAATTTTAAGACAAACATAATTTATCTGAGCTTAGATAGAAGTGAGAATTTGATTAATAACTATAAGCTAAGGTGGAGTCATTTGAAGAGTAGAGAGGAGGGAAAAGACAGATTTCAGAAGTAAATCATACAAGGTTGAAGCTGGAAGTGATAGACATTACAGATGCTATTAAAGAATAGTCTAGCTGAGCAGAGGAACAGATTGGAAGCAGAGAATCAAAGAAGCCGTTCAGTGTATAAATGAGTTTGGCTGAGGTATCGTGCCCAGTAAGGAATTAGTCAAGCAAAGCCTGACTCAGCTCAGACATGGAAGACTCAATTTACCACAGAAGCTACATCATTAAAGAACTTTTATTAACAGTTCTTGGGAAAGAAAAAGGAATCCAAATTGTGAATTGTTCTGGGTACATGTATCTCCTAGCACCTACCCTTTAAAATAGTTCTTGAGTGAATTGATAAGAGCATGACTGAGGTTTATGTGTGGATTGTGATGTATTTATTATTCATGGATTTGCTTTAATAGATGAGTACTTGTTATATTATCATTACTATTATTATTATTATTTCTTTTGCTTTATTATTAAGTATCAATGGTCATATTTAAGGTCTAAAAGGGATACTATTATGAGTAGCCCGTGTGTAAATATGAATGTATCAGTGACTTACCCAAGATCACACCGACAGCCAGGGGCAGGGCTAGGAGAGGAACCAGGATTTGTGATCCCAAGGCCAGGGATCTTTTCCTCTATACTCTAAGTGTTACCATTCTTAAGTGTGACCTTTATTACTTAGGATTCTAAAGGCCATCTAGTATGACATCCTCACTTCCCAGGTAAGGAAACTAAGACTGAGTGCTAGTAAGTGACTTGTCTGAGATTCAAACTCATGTCCTCTGACTCTTCCACCATCCCATGCTACCTCCCTTTCTTGCATCAAAATGATTTTTATGGGAACACATCTCCAAAATTATAATAGAACTCAAAGAGAAAATGTGACTCAACCTCCAGGTATTCACTTCACATTCTAGGATTTAGGAACTACCCTCTCCCAAGTCTAGCTGGAGAAAGTGAATTGGAGGCAGCTTTTTTTTTTTGCCCTCAAACTCTTTGAGAAACCCAGCTGAACATAGCTTACCGGAGATGATGGCCAAAGGCCTTAGGTGCTGCTTTGCCTCTGCTGTGGAAGCCTCTCTTAGACAATCAGGCCACATCTGGGCAGCTCTGCAGCCTTCTGCCTCTGAGCCAAACAAACCTTAAGCTGGAGCCTTTAGTAGAGATGCAGGGAGCCCAAGCGCCAGCCCTTACTCAACCCTTCTGCTCATCCCTGATAAGATTTAATTGATTCAGCAAACTAGAAATCAAGTGAGAGGGAAGCAAATTGCTTGCTGCTTTTCTCCAGGATCCAACCAAATTCACTGCCCCTTTGGTTATCTGTAATGTGTCCCTGAGCTTTCTGGGACTCATTGGCAGAGACCGGAGACACAATCATCTTCACCCCAGCTACCTACCCAGATCTGGCTCCGGGCTATGGCAGCCTGTTCTAGACCCTGTGCGTGGGGCTGCCTGAACTGTCTGAAGCAAGGAGCACAGCTGGCAGGGATTTTAGAATTCATCTAGCTCATCCCTTTTATTTTCTGATGGAGAAACACAAAAGGAGCGTAAAATCAGCATTCAGTAATAGTGTCTAACATTTTAAAAGCTCTTTAAGGCTTGTGGAGTAGCTAGGTGGCAAAATGGATGGCGTCCTGGGCCTTGAATCAGGAAGGCCTGAATTCAAATATAGCCTCAGAAACTTAGTAGCTGTGTGACCTTGGACAAGTCACATCCCCCTATTTGCCTCAGTTTCCTCATCTGTAAAATGAGCTGGAGAAGGAAATGGCAAACCACTCCAGTATCTGCCAAGAAAACCCCAAATGAGGTCACAGACAGTCGGGCACAGACAGCTAAAACAACTGAACAACATTAAGGCTCACAGAGAGTAATTATCTCAGGAGCCTTTCAACAATATATGAACTACCATCTGCACAGGGCTTTAAGTTTTACGAAGTGTTTTACATAATTATCTGATTTGGTCCTTACAACACCCTTTGAGGAAGGTGCTATGATCATTCCTATTTTACAGGAGGAAACTGAGGCTGAGACAACACAATTGAGTTTGGCAGAGGCACCATTTTGAACTCAGGTCCTCCTGACTCCAAGTCCCTCATTCTATCCACTGTACATACCACCTCGCTGCCTCAAGCAGAGTAGAAACTTCCCAATCTCCCTATTTCCTCAAGGCCAAGGACCTTCGTTTTGGTCTGTGTATCCCTAGCACCTACCAGGAGCCTGGCACAAAGTTGGCACCTTATACATACTTGCATTAAGTGACTTGCCCAGGGTCACACCTCATCATACAGCTGAGCATCAAAGTTGGGACCAAATGGTTATCATGCCCATTTTACAGAGGAAGACATTAAGACTTGTCTGACCCTATCATATGTGTGAGAGCGGAGGACTTGTCAGAGCTGGAACTCAAACCCAAGGCTCTTGAGTCAAATTCCAATGTCTGGGGTGGCATTTGTCATAGGCGGGCTATTCTACTGAAGGGGCTGAGCTTCATGAGTGGGAGATAGGAGGATGTGGAGACAGAGGGAAACTGAGACAGAGGAAGAAGACCAGATGGGATCTCTCAGTAACGAAAGCAGTGCAGCTCTCGGGAGACTTCTCTGGGGTAAGACCTCTACTAAACAAGGTTGTTGGAAGGGCCATGGAGACAATGCATATAGTAGTCTAATTCAGAGCAGGCTATACAGCAGAGGAAAGAGAGTAGACTAGCTCTGCTGTATCCTACTTGTACGACCTTGGGCAAGTCACTTTGCCTCTGATTGGTCTCTCAGAGGCATGGACTAGAGATCTCTAAGGTCTTTCCCAGCTCTAAACTTAGGGTCCTGTAATCCCATCATTCTCCTGTGTTGTGTGTCCCTGGGGAAGTCATGGCCTCATGGCCCTTGACTCTTCCACCATCTCAGGCTACTATCTCCCTTGCTTGTGTCAAAACGATTTCTTTGGGAACACATCTCCACAATTATAATAGGACTCCAAGGGAAAATGTGACTCAACATCCGAATATCCACTTGACACGCAAGGGTGTATAAATTCTGGGATCTGCCCAACATCTTAAGAGCAATGAAAGGCATCCTGGGCAATGACGACTCAGTCACCAAGTCAGTAACTCTCTGGCATGTCGGGATCAGATTTCTAAGACCTCAGGGAGCCATGAATGAACGTTGCTGCTATCTGACCAATTAGATCAGGGTTCCTTAATCTGGTGTTCATGGATAGATTTCAGGGGGTCTGTGAAATTGGATGGAAAAAAATCACATCTTTACTGCAATATAATTGGATTCTTTTGTAATCCTATGCATTTTATTTTATGCATTTAAAAATCTCATTTTTGGGAAGGGGTCCAGAGGTTTTAGCAGACCGCCCACGGGGTCCAGGACATAAGAAAGGTGAAGGAACTTTGGAATAGGAGCAGTTTGGCATAGTGGATAGCACACTGGCCTGGAAGTCTGGAGACCTAAGTCCAAATTCCCCTTCAAACATTTAATTATCTTTGTGGGCATGAGCAAGCCAAGTAACCTTTCAGAGCCTGTTCTCTCATATAATATGGTCACAAGGTTTTTTATGAAGGAAATATTTAGCAAATCTTAAAGCACTATAGAATGGGAATGCTGAAAAGATTGGGGAAAGGCCAGGATACTGCTACATTGTTGGTGGTGCTGTGGGAATTGCTACAATTATTCTGGAAAGCAATTTGGAATGATGCAAAGGAAATGACTAAATGTCCATCCTCTTTGACCCAGAGATTCCACCACTAGACATATAC
Source organism: Phalanger gymnotis (assembly GCA_028646595.1). Taxonomy (NCBI): domain Eukaryota; kingdom Metazoa; phylum Chordata; class Mammalia; order Diprotodontia; family Phalangeridae; genus Phalanger; species Phalanger gymnotis. The sequence continues at coordinate 26,632,319 of CM053624.1, read as the reverse complement.
CCAAGGAGGTCATTGCCTAGAAAGTTATCATAGACACCAAAATATTTATAGCAGTACTTTTTTGATGTAGCAAAGAACTGGGAACAAAGTAGAGGTCCATCAGCTGGGGAATGGCTGATCAAATTATGATCTTCACATGTAATGGAGTATTACTGTGCTGTAAGAAATGATGTGTGTGATACAGAGAAGCATGGAAAGATCTATATTAACTGATACAGAGTGAAGAAGGCAGAACCAAGAAAACAATATAACACAATGGAAATATACAAAATCAAAAGTGAAAGTAACCGAATTATGAAGAGCAAATGGGACTTGAATGAAGAGATATGAGAAGACACCTCTCTAAGAGAACATTGGATTAGTAACAGCTATGTTGTAACAGAACTGTAACCAGAAAGACTTGGCTACTCTGATCAATACAATGATCCCTGACAATTCCAAAGGACTCGTGAGGAAAAATGTCATCCACTTCCAGAGAGAGAACTGATGGACTCTGAGCCCACATCAAAGCATATTTTTTTATTTTTCTTGTCCTTTTTTTGGCAATATGGCTAACATGAACATTTTTTGCACGACTTCATGTGTATAATGAGTATTGGATTTCTTATGTTGGGGAAGGGGTGGAAGGATGGAAAGAATTTGGACCTGAAAATAAATTTTTTTAAAAATAAAATAATAATTTTTTTAAAAAAGATATCTCTCCTCCTTCCTTCATTCCTTTGCAAAAGGGAGGGGGTCAGCAGGTGTGGAACATTGTATGCAATGTCAGCTTTTTTGTATGGGTTGATTGGTTTTGCAGAATTTATTTTTCCTTCTTTCTCTTTTTAAACAAAAATATTTTGTTACAAGAGGATATATACCTGGGGCAATGTAAAAACATAAAATATCAATAAAAACTTTAAAAAGGGGGAAAGAACTATACAAAGGAGTGTCATTATTAGATCAACCATAACCTCATCGTCAGCTAGACAGTCAGTGAGCATTTATGAAGTACCTACTATGTGCCAGGCTCTGTGCTAAGTTTTGAACAGAGAACAAGAAAGTACATGTGAGATAAAGCAAGTCAAGGCCATTTGGTGCATATGACAGCATCTGGATCCTCAAGGACCTTCTCTTTTGAGTGGATCGGGAAAACCTCCTCTTTAGCCAGAGTAACCAGTAAGTCAGTCTTGTGTGTGCCTCCTAGGTATATCTTGTGATGCCTTCTCTAAGCAGGAGACTTACCAAGAGTCTCAGGACAGAAGACTCTGGTCTTTGAGAACCTAGTACTCCAGGTTCAATTTGCTACATGCTTGAGCTCACATTTCTGAGATCATTATCTTAACCCCAGGTGTGCCCAGTGACTGTTCTGGGAATCTTGTCATTTCTCATTTTGCAGATAGAAAAGGAAACCAAAGTCCAGACAGTTGGAATGATTTTCCCAAGGTCACAGAGCTGATTACTACCAGATCTTGGACCAGACTCCCCAGTACGTGCTCCCTACTCAACATTTCCCAGGCCAAGGAGCTCTAGGGAAACTCCTAAGAAGAGCTTCCTTTGGTTGGATTCATGACCTGTTGAAGAGGGCTAACAAAACCCCATTCTGCCCACCTCCATCCCTGGTAACCAAACACCCTCCAGCCTTAAATGCAGACAAGAGACACAATGGCCTGAATGCACTTTGGAGACTTACCACACTTATGAGCTGGGCCAGGACCACTTGCAGCTTGATAGACACCAACTGGGAAAAGTTAGCAGCCGGGCGAATTAAGTTATTGTACCTAGTCTTGTTCAGAAGAAAGTCCATTAGCTTCTCTTCTGCATTGGCCATTTTGCAGTTTCCTGGAAAATGGTACACAATTATACCCCAAGTCCAAAAGCAATGTCCATTGGGCCTACAATCAAAGAGCTTTAAAAGACTGCAAAATGTATACTCTCATCTCATCTTCATAGTGTTCCTGCAAGGTGGGTACAATTATAATCCCCACTTTATAGAAGAGAAAATGGAGGCTCAGAGGTTCCTAGTCAATGGTTGTGCTATAACACCAAGTGTTCTCCTTTTCTGTTAGGTCCAGGATTTCCCCTATACCCAGTAAGCTTCCAGAAAGCACAATCTGCTTTTGAACTGTATTCTCCAGTCCCCAAGAGGTACTCCCAACCAATAGAAGTTGAATCAATGTAGTTGTCTGAGTGGAGAGGTCCTTAGAATGAGTTGCCTTCAGGACTATTAACTAACAATTCTGTCCTTTGGAGCAAACATCAAGCAGGGATTCTCCAATCAAATTCATTTGTACCAGTACAAGAATTTGTGTCAGTACTATTAGCATACTGTAAATTTCAGCACCCTGGGGCAAAGCCCCAGCTGGCCTGCCCTAATTATGGCCCCATCCCTTAGTGGGCACCCTTCAAAGTAGGCGTTAGATTAGTAGGGCTGGAGAGGTGACCAAAACAAGCTGGCTCAGGGAGAGTTCTCATCCTTTCCCATACTTTTTCCAACTCACTGCTTATTTAGAACAGATATAATATTTATCAGCTCTTGAAGAAATCTTCCAAGTATTTCCTTACACTTGATGTCTCCATCCCTGATCAACCGACCTGAATAGAAGAGTCCTTGAGTTAGCCAGACTGATTGCCTGTAGGTTCTGCTGACCGTGTGCAGAACACCAGGCCCAGCTTGCCCTGGGAAGGCCAAGCCTCTGTTTGGCACTGATCTGGGATAGAGGCGATGAGACTGTCCCTTGGGTGGGAAGACACAAAGTAGGAAGAACAATGGATTTGGAATAAGAAGACCTGTCCCATCATGAGTCTACCTCATCCTACTCGTGTGACCTTGGGTAAATCACTACCTCTCTGAAACTCAGTTTTCTCATCTATAAAATGCAGGAGTTAAGACTAGAAGAACTTTAAGAGATTTTTCAGCTCTAGGACTTCTGATGCCAAAAATCTTTCCTGGGATTATTGGAGGCCACCTTTCCCACTGCTCAAGTGTCGCTAGCTAGGATAGACATCCAACTGCAATCCTTCTGGTAAGATGGAGGACTACCAAGACTTGCCATGTTCTCCACCACTGCCCTTGAAGGTTCTCCAGACCTCAAGACCTTCTTACCATTTGCCTGCCAATATGCCCTTTAGACCCTTGGGCACTGCCATCTGACCTACTCAGGCACTCTGATAGCCTTGCCGTCTACTGAACTACCCCAATCTCTGGATCTTTCTATTTGCTCTACATGTGAACCCTCTTCCATGTTATTATCTGCCCAATTCAAATATGAGCTCTGTGAGAGCAGGGACTAGCTTGTTTTTACAATTTGTAACCTCAGAGCTTATCAAAATGCTGGGCACACAATAAGCACTTTAAAATGCTTTTGTATTTATCAGAAGATAGATAGATAGATAGATAGATAGATAGATAGATAGATAGATAGATAATGGGTGGATGGATAGAGAGATACGTGAATGGCTAGACAGAGATAAATGGATGGATGGATAGAGATGACAGACAGATGGATAGATAGATAATTTAAGTTATCCCTTTGTGCCAGGCAGTATGCCAAGTGCTAGCAATACAAATACAAGCTGAAAAAGGCCCTACTCCTTAAGGGAGCTTACATTTTAATGGGGGAATACAACACCTAAAAGGAAATTGGAAAGGTGGAGGGAAGGGTCCCCAAATGAGAGTAAGGCTGCTGGGACAAGGTGATAAAGCCAGGAGAGTGAGAAGTGGGGCCAGGGAAGAAGTGAGCATGGCAGGAGTTCTACATAAAATGGTGGTCCCAGCCAAGGACTCACCTCAGAAAAGAGGACCACAGGGTGGAGCCATAAATTCCTAGAGGGCAGGGATCCCCTAGCCCCCTGAACAGGGATTTTCTATGTAACTGTTGGCAGCCCAAAAGTGATGAGTTGGACTGGATGGCCTCTGTGGTCCCTTCCAGCTCCAAAATTCTGTGATCCTGTGAGTGAGTGAGTGAGTGAGTGGGATAGAGTGAAAGGATGTTCTTGGGGTCTTGTGCTGTGAATGCTTCATCACTGTTGGCTTTCCAACATCTCTCTGGTCTTCCTGGATTCTCTTTGACCAGCACTCAGCCACAGCCACCATCACCCTGCCCCACCTTTTCTTCCCTCTATAGGACACAGAGGCAGGCTCCCCCATTGCCTAGGTCTCATGGCAGAGACTTGACTTGGGCTGACCTAACTTTGACAGGCAGTTTTGCCACCAAAGATCCTCCCTAACAACAAAGCTTGGTCCTCTCTGTGGCAGTCATAGGGAAGAGTTATTCTCCTCTCCAATAGCCTCTGACCAATCTCTCTTGTGGTCATTGTGACTTGTGTAATGCTCCTATTAGTTCTGCAATTCTAACCCAGGTGGAAGAGCCCAGCAGGAGACTCAGCGGGAGCATTACCCAAATAGGGCTGGGCAGCCAAGCCTGCTGCGTTACTGTTGTCCTTGGGGTCAAGAGAGACCTAGGTTGGAGACCTGGCTTTGCTCTGTGACTATGACCCATTTAACCTCATAGGGCCTCAGTTTCCCCATCTGTAAAATGGGGAAGATGCCTCCTTTGCTGAGTTGTAGTGAAACTCAAATGCATAATAAAGCATTTTGCCAATGTTAAATCTCTGTATAAATGTCAGCTCTTATTAATGTGTGTAAAGTGCTTTGTAGACCTCGAAGCTCTATGTAAATGCCAGTGATTATTATTATCTATACTCCAAGCTCATGTGGGTCTAATTTCCAATCTGAAGGCACCTTTCCATGTGTGGCAGCTCCTGATCTTTACGAGACCTTAGCAGAGCCTTGTAGGGACAAGAGTTGAAGGGGGCTACCCTCTTCTCCACCCCAGGTTTCCTAGAGGGAAATGTGCAAAATGAGAGCTTCTGAATAGGGGGAGGAAGAGCTCATAGGTTCCTACAGCACCTAGTGTAGAGCTTGATACATAGTAGGGGCTTAAGGAATGTTTATTGAATTGAAATGAATGATTACTATTGGGTGGCACCCTAAGTTGACGAGGTGAAGAAACACAGTTTCAGAGACGTAGAGCTGGAAGAGGCTATCACCCCTAGTTCTCTCCTTTTCAGGTGAGGAAACTAAGTCTCAAGGAGAGGAAGGGATTTATCCAAGGTTATATACAGTAGCAGAACTGGAATTTGAGCCCAGGTTCTCTGACTCTAAGCTCAGTACTCTTTTCTAGGTATTCCGGGCTCAGATAATAAAAATAATTATAATTGTTATGATTCTAATGACAAACATTTATCTAACACTTTCGGGTTTTACATACATCGTCTCCTTTGGTCCTTATAGCAATTTTGTTGCTAGGTTTAGGGGGCTGTGGGCAGAACCAGCCAGACTGAGCCTTCTGACAGGGGTTGAGGGGACCCCTGAACCCCCAAAGGGATTGATTCTGCCCCCTTGCTGGTCCGATCCATACAAAGGACACCACTAGATGTCAGTAGTAGCTAAAAAGAACTTGGGAGCTGTGGTTTAAAGTACCTGGAAGGGCATCTTTGATGTAGATCATTCATTAATCTTGGTTTCCCCTTTCATTTTGTGGCAACTCTATGTGATCTTGACCTCATACCCTCCCAGGGCTGGTCAGGAGGCCTCCTCAGAGGCCGTCAGAGAGCTAGCTTCAGTCAAGTCAGAAGATCTTGGATCCAGGGCCATCCTGCATTTAGAGCTGGAAGGAAGGCCATGTACAACTCCACCCCATTTTACAGATGAGAAAACAGAGGCCCAAGAAAGTTGTGACTTTTCCCAAGTCATCAGAGAGGCAGGATTTGAACCCAGGGCCTCCTACTCTAAAATCAGCTCTCTTCTTACTGGGCCTGCTCACTGGACTTGACAGAGGCCACAGGTCCAGTACCTTCTGCACCCTTTTCCTTCTCCACCTATGCATTCAGGAGGAAGCCTTTAAATGCAAACCAACTTTCTCACCATTCCCCCATCAGGCTTACCCGTCTCATTCCAGAGCCTGGCTTTAGCACTGCATATATTCCTCCCTGCAAAAAGAATTAACAGCTTTTGGAACTGTAATAAAAACAGTACTTTGAGTCTGACAGAGTGAGGTAGGAAGTGCTGACGTTATTATCTCCCATTTTACAGGGAAAGAAAACTGAGTCAGGGAGAGAGGTGAAAGGAATTTCCCAAGATCCCATAGAGATGGAAAGGCCATTAAACTGTCTAAAAGAGAAAATGTCAGAGCCAGAAGCAACCTTAGAACACAGGGCAGAATGTCTGAACTGAAAGGACATGAGAACACCAGACACCGGTGTGTCAGAGCTGAAAGGGAGCTTAGAACACAGAACAGGGAATTTGGGGAAGGGCATTAGAATATAGAATAGGAAATGTCTGAGCTGGAGAAATATTGGAGGTTACCCGGTCCGCACCCCTCGTGTGATGGAGAAGGAAGCAGACGCCAAGAGCTGTGCTCTCATAGCCAGTTACATTTTCAGACCAAGGTTGTGGAGGGTTCTGACTGGGTCTTGACAGGATTCTGAATCCTCTCCACTCCATCCCCTTCCACTCCCCCATCCCCGAAGGGCCCCAGAAGCAGATACAGACAAATGATCCTCACTTTAGCAGATCTCTCCATGACTTGTGAGCTGATCTTGGGAGGGGATGGAAGAGAAGCTGTCCTGTCTGAGGACCCCCAGTCCCCAGCTCTGACATTTTCTGTTCTAAGGGCCCGACCACCTCCAAGTTTCAGCTTTGAAATGGAGGTGCTTTCCCCAAAGGTTTTTCATTAAGTGATTTTGTCATCTTGCCTAGGGACAGTTCATGGGAAACCAGAGCTTTACAACTCTGGGATAAAGGGTCAATTTCTTTTTTTCTTTGACAAATGCCTATTTCAGGATGCCGTCTGCACTTGACCCAGGACTCAAAAAAGGAAAACTAAGCGAAGCAAGCTCTGACCAGAAAGATTTGGCAAGGTCACCCCACCCCCCATATCTAAAACATTCTCACTCACAGGGAGGGGGAGGGAAAGGGAGTGTGGGTTTGGGAAGAGAGAATCTCAGCTCACCAGTGTAGCCTCCAAAGAGGCAGTGGGAAAAGGGGGAAGAGATCCCTGGACCTCGTGAAACCTGGGCTCCATTCCTGTTTACTAGCTGAAGGACTGTGATCGAGTCACTTCACCTGCATTTCCTCTTCTGCCCAACAGAGAATATAATAATTTCTATTTACCTCACAGAGTTGTTGTGAAGAAAGTCCTTTGTAAACCTTGAAATGCTTTAGAAATAGAAGTTATTAGACTTCAAACCCCAGCTCTAAGATTTACTGGCTGCATGACCCTGGGCAAGTCCCCTCACCTCTGAGTTTCACAATGCCTGGCACATAGTAAGCAACTGATAAATCAGAAATCAGATCTCTCTCTCTCTCTCTCTCTCTCTCCCCTCTCTCCCTCCCTCCCTCCCTCTTTCTTTCCTCTCTCTTCTATCCCTCTTGCCCTTCCTCTCTCTCTTCTCTTTATCTTCTCTCCCTTCTTCCCTCTCTCTCTCCTCACCTCTCTCTCTTCCTGTCTCCCTCTTCCTCTTCTCTTTCCTTCCTCTCTTACTCCTTCCCTCTCTCTCTTCTCTCCCTCTCTTTTCTCTATTCTCTCCCTCCCTTTCTCTCTCTCCTCTCCTTTCCTCTCTCCTTCTTCTTCTTCTCTTTCTTCTTCTTCTCCTTCTTTTTCTTCTTCTTCTTCTTCTCTTTCTTCTTCTTCTCCTTCTCTTTCTCCTTCTCCTTCTCCTCCTTCTCCTTCTCCTTCTCTCTATCTATGTCTCTCTGTCTCTGTCTCTCTCTCTCTTGCCCCCCCCCACATAGAGTAATGATCTTATAGGGCCAGTGTAAGAAAAGTGACTTATAAACATCAAGGCATGAGATTATGAGTTGCTGTTGTCATTACTCACAATATCAGACAACATAGTGGAGAAAGTGCTGAGGCTGAAATCAGGAAGACCTGGATTCTAATCCTGCCTCAGGCACTTAGTAGCCTAAGCAAATTACTTCGCCTGTCTCAGCCTCAGTTTCTTCATCTATGAAATGGGAATGATAACAGCATCTATCTCCCAGGACTGCTGGGCAGATCAAATAAGATAATGTTTATAGAATGCTTTGTAAGCCTTAAAGTGCCATGTAGAGGTGAGCCATTACCGTTTTCATTATTAACATTATTTTATTAGTATATGATACACTATTACATTGTTACAGTTATTATTGTTATTTTTATTATTATTGTTATCCAAGGCTGAGAGAGCCCTCTGGAGACAGTATGTGCCCCCACATCTCTGGAGCTGGTCTCTCCTGGAGTTTCTCCCAAGCTTTGTCTCTGGTCTAGTGGGCATGGCATCTCAGGGTGATTCACTCCTGGCCCTTCAGTGTCTCTTCCTCCCCCCCTGCTGTCCTCCCCACCTTCTGCTCCTCTCTCTACCCTGCTCCCCACCCCTCCCTTTCAGGTTCTAGATAACTGTCCCAATGAATGCTGGAAAATGCCCAGTTGCCATTCACCTTGACTCCAGCCCAGCCTGGCTCCCAGAGAGCCACAGCCCCCAGAGAGAGCTGGCACCTGGAAGCTGGAAGTTAGTACCAACTAGCTGGAACCCCACTCCTTGAGGCTCCCCTCCCCTAAGGTGGGACCAATTCCCCCAAAGGCGACTCACCGTTGCAGAAGAGGGAAAATACAGTGAGGAGGAGGAGGAGAAGAGCAGGTGCCTTCCTCATGGCAGGGGGAGCAGGGGAGGAGAGGTTGCTCCCTAGGACAGGTTGCTGGAGCTGGGGTGGCTACCCAGGCACGGGGTACAGACTCTCCCTGAGCCTTGGAGGGATAGGATCGGCAGCTCCCCCAAAGCCGGCGGGCGGTAGGACGCAGCTGAGTGGGCCAGCCGGCAGAGAGCCCAGCTGGCAGGAGAGCTCTGACCCCTCCCTCTTTTAGAAAGATGGGGCGGAGGAGAGGTTCAGCTGCCCAGGGGAGCCTCAGAGATGTGTGAAATGAAGCAGAGAGACAGCATGGAGGGGAGGCATCAGGCAGGTCGGGCACAGGGATGATTCATTCCATTAGAGGTTTCCCAGGGGCTTGTCCAGCACTGGAGGGGATATGGGGGAGAGGCCAAGGGGAAAGGATGGAGAGCACACAAGGACCTAGTCATTAGGGGCTCTGACCTGAGGCCCTCCCGTCCCACTGGGCTCAGCGACCACCTCTGAGGCCCCAAGAGTCCTGGATGCCCATACTAGAACACTCCCCTAGCCCCAGCTAAGTAATGGGACGGGTGCCTGGCACAGTGGGCAAAGCTGCCCAGACCTACAGAATTTAGACCTAGGAAGGGATATTTGAGAACTAATCCTTTCAACTTAAAAGAGAAGGAACTGAGAGCAAGAGCCCTGCCTATGGTCGCCAAGACGACCCAGCAGCAGAGGTGAGTTGTGAACCCAGGTCCTCTGATACCAAATCCAGTGCTCTTTCCACTAGGAAGCATGCACAGTTGTCCTGCTCTGTTGTGGCTCAAGGATGAGGAGAAAGAACTGGAGGTTCCTAGGGGGTCTTAGAAATCATTGGTCAAGACTCTTTCACTTTCTACTTGGGGAAACTGAGTCACAGAGAGGCTAAAATGCTCAAGGTCCTGTGGTTATTTAGTGGCAAAGCTGGGACTTGGGCCCTGTCTCCAGAATCAGAGCTTTTTTGTTCCTCCCTCTTTGTACTAGATTGTCCTGATTGGTTGGAAGGACTTGGTCCTCCAGGACAAGGCGACTCCTGCATGGGTCTACCATGGGGGGATGAGCCTGTTCAGTCACTCTGGGCTCCCTTCCCATTGCCCCCACATTGCCCCACATTACCAAACCCTGGGACTCAGAGCTAGAAGACCTTAGGAATCATATGGTCCAAATGTCTCATTCTATAGACAGGGAAACTGAGGCCCAGAGATGTTAAGAACCTTGTTCAGGGTCACCCAGATAGTGAGAGAAGAGCAAAGTTCAGGCTCAAATCTAGGGCTTTCCCCCTTTACTACACTTCCTCCAATGCCAGAAATTCATTTCCCAAAGAACTAAAGTCTCTAGCACGACACTTGAAATTTCCATATCACCTTAAGGTGGACACAGCACTTTACAAACATCATCTTGTTTGGTTCTCATACAGTCCTGAGAGATAGGTATTGAAGGTATTACTACACCCATTTTACAGATGAAGAAACAAACGTTCTGAGAGGGTTCAATGACTTTTCTGTGCTCACATAGCTGGCAAGTATTAGAGGCAGGAATTGAATCCAGATCTCTCCTGACTTGAAGCCCAGATCTCTTTCCATAACATCAAGCACCTTCTTTGTCCCAGTGATACCCCAGGGGCCCAAAGTGTGAGTAGCCCTTCGAGGGGGAGGCTGGTTCTCCCTTTCGAGTTACCATTGGAATGAGAGCAGGTCAGATAAGGAAGGCTTTAAACAGGAACAAATTCAGTTCAACTTAGCAAATGCTTATTAAATACCCATTATCTTCTTGGCAACCAAAGTTGTAGATGTAAGGCTGCAGTGTATTGCCAGCGATGACCTACCTATGAGAGAGAGAGAGAGAGAGAGAGAGAGAGAGAGAGAAGAAGAAGAAGAAGAAGAAGAAGAAGAAGAAGAAGAAGAAGAAGAAGAAGAAGAAGAAGAAGAAAGAGCAGAGGGGTAAGAAGGGAGAGGGAAGAGAGGAGGGAGGAGAGAGGGCATATCCCAGGATACAGATGTCTGGAAAAGGAGGTGAACCAATCATGCCTCAAAAATGAGGTGGCATTGGTAAACCACTAGATACAGCACTGCCCCTGGAGTCAAGAAAACCTGAGTTCAAATCCAGGCCCTAATATTTACTAGCTGTGTGACCCTAGAGGAGTCACTTAATCTCTGTCTTCCTCAGTTTCCTCATCTGTAAAATGGGGATAATAATAGCACCTACCTCCCAGGGTTGTTGTGAGGATCAAATGAAATAATATTCATAAAGTGTTTTGCAAACCCTAAAGTGCTGTGTAAATGCCAGCTATTTTTTTTTCAGAATAGCAGATGGAAAGCCCAGCTGTTGCTCTAGGACTTTTGAAATGTCAAGCAGTTTAGAGGAAGACTGCTGGCACATCAGATAAGGCCTTCTTTGGAGGGTCCATAGGAGAATGTGGACAAGAATCACACAGAACCAGGAGGCATGGATGGATTGTGACGACCTTGGAGAAGAGAAGGAATACCCACATTGATGAGTTAGTGACAACTCCACTAAATATGAAAGTATAAGTATCAAGAATTGTGCTGGGAATATGGATACAGAGATACGTGACGAGGATGGTTTCATAGAGGACCGTTATCACTATTCCTCATGGAGGATGGATTGGAGTGGGGAGACATAAGGCAGGTAGACCCACCAGCCACTATTAAAATATCCCAAGGGTGAGGTGATGAGGACCTGCACCAGGGCAGGGGCAATGTCAGAGGAAAGAAGGGGGCGTACTCAAGAGGCGATGCAAAAGTGAAATCAGCAAGATTTGGCACCATATCGGATATGTGGGGTGTACAGAGAAAAGTTTACGATGACTCCCAGATGTGAGCCTGAGGGACTGGAAAAATGATGTTTCCTTCTATAGTAATAGGGAAGGTAGAAGTGGGGGAGGATTTAGGGGAAAAGATAATGAATTCAGTTTTGGACATATTGAGTTTAAGATGCCTACTGGACATCTAGCTCAAGATGTCCAAGAGGTATAGTTACATAGTATTTGGCTTTGTTTTCTTGTTCTTTTCATTTGCTGTAGTCATTGTATATATTGTTTTTATGGTTCTGCTTACTTCGCTATATATCAGTTTGTACAAATTGTTCCACACTTCTCTAAGTCTCTCCTATTTGTCATTTCTTACAGTGCAGTTGAACAGCTAGGTGGTGCAGTGCATAAAATGCTGGGCCTGGAGTCAGGAAGAACTTGAGTTCAATTCCAGCCTCAGACACTTACTAGTTGTGTGATCTTGGGCAAGTCATTTACCCCTATTTGCCTCAGTTTCCACATTTGTAAAATGAGCTGGAGAAGGAAATGGCAAGCCACTCCAGTATCTCTGCCATCAACTCCAAATGGGGTCACAAAGAGTTGGAAATGACTGAACATGGTGAAATTTATGTTATGTTCTATTATATTCACATATGTACTCAAAAGATTAAAGAAGAGGTCTAATGGGAAAAAAAATCTTTGTGTCAGATTTCTCTGAAAAGGACTTGGTACCCAAGATTATATAGACAGCTAATAGAAATATAGAAGACTGAAAGCCATTCCCCAATATATAATAGTCTGAGGATATAAACAAGCAGTTTTCAAAAGAAGAGTTGTAAACTATTAATGACCATATAAAACAAGGCTCCAAATCACTGACAATAAGAGAAATGCACATTAAAACAACTCTGAGGTTGCACGTCACGTCCATTAGATTGGCACAGTTGGCTGAAAAAGGGGAAATGACATGTTGGGAGGGGCTGCAGAAAAATAGGCCCAGGTACACTTGGTGGATTTGTGAATTGGTTCAGCCATTCTGGAAAACGATTTGGAACTACCCCCTTATAGTTACCAAATTGTGACCCGGAGATACTACTCCAAGGTCTATACCTCAAAGATATCTCAAAGAAAGGACGAAACGATTCATATGTACAAAAATATTTATCTTTTTGTAGCAGCAAAGAATTGGAAACAAAGAAGATGTCCATCAATTAGGGAAAGGCTGAACATGGGATGGTGTGTCAATGTAATAGAATATTATCGTGCCGATGAAAGAAACGATTTTAGAGAAACTTGGGAAGACTGATACAGACAGAAGTGAGCAAAATCAGACCAAATGCTATAACAACAACTTAAAGATGCTAATTAGCTCAATGATCGACCACAATTTCAGAGGACTTGTGATGAAACATTGTTGCCACTTTTTGATAAAGAGGTGATAGACTTAGGGTATGTATTGTGACATATATTTTTTGGAATATATTACATTGAAATAAGTTATGAAATACGTATTTTTAAATATATTAAAAATATTGAAACAATTTTTGAAATATATTGAGACATATTTTTTTTAACATGGCCATTGCAGGAATTAGTTTGGTTTGAATTTGCTTATTTGTTTAAAAAAAGTGTTTTTTTTTTTAAGGAGGAGAACTGGGAAAATAGATTTTTTTTTTAAATTGTTGAACGTTGTATTTTTCAATGTGTTAGTCATTTTTGTTTTGGATTTTTTTCTCTTCATTTTGGATTTTCTTCTTTTCATACACTTTTTAAAATAGTATTTTTCCCTAGTTACATGTCAAGGAAATTTTTAGTACTCATTTTTATAAGATTTTGAGTTCTAAATTTTTCTCCCTCCCCTTTTCTCCCCTTTTCCGAAAATGGCAGGCGGTTTAATATAGTTTGTACATGTGCTATCATGTAAAAATACTTCTATATTAGTCACGGCTGGGAAAGAATAAACAGATTAAAAAACAAAAGAAAGAATAAAATAAGTGAAAAAATATGCTTCTATCTGCATTCAGAGTCCATCAGTCCTTTTTCTGGATATGGATAGCATTTTCCTTCATGAGTCCTTTGTACTTGTCTCAGATCATTGCATTGGTGAAAAGAGCTGAGTTGTTCTTAGTTGGTTGTCACACAAATTTTGCTGATACTCTGTACGATGTTCTCCTGGTTTTGCTCATTTCACTCAGCATCAGTTCATACAATTCTTTCCAGGATTTTCTAAAACCTGCCTGCTCATCTTTTCTTATTGCACAATAGTTTTCCATTACATTCATATATCACAGCTTGTTCAGCCATTCCCCAATTGATGGGCATTTCCTCAGTTTCCAATATTTTGCCATCACAAAAGTGCTGCTTTTTATTATATATCTATATATATAGATATAATTTTTGGGTTTTTTTTGGCAGGGCGATTGGGATTAAGTGACTTGCCCAAGGTCATATAGCTACTACCTGTGTCCGGTGTCTGAGGCCGGATTTGAACTCAGGTCCTCCTGACTCCAGGTCCAGTGCTCTACTCACTGTGCCACCTAGCTGCCCCTATAAATATTTTTTATACATGTAGGTGCTTTTCTCCTTTTTATGATCTCTTTGGGATACAGACCTAGTAGTGGTATTGCTGGATCAAAGAGTATGCACAATTTTATAGCCCTTTGGGCATAGATCCAAATTGCTCTCCAGAATGGTTGGGTCAGTTCACTTCTCCACCAACAGTGCATCAGTGTCCCAGTTTTCCCACATTCTCTTCAACATTTATCATTTTCCTTTTCTGTCATATTAGCCAATCTGATAGGTATGAGGTGGTATCTCAGAGTTGTTTTAATTTGCATTTCTCTAATGAAAAGTAATTTAGAGTGCTTCTTCATATGCCTATAGATAGCTTTAATTTCTTTATCTGAAAACTGCCTGTTCATATCCTTTGACCATTTATCAATTGTGGAATGGCTTGTATTTTTATAAATTTGAATCTGTTCTCTATATAGTTGAGAAATAAGACCTTTATCAGAGATACTTGCTATAAAGATTGTTTCCTAGCTTTCTGCTTTCCTTCTAATCTTGGTTGCATTGGTTTTGTTTGTAAAAAGCTTTTTTATTTTAATATAATAAAAATTAACTATTTTACATTTTGTAATGCTCTCTATCTCTTGTTTGGTCATGAATTCTTCCATTCCCTGTATATCTAACAGGTAGACTATTCCTTGTTCTTCTAATTTGCCTATGGTATCACCCTTTATGTCTAAATCATGCACCCATTTTGACCTTATCTTAGTATACAGCATGAGATGCTGGTCTGTACCTACTTTGTGTGCTATTGTTTTCCAATTTTCCCAGCAGTTTTATCAAATAGTGAGTTCTTATCCTAAAGATTTGGGTCTTTGGGTTTATCAAACACTAGGTTACTACAGTCATTGACTACTGGGTCTTGTGTACTTAACTTCTTCCACTGATCCACCACTCTATTTCTTAGCCAGTACCAGATAGTTTTGATGAATGCTGCTTTATAATATAGTTTGAGATCTGGTATTGCTAAGCCACTTTCCTTTGTATTTTTTCATTAATTCTCTTAATATTCTTGACCTTTTGTTCTTCCAGAATCCAGATGAATTTTATTGTTATTTTTTTCCAGCTCTATAAAATAATTTTTTTGTAGTTCCATTGGTACGGAACTGAATAGGTAAATTAGTTTAGGCAGAATTGTTGTTTTTATTATATTGTCTTGGCCTACCCTCTTCATACACTTAAAAAAATTTTTATTATATGAATTGGCTCTCAAACAAGGGGCAATTTTATGCTATGTAGAAATAGATCTGTAGATATATTTGTATGTAGAAATTTATGCTATGTAGAAATACATCAATTCAAAATATATCAGTAAAAATTTATTTTAAAATATTCCTATACCAAATTTTCTTTTCAAGTTATTTCCCTGTCCATGGGCACCCCACTTATTTTCAGTTCTTTACTCCTACAAAATGCTTTTTGTCTCCCACTAGATTATTAGTTCCTTGATGGCAAGGACTGACTGTTGCTTTTCTTTGTATCTCTTAGCATATTAGGTGCTTAATAAATACATATTGAACAAATCAATGATTCTTCACTCAAACAGTACCTGCTTCCTTGTGTTTCAGTAAACTATAATTCCAGCTTTTATTTTTCTTTGCCCTAAATTCTTCCCCTCTACCCACCCCCCCCAACCAAAGTCATTAATCCATTCCTCAGCTGTTCCCATTTTCTCTCCATTACTTGAATGATTATTGTGTTTGTCCTTCTTCTCGAAGAGGACCATGACATCAGGGAAATGATGACATGACCTTCAGTTGATGTGGATTTGAGTGAGAGAGGGCCATGCAAAGTCACTAGCCTCACTTTCTCTTCCAGAGCCATTGGGGTCCAGTGGTCTGATATTCACCAGGACGACTGGAGATGGTCCAGGATGCAACGTGAATGATAGAATTCCGGCAATCACTCTAGAACCTCCTTTCCTCCTACCCCCAACACTCTGTGCCTTCCCCACTCCCCATATCAACACATCCTGGTCTGATGTATTAGGGTCTATCTCCTCCCTCTATTAGAATGGGAGCTCCTTGGGAGCAGGGACTGTCCTGCTTTTCCATTTTCTGTTTTGTTCATTTATTCCAGACTCCCTACGAGTACATGACATCAGACTGGTTCGACCAGTCTGCTTTGAATCTCATTGATAATTCTTTTCCTAGACTGGAAAATCTCCTAAACCAACCAAAGGTAGATCAATAAAATGCCTTCTTCAAGGTGATATGGCAGCCAAAAAAACTGAGTCCCACCTGCTCCTCCCATCATGTGGATGGGTCCGGTGCTTAATACTATATGATTAAGGATGAACACTGAGTGGCTGCAACAATTTCCTTCCTTAGCCAAAAACTTTAACTGTGTCATGTCTGAGGGATTTGAGGGTCTGGCACTGGACCAGAGCCCCCGGAGGGGCAGGGGAGGCAAGCCACAGAACTGCCTTGCCCTCAGTAAAGGAGCCAAATGCCTGCCAATTAATTCATTATCCTGATGAGCTGCTCTGAGAAGCCTCCGTGATTGTTTTGCAGAATTTGTTTGGGGCACAATCACCTTTGTTATATAGAAGAGGCAACCAAGGCCCAGAGAGAAATTGAATTTCCCAAGTGCTAGAGCTCGGAAGGGCCAGAATCTGTGTTTGCACTGGGTCCTTTGATTTTAAATCTAGCATTCTTCCACGTAGGAAGAAAAGGCTGAGCCGGGACCCTGGTCTTCCGATTCCCAGAGCTCTTCCTCAAAGACCCCATCCTTGTCGAAGATCAGAGGGAAATGGTGTTTCTGGCTCTGTTTAAAAGGCCCAGCAGATGCCTGTGAGATCTGGAGGCATATATGAGAAGCTCACTTTAATTCAAGTCACTGAATGAGCGTTTCCTGTGTTCAGGGCCCTATGCTCAGTGTGGTGATACAAACAGGAAAAATGATACAGAACCTGCCTCCACGCAGTTTGCAGTCTAGTAGGGCAGGAGTGGAGGCAGGCAGGCAGCATGTATACAAAAAGGTATGATGCAAAGTAATAATTATGGCAGTTCACAGTTCTTTGGCACCCGAAGGGTACATGGTGCTCTCCTTTAACAGCCCTGTGAGGAAGGGTGTTCATGTATTATACCCATTTTCTAGATGAGGCAATGAACTTCAGGAAGTTGATTGACTTGCTTGGGATTAGAAAGCTAGTATTCCACCCCAGATCTGAGTCTAGTCCAGAGTTTTTTCCACCCCTCCATGTCATTATTTTTTCTTTTTAAAAAATTTTGATTGGCATTTTTTCCCCATCAATTTTTTCTTCAAAAAATCCCTCTATTTCCCTTCACTAGAAAGTCTGTCTTTGTTACAGGGAATTTTTTCTGAAAAGGAACATTTAAAAAACCAAAACCAGCGTACAGGAAAACTAAGTCAGACCGTTTATGTAACATTCCACACTCCTACCCCTCCTCCACCTCCATAGAGAAGGGAGGAGAGTCCATTCTCTTAGCTTTTCTTTTGGGGTCAAGTTTGATTACTTTACACACACTACATTAAGTTTCTTTTTTGGTGGTTCTGTGTCCATTTATGTTGTTCTAGGTCTCATAGAGTGTTTTCCTTTTTCTAATTCCATCCCTTCGCATGAGTTCACAAAGTGGAAAATTTTCAAGAGGGAGCAGTTAAGACTTGGGAGAAGGAAGAGGCAGGCCCTGACATGAGGCTGGAAGGAAAAGGATTCCAACATAGGCAGAGGGAAAGGGAGACCAGAGGTCTGAAGCCAGAAAGATCTTCAGAAGCCACCTAGTCTAACTCCCCTTATTTCAGAAATGAGAAAATTAAAGGGGCTTGCCCTAGGTCATGAGTAGTAAAGGCAAGGTTTGAATCCAGGTCCTCTGACTCCCATGCTCATCCCACTGTACCATGGGGGCAAGAAAGCAATATGAAGACAAGAGAGGAAAGTGAATCAAAAAGCTTCTTGGCATGTAGTTTAGCTGTTAACAGAGTGTAGCAATCCAGTCCAATAAACATTTATTAAGCATCTACTATGTGCCAGGCACTGTGCTAAGTGCTGAGGGTACAATGAATAAAAACAAAGATAGTCCCTGCCTTCAAGGAGCTTACCATCTAAAGGGGGAGAAACACACAAAAGGAGGCAGGGAAGTGGGGTGGGAGAGGGGGAGAATAGCAAAGACAGTGAAACTGACAGAGGCACCCACTTTTGTGTCTACATTACGAGAATCCATGACAATCCTTGGCATGGAAGAGATTTGGACTGTTGGGGTGTGAGGCGGGGAGGACGTTGCCCTAATGTTTGCACAGCCAACGACAACCATCTAAATCACTGAGACCCATCATGGGACTGGATTCTCAGACTTAGACAGAGATCCTGTTGCTCACGATTTGTCACAGTGACCTCGATCAGAAAGAAGCACAGAGGAAGCTGCTGTGAATGCTGCAGCTTAGAAAGTGGCTCAAGCTCAGAGATGTCACACTGCTCATGAGGACTCTGAAGTAGCTCAGTTTTCACAGGGACAGAAGGACTGATGTTGTGTAAGAAAAAAGGGAGGAGGCAAAGGCAAACGCTCTGAGGATGAAGAAGTGAGAGGGAGGGAGGGAGGGAAAAAGCAGGCAGGGACCAGTGGAGTTTTCCTTTTAGTCCCAAAGGGACTAAAGGCACTCTGGTGGGCACGGGGCTGAATCCTAACATCGAATGCCATGGCCATGGACTTGGATGGGAGCTCAGAGGCCACTGAGTCTAACCTACCTCTGCATAGGAGACACCTCTGCAACATTCCCGACCAAGAAAAACTTTCGGGAGGGATCAAAGAGTCGTTTAGAGTCAAAGGGTCCTCTGAGGTCTACTCAAACCACTTTGTTTTACAGATGAAAAAACTGAAGCCCAGAGGGAGTGAGTGTCTTCCAAAGTCCTACAGGAAGTAAGGGTCAGAGGTAGGATTTGGGAACCCTCTCCCTTCCTGGGCAGCCCACCCCACATTTAGACAGCTCTCATTATTGGCCATTTTTTTCCTTATATTGAGCTGAAATCTGCCCTCTCTGACATCCTCCCAATGCTCTTCACCCTACGGTCCAGGGTCAAGCAGAACAAGCTGGATTCCTCCTGATTTCACCTAATAACCTTTATACGAGAAGATAGCTTTCATGTCCCCATCCCCCGAGTCTCCTCTTCTCCCAGACGAGCATTCCCCGCTCTTTCCAATCATCCTCCCAAAGCTTGGCTTGTTGTTCCTCACCCGTGTGGACACCCTCCTCTTGGACATTCTCCATCTTATCAAGCTCTTCCCTAAACTCCAGAATCGAATGTAAAATACTGTCCACATGGTCTGACCAGGGCAGAGTACGCAAGCTGACCGTGTCCCCAGGCCCATACGCTCAGCCTTTCTTCATGAAGACTATGATTGCATTCGTTTTCTTGGCTGACATATTATGTTGCTGGGGTTACACTGCTCTAAAACCCCCAGGCCCTTTCAGCTGAACTGATTTTTTTATAATTAGTATCTTATTTTTTCCAATTATATGTAAAGGCAATTTTCAGTACCCTTTTTTTATAAGATTTTGAGTTTCAAATTTTTACGCCACCCCCTCCCCAAGATGACAAGCAATATGATAGAGGTTATACATGTAAAACCATATAAAACATATTTCTGCATTAGTCATATTACAAAATAAGAAACAGAACAAAAGAAGAAAACCGCGAAAAAACCAACAAAAAGGTGGAAATAGTCTGCTTCGATCTGCATTAAGACTCCATCAGTTCTTTCTCTGGATGTGGATAGCATTTTCCATCACAAGTCTTTTGGGGTTGTCTTGGATCATTATATTGCTGAGAAGAGCCAAGTCTATCATAGTTGGCCATACAATGTTACTGTTAATATGTACAATGTTCTCCTGGTTCAGCTTACTTCACTCAGCGTCAATTCATCGTCTTTCTGTGTAAGTTTGTTGTTTTTCATAGAGGTCATTCTTTGCCTCGTTTCTTATTAATCACTGAATGGGCCCTGCCTCAGTCAAACTGAGAACTGTTAAAGACCTTAGCTTGAAAAGGCCAAGGTCCCCCACTGCATCCTGGGCCATCTCTAGTTATCCTGATCCATATCCAGCCACTGGACCCAGATGGCTCCAGAGGAAAAAATGAGGCAGGTGACTTTGCACAGCCCTCCTTGCCTTAAAGCCAATCTACTTGCATGTCATGGCATCACCTTCCTGAGGTCATGGTCATCTTTGAGAATGAAGGACAAACAGAGGTAGTCCTTAGTACAGTGCTCGGAACAGAGTAGGTTGTTAACAAATGCTTGTTCCCTTGATTTGACTTGGTGTGGTGGGTTTGGGATCCCTTCATTCCAATTAGATTAGCTCTCTAACCTCCCTTTCCTCTTGGTCCTGAAGGTGATGGAAATACCATCAGCCAGCATTCCCATCACCTGAGGAAGAAAATACATGGCTCTTTCAACAGAACTCAGACATGGGCACCTCCCACCTAGATTCTCTTCTGCTGCCTCATCCTGGCAGCCTTTCAGAGCCCTGGCAACCACGCCAGCACTTAATGACCTCACTGCCCTTTGATAAGAAGAGTTCATGATAAATATTTCAATTAAAGGCCTATTAGTGTTTTATCCAAGTCCATAACAAAAACTAATAGGATCCGACAGCCAACGAGGCAGAGAAGAAAGATGTTCCTGGTAAAGAACAATGAAATGAAATTTGATGGGGATAAATTTAAACTCAGAATTACAGACTCATATAATCAGAGAGTTGAAAGAGACAGTGCAGGGAAGGCTCCCTACCATAACATCCCTGGCAAGAACAGGAAGGATCCTTACTAAAATGTACCTGATGAGCGGTCTTGAGTTTCTGCCTGAAGCCCTCCAGGGAGGGGAAGCCCTCTACTTCCCAAAGTCATTCATTCCTTTGGATTCTGGGGCAGCTCTATAGTTGTTGACTTCAAATGCTCTGACTCTTATGCACATTTTCTTCTTTGTGACTTCCACAAATTGCTTCTGGTTCTATCTTCTGGGGCCATACAGAGCACATCTCATCTCTCTGCCACATTACAAGTCCTTCAAACATTTGAAGACAGCTTGCACACCTCACCCCACCTCACCGCCCCCCCCCCCCGGTCTCAGTCTTCTCCAGTCTAAACATTCCCAATTCCTTCAAGTAGCCCTCATATGCCATGGACTAAAGGTCCTTAACTATCTTGATTCTCTGAACATTCTTCACCTTAACAACGTCCTTCTTAAAACATGGTGTTCAAAACTGAACAGGAGACTCTGGGTGAGGTCCGAAAAGGAGGGAATGCAATGGAACTTTTAATTGCGGTTCAGTGCTTTCGGTCAGTGTCTGACTCTGTGACCCCATTTGGGGTTTTCTTGGCAGAGATACTGGAGGGGTTTGTCATTTTCTTCTCCAGCTCATTTTATAGATGAGGAACTAAGGCAAATAGGGTTAAGTGACTTGTCCAGGGTCACACAGCTGGTAAATGTCTGAGGCTGACTCCAAGCCTGGTGCTCTATGCACTATGGCCCCACCTAGCAATGAGACTGTTACCTCTCTAATGAGCCCTTCTTAACAAAGCCCAAGATTGCCTTACCTTTGTTGATTGCTACGTAAACATCTTGACTCATACTGAGCTTGATGTCCACTGATACCTTCAGATCTTTTTCATAATAATCGTTGTCTCCCTGTGCCCTCCCCGCCATCTCCTACTGGGGAAGTTGATGTTTCATTCCCAAGTATAAAACTTTACATTCATCCTTGTTGTATTTCACCTTACTATATTCATCCCATTGCACTAGCCTTTTGGATCCTGACTCTATCATCCACGTTAGCTTCCTTCCCATCATTGTGGTATCTGCAGATCTGATGAGTGTATCATCTATGCCTTTATCCAATTCATTGGTAAACATGTTAAGCAACACAGGGCCAAGCACAGATCCTTGGGGTCCTTCACTGGAGACCGCCCAACTCTTACATTTATGTTGAAAAATCAATGGTACCAGTAGGAGATGGGTCAATTCCAGAAGATAAAAGATGGGACATGTTGCCTTCCTCCTGAAAGAGACATGATCATGGACTTCAGATGCAGAATGAAATATCCACTGGGGGACGTGAGCAGTGGGGGAGTCCGCTTTACTAGACACTGTTTTTTGTGTAATTTGGAGAGGAAAGGAGAAAAATAAATGCTTCCCAATTGAGAAATAAATTAAATTTAAATATAAAGACAAATATAGGATGGGGGAGATGTTCTTAGAAATAGTTCAGCTGGGAAAATATGTGGTGATTTTAGTTAATCACAAGCTCAGTCTGAGTCACTGATGCAACCTGACAAACAATGACAACCACCAAACACAAACCTGGGCTGCATCAAAGGGGACCTTTAGGAGATCTGGATTCAGATTCTAGTTTGATCACTTACCGAGCTTGAGATCTTGGGGAAGTCACTTCCCTTCTATGCCTTAGTTTCCTCACATGTAAAAGTAAAAAGAAATTAAAGTTTTAAAGAAAAGACAGCATGGTATGCTAGAAAGAGGACTGAACTGGAAGCCCTGAACCTGAATGTGAATTCCAGATAATAATTATAATTAATAATGATAAACATTTATGCAGTGCTTTAGTATAAAGTAATTTATGAATATCTCATTTTATCCTCACAACAACTCTCAGAAGGGAGTACTATTATTATCCCCATTTTGCAGATGAGGGAACTGAGGCAAACCAAGATGAAATGTCTTGCCTAGAGTCACATGAGTGTTTGAGGTTGGATTTGAACTCAGGTCTTCCTGACTCTAGGTCCAGCATTCTATCCATTGTATCACATAGCCGCCCATATCTCCCCACTCTTTCTGGAACTCTGTTTTCTCATTTGTAAAATGGGATAAAACTAGAAGGCCTCTAAGGTCCTTACTTGCTTTTGAGCTACCGTTTTGTGATTCCGTAACCTCCAGTAACGGGGAGCTCACTAGCTCACAAGCTCACAAGGCACTGTTGGACAGCCCTGTGTGTCACTCCCTTGCTAGGTAAGTCCCGGCAGCTTTTTGTAGGCTGCTGATGGAACACACAGCTCTGTTTGCTACAACCTGGATCCCATCTACCTTCCCCAACCTCTTACATGTTACATTATGCTGTCCAGCTAGACTGACCCTGCTGCTCCCTATGCAGGGCACTCAATCTCCCATCACTACACTGACAAGGGCTAACTCCTCACTAGAATGTGTTCCCTCTCCATTTTGATCTCAGGGAATCCTTAATTTCCTCCAAAGCTCTGCTCAAGCATGTTCTCCAGCAGCAGACCCTTCCTAATGCTGGCTCTGCCCCTACCTCTCCCAAGATTTAACTTGCTTTTCATATACTTATCCAGGAACACATAGTTTTCCCCACAATGGAATGTAAGCACCTTGAGGGCGGGAACTGTTTGCTATTTGTCTCTGAATCCTGAGTGTCTGGAATGTAATAGGTGCTTTAATAATGCTTGTTAACTGAGCCTTACTTGGATTCAGTTTGATCTGACGTCACTAGAGCTCTGGTCAGCCTGAGGAGTCCTGTTGTTAGTGGAGAGAGAAATAAACAGAGTCAGAAAGACAGAGGCAGACACACAAAGAGGTCCAGACACACAGAGAGAAAGAGACTGTCAGAGAGACAAAGAGAAGGAAGAGGGAATAGAAAGAGACAGAGAGAGAGAAAGGAGAAAGTGGGAGAGAGAGACAAAGAGAGAGAAGAGAGGGGGAAGGTAAGAAGAGAAGGTGTGAGGAGGGAAGGAGGGAGGGAGAAAGAGAGGGTGAGAGAGAGAGAGAGAGAGAGAGAGAGAGAATGATTAGATATACCACTTGCCCCCCACCTCAATTTTGCCTGGAAGTGGACAACTCTCTGCTCCAGCCATTAAGCACTCTCTCTCATGGCTCTCCTTGGCTGGGACACTCTCCCAGCCCAGTCCATGGGATGTGATATTTGGTGTGAGGGTATGTAAGTTGCTTTGCCCCCATGCTTGGGTGTGAAGGGACAGCACATGTCCAGTGGAGCACTCTGAGGACATATACACAGCCTTGCCAGGGAGCCCCGGGCCACAGCCGTTTACAGACGTTGGGCTATTAAATGCTGCTCTCCAAACAGTTTTATGTGGCCATGAAGGCTGGAGGGAGTGGGGAGGGCTGTCTGGTGGGATTTGTGGCATTAGCCAGAGAGCCAAATGCTCTGGACAGGCCCAAGGCTCCAGGAGGAACCACTGCTCAACCTGGAAGGACCCTGGACCGTGGAGGCTGGCCCAGGAATCTGCCAATTTGGGCCAAAACGAATCTATCCCAATGTACCTTTCAAGACTCTTCCCCAATACTTTTTCCTCTGTTTTTCTCTACCTGTTTAGAGGAAGCTGGGTAGGGGACAGAGAACTGGTCCTGAAGCCATGTGTGACTGCACACAAATCCCTTCACTTCTCAATGCTCTCAGCAGCCCTCTAAGAGCAAGAGGTGCCGATCTGCGCTAGTAGAAGGAATTGCCTCACCTGGGAGTTCCCAGGACCGATGAAATCACAAGTCTACTTACTACCTGCATGACTTTTGAAAATCATTTTCCCTCAGTTTCCCCTTTTGTAAAATGAGGAGATTAGACAACATGACCCCCAACATCCCTTCTAGCGCTAAATTCAAGGATCCTACAAACTGAATTATTTTCAAAACATGAGCCCCATGAGGGAAAAAAGCAGAAGAGAAAAATGAGAGAAAAAAGCAGCTGGAGTCCAAGAAAGCTCTTGATTTGGGTAGAAGTTTCCTCTTGGGCAGCAGATTGGGCGGGGGGCGGGGCGGGGGAGAGGAGGAAAGAACATGTCAATCTCATTGCTTCCAGCCTCCAAGCAGGTGTCCTTGCTCTGATTCCCTGAGTTGAAGCCTCAGCTTGGTAAGGAAACAGGGCCCTGGACCAGTGAGCAGCCAGGAGGGTCCTGGGGCCTCGGCAGCACACACGGGTGCCAGCCTTCTGCCAGGGATCTGACTTGAGCCTGAGCTAATGAGGCAAGGCCGGGAGATGAGCCAGGAGCAGGGTGCCCTGAACCAAGCACCAAACAGACATTATGATGAGAATGAACTCTTGGCTCTGAAATACTTGGATGGCCCCAGGAAAGACCCTTGAAGGGGTGAGAGAGTGACCAAGAGGTCAGCAACTCCCTTAGGGGACAAGGGACCTGGGGCAGGCTTACAGAGCCTCCACCGTTGCTTTTTAGGTGAAGTCAGGTTACAAGGAACAGAAAGGGGTGTTAGGGGAGCTGTCTCATTTGACTGTGATGGAGGTGGTGACTGTTTGTGAGAATGATGGTGATAGCAGCCATGACAGTAGTACAATCCTGAGCTCAGTGGGATTGTTCTCTCACTCTGGACACCATGCTTTTATTTTGCGATCTAGGATAACATTGTCTTTTTTGGTTTCCCAAAAAACCTGCCTTGCTATCCATCACAAACAATTTTATTCCTCTCCTCCACCCATGTCTTTGTCTGCAGTTACTCACCACTTGAGCTTTAGAATCTCTAGAATTTTGGAGGTCCTGCCTTGCCTTTGCAGGTCAGTACATTTTGTGTCTGCTTCTGCTCTCACCATTTCTAGGACACGCTGGATTTTTCAGGCTTCCTCTTGGAGTGGAGATGGTTCACACTGAGCCATCTGCCCTCTCTCACCTCACACTGTCACCTCTGGAGGTGGGTACCATGTGTTGCCAGAGGAGAAATCACCCACATCAGTGGGCCGCTTGTCTGCCTCACATGGCAGAGATGAGAACACAGGTTCTGAAGCTTCTGAAAGAGGACTCCCAGCTCTGACAGGCCCCACGAAACTGGGCAGCCTCTGAGGAGAAGCACTGAGTTTTGGCCGTACCAAGACCATATTCATTAAGCATGAAGCGCTCTTCACCAAAGGAGAAGCCAGGTGACACGGTAGCACTGGTGCCAAGAAAGACCTGAGTTCAAATCCTGACTCTACTACTTACTGGTCATCTTGGATGAGGCATTTTAGCCCACAAAGCCTCAGTTTCATCATCTGTAAAATGGCTTTAATGATACCTGCAGTAATTTCCTCCAGGGTTTAGTGAGATAATATGTGGGAAACGCTTTGTGAAACTGTTAAGGAGCCACAGAAATGTCGGTTATCAATTATCTGGCCAGGTTTCATGGAAACTATTTACCAAGACTTGGAGGGATTGAGATCTGCATGGGTGGAAGGAACTCCCACACCTACGAAATACAGGTATTTGGAAATATTTGAGGAAGAAAAGTAAACCAAGGGGAAGTGGGAGGGAGAAAAAATAAATACCTGTTAATTGAAAAAAAATTGAAAAAAGAAATTAACTAGTGCCTCCTCCCACAATCCCTTAAACTCATAGGCTTGGACTCTATCTCGACACAAACTTTGCCACTTACTCAGTATGACCTGAGTTCGAATTCTGGCTCTGCTACTGACTCTCTGAGTGACAGAGGGCACCTAATAATCTTCCCTGGTGTCATTTTCTCATTTGTAGAATGAGGAGGTTGGACTCAATGACTTCCAAGGTCCTTCTCATTCTAGATCTATGATCCTCTGACCCTATGTAGTCACTGAAGGAAGGAGTTAGAAAGCCTTGGGTTGTGTCCAGCTCTGATGCTGAGGGGAGACAGCTTGGCAAAGTGCAAAGAGCTGGGTTTGGAGTCAGAGGACATGGGTGCAAATTCTGCTTCTGCCACTTAATAGAAAAATGACTAGATGTCTTCTGAGGCGCTCTCCAGCTCTCGGCCTATGTGCCTACACTCCTATGCCTCCCTCGCCATAGGAAGAGCTAACATTTCTAGCAAACCTTAAGGTCTGCAAAGCTCTTTCTATGTGTTATCTCACCATATCTGTGAGGCAGGTACTATGATTTTACCCATTTCACAGATGAGGAAAACCGAGGCAGAGAGGGCGTGATGTGACTTGTCCAGGGTCATATACCTACAAAGTGTCTGAGCCAGGAACAGTTTTTTCCTGGTTTTAAGTCTAATTTCCTATTCTCTATGCTACCTAGCTGGCTCTTTCCATCTGATGGGGAAGGAAACCTGGGTCTAGACATGCCTCCCTGCTGGCTCCCTCAGAGAATCGGGGGGTAGTAAACAGCATGGAGCCCTAAGCTTCCCAGTCATTGCTGTTGTTCAGTTGTGTCCAACTTTTCATGGCCCCATTTAAGGATTTTTTTTGGCAAAGACACTGGAGGGGCTTGCCATTTCCTTCTCCTGCTCATTTTACAGATGAGGAAACTGAGGCACACAGGGTTAAGTGACTTGCCCAGGGCCACATGGCTAGACAGCGTCTGAGATTTGAACTCAGGTCTTCCTCAGGCCCGATCTCTATCCATTGCGTCACCCGGCTGCCCTAACTGAAGATTAGCTTCCAGGTCTTTCCAGTCTCCATATGCCTTGGTCTCTGAACTTCTACCTGAGACTTCTCTGTGGCACCAGACAGAGGAAACAGACAGGGACCTCTGTGGCTTATCTCTGGCTCCAGCAAACTCCACACCTCTGGGGCTCTCCTCCCTCTTCCCCTCAGCTCTGGTCTCCTGCCACCCGCTCCTTCTGCCCATCTGCCACTGGCTCATTTCCCTGCAGGGCCCTTGTGGGACCGGACCCTAGCAGAAGGTAGACAGATGGCACCATTCCCTTGGCCCAGCTTGAGAACCAGCATCCCCATGAAACATTCAGGTAAACTGGGCACACCAGAACTGGGGAGAAGAAGTTGTTCACATTCCTGGAGAGCAGCAGGTGCTCTTCTCTTTTGCCCTAGGGACTCAGAAGCAGCATCAGACACGTGGGGAAGTTGGTTTATTCAGTCCCATCAGGGGTGGAGTGTTGAGACTTTGTCCGAAAAGGTCTTATCCCTTTGGAAGAGATTTCTGAAACCAGTCCATCAGATCTTAGCTCTAGAGCTGGAAAGGAACTCACTGGCCATGAGGTTCATCTCCTCATTTTACAGATGAAGACACTGAGGCCCAATGGTTTAGTGACTTCTCCAAGGTCATAGAGGTAATAAATGTCAGAGGTGAGACTTGAACCCAGGTCCTCTGACTCCAGAGTCCGTGGTCGCCCTCCCCACCATACACAATTGCCTATAGGAAGCTGCCATTCAACAATTATGTCAAAGAACTAGTGAAGAGAAGATTTGGCCGGGGGGTGGGAAGGTGGGACACAACCTGTCCTAAGGTATTTGAAGACTGCCATGAGGGAGAAGGATTTGACTTGAATGTTCTGCTTGAGTGGGAGTTACAGAGAGGCAGTTTTGCTTTAATATATACACACATACACACATATATGCATGCACATATATACTATAATATATACTGTTACTAATAGTGCTACCTTAAAAGACAATGAGATGCCTTGCATAGAAGTGAGTTCCGCATCACTAGAAGTATACAAGTAGAGGCTGGTTGCCCACTTATCAGGGCTGTAGTAGAGAGGTTCCTTTCCAGGTCTGAGCAGAACTGGCTGACCACTAAGCTTCTAGCTCTGACATTTGGATCTTCTGCTCATCTCTGCTAATTTTATCTTTCTTCCTCCAACCACCACCCAGCTCTGCCCTGGGCAAGTGAGCTCAGCTGGAGAGGAGGCTCGGTGTGTCAGGGTTTCCAAATGAGAAGGGCCCTGCAGGACTGGCTTCTGATTCAGGTTCAGCATCACAGCTAACTGACATTTGCTTCAAAGGCCATCTGCTGCCCTCTCTCTGTTCTCTGGCCTGGGAGCCAGCGGGGAAATCAGCGTTGTAGCTTCCTGGGAGTCTAGGAAGTGACCCCAGCCTCACAGTCAGCTCCTTTTAGATGGGGGGCAGACGGTTGTGGTAAGAGAGTCAGGTGTGCTGAGGCTCTGGTCCTGAATCTGCCATGAACTCATAGTGTGATCTTTGGCAAATGTCTGCCCTGATCTGGGCCTCGGTTTCCTCACTCAACAGAGGAGTGGTTTGGACCAGATGCCTCGAAGGTCCTTTCCAGCTCTAAGGTTCTTGTTTCTACATTTCAGGTTTCCTTTCTTCCATTTCTGACATTCTACGACATTCTAATAACCTTTTATTTAGGCCAGATTGTTTCCCGTTCTCACTACCTTGGCTCTTTCTGCCTCTGCATTTTTCTTTACCTTGAATTCCCATTTTACCTTCTTCTCAATCAGATCCTACTTACCACCATCCAAAGTCCACCCCTGACTTTGGACAACCTCTCTGGGCTTCATCTATCAAGTGAAGGGATTAGCCTGAACAGCTTC